>CM054062.1:252336196-253548948 GCA_028641055.1 Alopecurus myosuroides | reverse complement strand
AACATCTCGATGAGATCATGTTTAATGATTTCCCAGAAATGCTGATAGAACTCCGCCGGACAACCATCTGGACCAGGTGCCTTATTATGTTCCATTTGGAATATAGCCTTCTTTATCTCCTCTTCAGAGAAGGGAGCATTAAGAAAAGCGTTTTCTTCCATTGAAACTTGGGGAATTTCATCTGTGCGGCTCTCATCCATGGTAATACTACCTACTTCAGGAGCCCCAAACAGATCTTTATAGAACTTTGTGATATAGGCCTTGAGAAACTCTTGTCCCTCAATGATACCTTCATCCTGATGGAGACATTGAATCCGTTTTTTCCTATGTCTGCCATTGGCAACATTATGGAAATACCGAGTATTCGAGTCTCCTTCGAGAATGAATTGAGCTTTCGATCTCTGATACCATTTGAGTTCCTCTTCCCGCAACATTTGTGCTACTTTTGCATTGGATTGACTTTTTAGTTCAATCTCTTGCGTAGATAGCAACCTAGTTTCAGCGAGTCGATCTAACTCATCAATAATGGAACAAAGACGTTGTTTCTGCTTCTTTAACATCCCGGTCGTATGTCTCGCCCAACCACGGAGATATTTACGCACATTGCGCATTTTATTATTCCATCTCTGTATCGGGTTATCACCTAAGACCGGTTTGCACCAGACTTTCTTTACTAGTTCATCAAAGCCATCTCTCAAAAACCAACCTAGTTCAAACTTGAACTGTGTATGGCCTTTTGGTTTTGATGTGCCAGTTGAAAGTAGAAGGGGAGCATGGTCTGACAGAGCCTCAATGCGTTCTAGAGCGTGTACCGTGACCAAAGGGAAATTATCTTCCCAATCGGTAGTCATTAATACGCGGTCTAGTTTCTCGTATGTCGGCTCCGGCAGACTATTTGCCCAGGTGAACTGTCGTCCGGTCATGTACACCTCTCTCAAATCCAAGCTATCAATGACAGCGTTAAATAAGAAAGGCCAATGACCGTGAAACCGTCCCCGACTTTTCTCGTGTGGGAACCTCAGCAAATTAAAATCTCCTCCAATTAAAATTGGATGTGGATTATTATTCGCCAAGTTAACCAGCTCATGTAGAAAAGCCTCCTTAAACTCCTCCTGGGCAGCACCATACACAGCGACTAAACTCCATATGAAGTTGTCGGCACGGTTACGGAGGTGTAATTTAATATGAAAATCACCATCCGACCTTGCTAACACATCAAAGGAGTCAGTTTTAACGCCTAGTAGAATTCCACCCGATCTACCACGTGGAGGGATAGAGTGCCAAGTGAAGTCTAAACCCCCTGAGAGGCGGTTCAGAACACTTGCTTGGAAATCTCTCCTTCCGGATTCGGAGATCGCCACAAACTCCAAATTGTGATCCTTGATGTATTGTGCAATATTCAAATGTTTAGCCAAGTCACCAAGACCTCTGCTATTACTGAATAAGCCATTCATCGGGAAACAATTGGGTTTTTAGGCGGTCTCTCGGAATATCGCGGTGAATGTTTCCATTTTTGTTTGGCGGTTTTGGATTTCCGGACGGAAGCATAGAGATCAAATAAAGATCCTAGCCCGTCCTCATCATCCATCCCCACCTCAGTCACTTCCCCCACAAGATGTGATAAAACTTGTCCATCCGAAGAGGCATACGCTGAATCATCATCCATATGAGGTATATCCATCCTAGCGGAAGAGCTCGGTTTGACCGTTAAACGGTCAAATTCCATGTGCTTCAATGCATTGGTGGATATCGTGACTTCCGAATCGTTCTTCCCTAATGAAACACCGACAGCATGGATTACCTTCACACCAGATCTTTTAAAATGGATTTTTCGCTCGTCTCTCTAATGGAACATGTCCAGATGGAACCACAACGTTCAGTATGTTAATACCATAGTTGGAATTCAGACCAACACATCCTCGACAACTAAATGTCTCAAACGACTTTCAACCTATACAGAGAAAAGAAAAGGCGGAAAGTTAGCTTTCTAGAACAGCCTACTAACAATTAGGTCCCAAGAGCTAGAAATAATTTGAACCTCATCTTGCTGCAGGTTAGCATCAGCATGTCAGAGTATACGTTCTTTATGTGAAGCAGAAACTTAGCAACTGAACCGAGAGAATTTTAGTGCTCCAGATGAGAGTTCAGTTTTACTCGGTAAATGATTACAAAACTATGAGAAATATAGCATTGGAAGGAGGCAATTATATGTATATAGTTGAGAAGTCAATTTGTTTAGTAAATGAATAGCAAAAGATGACTTAAGCTTACATCAGAGCATGTTCTTTTCTACTGCCTCTTCAGCGTCGCATAAAAATGGTTTTTCTAAGACCCATGAGCAAACCAGATGCTGATATATTGATAAGTAATGCACACATCCAACGGCTATGAACTTCCAAAATGAAAAACAGTACTACATGAAGTGTGGAAGGATGGATCAATACAACACATGCAACCACGGTCCTGAAATCAAGGCATGGATAACACATAAATACAAGGATTCTATTAAGGTACATCCTACCTTATTGATTCAAAATGAACTAAAGTTGGTCTCTGGTTGCACTTAAGAATTAGATATGGTAATAAAATATATCAGTTGATGGACCACAAACACAACCTAGATACTACAGTTTATTCCAAAACCATACTTTTAAATAGGCGAAAGCAACAGAAACCAATTCAACCATTGAGTAGAAATAAAAGAGGCGTTAACAAGATAAGCTCCCAAAACATCAAAAAGTAGTCAGCAAAGGAAATAAAGAAGTTGTCCCAACTACGATAAATAGGAGCTTACGTCCATATCGAACATATCAAACGCTCACAAGAATGGTATATATCCCTGTTTGAATCATCTCCTTGGCGTAGGTCCCCTCACTTGGATTAATGGAACTTCCTAAAATAAATAATAGTGCATAATTAGTACGTGCTCTATCACGGTGAATGTACAGTAAGTCACGAGGTCATGAGGTTACAGAACAGTGTGTGTGAACTGAGAAAGCACCGATAGGTTTTTCAGAATTATTAAAGATGTGTCCAAGCATATCAAGAGAGATAGAAGTTTCAAAAACATGTCAAGAAGCAGCATACATAAACAACAAAAAGTAGCAACTTCTCACAATAATATACACACAAGGAGAAGGTGTGAATTATTTTAAATTTCATTCTGAAATTTCAAAATGGTTTGGCTACTTTATTCAGTTCCAGTGCTTTGAAATTGTGATGCCTTAACAAAAAATAACAACGAGTTACAAATTTCAAGAATGAATATGCTAGCAGAAAATAAAACAACAAGAAAAGACTCGTGAAAAAGTGAACTGAACAATAGTATATTTGTTTTCTATTCCTCAAGTGCCTTCAAAGACCTGCATAATCATGCAGTTCAGATAAACTAATATAGTCTAAGTTTACTCAAAAATAACTTAAGCTAACCATATTTTATTTAAACATAAAACAATAATATATCAAATATCACTTCAGAAATAGTCTAGACTGGATTAATTTTTTGTCACAACACATGACAAAAAGAATTAACTAACCTGCACAACACCCTTTTCACCATCGACTTCTAGAACTTAACCACGCCGAGTGGTACCATTACCCAAGCGAATGTTCAAAATTCACTTATACTTTGGGCCCTATAAACTGTAACAAGAACAAATAAAGAGTAAAAAAAGTGATGTAGAATAGTTTGGCAAACAATGTGGAAATATAATAAGAGATGTAAAATTTAGAAAGGCATAAACACATTTATTTTATACGAGATAACCAGAGGTCCTGCACCAGCATATACTGTCATGTACTCTGCTCTCTGCATAGGTAAATATTACACCATTGTTGTTAGTCGTTTGAAAAATATGCTTTTGTAATGGACAAACATCAGTGTAACTATGCGCCTTAGCATGATCATATGACTTCAATTATCCGGAAAAAATCAACATAAGAAAAATAACAAACATGGTAAGTAAGCTACAAAAATTGGCATAGCTGGAGTGCAGTACCAAAATGAACATAATAGTTTTGCGTAGTTTAAAGAACATCAAAACTATAAATGGCAAACTTCATCTAGAATGGAGCAGACAATTTTAAGCAAAGGCTGCATGAATGCACTATGCATTACATTTGACCATGTATTATCTTTTAGCCCAAGTTCATTCACATATATGGTACTCAGCATCTGAAACCTTGAACCTGTTAATTTTCAATACAACAACCAATCACTCTCCCGCATAAGCCAACACACCAATGCAAGTGTTTGCAATTAGCCAAAAGTACATGCATGACAATGGAAGACAATGGTGCAGCATGGCCAATGTTGGGCACACAAGCACATGTGATTTGTTGAATGACTCACCCATGCTGATCTTCAGGGTTACTTCCTCCATGTAGGCACCACCCTTCTGCAAAATAAAGACAACTCACAAGAGAAATCAAAAAAATTAGGAATCAGAAAAATTGTTGCAAGCACTATGTTCCCCTGGCATAAGAACAAGAATGTGTATTATGGAAATGCTAACATGGAATATCTAACACATACCTTGACAACCTCTTTTCACCTAATCTAGCATATCATGTCAATCAAAACTCAGCACTGAGGATAAAAATTAAGACATCAGACCAGAGGAACCCAAATTGCTTCCAGCCGTCAAGGTCAACAGAGAAATAAAGAAGAAAAGTGGAGATGAGAGGGGGCAGCGGAGGGGAGAAGGGGGCAGCACATACTTCACCATCGTCTGCGATCTGGTGGGATGATGAAAGGCAGCAGCAGGGAGGTCCGTCGTCGCTGTCGACTCGTGCCGTCTAGCTCCGCCGTCACTTCGTCCGTGGCATCGCTGCTCCTATTGATCCCCACGCCTGCCCCTCGACGAGCTGCAAACCAACGCCAGAAGAGGCCTATTTTTTGAGGTAGATGGAGGAGGGGAGGGGGACGGAAGCACCGATGACTGCGGCCATGGCGCCATGGACGACGCTGGTCGTACCTGAGCGACGGCATGGAGAGGGGGTTGAGGTCGAGAATCGGGGATCCTAGAGAGGCGACCAAGAGAGAGCGAGGGGGAGCACCAGGCGGCGGCGGCGAGGGGAGGAGAGAGCCAGAGGCGGCGGCGCGAGGTAATGGGGATAATAGGGTTTGTGCCGTCGGGCTGCTTCTCCTCACGACCCCTTTTTGTTCTTTGTCGAAGGAGCCGACAAACCAAGGAGCAGGACAAAACGGGACGACAAAACCACCCCAAGACCGCCACGTGGACAGGCGCAGAGGGGCGGCAGGTCCTTCGGGATTCTTGGTTTAGATGTACAACGTTGCAACAAGCCTACTTGCATTTCCAAAACAATTCCCCAGGTGCTTCGTTACAACCCTTGTTAGTCTTAAACTAGCAAACATGCACATGCACGCGCATCTATCCATTTTCAATTTCGAACCCTGAAATTCTTGAGAAAAATCAAGTTTAAATTTAAAATGAGTTTTACGGCTACCTCTGTATTTCTATGTACTATTCTACATGTAAATAGAAATCTGACTATAATGTGCTTTTAGGTTGATTGCTCATATAACTTTTAAAAAACTTGCAATTGTAATCACAAATCCAGTTCAGAATGTCAACATAGAATAAATAAATTTATACCCATCCTAGAAGTAACATCTTAGAAGGAAAAATCATCCATTAAGAAAATAATGCTCATGTCCAATAATGAAAGATGTAGAAAATGAACAGTTGATGTCGTCCATATGATTGGCGGTTTCCGCTAAAGGTTCTAATGCAGTTGGACCGTTGGTATTTTGCAATAGACATGACCTTCGTAGTCATTGGTGAGAAAAATATAAAGGGTTGAGATCAAATCATAATAGTTTGTGATTTTACCAATCTCATAGTCATTAAAAGTAAAAGCACACGGGAACTAGTGGATTTTCATTGACTAAAATTGTTTTAGTAAATCCGATATAAAGGAGAAAAACTTGCGCGCGGGGACGGCTCTACGGGCTGGGTAACGAGCTAGTTAAGTAGGCTGATTGTTCCTCTTTTTTCGCTCTTTTTTTCTTTTTTTTTCTTTTTTTTTGGATGACTTTCAAATTATTTCAAAACCCATTCAAACATTACCAAAAAAAATTCATAAAAATACATTTTGGAAAGCTTGTGACAAAAAGAAAATTTTGGCACCATTCTTTCCTGCAATTAAGAAAAAATAATAATTATTTTGGAAAGGGACTATAAGCATCCTCTAATGCTATTTTTAAAATAGAAATACTAATAAATAGAAAAGTGGTTTAATAAATTCCAGGAAACTTTCACAAGTCACAAAATTGAGTTTGGAATATAATAAACTCATTTTGTCCCCAAAACAAACTTGGAAATTCATTTGAAGAATTTAAGTCATTGATTAAACATTTAAAATAAAAATAAGTACTTTTGGGCTTTAATAATTAAATATCACCAAGGATCATAGTCCTCAGATTTACAAATGCCACATATTTTCAAATACATATTGTAATTCAAATCGTTTTAAGGTTTAAAACACTGTTTGATATAGTTTTGTCTCTTTGCAAAATATTCGACAAAACAAGTTTATAAAATAGAAGCATAATTTGGATTTCCAATTCCAATAACATTGGAACAGGACATATTATTCCATTTTTGTTTGAGTTTTATTTGTTTTTGGTGGCTCGCATTAACAGGAAAACAAAAAAATTCAAATTTTAGTGATTTTTGCACTTCCAAAAAATCAGGGATGTTACACAAATGGGCCCTAAAGGGCTTAGATCTGAGCAGGAAGGAGCCGGCCAAGAGCAGGAAACCACGCCTCCCCGTGGTCAACGACCGCCGCCTATGTTGTCCTCCTGGTCGCGGGATCTCACGCCGCTGAACCGGGCCGCCAACAAGCCTAGAAGCACCATCGCCATCCTAGGTCCCGCCCCCTTCGAGCGACCAGGTAGAGGCAGACCCGCCGCTGCCAGCCCCACGCGGGAGAGGCCCGGTGGCCTCCGCCGATGGCAGCGGCAAGGGAGAGGTTGGAGGAAGGCGTCAGAGACTGGAGCGGCCGAGGGGCTCACCCTTCGCCCGCAGGAGGGCGATCGAGTGAGCGGGTGGGGACCAATCACCTTATTCCATTGCCCAATTTTGTCACGAGTCCTCATTTTTTTTTCGACCAACACCAATCAGTGTGCTAAATTATTGTTGTGTTACATACATTTTCTGATCTGTTGTGGTAATTATTTGGTGTTCTAGTTCAAAATGGTCTATTAAACAAGATATTCCCTTATATTTATCGGTTTATTCGCTTAGTATGTGGGAATCAATATGGGCATCCATGGACCCTCTATTCATTATTAAAAAGGAAAGAATTTCATTTTCATGTCCACACACTATCGAACTTGTAGGAGAAACACACTTAAGTTAGGTTTGGTTTATGTGCATATAGGTAGGTCCGGATCAACAAGGAATATCATCGGAACGGTGTTCCTGCGTGATAGATATATTTTATATATCGGAGATAATTTATAATGAGGGCATTAGATGTCCTAGAGTGATAGAAACATTTCTATTACTGCCGGAATTTATTTTGGAGTTTTTCTAAGAGAGAGAGAACGAGGTTCCATGCTTTACGGAGCAAGTGCAGGGATGAAAGTACAATATGGTCAACTAGAGGGGGTGAATAGGTGACTAACGATTTTTCTCCTTTTCCTTTTTAGTTTGTACTAAACAAGTAAACACAAGGTTATCAAGATGTGCAACTAGGTGGAAAACCTATGTGATACAAAACAAAATACGCAACAGAAGCAATATGTAAAGTAACAAGATAAACTACAAGTGTAAAGAAGGAGACAAGGATAGGTTTCCCGTAATACCTTCCCAAGGGAAGTACATCAATGTTGGAGAGGTGTGGAGCCACGTAAGCGCTCCAATAGAACGTATGTGCACACCTTATTCTCATTGAGCTTCTCTGGTGAGCGACATTCTCATTCCACTATGAGGTCAACTTGAAGGCGTTGACCAAACCTTTACACAAGGTTGAGGCGACTCAACAAGATGGAGGTTCTCAACAATCGAAAGCTTCTTGCAACAAGGTGGAAGCTCCAAACACAAAAGATCCTACTATGGTTTCTAGGCACCAAATATATTTCTAAATCTACTAAGATGTGGTGGATGGATTTGCAATTATTTTGGTGAAATCACGGATCTAGATCTCCTCAAGCAGTCCACAAAATATGATGTCGATTGGACGGACGACGTGGGAGATCTAGGAGGTTGAAGATTGCATTAATGGAGAAAAGAGAGTGAGTGTGAAGCCTAGCATTGAATGAAGAAGACAACCCCTTTTATAGCTCCTTTGAAATCTGGCTGTTGGAGGGGTTTCCCGCACAGACGGAACTTCCGGCGTTCCAACAGAACTTCCGGGCATGTGGGAAAACTCCCCAGTCTTCTCTCGCTTCCAAAATTCTGGAGTTAGTTTCGCACAGCCAGAACTTCAGGGAAATCTGGCTGAACTTCCGCAAGGCCGGAACTTTCGGCCAAACTGTCGGGCCAAGTTCTGCCCCAGAAAATCTCATACCGGTACCTGGGGGAAAATCCAGAAGTAGAGCCGGAACCTATGGCTGGAACTTCCGCACGCTGGAACTTCTGCTGAACAGCCAGAACTTCCACGATGTCGGAACTTCCGGGTAAGGTTCCGCGCCAACTTCCTCTCCAGAATGCGAGATGCCAATACCTGGAGGGAAATCCCTAAAGGAGAAGTGGAAGTTCAGTCGTAACTTCCACCAGAACAGTCGAAACTTCCGCTACCTGGAATTTCGCTGGGAAAAATCCCTAAAATATCACAAGATGAAATCGTGAATCGAGTGTCATCAATCATTAAAACTGATAGGAAGGCAGGTGCACTTTTAAGGGGACATGATATGTCCCAGGATGTCGGAAATATTTTTCTGAATTGTTCGATAAGGTCGATGATTTTATCTATATGGACCACACCTTCTGGAAGAGTTTCGGACAAAATCCAAGAAGGGGGAGGGGAGTGGTGGAGGGGGCAGGACTGCCCCTCATGGCTGCATCCAATTTAGGGGGCTTCCATGTAGGCCCCAGGGAACCACACATGGTGCACCATCCTCCCTGCATTTACCGGATTTAATTGTTGATAAAAGGATAAAGGAAAAAAGGGAAAAAGGAAAAGGGAAAGTGGAGGTGGACTTGGACTCCACAAGGTAGTCCAATTCGAGTTCGACAAGGAGGGGGTGACGCCACCCTTGCAGCTCGGCTCCCACCTTGTTGGATTGAGGGGAGGAATCTTTCCCCCAATGAAGGTCTCCTCCCCTCATACTACTATATAAAGGACCTCGAGGCTCTATGCAAAACACACAATTGTCTCTCAAGCCTCTCTTTCTCTCTAATAGAATTAGAGGGTCCAAGTAGAGCCCCTCTAATTTAATTAGAGCTTCTTATGATTGGGGTTTTGAGGAGTCATCTCCCAATTAGATCTAGTTTCTAGTTACTCTCTCTAACCTTCATATACACCTGCGACGTATAGTCCTGGACCGCAAATCGCTGCAAAACTGGTCCCGGCGTATGTGTGCATACTCTCTGAAGGGTAACACGTGAGACCCTCACTCTGCTGAATCAAGGTGCTGGATACGGGGAGTCTGTAACATCCTCGCCCATGGGCTTGTGCTTGAGAATCTTCTACCGGCTTCATCAACATCGTCACCAACACCTATTCTGCTTCTATGGTGTCTGGTACAGGATCTGGAAAACTAGATCTTGGAATATTTATTCACTTGTACCTTCATAGATAGATCTTGGCGGTTGCGTAGCATGCATGGATAAAGTTTTAAATTCCCGTACACGCAACCTAGTATATAGATCTTGAAAAGTGAGTTTTCAAAAGAGAACATTTGTGCGGGTGTGAAGACATAAACAACCAAGAGTGAAACTAAAGTATGGGCACCTAGAGGGGGTGAATAGGTGCTACGACAAATTTTAATTTTTCTTAGAGATTAGGCTTGACACAAAGGTAAATTCTCTAGATATTGCAACTAAGGTGAATTTACCTATATGACAAGGATAACAACAAACACAATGCAAATACAAGTAAAGGAGGAAGGGAACGAGGTAACCTATATGAAGCACGCGGAGACACGATGTAATCCCGAGTTCCTCCTTGTTAAGGGAATACGTCTTGTTGGAGTGGTGTGAGCTCGCCATGAAGGCCTACTCAACGCCACAAAGGCCTCACGCTATTCTCCTATGAACCCCGCCACAAAGGCCTAGTCCACCTTCCACTATTGACCCCCTTTGAGGCGAGAATCGAATCCTTTACAAACAATCTTGGGGAACACACCCACAACCAAATTGGGGGCTCCCAACTCCAAGAATCACCAAGTATAATAAGATGTCTAGGTTCTCCACAAATGGAAACCCTAGACTCAAATACCTCAAGTGAATGAGGGGGAAATGAAGAACGGCTCGGTGAAGATGTAGATCGGGGTCTTCTCCTTCAATCCTCCAAAGATCTACGAGTTTGGTGGGAGGGATTGGGAGTAATTGCGGATTTGCTGAGCTCAATAAATGTTATTCAATGCTTGGGGACGAACTAGAGCTCAAGGAGGAAGAAGAGGGGTATTTATACCCCCCTCCTCAAATCTAACCGTTTGAGCTAGAAAAGAGGTACCGGAATATCCGGTCCAACTTTGGACCAGAATATCCGGTCGGGATATTTCTCCAGATCTGAACGAACTCGTTGAGTTCAACCGGATATTCCGACTGACCCTGAATAATCTGGTAGCAATATTCTGGATGGCTTCTATCCCGCGCAGGAACCTGAACCAGATATTCTGGTTGCCCCGGAATAATCCGGTTCAAATAATCCAGTTGGGTTATGTGAGTTCCATCTCCAGTGCTTAGCCGATTTTGAGCAAAACTTCTCCAATAGGAATATCCGGTATATCTTGAATAATCCGGTTCATCTCTGTCCCAAACTGGACAGAAACTATCCTAACCGGAATATCCGGTTTCCCAGAATAATCCGGTTAGAATAATCCGGCTCCTCACTGTCCCAAATATCTTAGCCCAGTCTTCACCGATCTTTTTGGTAATCGATGCCGATGTTAAAGATAACACCTGCACACTTAACACCTCGATAAATAATTACTTAGTATTGTTAACTAACACACAAAACACCAGGAAAACGAAATGCACTTTTAGTCCCCCCTTTTTGGTGTTAGATGACAATACAAAGATTTGCAATAAACCCTTGACGAGTACATGTTTGAAACAAAAATGGAAATCTCTCCCACTATCTATATGCACATCTTTTGTTTGCCTCAAATGCAAAAAAATGCAATAATACAAAGGGAGCAATTTCGAACAAGTGGCAAACATGCCAAAGTAAACAATATAACCAATATGTTGATAAAAAGAGAAATATATACCTTGTGCGTAGAAATGATAACAAGAATACCCAAGCACAATAATAGATAAATATCCTCAACTTATATAATAGATAATCAGTGATAACCAATAACCATAGTCTCACAACACATAATAGCACATAGTTTTAAACGAGACAATAAGTACCAAATAGTTCACGAATAAGACTAAATGGACACAAGCTCTTAAGAAATAGTAAAAGCATATGTTTGTGCCCGAAACCCATGCAAATCCCGTAGGCCTAAGACTACTTCTCCCCCTTTGGCATCGAGACACCAAAAAGGAGAGGGGTAGTGGTGCTAGCATCCCAAAGACAAGCTAAGAATCCGAGTGCTCAGAAGACTCTCCTGCTGACGCATCAGAAGCACCCTCAGCAGCCCTCTCAAGATCCTCGTCCATGTCCTAATCTACCTCATCGAAACCATCGCCAACATGAGTACTAGAAGAAGTAGTAGTGGAACGGAGAGCCTCCTCAATCTTCCTCCAAGGAGTACGGTCTCTAGCAGACCACTGAGAATAAGTCTATGGAACAAGGGGAGCAGGAAGATCACCAGTAGCACCACTCACATGGTGAAGAATCTGACGTTGAGAGATATACATAGTTGTGTCCCTGTGGTAGGCCTGGTACTGCTCCTTGTGAATATCCACCTTCATGCACAACACATTGCGCTGAAACCAGGAAAGCTTCTTGACATTGCGCAGAGTAGTGGAAGAATCGGACTGGCTAGCACTAGAAGGGGCCACACCTCCCATAGAGGAACCACCCTCAGAAGGAGAAACATGAGCACATAAGCCTTCTTCCTCTTGATATACAGCTCCTTGAAGGCATGGTCTTGCATAGGAAGCTCACGGAAATCCCTCTTCATGGTATCCTTGATCAACATCATAATATATGGTCCATAAGGGATGGTGTTCGCACCAATCATAGCATTGCGTAGCTTATTGAAGATAATATCCATCACATCCACAATGTAGGACGCAATAGGATCCTCATCCTCCATACACTGCTTTGCCAGAATCAGAAGGTTGCAAAGAGAACTAGTGAGAGCATCATTGTTACCTCCACTAGGGACCAAGAAGGACCGGAAGAGGCGCACGAGCTGATCATAGAATGGGAGGAGCCCTTCCAACTTCCCAACAGTGTAACCAGAAGCATACATCTCAGCCATGGACCTCTCTTGATGTGGTCTCTCCACATCATGCATACGGTGACCAAGTGGAGGATCAGAGATGTGCTGGTACCCAAGAAGATGATCCAACTTGTTAAAAGGAACCTCACAAGGAGTGGACTGAGTCATCCACTTCAGACTACAAGGAACACCGGTGTCGAAAACCACAGTGGACATGAGCTGAACAATGAGATCGGTGTTGTAGAGGCATTAAGTCTCCAGAAGTTTCACAAGACCAAACCTCTCAATGATACTAGCAGCATCAGCAAACTCTTCCTTGTACCTGATCAACTGAAACCTGGTGGGATGCATCTGACGGATAGGGAACTTCTAGTCATAATAGATGTCCGCATAGATGTAGGACTGCTCCATGCACCAGAACCGAGCATCCTCACACTCAAAATTACGGGGAGTGTTGTACCAATTCTTCTGACTGATCTGAGCATATTCCTGAGTGGTGACTTCCAGCTTGTAATTCTTTCTAGCTTCCTTTCCTTTCTTCTTCCTAGATGGCTTCGAGGAGACAGTCTTGCTCTTTGGAATATCTTTCCTTGGAGGGCGAGAGTCACCGGGATCCTCATCACTAGTGTCCTTGTACGAAGGACGCTTGCAAGGGCCCAACTTGTCAGTGCAAGAGCTACCTGTGAAGGAGTAACATAGAGGAAGCAATAGGGGTAAGTGCACATATGTCAAACAATGGAGGAATCATACGTCAAAACAATAGGGAAGAGTCCACCCAATGATCGAGAAGTAATTCTAGTTAGGAGAAAAACAGTACTGGTGGAATTCGGGAGAGAACTCAACCGGATATTCCGGTTCAGTTCTATACCGGATATTCCGATTTCATGACAGAACATAGACGGATATACCGGTTCAAAACTGAACCGGATATTCCGGGTGCACGATTCCAACACTAGATTGATCTTACCTAGATTTGAAAACTAGATCGGTGACATGGGAATCTAACCTATTGTCTCTAGCATGCATAGGATACCTTAAGGAGCAATCACTACCATGCATTGACAAGAAAAACACAAATCCATAGAGAGGTAGGGTTATGGCACCAAGATTCAAAATATTTGAAATTTACCAGCGTCCATGGATGGAAATGCTCCCAAGGAGGAGGAGAACAAGATCCGGGTAAGAACTTGCAGATCCCGTGGAGGAAGTGGCCCGGGAGGCCAAGAATCAGAGTGGCGGCATGGTGGAGGAGGAGAGGACTAGGGGAAGAAAAGGGCACGAACTTCCTCCCCCCTGTGCCGCTCCAAATATGTGGATATTCGCCGGACCGGATATTCTGGTAGCACCCGGATATTCCGGTTCTAAACTGAACCGGAAATTCCGGCTGCCTTCTAATTCGAAACTTCCTAGTTTCAATGGAGTGACAAATGTGCTAGATAGAATTTGGTTTTTGGGTAGAAAGGATTAGGATAGAAACACCAAACTGGAAGTAGTACTTATCCCGCTAAAATGTAAGAATCATACAATCAAAAAGACCAATTGAGTGAGATTTTCCTACGAAAACACTTAGCAAGGGAAAACCATAGAAATGCAATGAAATATTTAATAAACCCCCAACTAAGATCCAACTCTTCACAAAGAAGAGGTTGGTGGCCTAAGCCAGCATGTAAGAGATCATGGTATGCAACCGCGAAAATATATCTTTGGTGCATTGCCAATTCTCAACATTGAAGCTCACAATTCAACATTAGAAAAAGAGAGATAACAATATTTTTGCTTTGGGAATAATGGGGGGAGGGGGGACCCAATTTGTTAGGATAACACTCCCCCTATGTCCATGCCTACACCTAAACCCAAAAATGTCTCAACTATAGAGTGCAAGATCCTCAAGTCAAACTCCTAGAATCAATGATGTTTAGTTCATTCCTCAAGAACATGAATCTTGCATCGTCGAGTGGATTCATGAAGATATCCACGAGATTGTCCTTGCTGGGCACATAAGCTAGTGAAATATCACCTCTTGCCACATGGTCTCCGATGAAATGATGACGAAACTCAATATGCTTCGTCCTTGTGTGTTGCACGGGGTTGTAGGCGATCTTGATGGCACTTTCATTTTCACACATGAGAGGCACCTTATCCAAATGAATGTCATACTCTTTGAGGGGTTGCCTCATCCATAGAAATTGGGTGCAAGCACTTGTGGCGGCAACGTACTCGGCTTCGGAGGTGGAGAGAGATATGCAATTTTGCTTCTTGGAAGACCAACTCACCAAGGACCTACCAAGAAATCGGCAAGCCCCTGAAGTGGACTTCCTATCATCTTGATCACCGGCCCAATTGGAATCCGTGTAGCCCTTGCGAGAGAATTGTGTCCCCTTTGGGTACCACAAACCAAACCTTGAGGTATGAACCAAATACCGAAAGATCCTATGGACCGCCACCAAGTGGCTTTCCTTAGGAGGTGCTTGATACCTTGCACACACACCTACACTCAAAACGATGTCGGGCCTAGATGCACAAAGATAAAGCAAAGAACCAATAATATAACGATACAACTTTTGGTCCACATCTTTACCATATGGGTTGCGCTTGAGGTGGCACTTGACTTGCATAGGATATGGCTTTATTTTTGCACCTTGGAAATTAAACCTCTTGAGCATGTCCTGGGTATACTTGGCTTGAGAAATGAAAGTCCCACGAGCCAATTTCTTGATCTCAAAGCCAAGGAAGAATTTAATCTCTCCCATCATGGATATCTCAAACCTATCAGTCATAAGCTTTGAGAACTCATTATTGAAAACTTGGTTAGTTGAGCCAAAGATAATATCGTCCACATAGAGTTGGCATATGAAAATCTATCCCTTTACCCTCTTTGTGAAGAGAGTGGGGTCGATCTTCCGAACTTCAAAACCACGGTCATCCAATAACTCTCTAAGGTGCTCTATACCATGCATGTGGTGCTTGTTTAAGTCCATAGAGCACCTTATCGAGCTCGTAGACATGGTTAGGGAAGTTGATATTCTCAAACCCCGAAGGTTTCTTAACATATACCTCCTCTTTGAGTGGACCATTCAAGAAAGCACTTTTGACATCCATTTTTTTGCAATTTGAAATTATGCGAAGATGCATATGCAAGAAGGATACGGATGGACTCAAGGCGAGCCACGGGAGCATAGGTTTCATCAAAGTCAATGACTTCTACTTGAGTGTAACCTTGAGCTACGAATCTTGCCTTGTTCCTTATGACAATGCCATGCTCATCTTGCTTGTTCTTGAATATCCACTTAGTGCCAATAACATTGTGGCAATCTTTGGGCTTCTCAACTAATCTCCAAACCTTGTTGCGTTCAAAGTTGTTGAGCTCATCATGCATAGCTTCAACCCAATCGGAGTCCTCAAGAGCTTCAAACACTTTCTTCGGTTCCACCATAGATATGTGAGCTTGATGCTCACTAAAATGATCCAATTGCCTTCTTGTGGATCTTCTAGCTTGAATATCTTCCAACACCTTGTTGTCTTGGGCATCAATATGCTTCAAATTTCTTCTTATCCTCTTAGCACGACGGGCTTCGATCTCCTCATTATTCCTAGGAGGGATCACTTGATCATCTTGATCATTTGGGTCCCCGTCTTGACCAACTTAGCCTTGATCATCATCATGAACAACAACAACTTCAACATTTGCTTCAACTTGAGGAGAAGTGGATGATGATGGTTGATCTTGGCCTTGACCTTGAATAGCAAGAATGATAGGAGTGGTTGCATATTGCGTATTAACTTGGTCAATGAGAGGAGGGTCTTCAACATGTTCTTGGTTAGGTGCATCACTTGGCTCCTTGGCTTGTTCTTCTATTGTAGAGGAGGGCTCTACTTGAGTAGAGCATAGTCCTTCTCGAGTCTCCATAAGGTGTCCCTCCATGGGGCGGAAAAATCCCACACCCATCCTTCCTATGGCTTCTTGAGGCATTTCAACATCTACATTAGAAACATGAAATTGCGCCACTTGGGAGCCATCATTTTCCTCGAAAACCAAACTACAAGATTCTATGACAATCCGTGAGGCTTTGTCAAAGACTCTATAAGTGTGGGATTCAGCACCGTAACCAACAAATATACCCTCAATAGTTTTGGATTGAAATATAGACAACCTAACACCCTTGATCAAGTAGAAGCACTTACAACCGAATACACGGAAGTAGGAGACGTTGTGTTTGTTGACGGTGAGGATCTCATATGGAGTCTTGTCCAAGACCTTGCGGATGTAGAGGCGGTTGGAGGAGTGGCATGCGGTGGATATGGCCTCGGCCCATAAATATTAGGGAGAACAATACTCCTCCAACATGGTCGTCGCCATATCCAAGAGAGTGTGATTCTTCCTTTCGGCAACACCATTTTGTTGAGGAGTGTAAGTGGCGGAGTATTGATGACGAATATCCTCATCACTAAGGAATTCATTCAAGGTGTATTTCTTGAACTCCAAACCATTATCACTCCTAATAGCTATGATTTTCACATTGTGCTGGCACTGCACTTGGTTGGAGAAGTCGATGATGGTTTGTTGAGTCTCACTCTTGCACTTGAAGAAATAAACCCAAGTGTATCTTGAATAATCATCGACAATCACCAAACAATAATTCTTGCCACCAAAACTTGCCTCGGGCACGATACCAAAGAGATCAACATGGAGATGCTACAAGATCCTCTTTGATGAGATAATAGTCTTGGGTTGTTCGGAATATCATGCATATTCGCTTCAACACACGACCTACAAAGGAGATCTTTGGAAAAGGAAACATTTTATTTTAGTCCGAGGATAAGGCCACCTTTGTGAAGACTTTGCAAAGTTCTCATGTTGACATGGGATAAGTGGGGATGCCGCAACCACCCCACGTCCGCCTTTCCGATAAGACACATTGATTGAGAGTTGGTAGACTTTGAAAAGTCCACCACGAATAACTCATATTCAACATGTCCCACGTATGCGACGTCAAGAGTCTTTCTCCTCAAAAGGACCACAATGTTTTCATAAAAGAAGATAGAGAAAACCATCTTCCCAAGAGAACGAACCGAAAGTAAATTGAAAGCAAGGGATTCAACAAGCATGACGTCCACGACAGTAATATCAGGAGCAATCACAACCTTGCCAAAACCCGATACCTTAGATGAGGACTTGTCTCCATAGGTGACGGTTGCATCAATATTATTTGGGTGCAAATCCTTGACAAGTTCTTTGCTTCCGGTCATATGAGTGGTGCATCCACTATCAATTATCCATTTAGATCCACCGGAAGCATAGTCCTGCAAGAGATCATTGACTAGTGTTAGGACCCGAGGAGGGTCCCTTCATGTTAGCAACAAGGGTCTTTGGAACCCAAATAGTATAGTAAATGTAACCCTCAATAGGACCAACATATTTAGCTTTCACAACACCATAATAATCAACATATAAGAAATGGTGTGGATTGTTAGTTTCCGTGGAAATGCTATGAGTAGTGGTGTCCCTCATGACACCACCACTAGAGGAAACATTGTTGGCTTGAGAGGGAATGCTACGAGTGGTGTTGTCCCTAATGACAATACCACTCGAAGCACCATTGTTGGTCTTATTCTTCTTCTTCTTCTTCTTCTTGTTCTTCTTCTTGGCAACATATCCAAGACCTTGCTTGCTCACTTGTGGTATAGGAGCACTCAAATGTGTTCTAGAAACAACCACTTGAGGGCTAGAGGCCACAACCTTCTCAACTTGAGGGCTCTTTCCTTTGAGCCTTACTAGCTCATCCTTCAACCTAGCATTTTTCTCAATAATATTTGCATGATCACAAGAAGAAGTAGATGTGCTAGGTGAGTTGAATTGATTAAGTTGAGTTTTAAGTTGTCCATGTAACTCTTTGAGGGTAGAGTAATAACTCTCCAAAGCCTTGTGAGCCTCGGTGAGCTTTCCAAACTCCCTGGTTAGTTTCTCATGACCAACCCCAAACTCAACCTTATCATTTTTATATTTAGCAATTGCAATGTCACGTTCTTTAGTGATATTAGCAACAATTTCATTATTGGACTCTTCAATAGATTTAAGTTCCTCTTCAAGAGAAATTCTACCATTATGCTCTTCCTCAAGAGTCATGGAAAGAGATGCTATCTCATCCGTATCCCTTCTCTCAATCTCACCTTTCTTCTCAAGAGCTTCATGGGCCTCTCCCAATTGGCTCATGAGGTGATCAAAGTACTTCTTGGTCTCACCTTGCACGTTAGACATAAAGCGTTCCAAATAGATAATTTCATCTTCTACTCTAAGACTATCATGGTTTAGCAATTCATTTTGAGTCTTAGAGTTGGGAGAAGGTGATACCTCCGAGGCCTTAGCCATGAAGCACTTGGCATTGAGTTGAGGAAGATTATCATTGGGGGATTCAAAGTGTGATTAATATGTTGGAGTTGTGGCAGTAGCAAGAGCGGCCAGTTCACTAGTGGTTTCTTCTTCTTCATCACTTCTGGAGTCATACTCCTCTTGGTGGGAGATTTCTTGTTGAAGGGTTTCTTCTTGAAGTGAGGTTTCTTGTAAGCAACCTTGGACTTGTCCTTGCAAATGATCTTGCCACCATGATGTTCTTTATTTTCATATGGACACTCCGCAATGAAATGGTGCTTGTCTTGACAATTGAAGCAAGACCTCACTCGTTGAGTCGCTTCATTTCCGTATCGATACTTGGTCTTCTCCTCAACATATGCCTTGGCCTTGGATGGATTCTTCCAAAAAAGTTGCACGGTAAGAGCGATGACATCCTTGAGCACGGGGTCATACTCTTGATCCTTCAATGGGGCCAAGTCCTCAATGCACTCTTCTTCATACTCAACCTCTCTTGACACAATCTTGGCCTTCAAAGCAACTGATCCTCCTTTGTGCATTCCTAGGGCCCTAGCACGGTTGTCAAGAGCATTTTTGGTTTGCACTTGATAGAAGAACACTTCTTGCATCACTTGGGTTGAGGTCAAAGAAGCAAACTCATTTCTTCCTTGAATGCTCTTCAAGTCTGTGGGCTCGAAAGGCATGAGAGAAATCATGTACTTCCTCTTGATCCAAGCATCATCAATATACTTGGCACCCACATTTTGGAATGCGGTGGGAAGAGTCTTGAGTCTTCGGTACATGTCTTCATGGTTCTCACCATCATGCATATAGAACCCTTCGGCCTCATTTCTCAAGGCATCATACCTATTCCTTTGCATGCTCTCATTACCCACAAACACGACGACAAGAGCATTCCATGTTTCCTTGGCGGTGGAATATTGTTGAAGATGAGGCATGTGGTTTGGACCCACGGCTTGCTGAAGAATAGACAAGGCGGTGTAGTTGAGTTGACAATCTACGTCTTCTCTTCTTTTCAAGTTCTTGGGGTCATGAGGCTTGTATCCATCTCGAGTGACCCTCCAAAGCTCTATAGAAGAAGAGTTCAAGTGATTTTCCATGAAATATTGCCATTCACTAAAAGAATATGCATCAATTTTAGGTGGATCTCCTCTAGAAATTATATGAGGATGTGGGACGGGAGGATCAGGAGAATAATGTCCTTTGACGGAGTGAAATTCTCCATCTCCTTCCGTACGCTTATCGGTGGGTTCTTTAGCGGAAGTATTGTTAGATGGGTCACCATTATCCCCTTTCTTGGCGCCCTCCAGAACTTCGTCCGAAGGAGATGAATCGGAAGCCTCAACTAGTAGGAAAACGCTTACTAGTGACCAACAAAAACAAGCTACCGCTGGCGAACAAGCGTTGCTCAGCAGTACACCGCCAGTGGTAAGGGGTTACCGCTGGCGAACAAGCTTGTTCGCCAGCGCTATCTAGTTACTGCTGGCGAACACCAGCCTTGTTCGCCAGCGGTAAGTCTGAAAATTTGAAATTTCGTAAATAAATTTTTTCGCTATTTTTTTTCAAATTTTCAAAACAATTGAATTTGGGGAACCTTTAACCACGCTGTAGAATTTTTTCCTTTTTTTCTTTTTTTTTCATCTTTGAATGCCCACTTCCCGCTCGGTCACCCATCCTCCCACTACTCTAGCCCGAGCACGCTTAACTTCTTAGTTCCATCCCACTACTCTACCTATGACTCACTCATTCTTTCTTGTTAGTATAGTACTATCAATCCTCTTAACTATTACAAATCCGTAATTCCAAATTTGACAAATGATATGTCTAAATTGATCACAAGAATACGAGGAATCCAAATTTGACATCCTTATTATCTTTTCTCGAAAAAAAAACATTTTTTTATTTTTTTTGAATTTTGAATTTATTTAATTAAATTGATTATGTAGGAAAATTTAGTCTGTCTCAAATAACTTTTTTTCCTTTTGGAATTTGGCGATTCTGAAAAAAGCTCACAGGCCGAAGGCAGGTGAGGTTGGATCTGGAATTTGCTCACGCTTCTTTTGATATATTGAACGCGTTTTTTCGACGTCGTATGCAAAAGTTATGGCCGTTTTACGATTTATTTTTGAATTTTGCATAAAAGGTCAAATGGAGTATTTCAAATTTTCTATATCAACTAGACAGTGCACTCTACCCACATATCCAAGGAATTTATTTTTTGAACGTTTTATCATTTTCGTTTGTGATGTAGAAAAGTAAAAAAGGCGGTCCACGGGGGGGGGGGGGGGGTGTGTGGTGGTGTGTGGAGGGAATTTTTTTCAAAACTTACCGCTGGCCAACAAAAATAGTGGTTGGCCAGCGGTATAGTTAGCGCTGGCGAACAAAAGTGTTGCCCAGCAGTAACCATACCGCTGGCGAACCAGCTCGCTGTTCGCCAGCGCTAAGTAACCATACCGCTGGCGAACAAAGTGCCCTGTTCGCCAGCGGTATTTGCTGCCGCCCGTAGCCGCGCGCAGTCCCGACGCCCACTGGTACCGCTGACGAACGAAGTGCCATGTTCGCCAGCGGTAGCTAACTTAGCGCTGGCCAACAGGGTGGCGCGTTCGCCAGCGGTAAGTAGCACTGGCGCACATGTATTCTTGTTGGCCAGCGGTAACCTGGTGGCTATAGCCTGTTTCCTACTAGTGCTCCGGTTCCTTGGCTTTCATCAATTTAATCAAGAGTTGACGCAATTCATCAATTTTGTTCTCCATGGATGGGGTCAATGAATTTTTCAAATCATTAAGATCATCCATAGAGACATGCACCGCGGAACTGGTGCCTTCCGTATCATCGACCATACTTAAACTCTTAGGAGGTTAAGCCCAATAGAAGAGCCGAGGCTCTGATACCAATTGAAAGTAAAGTATGGGCACCTAGAGGGGGGGTGGTGAATAGGTGCTACGACCAATTTTAATTTTTCTTAGAGATTACGCTTGACACAAAGGTAAATTCTCTAGATATTGCAACTAAGGTGAATTTACCTATATGACAAGGATAACAACAAACACAATGCAAATACAAGTAAAGGAAGAAGGGAACAAGGTAACTGATATGAAGCACGCAAAGACACGATGTAATCCCGAGTTCCTCCTTGTTAAGGAGTACATCTCGTTGGAGGGGTGTGAGCTCGCCACGAAGGCCTATTCAACGCCACAAAGGCCTCACCCTATTCTCCGATGAACCCTGCCACCAAGGCCTAGTCCACCTTCCACTATTGATCCCCTTTGAGGCGGGAATCGAATCCTTTACAAGCAAGCTTGGGACACACACCCACAACCAAATTGGGGCCTCCAAACTCCAAGAATCTCAAAGTATAACAAGATGTCAACGGCTCGGTTAAGAATTTAAGATGTAGATCGGGGCCTTCTCCTTCAATCCTCCAAAGATCTACGAGTTTGGTGGGAGGGATTGGGAGTAATTGCGGATTTGGTGAGCTCAATAAATGATATTCAATGCTTGGGGACGAACTAGAGCTCAAGGAGGAAGAGGAGTGGTATTTATACCCCCTCCTCAAATCTAGCCGTTTGAGCTAGAAAAGAGGTACCGGGATATCCGGTCGGGATATTTCTCCAGATCTGAACAAACTCGTTGACTTCAACCGGATATTCTGAGTGACCTTGAATAATCCGGTAGTAATATTCCGGCTGGCTTCTGTCCCGCGCAGTAACCTGAACCGTATATTCCGGTTGGGTTCTGTGAGTTCCATCTCCAGTCCTTAGCCGATTTTGAGCAAAACTTCTCCAATCGGAATATCCGGTATATCTTGAAAATCTGGTTCAAATATTCCGGCTCATCTCTGTCCCAAACTGGACAGAAACTATCCTAACCAGAATATCCAGTTTCCCAGAATAATCCGGCTCCTCACTGTCCCAAATCTCTTAGCCCAATCTTCACCGATCTTTTTGGTGATCAATGTCGATGTTAAAGATAACACCTGCACACTTAACACCTTGATAAATAATATACTTAGTATTGTTAGCTAACACACAAAGCACCGAAAAATGAAATGCACTTTCAAAGAGTTCCTAATATTGTCTCTAAGATTAGCTTATGGTTTCTAAGATGATCACGTTTTCCTGATGATGGACTTTGATAAACTCTAGCGAACATAAGAGTTTATTGTTAGGGTAAAAATAGTACTGAACCGATCCAAATATATGATCTTGCTAAAGAGACTAAACAATTGTAATGTAGTTAGAAAAGTACATATGGAGTTGTCATTTACTAGAATTCCTATATTATGATAATATCTAGTGACCGCACAATCGATAGTTATGTTTTGGATGTCTTCAACTGTCAATCATAATAGGGGATCATAACGTTGATATCTGGGTATAATCTAATGCATGTAAAAAGGGACCGAGATCGTTCTGTATAAGTACTTAACTCCTCGAGACGATGGAGAGATACATGCTCTAGGCCCTCTCAGTGTCACCGATGTAAAGCAATTGTCTGTCCATACACAGTGTGATTTATCACAAGGACATCGGGGATATGAATGAGAAAAGAGAACAATATCGTTACGAATTTTATATGTGTTATGATCACATGGTTTGATCAGACTATAGCACATAGTCTCACCTCGTGGCATTGTTGGTATCGTGAAGTTAAGGGAATAAGTGCAGCGAGAAACTTCAAGGTTCCCTCGTTCTTCGTGGATACGCATGAGCCATCATGGGCCTCCATGGCTCCGTTGTTGGTATTGTTCAGTAAGTTTCCCGAACATGTTTGTGTGTTATTGAGCCTTTACAGGTCACACGATTAAGGTGTGCCAACTTTTAATTGAGAGAATATTGTTGCTAATGGTTTTGTGAATGCTAGATGTTGATACGATGTCACAGAAACAAATCTGGTGTCAATCGGAGGGGTTTCCGGGAAGTTGCTATAAAAGAGAAATAATGTCGATGGAAGGTAGAATTTAACACGAGAGATAACGGAGGACATCAGATGTCTCGGGATGTTAGAAATATGTTTCTAACATCAATAGATAAGTTCCATGATTTTATTTATTGAGGTTATAGGGTTTCAGAAGAGTTTCGGGCAAAAACCGAGAAGGGGGTAGATTTGACCCCATGGCCGCACCCAATTTTGGGGCTACTAGGTGGGACCCAGGGCACCAAACTAGGCGCACCATGCTCCCCTGGTCCCTTCCTTATTTGGTTTTAGGCATAAAATAAAAATACCAAAGAAAAAAGGAAAAATGAAGGAGGAGGGGGATTGGATTCCCAGTCCAATCCGATTTGGGTTAGGAAGGGGTTGCGGCCACCTCCTTGGTGTGTCCACCTTATTCTGGATTGGGAGCTCGACTCCCTTTCCTCCCAAGGCATGTCTCCCCCTTCCTCCACCTATAAAAGGACCCCAAGACTTTGAGGCCAAACATATCAATTGGCTCTCAAGCCTCTCTTCCTCTCTAGTAGATTTAGTGCCTTAATTAGACTATCTAATTAGATCCCCTCTAATTGTATTAGGGTTTCTTCTAATTGGGTTTTTGAGGCGTCCTCTCCCGATTATACCTAGCTCTAATTGTTATTCTCTTTGATGTGTTGAGAAACTTTTAGAATCATATGTCTCTAATCTAAGTTGATTAGAGCTACCAATAAGTAACGCCGAAAGGTTTTCTCTCTTCGTCGGTGCCGAGTCCTGTACGGCGAAACTCTGGCGGGTTGACACGAGCTTACGCTTGCGCACCATAAGAAGGATTACACGTGTGATCCTTGACGAGGGAAGGTTAGCGACATCCTTACAACTAGGTCTAGTTGTGAGGATCTACGATTGTTCATAACTCTTCTACGAATACATCGATCTTTCGTTGCCTCGTGGGTCATGATACTCGATCATTATATGTATGTGCATATTTCGTTATCTGCATAGTGATCTTGGCGGTTACGTAGGGGAAAAAGTCGAACTCTGCAACGTATACCTATATGAATTTGGTCATGGAGCGAAGCCTTTCGTTTGCGTAGCTTCGCCCCCACATTAGCTCCCCCATCCATGCATAAATTGGCGGATATATTAGCACAATGATACCAGATATCCATCGCATTAAAGATGCGAGGAGGGAATTACATTGCCTTCACTAATTTGAGGTCTGCCGCTTCCACTAAACCTGGCGGCTAGAGCCAAAAGTCCTCGAAGTGGAAGTGGTTCGGCCTCGGGGCTACCCCTCCTGAAGATAGGAGAAAGAGTGTGGTCAGAACTCACTCGAGTGGCGCACGAAGCAAACACAAAGGACACTTCCCACTCTACTAAGACTAAGCCCTGATCCAGAACGCTCCGGATCGGGTCCAGCTGGTTATTATTCTAGGTGTACCGAGCTCCCACGCGCTTGATCTTGCGGAGAGCTTGATCCGCTAGGCAGTTGTTGAATAAGCGCATCCTAGGAAGGTCCACATTAGCCGAGCTTTTATCATCAGGATAACATATAAGTTTGAAGTCACTCGCCCCTACCACTGGAATGGGACAAGTATATATATATACATGTCTACTATGAACGACCAAATTTGGAACGAAACATCTTTACATACGTGATCTTCACGAAAAACCAAATGTAGTACTCCCTCGGTCACTCGCCCCTACCGCCCGCGCTAGCCAGGCGATAGGGGCGGGAGGGGGGCGGGAGATGGGCGGGAGCGGGGCGAGAGGGGCGGTAGGCGCTGGCGGGGGCGGGCGATAGGGGTGGGGCGAGAGTGGGGGAGCGGGGGCCGGTAACGGCTAGCTGACGTGGGGCCCCCTGATTGGGCCACGTCAGCTAGCCGTTGGAGAGAGCCGTTGCTGGCTGGAAAAAAGCCAAAAAAAAACCCAAAATTTTCATCTCCACCCCTATAAATACCCCCCATATCCCTTCACTCACTTCACACCATTTCATCATCTTTCTCTCCCTCCTTCTCTCAAACCATCTCCGCCATGGCTGGTTGGACTCCAGATATGACCTCGTACACGGATCTCTTGCAGTCCGACGGGTCACAACCTTCTCACATAGAAGATATCTCTCCCACACATCGTCGCTCCAATGCCGGTTCGTCACCGCTTCACCGAGTGTTATACTCATCCAGCGCACCACCTCCGGGGCCATATGGATACCCACCACCTTCGGGGCCATATGGTTCATACCCTGCTCCTCCGTATGCATACCCCCCCACCTCCACATGCTCCACCTACAGGTAGCGGGAGTGGGACTCTACCTCAGTACCCACCACCTCCGTACGGTTCGTACGCTCCACCTCCGTATCCGTACGGTTCATACGTTCCACCTCCGAACCCCCCACCACCTCCTGAAGCCTGTGCTCCAAGCGACGGTTCCGATGCCGCGGAAACAGTCGTACCGAAGCGTCCAAAGAGGCTAGACTGGACAACTGCGGACGAGGAAAAAGTGGTACTTTACTTACTCGTCACATATTTATTTCGGAGTTGGTTCTTGCTTGTATTTTTCACTAAAACAATATCTATTTCGTGGTAGGTTCATGCTTGGGTTTTTCACTCCAAGGACTCTGTCTCCGGTAATAGCAAGACCGGCGAAAGTTTTTGGGGTCAGATAGCTGCAACCTTCAACTCTACCTTCGATCCTGCACGCCAACGGACCGCGAAGCAACTGAAGGATCATTGGAACGTCTACAACCGTGAGGTGTCCCTGTTCAATGCATACCACATCCAAGAAGAAGCGGTACGTCAGAGTGGAGCAGACGATGCAATGGTCTTGGAGGCGGCACAGGCGAGGTACGCAAATGACAGTAGAGTGACTCAGCCTTTCAAACACTTCAAGTGGTGGCAAGCTGTTCGCAATGAAGCGAAGTGGAAAGGACAACATGGTCCTGGTAGTGGGACTGATTCCAGTTCCAAGAGAACCCGTCTGGGGGTTTCTGGTGAGTACAGCTCTAGCGAGGCGACGGAGGAGGAGCAGCGTCCAATGGGCCGCGATAGGGCCAAGGCCGCGGCACGTAAGGATAAGGGAAAGGGAAAGAAGAAGGGGAAGGAATCCTCATCAAACAGTGAGGCAGCAAGTGCAATCTTCGGGATGAAGAACATGTGGACTGGTTTAGTGAAGTCTAAGCTACCGAAGCAATGGAACAAATTGCAAGACCGATCAACCACCGACATGAACGAAGCAGCAAAGCGCAAACATGCGAATGCCCTCCAGATGGTGGAAAAAGAGCTAGGGCTGGAAGATGACGACGACGACGAGGAGGAGGAGGATTAGAATTTTTTATTTATCATGTAATTTTTACAATTTATTATGCAATTTTTTTAATTATTATGTAATCGGTAACAATTTTAGTTGAATAATATAATTTCCTTGCATTATTTTGAATGTTTTCATCTCAAAAATATATATTCATGTGGAGGAGAGAGAAAAGCTGATGTTGGCAGAGAGAAGTGAGAGTGGGGGCTATAACCCGTGCACTGGCACCGTGCCGTGAGAGTGGCGTGAGAGCGGGGTGATAGTGAGGGGAAAATCTGATGTGGCGGGGCTATAGCCCGTGATAGTTCGTGATGCACTAGCACCAGCCTAAGCGTCTGCGCAAGTGTCTGTGCATTGTACATGCCCTAAGTCCCCACACTTAATTAGGATCGGAGGAAGCAAGTAAAATGAGTTCGTATTCACATTTTTCAGAGTCCTGATTTTGTGACTTTTGTGTAGCATACAATAAAAAGTATTATCGAGCAAAACTAGACAGATGTGTATATGTATCCATGAAACTTTTTTTTTTTGAAAACTTCAGAGTACTAATTTTGATTTATTTATTTTTAAGAAAAATATCAGGAGCACTGGAAGTCGGGAGCCAAAAATCCTCTCTCGCCATTAAGCTGCTATAATTACACTGGCATCCGCCACTACTGCTGAAACAAGAAATCTATCGAAGGGCTATTCTGGAGCTAACATTTGACAACGCACCACTGGAGCTCGACACGTAAGGTCCTTGATCTTCCTGAAATAGCCGAACAAGCATAAATGGAACGGCATCTACTGTACATGAAGACGGAACACACAACGATGAAAGCAGTCGCCTTGTCACATCCATCTCTACTTTCAAGTGAACGGTACTAAGGAGGATGGGTGGAGCCTGTGTAGCCTGTAGCCTGCAGGAGGAATCCTGTGAGCAGAGTCAGCAAGGAGGAGGAGGAGGGGGAAATAGAAGCGGAGGGTTTTGCTACGATGGAGGAGGAGACGGCCGTCTTGCCGGACCTGTCAGATTTCGAGTTCTTCACCATCATGCTCGGGAATTCCTTGGACAGACTGGTACGTACATGCATACATCTTTCCCTTGCTGTTTTTGCATCCATCTTTTTCGGTTTTCCACGATCTGATGCCCGGTTGTTTTTCCTTGCTGCAGATGCTGCCTGACAAGTTTGCCAAGTTGCTGGACGGCCAAGAGCCCCGTGAAGTCACGGTGCGGGAGGCAGGCGGAGGATCTCGCGTGTGGGACGTGGAGGTGGTGTTCGACGGCAAGGGCCACATGTACCTTGGTCGCGGCTGGGAGCAGTTCGCCCGCGTCCACGACCTGGGGCTCGCCAACTTCCTCGTCTTCACCTACGACGGCAACGCTGTGCTCACAGTTAAGGTGTTCGACCTGAGCATGTGCCGTAGGCACTACCACCCCGACGACACCTGTACGCGCTTCTTCGTGTGAAGATGATTTGTTGTAAGAACTAAATTAAGAAGGTTGATGTTCGCATTTGACCTGCAAACAGGCACTGGGAACAGCAGCGACAGTGTGAGCAAAACCAGCAGCGACAGTGTCAGCGAAAAAAGCATCGGCAGTGGCAGCAAAGGGAGCAGTTCGGCGGATATGGACATGGATGACTCGCCAGCGTCCCAGTTCACCGTCACGCTCAAGACGTCCAACTTGGGCGCGAGGCAGAAGCAGTATCTGGTGAGAAGCCGATCGAGAGCATTCGTGCTCGTTCTCCGTGTACGGTTACTCGTCACGCGTCGATCGTGCTAACTCATTTCGCCATTACGCTCACGATCGAGCTCGTGCAGAACGTGCCGGCGGAGTTCCACAGCGCGCACGGCTACGAGAAGAGGACCCAGGTTGAGCTGCGGATGCGCGGGGGGAAGGCGTGGCCCATGAAGCTGAAGCACAACATCCGGACGGATGGCAAGATCCGCACGTGCCTCAGGTACGGGTGGCACCAGTTCTGCGTCGACAACCGCCTCGGCGTCGGCGACGTCTGCTTCTTTCGGGCGCTCCGTGGGCGAGGCCAGGAGCACGCGCTCAAGGTGGAGGTGCGCAAGCCAGACGGCACCTTCCTGGACTGATAAGCCGCGGGCGGTCGCTGCAGGGTCTCCGTTGGCGACTTGGCGTGACCTCGTCCGTGGTCATCAGCCGGCATCAATGCTTCGTGTTACAAGTTCGCAATGGTACGGAGATTCTCTTTTCTTTCAGTTCATCCGTGTTTTGCTTAATAATTGTAAGACCAGAATTCTTGCTAGCAGCAGAGTAACTAGAGAGTAAAACTTTTTCCCCATGTGAAAATGCCGAAATCGTTCTTCAGCTCTTCTTTCCTTGCCTGAGATTGTGGCTTTTATAACTGTATCGTGATGAGATAACCATCACATGACGGTTGCTCTGCTTCTAACCGCCATCTAACCTTCGATTATAAAATGTATTACAATTTGGATTCCTCTGTGCAACCAAATTCGTTTATAATTTACTAAATCCTACAAATCCTCTGTGTAAATAAGGCAATAATCCTTCCAATAGGTCTTAATCGTTGACTGTATAGTGTACACTGTAGTGTTGGTCAGTAAAAATATCAGTTATATATGTTTAGTGTTCTTCCATAATCCTTGACTGCAGTATAACTCTCCATGCCAGTTTGCATTTTTCTACTTTTCCTGGTCTATTCGCCTTTGATCCTATATATCCACATATTTATTTGAAATGATCGAATAGTGGAAACCGCTTTGATGCCGCTTCATATTTGATAGCATACTTCGTTAGACAATTGTGGGTATGCAGCGTAGCATCAAATTCTGCTTCTAACTATCCTTCCAATAGACTGTTTTAGTAGACTAAGTGACTTCAAAAGCAGCATAAATCATAAAAAGAAAATATTGGTACCACCAAGTCTTGATAAAGGTGGCCTGGGGGTTGCGATAATTTCAGTATACAAGGTCAGTCAAATAGTTTTCTTTCTGTATTATTAGTAGCACCTGCCTCTCTGTGGATTTTTGTCCGGGAGTCCTGTCTCTCTCTGTGAGTGTCCACTGTTTGTAAACTTTTAAGTAACTCTGAAACTATAATAATCAATAAAAGTTGTGTGCATTACTCGATGCAGAGGCTGGGGCTTCTCCCCTTTTTGGAAAAAAATTAGTAGCACCTGCCGAATTGTTTGGAAATGCAAGTAGGCTTGTTGCAGCGTTGTACATAGTAGTAGAATGCAATTGCGTTACGGAGTACCAATGCAAGATTGTGATGTTCGGTTTTACTTTCTTCTCAACAGAGTGAAAATTCAGAACCAAGTCATGCATATCAGTTCTACTCATACCGAAGTCACTTACTCAAAACAATATTCTGTGCTACTACTAATAAAGATTACATGAATCTCTCTGCTACTCTAGGTCCATTGTTCTATAATAATCCCCCAAAATTAAAATTTGTTCTAAGCGCTTAGTGGTATTGGCAAGTACTTGGTGCTCCTCTAAGCGCTGTAATATGCACTGCACTGACTGGCAAAGAGCTGGGAACTCAGCCGCTCCGTAGTATTTGTTGGACGTTGGGAGACCTTGTTATGCTGAATGTCAACACTAAGCAAATACTGGCTTCTGTACTCTATTTTACCGTCGGCTGCCACGTTCCAGTGGGTGACTACTAGGCAGACGACGTAGGGGTGTAAGTGGTCAAGACAACTTAGCCCACCTATGACCACTTAAGTGTAGTTAGTTCAATTTTGGATGAATTGATGCTAAAAATTGAACTAGCTATACTTAAGTGGACGTAAGTAGGCTTAGAGGCCTAAGATGACGTCATCTTCGTCCATTCTCAGCACTGGGTACGACGGCATGATGTTTGGCAAGCCCAACGAGAGGTACACCTCGCTTACCCAGATGTTCCTCGCGCTGTACAGATGGTGAGCGATAACTCGTGGCCGGGTCAAATCCAATTGAGATGTGGCAAAATAAGATTAGACATCTTAGGAGTTTCCTCAGAGGATGGGCAAAGAATCAGGCGGGGGAATATAAGATTTTGAGATATAAATTATTACGTCTCATTAATGAGTTAGATGTGAAAGCTGAATCTAGTCCGTTGTCGAAGTCCGAGAGAGCTGCGAAATCGGAGGCGGAATCGTATCTTGCCAACCTTTGCTGCGATGAGGAGTCAAAGTGGGCTCAACGGGCGAAGGTTCGGCATATTCAGGCAGGGGGTAATAACACTCGTTACTTTCATTTAGTGGCTAATGGTGAACACCGTAAGAAACGGATCTTCCAGTTAGAACAGGATGAAGGGACTATTGTTGGACAACATAACTTAAAAGTATTTATTTCTGAGTATTATAAGAAATTGTTCGGGCCTTCACTACCATCTACCTTCTCGATGGAGGAGTCTATGATAGATGATGTTGCTCAGGTTTCCATGGAAGAGAATGCTCTTTTGACACAACCTTTTTCGGTAGGAAGAGGTGTGGGAGGTAGTTTCTCAAATGGAACTCAATAAAGCTCCAGGTCCATATGGATTTCCGGCTGAGTTTTACAAGAGGTTTTGTGTGTGTGTGTGTGTGTGGGGGGGGGGGGGGGGTCATTAAAGAGGATTTAATGGCCATGTTCAATCAACTACATGATGGTTCTCTTGATCTGTTCGAATTGAACTTTGGTGTTATTACCCTACTTCCTAAGAAGGAAGATGCTTCTAGGATTGAGCAGTTTAGACCCATTTGTCTGTTCAATGTGAGTTTCAAGATTTACACTAAGGTTGGAACAATTAGAGTGACATCGATAGCTCAAAGAGTAAGCCGTCCTTCTCAATATGCGTTTCTTCCTGGGAGAAACATTTTGGAAGGAGTTGTGGTTCTTCATGAAACTATTCATGAATTAAAGCAGAAAAAATTAGATGGTGTTTTGCTCAAAATTGATTTTGAGAAGGCGTATGATAAGGTTAACTGGAATTTTCTCCAACAGACTCTACGCATGAAAGGTTTCAATCCACAATGGTGTGATTGGGTAGCGATGTTTGTGCAAGGAGGTAGTGTGGGGATTATAGTGAATGAAGACATTGGTCATTATTTTCAAACTCTAAAGGCCTTGAGACAGGGCGACCCGTTGTCGCCCATTCTTTTTAACCTGGTTGCTGATATGTTGGCACTCCTTATTGCAAGGGCAAAAGAGGATGGTCAAGTTGGAGGGTTGATACCACACCTTGTTGAAAGTGGTGTTTCTATTCTTCAATACGTGGATGACATCATTTTATTTTTAGAACATGATTTCGAAAAGGTAGTGAATATGAAGCTCATTTTTTCCATTTTCGAGCAGTTGTCGGGGTTGAAAATTAATTTTCATAAGAGCAAGGTTTTTTGTTTCGGGTAGGCTATTGATTGTCAACAGGAATATAGAAATATTTTTGGGTGTGATCTTGTGCTTTTCCTTTTAAATATTTAGGGATCCCAATACATTACCGTAAGCTTCTTAATAGGGAATGGAAACCGGTCGAGGATCGGTTTGAACAGAAACTAAATTCTTGGGTAGGAAAATTGCTTTCCTATGGTGCTCGTTTAGTTCTTATTAATTTTGTTCTTTCTAGTTTACCTATGTTTCTACTCTTTTTTTTCGAGATTCCCGCCGGGGTTAAAAAGAGACTAGATTTTTATCAGTCACGCTTCTTTTGGCAAAGTGATGAATTTAAGAAGAAATATAGACTGACTAAATGGAATATTGTCTGTCGTCCCAAAGATCAGGGTGGTCTGGGGATTGAATGCTTAGAGGTTAAAAATAAGTGCCTACTCAGCAAGTGGCTATTTCGGAGGAGGGTATGTGGCATGAATTGTTGCACAATAAATATGTCAAAGGCAAGCCGCTCACACAGGTGATCACAAAGCCTACTGACTCGCATTTTCGGAAAGGTATTATGCGAGTTAAAAAATGATTTATGTAGACATATTTCCTGTACACTTGGCAATGGGAAAAGTGTCAGATTCTGGGAAGACCCGTGGTTAGATGGGACGCCATTAGCCACACAGTATCCTTCCCTCTTTAATATTGTGCGTCATAAGAATGTGTTGATAGCCGATGTTCTTGCGTGTGTGCCTCTAAATATTGAGTTTGGACGTGCGATGTATGGTGATAAGTGGGAGACATGGCTAATTTTGGTAGAGAGATTGATAACAATTTCCTTATCAAATGAGCAAGATACTTTTAGTTGGAAATTAAGGGGATCAGGGATTTTTACTGTTAAATCCTATTATGAGGAGCTTATGAATGGGAATACGAGATTCTTACATAAGTACTTGTGAAAACTAAAAGTCCCACTTAAGATTAAGATTTTCATGTGGTTTCTTTATCGTAAGGAACTTCTTACCAATGACAACTTGGCTAAAAGATGATGGACATGTTGTAAAAAAATATGTGTTTTGTGATTGTGACGATTCGGTGAACCATCTTTTCATTCATTGTGAGTTTGCTAAAAAAATTTGGAGATTGATCCATTTTACTTTCAGCATAACCCCTCCAACTAGTATATTTAATATGTTTGGGTCTCGGTTGGATGGGATAGATAAGTCCACGAAAGCTAGTATACGCATTGGTGTATGTGCTTTCCTTTGGACAATTTGGGATTGCCGCAATGATGTTATCTTTAACAATTTTGTGGTTGCTCATTTTATGCAGGTGGTTCACAGGGTTACGCATTTGGATCCACATGTGGTCTCTCCTGCTACCGGAAAACCAGCGTGAACGTTTGGCTGTCGGCTGTTTACGAATGATGGCGGTCGTTCGGGCTATATTCAGTACGGGTGGATGGCTGCACACTAGACGCTACAATGGAGTGTAGTTTAATATTGCTGGTTTTTATTTGGTTGATCTTTGTAGCCATGCTGGCTGATCGCTGAAACTACCCCTTTGTAAACTTATACTGGATTCCGGTTCTGGTTTTAGTATAAAATCCGTGTGCATCAATATGGTGCAGAGGCTGGGTTTACCTTTTCAAAAAAAAAACTCGTGGCCGGGTCTCCGGCCATAGCCATCCATGGCGACGAATTTGATGATGCCGCCAACACAGGCAATGGAACGGAAATCCTCTGCCCGCCGTGGGAGCTCAAACCTTTGGCCCATGCGGTCGTAAGTCATACAGTCTCGGGGCAACGGGACGAAGCGGAACTCCGGGCGGCTGCCAATCCGAGGAGTCGAATCGCATATCACCATGCCTTTGAACAAACCACCTAGCAGAGGATGGAGCGTTGACACGAGAAGTACATGCCAGCCTCGAAGAGGTAGTTGGGCGGGCACATCTCGGGAGGGAAGCTCCCCACCTCCACGACCCACTCCGTGCAGGACGCCAGCCATGTGCAGAGTGTGGCCTCACAGCGGTCTTCCTCTCTTATCCTAGTGAGCTCGGCAAGAAGGTAGCTGCCCTCCTCGAGGCACGCAACGAAGGCTCCATTTCCGAGGTGCCCACGGGGTCAGTCGTAGGGGGGCTTGGGGACCGTCGAGAGGGAGTTCTTGCTGGCGTCGTAGATGAGGTAGCCTCCATTCAGATTGTTACCGGGGCGATAATAGCCGGCGTAGAGGGCGATCAGATTACTTTCCGCGCTCGCGATGAAGGCGGAGAAGACACCTCCGCATAGCCACGGGATGGATTATTTCGGCCGCAACAAGCGGAGGGAGGACAGTTCTGGTGGATTGGCCAAGTTTGCGTCCGGTTTCAGGGTCCGTGGGTAGGCAAGGATGGCGTCTCTAATGTCTTGTAGGCTTGGTACTCCCCTTTGTATCCCGCTCGCAGCACTGATCAAGGGCTCGCCTCCTGCTTCGCTCGCGCCGTGCTCGAAGTAAATCGTGTGTTTCAGCAAGACCCAAGAAGGGGCCATGGCAGCTTGGGTTGTCTCAAGGAGACAACGATTTGGATCGAGGAAGGAGGAAGCGGAGCTACCTAGATCGAATAGTATGACTTCCGGACAGAACGGGTGTGACGTTGGCACATTATACTGTGGCGACCACCAAAAAAAATGTGGTGACTAGAAAAAAATTGTTTGCTCGACACGAGGAAACTACCAGCAGTCCGGCACCGCGAGTGTCTCGGACCTATCCGTGATCTGACTCGAGCCGTCCCCGACCTATCCGTGCCCACGCAGCACGTAGAGCCCAATTATATAGGGTTATTTAACAGGGTGCTCTCAGTTGGCACCATGACCTCAGTTTTACCCCTAGCGCCGAATTGACCTCAGTTTTGCCCCTAGTCAGTGCGCAAGGAATCCTTTCGCTGCTCCCACCGTTACTTTCTGCCCCCGTTAGAATCCTGACCTGTGGGACCCATCATAGAACCGTTGGCGCGGCCTGTGGGCCCCAACTGTTGAGCGTTGGCGCGGCTTGTGTGCCCCAGCTGTTGACGGTTGGCGCTGCATGTGGGCCCCATCTGTTGACCGTTACTTGCGGCCCAATGTCAAATGAGGCCCAATGTCAACATGCAGACTACACATTATCCATTTATATTTATTAATCACTAATGCAGACTACACATTATCCATTTATTAAACCATCAAATTATTCGTATTAATAATATAAAATATATACTGTGATCAACTCAAATTTGTATATTATCTTAGAAAACATAATGCATCACATCTCTTATATATAAATTTTGTTTACAATGTGCAGATTTTAAAGCGATAATTAGAAAGGATAAAACTTCTAAACAGTGGGTACATTTGGACAAATATAAGAACATAACTTTATATATAATTAAACATACTTAGAAAGGATAACTGGTCCCACTTTACATATATTCAGTGGGGCCCGAGAAACATTACATTTAACTAAAAAAAAGGCCTAGCCCTAACTGCTCCCGTTCTGCATGCGGGAGCCCTTCCCGCCCTCCGGCGCCACCCTACTTCCTCCACTCCGCCGCTCGGATCTCCATCTCCTGCTTGATCCGGGCGCGGCCGTTCTTCGCCCGCATCCTCTCCTCTTGCACCTCAATGGACCGCTTGATGCTGGCCCGGAAAGCCTTCTCCTCCTCCTTCGCCTCCTTCTTCTCCTGCGCCTTCAACTCCTTCTTCTCCAGCCGCTCCAGTCTCTTGAGGCGGCGGTTCGTCTTGGGGGAGATGTCCAACGTCTTGGTGGCGGTGGAAGGGACGGGACGGTGGACGAAGGGAGGCGTCGGTGATTGCTCCCGTTTGGGAGAGTCGTCGACGGGAAGCTCGATGGGCAGGACGTCCAACTCCGCCTCGGGCCACTCGGCCTCGTACCAAGGCAGATCCTTGGGGTGGTTGTCCTCGTCAGAGACCGACTCCGGGCTTGAAGAGAGAGAGTAGGAAGACATTGTTCGGGCTTGAAGGGAGATAAGGGCAAAGGGCTGGAGAGGGATGAGAAGATGGAGGACGAGTGAAACGGTCTATTTAAAGACTGGATTAGACGTGAATTTATTGGGGTAGATGAAGAAAACTGTGTGAAAACGTTGGATGCAGTGTAGAAGAGTCGATGCATGGTCAAAGCGGTGTAGAACAGGCATAGGCGTAGGCGTAGGACAGCTAGTGATACGGAGTACGAGTACGTGTGCATTAGTCAGTCGAAGTGATTCGACGTTGCATGCGTGTATTAAACAGGTGAAGAGAAGAAAGTCCAAAGTCTCACGCCAAATCCTGCCTCGCTGCATATGCATTGATGCGTATCTTCTGAAAACGAGGCGTGGAGGGTTGCGTCGCTGCAAATGACGCGTGACTCGTGTTTCTGAAACGAGGCGTGCAGGGCTGCTGCAAATGCGACGCGACTTGTGTTTCTGAAACGAGGCGTGCAGGACTGCTGCAAATGCGACGCGACGTTAACTCTTTTCTTATTCTGCCACGTTGTTTACTCTGAAAAAACGAGGCGTGCATACACCGGGCTGGTGAACGGGGCCCCACTAGACAGTGTCCATTGTTGCATGAGTTACATTGATACAAAACACCCAGTCCATGCACCGCTTCATTTTCGATCGTTTGATCGTAAGGAACGGTGCAGATCGAGTCCATGCATGCAAACTACGGCGGCAACGTCCTGCAGACGCTGAGACGAGCGCTTCTCTGTGCGGGACCGCGATCCTCTGACTTTAGGTCACTGACAAATGGAGCCCATCACACACCGGACCCACGTGTCATGGGAGAAAGTCAGAGAACATAAGGTGGGCAAAGTAAGAGGATTTGGTTCCCTCTGTTTTTAGGGCATGTACAATAGTGTAGACGGGTGCTGTCTGCACTACTCGGCCATGTCATTTCTAGACATTTTTAGAGATAGTTGGTACAGTGCGGCGACCCCCTAGCTTGTGTTGGGATCCAGATCCCCGCTGGAGAAATACCGGACATATACGGAAACACGCGGTAACGGTGTCGAAAGAGGGTAGCAATGTGGAACTATTTGCTTGGTTGTGCTAGGATTCCCATAGGAACACAAAACAAAAAGGTAGAACCCACCTCTTCGGAAGATTCACGATGTTTGGTCCGATACAGGAGTTTCACCCTATAAGCGCTCACGAGAGAGAAGTGGATGTCGGCGAAGCGGGTCACACCCCGGAGAGTAATATTTGACATCCAAAGCACACAACACACCTATATACTAACATGGTATGGCACCCCCTAGCTTTTGTTGGGATCCAGACACTCCGTAGCGCCCTCCCGGTGAAACCCTAGCCCCGCTGGAGAAATACCTGACTTATACGGAAACACGCGGTAACTGCGTCGAAAGGGGGTAGCAATGTGGAACTATTTGCTTGGTTGTGCTAGGATAGCCCATAGGAACACAAAACAAAAAGGTAGAACCCACCTCTTCGGAAGATTCCCGATGTTTGGTCTGATACAGGAGTTTCACCCTATAAGCACTCACGAGAGAGAAGTGGATGCCGGTGAAGCGGGTCACACCCCGGAGAGCAATCTTTGACATCCAAAGAATACAACACACCTATACTAACATGGTATGGCACCCCCTAGATTTTTTGGGATCCAGACACTCCGTAGCCCCCCTCCCGGTGAAACCCTAGCCCCGCTGGAGAAATACCTGACTTATACGGAAACACGCAGTAACTGCGTCGAAAAAGGATATCAATGTGGAACTATTTGCTTGGTTGTGCTAGGATATCCCATAGGAACACAAAACAAAAAGGTAGAACCCACCTCTTCTGAAGATTCACGATGTTTGGTCCGATACAGGAGTTTCACCCTATAAACGCTCACGAGAGAGAAGTGGATGCTGGTGAAGCGGGTCACACCCCGGAGAGCAATCTTTGACATACAAAGCACACAACACACATATAATAACATGGTATGGCACCCCCTAGCTTTTGTTGGGATCCAGACACTCCGTAGCCCCCTCCCGGTGAAACCCTAGTCCCGCTGGAGAAATACCTGACTTATACGGAAACACGCGGTAACTCCGTCGAAAGGGGGTAGCAATGTGGAACTATTTGCTTGGTTGTGCTAGGATATCCCATAGGAACATAAAACAAAAAGGTAGAACCCACCTCTTCGAAGATTCACGATGTTTGGTCCGATACAGGAGTTTCACCCTATAAGCGCTCACAAGAGAGAAGTGGATGCCAGTGAAGCGGGTCACACCCCGGAGAGCAATATTTGACATACAAAGCACACAACACACCTATACTAACATGGTATGGCACCCCCTAGCTTTTGTTGGGATCCAGACGCTCCGTAGCCCCCCTCCCGGTGAAACCCTAGCCCCGTTGGAGAAATACCTGACTTATACGGAAACACGCGGTAACTGTGTCGAAAAGGGGTAGAAATGTGGAACTATTTGGTTGGTTGTGCTAGGATAGCCGATAGGAACACAAAACAAAAAGGTAGAACCCACCTCTTCGGAAGATTCAGGATGTTTGGTCCGATACAGGAGTTTCACCCTGTAAGCGCTCACGAGAGAGAAGTGGATGCCGGTGAAGCGGGTCACACCCCCCCCGAGAGCAATCTTTGACATCCAAAGCACACAACAAACCTATACTAACATGCTATGGCACCCCCTAGCTTGTGTTGGGATCCTTTCCGTAGCCCCCCTCCCGGTGAAACCCTACCCGCTGGAGAAATACCGGACTTATACGGAAACACGCGGTAACGGAGTCGAAAGGGGGTATCAATGTGGAACTATTTGTTTGGTTGTGCTAGGATAGACCATAGGAACACAAAAAAAAAGGTAGAACCCACCTCTTCGGAAGATTCACAATGTTTCCACCTCATATTCTTTGAAATCTCTACTCCTGTATCCGAGGAATCTCATTTTAGTGATGGCTTTCGTTCTAATGTTTATAAATCCTATTTATATTTTTCCTAAACTTGTATTAGACCTATATAATGCAATTCCGAAGCCTGAAAACTTATTGGATGAATATTAGTATTATTTATTTTCTTTTGAATAATAATGGTTTTAATCGAAAATCGTAAATAAAACAAGTTTAAAACATCAAAATGAAAAAATAAATTTGGATCTTTCTTAGTCACACCAAAATGAAGCTTTAGTGAGATTTTGACCTTATTTGAGTTCCAAAGGTTTGAAACTCATCTCATTTTCTTGAACTCTCTACTAGATTGTTCAAGATATCACATGTTACACAAGGCTTTTTCGTACCATTCTTTATAAGACAGGTTTATATTTTTTTCTCGTTACTATGTGACATAACACTACTATGTGCGTCGGCTTTATATTTTTTCGACTTTTTTTTAATTATGTATGCTCATTTCAAGCTTGGTCAACCCTCTGTTTGACCAGCCGAAAAGCTTCTAGAAGGTGACCCAGAGATTCGACCTGGGCTGTTGGATCGACGGCTTCTAGAAGAAATCGTGCATCGGACGGATGCGCTCGCAACCACAGCGATCCGCGAGACGCTCGTTCTGCACTCTGATTGGTTGGTCCGTTGGCCACAGGGATCGATGATTTCTATCTGTTCTACATATGATTTCTTTGTTGTTAAGTATTAAACCATGTTATTTAAATAAAAAAATAAAAAAATAGAAGAATTATTCAAAACATAATGAAACTTCAGATTTACTACAACGATGATTTTTATCAGTTTTACATATGATTTTTCGATTAAATCATGTTATTTAAATAAAAAATAAAAAATAGAAGAATTATTCAAAACATAATGAAACTTTAGATTTACACTATACATGTAGAATAGATGTCTAGGAAATTAATTTGGTTGATTTAGAAAATATGCCAAAAAATGTTGAAGCACAAATGGGGGTATTTACCCTAGGTTCGGACCTCATTTGAAGCACATTTCTCACGAGAATAGAGCGATGGTTGCAAATGAGCATAAATAATTCAAAACAAATCAAAATGACATGAATCCAACGCACAACGTTGTTATATGTGATATAGTTGCTCCTCAAATTTCTTTGGATAATTTTGGCAAGGTCGAATTTTTCATGAAATTATAAACGGGGTATTTACCATAGCTTCGGACCTCATTTGAAGCACATTTCTCACGAGAATAGAGCGATGGTTGCAAATGAGCATAAATAATTCAAAAAAAAAATCAAAATGACATGAATCCAACGCACAATGTTGTTATATGTGATATAGTTGCTCCTCAAATTTATTTGGATAATTTTGGCAAGGTCGAATTTTTCATGAAATTATAAACAGTGGTGTTTACCCTAACTTCAGACCTCATTTGAAATACATTTCTCACGAGAATAGAGCGATGATTTTAAATGAGCATAAATAATTCAAAAAAAATAAAACTGACATGAATCCAACGCACAATGTTGTTATATGTGATATAGTTGCTTCTCAAATTTATTTGGATAATTTTGGCAAAATCGATTTTTTCATGAAATTTCAAACGGGGGTGTCTACCCTAGCTTCAGACCTCATTTGGAGCACATTTCTCATGAGAATAGAGCGATGGTTTCAAATGAGCATAAATAATTCAAAAAATATCAAAATGACATGAATCCAACGCACAATGTTGTTATATGTGATATAGTTGCTCCTAAAATTGATTTGGATCGGATAATTTTGACAAGGTCGAATTTTTCATGAAATTCCAAACGGGGGTATATACCCTAGCTTCAGACCTCATTTGAATCACATTTCTCATGAGAATAGAGCAATGGTTTCAAATGAGCATAAATAATTCAAACAAAATCAAAATGACATGAATCCAACGCACAATGTTGTTATATGTGATATAGTTGCTCCTCAAATTTATTTGGATAATTTTGGCAAGGTCGAATCTTTCATGAAATTTCAAACGGGGGTGTCTACTCTAGCTCCAGACCTGATTTGAAGCACATTTGCCTAAAATTTTGGAATGACTTGGTTCAACATCATACAACATAATTCAAATATTCTTTTCGCTTTTAATCTACATTCTGGCTCGTGATTTTGTTTAGAAATACTCAAAATTAATTAAAAAACGTCAAACTCGTTGAAATAGGCGCAAATTCATAGATTCGACGATAGTTTTACAGAAAGACGACATAATTTAACTAAAAACATTGAAAAAACTTTTAAAAAAACTACGGTTGGCCGAGGCTCGCCGCGATCACCCGACCTGGTCGTCGCCCTCCTCCTAGACGTCGTCCTCTTCCTCGTCGTCCTCATCGCTGTCGTTGTAGGCTAGCATGTTGGAGTGCCCCGCCTCGTGGTCGTTCTTGGCGAAGGGCGATGGGTCGCTTGGCGATGAGTTAGCCACCTTAGCGAGCCAGCGCCGCTCCGCTCTGCCTTGGATCCGCAGCCGGTGCACCTGCGCCTGCTCGGAGGGATGGCGGCGGTCCCGTCTCTTGCTCTGCAGGACAGCCTTGCGTCGGTCGCTCTCGTACAGCGCGACGAGCGCCTGCTGCTCATCCGACGCCGCGGTTGCGGTGAGCTGCCGGTAGACCTGGCGCTCCGCCTCCTACCTCTGGTGGGTCTCCAGGGATGCACGAACAGCGGCAGCCTCGGCCGCTGCCGCCGCCTCCTCGAGCCAAGAGCGGACCTGGTGGAACGCCTCCTTGTTCCGCCATGTTTGGAACGAGTAGACGGCCGCGTGCTGCTCGGTCCAGATAGGCTGCCTCCTCCTGTGCCTCCTCCAGCGTTGAGCCTCCTGCGGCGGCTCCTGCTCGGGCGCCGCCTCCTCCGGCACCGGCTGCTCGTTCTCCTCGCCGTCAATGTGGCCCCGCGTCGCGGCCGTGGGTCGGCAGTACAACGGCGAGTTGCGCCATGCACGGTGTCGGCGAGGCATCGTCTGGGGGTGTCTGGTGAAGTGCGACGAGGGCGATGAGAGTGAGCGCGGTGAGGGCGAGGAGATGAACGGCGAGAATGGGGAGAGCGGCGAGCGGCGAGGGGCCTTTTGTAGCCCTGGCGGGTCATTTACTGCGCCGCGCGTGCCGTTACTCCGGCAAACTTTGACCGACCCGGGGGCCCGCGGTTTTCCCACGCGTCGCTGACAGCTCTGGCCCGCGTGGGTTGCCCCGCCTTTTCGCCCCCCAAGCCGAACCCAGCGGTGGTGGTGGTGGTGCCGCAGGTGCTCGTGGCGCAACAGGGGGTGGTGCGGCGGTGGCGGCGGCGAGAGCGGCAACGCACGACGACGGGTCAACTAAATTGGACGGCAGCGCACGACGATGGTGGCGCAAACTCGGGTGTGGACTATTCAGCATAGTCAACTAACTGCGCGGTCCCACCTGTAAGCTCCGGATGGTTTCAACGAACTTGGCAGTCCCACCCGGACCCACTTCGCGAAACGGAGTCTGACTCCTCGGTCCCACTTCGCGAAACGGAGTCGACTCCAAACTTACCGTTCTGGCCTCTTCATAATAGTTGCGCACGGACTAGGGGCAAAACTGAGCACCATTCGGCGCTACGGGTAAAACTGAGTAGTAGTGGACAGCTGTGGGCAATTCGATAAAAAGTCCAATTATATATGCCGTCCCTTCTGTCCGTGAGGAACCGTGACACTGCAAGGCAGAGCTTTTCGATAAGTTATGGTTTGTTTTTCTCTGTTAGTGATATTTTTTAGGAGTTAGTTAGGGCACGTACTGTACAACGCTAGGCTCCTTCGCAACGCATAAGTTGACTGAAAAAATTAATTGTCAAAGAGTTAACGTAAGCGCCTAGAACTCCAACCACAGACGCTAGTTTGAGCCGCAAAACGTCTTGTACTAAAAGCATCTCTGACCGTTCTTTCTGCAAAAAAGGGTCCCACACAGAGCCTTTCAAACGCGTAAACCTTTACGGGGCACTGAAAATCCACGACCACAACCTTGTATTCTCAGTTTCGAAGGCAAAATATATAGGTCACCGTAAATCGGTCAACTCTCGCGACATGAAAATCCCACCGTCCATTCTCCATCCCGCTACCGCTCATCGCCGTCAGCCAACCGTTTCGGTTGACGCCGAACGACCGTGCTGGTCCGCGCGCGAGCTGCCGCTGTCCAACCGCGCAAATATTGTGGTTGAAGCTACCTAGGGGGCCTTGGTGTTGGAGGAAGAAAAAAACCAGAAGAATATTCCGAGAATATACTGTTTTACCACACCGATTAACGGGGTATGTTTCGCCACAGCTAAAACCACCCCTTAAAATGTGTTTTTTCCACTCTATATCCGCGTTTTATAGTTTTACGGGATAAAGAGTCCCCTAGAGATGTTCCGATGAAAATAATATTGGAGCCCTTGGCGACTAACTTTGCATCGACGCAAAGCCGAATCCCGGAAAAGGATGGGATTTTGACAAAATGACAGAGAAATTAAGCCTAGCGCCGCTGGTTAGTGTTCGCGTTAGAGCATCTCCAGCTGCCCCCAGGAGCCCCCTAGGGCCACATTATTTTTGCCGGCCCTCGTTTTTTTGCCTAGTCACGCCCCACGAGCCTAAATAGCGCCGGATTGGGCCAAGTGAGTGCCCGGCGAATCCAGGCCAAATCCAGCGCGCCGGGGTCAACTGGGGCGCCGGATAAAACGAAATGGCGCGAAAACACGTGAAAGAATTCCTGCCGTTTCACTTGCCCGCGGCCCCGCCCTGTCGGTGAGAGACATATATGTCGTCCTCATCGCATCAGCTCCCGCACACATTGACGCCTCCGGTCAGTCAAGATGACACGCGGCGTAGCGGAGCAGTCCTGTCGCCCACGCGGCAAAGTTATGGCGTTGCCGTCGTCGCTTCGTGTATCCCGTCTGCTCGCCGCTACACAAACCCGTCCCCCCGTAGGCATTCTTCTCGCCATCTCGCCTTTCCTTTCGCCATGGTTCATAGGCACGCCCTCCTCGGTGCGGCCGCCAATGGTTTCGGCCACCAAAACCCTGCACCTTTGAGAGGCCATGCTTCTCTACGGAGCCAACTTCCACGCGCCGCCTGGCATGAGCGCGCCGAGGACATGGAGGCTCAGGACATGCGATGTCCATGTGCCTTCACCGCCGCAATCGAGGAGATCCAGGCGTGCATGTCACCGGAGGAACGGAGCCAGCTACAGGGGCAACCAGCCAACCACGCCTCCTGGACGGCATACTTCGAAGGGCGCTTCAAGGCGAAGTTGGCAAGGTCCTATTAGGCATCACTATCTCGGGGCGCAACAACGCCAGGGGCCGCCGCCTCTGGTGGAGCAAACTCGGGCGCACTCTCGCCCGGGTCCTCGCCCACATTGAGCGGCAGCTGAGCAGGGGGAGGAACCGCCGCTTGCCGGCGGCTGCTCCCGTTCCTCTTGGTGTCATCAAGAGGAAGCGCCGCCGCGTCGGCAGACTCAGAGCCATACCCTAGTCATCAGCTAAGGGCGAGCTCCTCGTCAGTCTGCGGGCGACGTCATCCTCCTCTCCGACAGCGACAGCGACGACACCTGCCCTCCCCCGCCGATGTACCTCGGCGACTGACGGGGGGACGATAACCCGGTAGGCCAAACTCCAAGGAGTAACCCGGCCCAAAGGACGGTGCGCAGGATCCGGCTAAGGATAAGGAAGCTTGTGGAAGGCCCAAGCTTGTAGGCCCAGCAACCAGGATTGTGGGTTACTGTAAAGGAAAGCTAGGGTTTGTGCGCCGTGTCCGGGTAGGATCCAGGATGCGCCTTGGGGAATAAGCCAGGGGGTACGGGTGCTTTATAAACCGACCCCCAGGTCTAGTTTTAGACAGAGATCTAAGAACCCTAGTTACAGCGCTTGATATCGAGCATCTAGTGTAATCCCAAAGTTGAGTTGTTATATCAAGATCGGAGACTCGGCGACTTCGATTGCCGGCTACCAGATCGAATTGCACCATGTTTTCCTCTGAGCTAAACCCTCTCCCAAATACCTTTGTCGTCTTGCCCCAAGATCAGTTACCCCCGGTAACATCTCCCGTGATTATCCCACGACAGTTGGCGCCCACCGTGGGGCCTGCGTCCAAAGGTGTTTACATCACGGGAGAAGCTCGGAAGAATATGGAGAATCTCGTCGTCGGCGAAATCTACATCGACCGCAGAGGAAAAAAGATGGTGGACGATTCCGGCTGGGGGCCAGAGTCGGATCACCTCGAATCCGGATCCGTCGTGACGATCGGCCGGATCAACATCTTCGTCGGTATGGTACGAACGACTAATTTAAAAGGACAATATCATGTGCATACTACAGGAACTTCTAGCAGGAACAAAGAGACGTCAAAGCAAGCGGCAAACTCGGTTTCATCGGCCGCGCCGGGATATCTTAGATGGGCAGAACAAGAGATAACGTGGAGTAGAAGAGATCATCCGGAAAAAGTAGAGCGTCCAGGAGTCTTGGCATTGGTGGTTGCTCCACAGGTTAATGGTTACGAACTGAAGAGGGTCCTGATGGACGGTGGAAGTAGCATCAACATCCTTTATTGGGAGACCTTCTTACGGATGAGTCTCAAAGAGTCCCAGTTGCAGAAAAGTTCGACAATCTTTCATGGGATCGTACCGGGTCACTCGGCGAGCCCCGAGGGAAAGATCACCTTGGAGGTTGCTTTTGGAGAATCGACGGATAATTATCGAGTTGAGTGGCTCATGTTCGAGGTGGTCAAACTGCGCAGTCCTTATCACGCGCTGTTTGGAAGACCGGCTTACGCCAAATTCATGGCTAGGCCGTGCTACGTGTATTTGCAGCTAAAGATTCCGGGTCCTAAACGGACCATCACCATACATGGGAACCGGGATATAGCGGCCGAGTGTGACGAAGAAGATTCGGTTATGGCTGAGCAAGCATGCAGAAAGGAAGAACTCGAATATTACCGGTCTCAAGTGAACCCGGATGATAGAACAGCCTTGAACAAGCCGAATACCGAGGATGAGAGAGCAAAATTCAAGGCAGCACAAGACACCAAGAAGATAGATTTTGTTGAAGGCGATTCCACTAAGCAGTTTACCATAGGGTCTAACTTGGGAAAAGAGCAGGAGGAAGCACTTGTGGAGTTTATTCGTTCAAATGCAGATGTGTTCGCCTGGACACCTAGCGATATGCCGGGTATCCCTACAGAGCTGGCCGAGCATAGTTTGCATGTGGATCCCAAGTCCAGGCCCGTAAAGCAGGGCTTGAGGAAAATGAATGAGGAAAGAAGAAGGCTATAGGCGAAGAGATCGCTCGGCTATTGGCAGCCGGCTTTATCATGGAAGTATTTCACCCGGATTGGCTGGCAAACCCGGTTCTAGTGATGAAAAAGACCAATGAGTGGAGGATGTGCATTGATTTTACGAGTCTCAACAAACATTGCCCAAAGGATCCGTTCGCACTACCCAGGATAGATCAGATTATAGATGCAGTAGCTGGAAGCGATTTATTATGCTTCCTGGACGCATATTCCGGGTATCATCAGATTAAGCTCAAGAGGGAGGATTGGGAGAAAACATCATTCATAACCCCTTTTGGGGCCTTCTGTTATAAAACCATGACGTTTGGATTGAAGAACGCCGGTGCAACTTACCAATGATGTATTCAAAAGTGCTTCGAAGACCAAATCGGACGCAACGTCCACGCCTATGTGGATGATGTGGTCATCAAGACCAGGAAGGCGGAGACGTTTATCGATGATCTAAAGGAGACGTTCAAAAACTTGAGGAGGTACCAGATGAAGCTTAACCCGACAAAGTGCGTGTTCGGAGTTCCAGCCGGGAAATTACTCGGCTTTATAGTTTCCGAAAGAGGGATCGAGGCAAACCCGGATAAAATCAAGGCCATCCAGGGTCTGAAAAAACCAGAAAATTTGAAGCATGTTCAAAAGCTCACGGGCTGCGTAGCAGCCTTGAGCCGATTCATATCCAGACTCGGAGAAAAGGAAATACCCTTGTACCGGCTCTTGCGGAAATCAGACAAATTCGTGTGGGATCAAGAGGCAGATGAGGCATTCGAGGCACTAAAGAAGCAGTTATCCGAACCACCAGTACTAGCGGCGCCGGGTCCTAAAGAGCCTATGTTGCTCTACGTGGCAGCTGGCCCCCGAGCCGTCAGCGCAGTAGTTGTTGTGGAGCGTAAAGAGGACGGGAAAGGTTACCCGGTTCAGAGGCCGGTTTATTATGTCAGCGAGGTATTATCAGAAGCAAAACAGCGCTATCCACATTGGCAAAAGCTGGTGTTTGGGGTCTTTATGGCTAGCCGGAAATTGAAGCCGTACTTCCAAGAACACCCCATAACAGTGGTTAGTTCAATACCAATGTCGGATATCATCAGAAACTCGGACGCGACGGGAAGAATAGCCAAATGGGCGATAGAGATGGGGGATTATCACATCAACTACGAACCCAGGTCAGCAATCAAATCTCAAGCTTTAATTGATTTCGTTAACGACTGGACACATACAGGCATGACTACAATGGTTCCAAATTCCGAGTCATGGATCATGCACTTCGATGGATCTAAGCAATACGAGGGATCAGGAGCTGGGGTGGTGCTGACGTCACCCAAAGGAGATAAACTAAGTTACGTACTACAAATCCACTTTGACTGTTCCAACAACGTGGCCGAGTATGAGGCCCTATTGCACGGCCTAAGGGCATCTAAGGAGATGAACATCAAAAGGATACGGTGTTTCGGAGATTCGGATCTTGTGGTACAGCAGGTGTCAGGAACTTGGGATAGAAAGGACGCAACTATGGCAGCATACCGCAGGGAAGTTGATAGGGTTGCAGGATGTTTTTCCGGGTATGAGGTGGAGCATATAGACAGAAGAAAGAACGAGGCAGCCGACGCGCTCGTTAGACTCGGCTCGCGCAGAGAGCCGGTTCCACCTAACGTTTTCCTGGATGAATTATGGCGACCATCGGTTAAAACCGAGTCAGAGGAGGAATTGGCAAACCAAGACCCGGATTCAGGACTTGTGGCTACAGTACGTACTGTTCCCGAATGGACAGAACCGTTTTTGGCCTACCTGTCGCGGGGCGAGTTACCACAGCAGGAGGTGTTAGCAAGGCAAATTTTGAGGCGAGCAAAGGGATATTCTATCATCAATGGAGAATTATACAAGAGAAGCGCAGCAGGAGTCTTTTTGCGCTGCGTAGCGCCAGAAGAAGGCCGACAGATTCTCAAGGAAATCCATGAAGGCGACTGTGGACATCATGCATCCACAAGGTCTCTTGTGGCTAAAGCTTATCGACACGGATTTTTCTGGCTCACGGCTCTAGCGGATGCGGAACGATTGGTAGCAAGGTGTGACGGATGTCAAAGGTACGCTCGCCAAACCCGTGTGCCGGCTATGGAGTTACGGACCATCCCGTTAACTTGGCCGTTCGCTGTCTGGGGTGTATGGACATGGTTGGCCCCTTTCATATGTCACCATGCAAGAAGACACATCTTTTGGTGGCTATTAATAAGTTTACCAAGTGGGTTGAGGTTATGCCAGTTACTAATTGCGAAGCAGCTACAGCAGTCAAGTTCCTGAAAAGGATTATCTACCGGTTCGGGTATCCCCACAGCATAATTACCGACAATGGAACCAACATGTCCCTTGGTGAGATGGAGAAGTTCTGTGGCAACAATGGAATCCGGCTTGATGTTGCATCGGTGGCTCATCCGCAGGCCAATGGACAAGTGGAGAGAGCAAACCAAGAATTGCTTCGCGGGTTAAAACCACGATTGCGAGTTCCTTGTGCCAGGGCTGCTGGTGCATGGGTCGAAGAACTTCCTTCTGTGGTTTGGGGTATCAACACTACACCTAACAGATCCACTCAGATGACGCCCTTCTTCATGGTCTATGGTGCGGAGCCAGTGTTACCGAGTGACATTATTCACGACTCACCGCGAGTATCAGCTTACGTCGAAGTGGAGAACGAAAAAACCCGGCAGGACGCCGTAGATATGTTAGAAGAGCAAAGAGAACAAGCCCTGGAAAGATCAGCCATATATCAGCAAGATCTACGGAGGTATCATAGCCGGCGCGTGAAAACCCGGGTATTCCAGGAAGGAGACTTGGTTCTGCGCCTGGTACAGTCAAATGAAGGAAAACACAAATTATCACCACCATGGGAAGGACCATTTATCATAAGCCGGAATCTGCATAATGGATCATATTACTTGATAGATGCAAGGGAAGAGTCGGCTACAGTTAACGACACCGCACATACCACTTCATCTATGCAAAAAAGAGATAGACCATGGAACGTGGCTCAGCTACGTCCATATTATACTTAAAAAAGATTATATTGGCAAGTGGAATTGCACGATGTAATAGGCAGCAGGTTTTCAGACGTACTCTTTTCCTATCCAGGGTACCTTTGGGGACTGGACGGGTTTTTATCGAGGCGGCTTGCTGACCTAGATTTTTCATATCAAGTAAAGAGGTGCTTATCAAGAAAAGAGATGGTTATTATCAGGTTATGTACTCTCAGTATGATGCGTATATCTAGGTCTTGGGGGCTGGTCGCTTGAATAGCACAGTTACAAACTCAAAGACCCGGCCATGATGCCTATGAGTTATAAGGGCCGATTACTTGCAAACGAGTAGGCTACAATCTTATAACCGGACAAAGAAGTCCAAATTCCTTGGCTATTCTTACTTAAGCTCGATGTGACTCGCATTAAAGTGGCATGATTTGTTCGCTTACGATTGCAGTCAGTCATGAAACCCGACGGGGCTTGGCTGGCTACGTCTTCGTATGGATGTAACAACATGGTATCCACGCGAAAGCCGGCTTACAGTACAAGATAGTCAAAAGGGTCATCTAAACCACAAGTTATGCAGAGTACAAGGCTGAACAGCTGGAAACTCAACGACTATTAAGAGTAACTTCAAAACCTATGTGAAACAACTCAGGGATCTTTGTGAAATTAGCAGTAGGCAGTTCGTTCCCCTTTCAAGATCAAGTGTCCTAGACTCGGCGATCCGGGTCCGGATGGCTTGAAATCTTGAAAAGAGAAAAAATGGCTTACTTGTATAATTCCAAAAACACAATTATCCGAGTCTTGGGGACTTGGGGACTTAGAAGCAAAATCCGCTTGTCAATACCCATGAGACCCGGAAATTGAGTTTTCACAAAAGGAACAATAAAGAAAGCCAGATATCGAGAACATATGAGCTCAATAATGGATAAACTTAAAAAGGCCGGAACAGGCATCGAGTATATCAAGACCTTAGCGTGCATTACAAAATCCTGGTGAAAAGATATCAAAGGTGCACAGGCGCACCACCCAAAATATAACTGTTTTAAAAAGTATGTTGACCGACCGGTGCATAAGAAGAGGCATTAGAAATCATATATCACTCGGCGTTCATCTTGGCCTTGCCCTTGCCATCATTGGTGGTAGCAGCAGCACCCGGATCAGCGGTACCAGCCCCTGCAGGAGGTGGAACGACTGGTGTTGAGGTAACAGGGGCAGAGCCGGCTTCAGCTTGCTTCTTGGCAGCCTCCGTCCTTATCGCAGCAGCTTCCTCCTTCCACCGAGCCAGCATATCATACGGCTCAGGAAGATCTGACTTAATTGCTTCACCGGCAGCATCGTATGCTGGAACAAGTATATTAACATCCAGTTCATCAGCAATTACGCTGGCCGGGTAACGGACCTCCTTCTGGACGGCCTGAAAATCCTTCACCGAGAACTTGGATCCGTCAAGCTTGAACTCTGGGAAGCCGCCCATAAGCTTCACTAGTTCGAGCTTGGGGAGATAAGCCTTGGCAAGTGCAAGCCCCCGGGTCACTCCAACCCGGCAAGACGAGCGCTTCCAGTGCCAAATCCACTCGGGAATAGTGGAGAAGGCATCGAGCATCCTCTTCAGATCAACATGTCCTCTACCCGGCCACCGCAATTCCTCAAGGATCCATTTGGTTCCGGCACATAGCTGCCGGATAACGCTCTTCATGGTTTTCAGCTTGGCCATGTCATCCTCTTCCGGCATGGTTTCGTCCGGGCCTGAAGAAATGGAGACGTAAGTCGGGAAACTGCTGCTATCTATCAAAAAGATAAACCCGGAGGAGGAAACGTACCAAGTAAAGCACGATATGTGTCCGATATTTGGACGGAAAGGCTTGTTAGGTCATCTTCTGCTCGGTGAGCCCTTTTCCTATATTTCCTCATTATCAACCTATTTCTCCTGGCTTCGGCTTCGGCTGCTTCACGTAAAGCTACCTCCTTTTCGATGAGCTTGGTGGCGTCCGCCAGTTTCTCCTCAGATTGAGTTACGAAAGCCTGCATGCATGCAAACAAGGATCAGTTGGGCAGAGAAGCAAGTTATCAGTCGCTTGTATAATAAAGTCCCAAGTAAATTATGAATCAATTCACTCGGAACTTGGGGACTGGACAAAGGCATAAGCAACATTAGTCGGATTTACCTCGTGTTTGGCTATCAAAGCTCCCAAGATGTTTTCTTCATTAGCCCTTAAAGTGCGAAGGGTTTCCAGCATCTGGGCAAATGTCAGTTCCTCGGATCGAGTACCGGAAGAGCCGGCAGCTTGGTCGCTTGGTGGGGGGGCTCTCCCCGCCCTTGGAGTTGAGACCCGGACAGTTTGGGTGGCCGGGTTGGGAGAACTCATCCTTGTATCTAGAACTTCGATCTCCTCGTCTACTGGTTCCGATGAGGAAGGAGATCCGGCAACTCGGGGAAGTGGATTGTTCAGAGGGCCTTGTCCCTGGTTATTCGCCATGTCACCGCCAGTCACAGCGTCTGCATTGTCAGTCGGCTTCTCCGCCTGATGGTTATCTGCTTCTATGTTTTCCGGGTCACTGACGACGGCTTGAGCGCTAAAAGAAAGATGAGAAAAGGCAGTTATTAGTGATGACGGTGGCTTGAGTGGAAATTTGTTAGGCGTAAAAGGAAATCATGTAGCACAAACTTACCCGGCATTCACGGTGTAATCAGGCGGGAGCTCGCCGCTGGAAGCAGATGAGTGACGGGGACCACTAACGGGACCCGGAATTGCCCGGCACGTGGATGGTTAGGAGAAGGGTGGCGTCGAGGAGAGTCGGAAGGACGAGGCGGAGGAGCGCCGCCACGAGGGACCGAGGGAGTAGAGATGCCCGGGTTAAGGGGATCTTCACCCGGGGAGCTCCGAGTTACTCTGCGTTTGGCTGGGAAGGAATCCTTCAAGCACGACGAATTTGATAATTGATGGTTAAGTTGTCGCATGGCGTCAAAGGAGTAAGGTTCAGAGGATAATGAGGAAAAAGGAACCTTGGACACTGCCCCCCTGGTCTTCCTCTTGGCACCCACTGTTGCCTCTTGGTCAGACTCGGTTGCCTCCGGGTCATCCTCATTGGCCTCACCTTCGTCCTCCAGTCCTGTGAATCGGGTGTGTGTTCGTTGGAAAAAAGGTGAACGGGAGGAAGTGATGCAAGTAAAGATATACAAATGCTGTGCAAATACCTTCACTATCATCAGCCGGCTCGTCCTCTTCTTCCGGGTCTCTGGAAGGGGGAGAAGGTTCAACCCTCCAGAAAGGGTCATCAGCCTAAGAAAAAAGAATGAGATTAAGGGTTAGAAGCTATATCAAGCCAAAATGTGGAAATAAGCTATGAATACCGGGTATTACCGCTGAGCCGGGTTTTCCCGAGTAAACGGGAGTAACCCGGTGATACCCTTTATCACCTCCAGCTTCTCTGTCAGGAAGCCTTTGATGGTCTCACTACTAGGAAAAAGCTTACCCGTGACGCACCAATTCGCTTATCCGTGACGCACCAGGGCGCGTCACGGCTATCACGCCGCGCCTATTGGTTTATCCGTGACGCACCTAGCAGGTGCGCCGCGCCTATTTATACCCGTGACGCACGGGCACGGTGCGCCGCGGCTATTGCGTGGCGCGTCACGGGTAACTCCGAAGGTGCGCCACGGCTAGTAATTTAGGTGCGTCACGGCTATTCTATGCTGTATTTTTTTAAAAAGGCAGTACCGTATTTATACAGGTATATACAGCTCAAATACAGAAGAATGTCAGTACACAAAATACAGAAGAATATCAATAGCTCAAACACAGGTATGCAATTGATAGAATAAATTTTCATAGCAGAAATATTACATAGTCTAGAAAACAAACATATATACTACTAATAAATCCAGGAGTTAGTCTCGAAAACAACCATATTACATATTTTCGATCATCACCACATAATCTATCTAGCGGGCGCGGATGTAGTCGATGACCATCATCATGTCCAAGTTGGCGATGTCACTATCCCTCATGGTGATCAGAATAGCTCGGCCAACCTCCATACCACCTCTTGCGGAATGGAACTGCCTCCATGCTTGAGAGTTGAGGATGACCCGACCATCAGCGTTATCCCTGGTGATCGGAACTACGGTGACAGGTCCTGATTCTCCACGGCGTACTCCAATGGTACCCATATGCTCCATGCCAGCACTGTCCGCTACCGCCAAAGGTATTTTCTACAACACACAATTCCAAGAAAGAATAAAAGCACAATGTCAAATACCGGATAAGAAAGTGTTAAGAACATAAGCAACTATACGAATAAGAAAGTGTTAAGAAACATACCATGACATGTCCATTGGAGACGTTAGTGTTGGTGATGCGATGCACGAAAGGGGACCCGATGTAGCTATCTATCTGGGCAAGTTTCTGAAGGACACGGTCCTTCTCAAACTCGCTAAGATTCGCTCTTTGAGCAACCACCACATGTTTCCATGGGTCCTCCTCGTCCATATCATCCTCAGTGTCCATATCCTCGGTGTTCTCAGTTTCCTCCTCACTCCCGCCATCCTCGCTCGCAATCCCGCCCATATACACAATTTTGATGCGAGGTTGCGGTCCTTCCATGGAGAAGTGAATGTAATCACGTCCGCTTAAATTGTACGTGGCGATGAGAGCCTGCAATGCATGCCCGCAGAAGTAGGTCTTCGTTCTTTCTTTTTTCACTCGAAGAATGTAGGTGGTCCCGTGAACATTGAAATCAACGTTACTGCCAACTAACTCGTTGAATTCTTCGCGAATATAGCATGGTAGAATCTAAAAAAGAAATATAAAGAATATTTTGTTAATAAACACAAGTCTCAAGCTAGATAGTAAAACGAAAGAACAAGTTAACATAAAAAGAATTGTTAATTACCAACGAATCAATGTCACCGTCGTGGAGTTGAAGCATAAAAGAAGCCCCCGTGAATCGTCCTTCGGCACATCGAGACCGACATACTTCGCAAGCCATGTTCTATTTAATTAAGAAACTACACATAGAGGTTAGAGGAGCATAGCTATCACAAAACAAGGATTACTTTTAATTAAGAAAAGGAAACTAGGATTATCATTGTGTTGTAACAGAGAGCATGATTATCATTGTGTTGTAACGGCTAAGTCCTAAATTCATGGGAAAATTTCGGCATGACCTTTGCTAATTTTCTAACACTAGAGTGCCCGATTCTCGCCGAAACGGAAATTAATCAACATTTCGGCGAAAATGGGCAACTCATTTGAATTCCCTGCAAAGTTTTAAACGGCTCGATGGCCGGACAGATTTCCAAAACATGATTCAAGCACACAGCTCAAGCACATACAACAAAAACCTTCACCACAAATCAATATTATCTAACAAGAAGGACATACAACACAGGCCCTGGAAGTGCATATTATCTCTTGTTTGGAGATGACAATCAGCAACATAGGCAAGTTATTCCAGATCTAAATGCCCCAGGGGAACAAGAGGAGATACCAGTCACTCAAAATGCTCCAGTGCAACATCAAAATGCTCCAGTTCACCCTTGCTGTGAATTTGAGTGCACTAGCTATCAAATAGATGTTTCTTTGCTAGCTGAGATGTGTACTTTCCATGTCATGTAGCTATGTCAGCTCAAACCTACCATCTAAAATTAGTTTGTTCTATATTTTTCTCAAAACTGATAGATGTGGGTATAGATACTATCTCCCATTTTGGTGCTAAGTAATTCATGGATCTGCTATGTAATCCAGACATATTAATTCACCTATATTATGCCATTTTGGTCCTATATTTGGTTGTCTACAGAGAAAGGAATTTTGGTCCTATTTTTGCCTACAATTTTTGTCCTATGAAATCACCTGCTCTGATTTGATCATTCCATTGCCAATTCAAATGGAAAAAATTCCCATATATGCCACAAACACAACACACATTGCATATTCATTAGAGGTACTCCATACATAACTTCACATACATCAGATAAATCATCCAACCAAAAATTACTTCTGTTTATTTCTTCGTTGCTTGCATAAACATTGTGCTGTTTATTTCTCCAGAAACCAGGTCGATGTCTGTTACAAGTCAAAGGCAAAACTGGTCTGGTTGAACTTAATGGTTCAAAAATTGGCAAAGGCGAAAGCCGTCACCTTTTAGAAGGGGATAAAGTTGCCTTTTGCAAGCTTGCCTATGTATCCTTTTTAAGGTTAATCTGTTCTTACAATGTACTTTTCCCTTTTCTGTCATCTGTCCTGTCTTCATGGATTTCACTAGTAGTAGTTACTCCGATATTGAGGGAATCTTACAAATTTGTTAGTTTGAATTTTTCGCTGAAATCCTGGGAGTGAACCTTAACCTGCCGGCAGATTTTCCAGCCTAACAACACAATACCAGTCTCTGCATCAGCCACTATATGTTCTCAGCGTTTTAAGAATAGACTGAAACAAGGAATTCTCGGTCCAAATGCTATTCAAGTTACTCTTGGCAATTTCAAGTACTATCTTAGGTAATATTCTTAGCTGATTTGTTTCAACAGCTATCCATTATCTATGCTAATCATCCGTTCTCACTTCATGCAGTGAGAATACAAAGAAGGTGCTCTTATCAGCTGCAAGCGTACACATGGAAAAGAAATTCAGACTCATGGAAAAGGGGCTCATCAAAAGCTTATCAAGAACTTCGTCTTTAAACCCGCGAATTCTATTGTCTGGTCCATCCGGTATTTTTCAGCATTTCATTGTTATTTTAGATTAACTAAGGCCCACGGGATGATCTGATTTACTTTCTGCAAGCAACGAAGCAATGAACTCTGGCACGAGGGCCAAGCTCCAGAGCAAACGGGTATGGAGGAATCAGGAAGAGAGAGAGAGGTCAGGGGGCAGAGGGAGAGGAGCACTTACAGGTGGTCTTGGACTGCCTCCCCACGACGGCGCGGCGGGTTCCTCCTCCTCCTTACGGCGCGGCGCGGCGGTGGCGGCTATCTCCTGCTCTTGGACGGCACGGTGGTGGGCGAAGGGGCTAGGAGGCGTGCGGTGGAGAGAAGAAAGGGAGGAGGCGGGAGGCGACGAAGGTGGCGGCGATGGTGATCTCGATCGCGATTTCAGATCGAGAGATCGATTGGAGAAGGAAACGACCGAGCGCCTCTCTCTCTCTATCTCTATACCACCTATAGCCGTGGCGCACCAGAGCTTTGTGCGTCACGCGTAACTAATCCGTGGCGCACCAAAGATAGGTACCCGCGGCGCACCCGTGGAAAAGATAGCCGTGACGCACCACTGCAATGTGCGCCGCGGCTACCCAACATAGCCGTGACGCACCTCTGGGTTGGTGCGTCGCGGGTATTCCTCGGAGGCTCGCCACCCCGGCCCCACACATAGGCGCGACGTGCCTTCCATTTGGTGCGCCGCGGCTATGCCTTTAGGCGCGACGCGCAGAAACATGGTGCGCCGCGGGTAATAGGCGTGACGCGCCAAATGTGATGTGCGTCACGGGTATCATCACTTCTATAGCCATTTTCCTAGTAGTGTCTTGTTAGTATCGCCGGTCGCGAAGCTCTTGGTGGAGTATCGGAGTGCATCCGTGGTATGCCCCGAATACTCGCACATCAGTTTGGTGCGGATGGAGTTGGGTTGGATCCGAAAGTCCACCCATGTTTTTACTAAATTTAGCCCGAGGAGGCCTTGAGCTGAGAGGATGGCTATCTTGGCTAATGAGGGAAGGATCGCCTCCCTGTCTGAGTCTGGTGCAAAGGCATTGAAAGACTCGGAAGGTTCGAGGAGGTTTTCCGAGTAACTCGGCAGTTTCTTTTCGCCGTCTGGGGAGGTATCGTGGCAGTAAAAGAAAGACAGCTGCCAATGTTTGACGTGGGAGTTCAAATTGAGAGTTGGCATTGGTGAATTCTTGCGGTGTTGGATGGATACCCCGCCACAAGTAAGAAGTGCACCGTCACCACTTTCACGGCACGGCTTACATTGGAATAGTTCGATGAAGAGAGTCAAACTAGGCGGCATGCACAAGTACGACTCGGATAGAACGATGAAGTGGGTAATATTCAACATAGAGTTAGACCCTATGTCGAATACCCGGAGGCCATAATGGCTTAAGACCTCCCGGAAGAAAGGGTGACCCGGAGGACGGAATCCCCGGGTCACGTGCTCTACGAAGCAGATTACCTCGTTATCAGCAGGTGTGGGCCGGGTCTCGTTGCCCGACACCCTCCAGTGAATGTCCTTCTGAGAAGGAAGGATCCCTAATTCGGCTAGCTCGTCCAATTTGGCTTTTGTAGCTGTGGAACGCCCCCAGTTGGCGGAAATGGTTTGGGTAGTCCTCGCTTGAGTCGGCTGTTTTCCTTGTCGTTTGGGAGCCATGGGATCAACCTGCGAAAACGTAAGAAAAAGAGGCTCAGGAAATAAGACTCGGAAGTGTTGGATTATCCGAGTATAAGGTATCAAGAAAGTATAGAGCTAAGAATTATCCGGGTGTCACGCTATGAGGTGGAGATTGCAAGGTATCCGGGTGTTAAATACAATCATGAAAATTATTGGTCACTTACGTATGGAAAAGCATTTGGGGAAGATGGGTGGTTGCCCATGTGTCTACTGCAAGCAAGATAACTGGAAAAGGAAGGTTTTCCGGGTGTTAACGCAATGAGCGGAAAATCAAGGAGAAGTGGATCTGGATGGGAAAGTTTGCGAGCGGTTTTTCAGGAGATTTGGTGATTAGTGAGGGTAGGAGGATGAGTTGTAACTATCTAGCAGACGGTTAAAGGAGTTGGCGAGCATCGAATCGATCTAATTTGATGAAATCGGAAAAATGATTCACGGGTTGACCTAGATCCGATCTTGGATGAATTGAAAAATTATGGGGCTAAATTAAACGGCTGCGAGAGGCTTACTGGAGGGATTGGAGTCTAGCGCGGCAGCGGCAAGCGGTGTGGCTCGAATGCCCCTCCGCGATTCTTGGCGAGAGGAGCAAAGGCGTGACGGCGACACTTGACGGCGGCGCGGGATGGCTCGAGAGCGGGCGCGGCCGGCGGCGGTCTTGCTACGATGACAAGTGCGAGTTTCTTGCGGTGGTGCCGCGAGGGTGAAAGGAGCAAGGAAGGAAAGTGGGAACTGAGGCGCAGTGATGAGTTTAGGGTTATCCCCCGAGTGTTATTTATAAAGTAGGGGTGAGCCTATCCTAACGGCCAGAAGCCGGAAATCGTGGGCTGACGGTTATCCACGTGGATTCTGCAAGATATGCGCCAAGTATTGGGCAAAGCATCTGGACAAGGGAAAGAAGGAGATCCACTCCGTGATATCAGGATCGGTTGTCGAGTATGGAATTTTGGCATTTTTATTAGGGTTTGAACCTGGGAAATTAAACCAAAGAGTTTGGGGAAAGCCCGGGTTACAATATGGCCATCATGGAGTTTGGCCTAGCCACTTGTTAAAGCATCTTAACCCGGCCACCACGTGCCTATGTGTTTGATATCTTTGCAGGGAATAGCGGGCGCTTCAAGGAAGATCCATGAAGCCCAGGCTATTCTGGGGACTACTGACGGGGGGACGATAACCCGGTAGGCCAAACTCCAAGGAGTAACCCGGCCCAAAGGACGGTGCGCAGGATCCGGCTAAGGATAAGGAAGCTTGTGGAAGGCCCAAGCTTGTAGGCCCAGCAACCCGGATTGTGGGTTACTGTAAAGGAAAGCTAGGGTTTGTGCGCCGTGTCCGGGTAGGATCCAGGATGCGTCTTGGGGAATAAGCCAGGGGGTACGGGTGCTTTATAAACCGACCCCCAGGTCTAGTTTTAGACAGAGATCTAAGAACCCTAGTTACAGCGCTTGATATCGAGCATCTAGTGTAATCCCAAAGTTGAGTTGTTATATCAAGATCGGAGACTCGGCGACTTCGACTGCCGGCTACCAGATCGAATTGCACCATGTTTTCCTCTGAGCTAAACCCTCTCCCAAATACCTGTGTCGTCTTGCCCCAAGATCAGTTACCCCCGGTAACATCTGCCGTGATTATCCCACGACAGCGACCCAGGACAGAGCAGCACCGCCCCGAAGGCGGAGACGCCGAGCGACTCTGATGACGATGACGGCGGCGACTACGCCAAGATGTACAAGGCCCCTGGCATGAATTAGCCGGGTTTTTGTTTTTTGAAAATCGCGTCTAGTATGTAAAAATCGCCTACATTCGGCCAACTTCAATAAAATTGTCTAGTACTTTGCCAAATTTTTGCCGTTTCCGTATTTTTTGCAAAATTTCGCTATGTTCGCTTGGGAGTACGGCTGAGAACTGTCGCCCCAGGAAAAAAAATAGCGCCAGATAGCCCCTAGGAGCCGCTATTTAGCGACGAAAAAAGGCCCTAGGAGTGGCGAACAGCTGGAGATGCTCTTAGTGTCTTGGTGATGAAATCATATAGACCCTGTTTTGGCGTGCTTCAGCGGATTTTGCTTTTGGGCATAGTATATACATGAATGTAGTTTTATTTTTTTAGAAACAAAAGGACCCTGTGTATTTTTCTTATTTTCAGTACTTTAAAGGATCGGTGGCTCCTGTATCAGCTAATTCTCATAACCTGCGTGTACATTATATCCATTAATTCATTTTTTATTTAAAGTATTAGACAGAGCAATATATTTTTCATATTCTACAATCACCGGATAGATAAAGATAGACCACGAAGACATTGGCCAATAGAGAAGATAGATCATGAACACCGGTCACTATAGCCTCGAAAGGATAGAAAAACGGGTGACCCGATCAATGGATATAAGTTCATTTTCCATTAAAGCACTAGACGAAGCAATATATTCTTCATTGCTTTGCATCCATAAAGCCGGTGGCCGAAGTCGATACATGCATGCCAGGCAACACAAACCCGCAAAGTCATCACCACAGCGGCAAACCAGCAATGGAGATCGCGGACGAGTGTCGGACTGTCGGTACCAAACGGAGCCCGTGCCGGTGATTCCGAGCCAGCCGATGCCGGCCCACACACTCTACCTCTCTAACCTCGACGATCAGCTCCTCCTCCGCTTCTCTCTCACTTATGTCCATTTAACTATAGCTAGTTAATTCTTTTGACATCAATTTGTCTATCCTATAATCTATCTATACTTCTTATAAAGCAAAACCCCACTAACATGCATTAATTATTTTTCTAACTCAACATGCAAGCTATCCACATCATCCATCCTATTAGCCAATCAATAGTCCATGTCATCTTCACTAATATTTATTAATTATTACATGCAACCTACATATCATCCATTTATTAAGTCATCCAATTTTTCAAATAAACAATTTATAATACATACTCATCACATGTATATTAAAATTTACTATCTCGAGATCAACTAATATTTACATGTTTCTTTAGACAACATAATATAGCATACATGTGTTTTTTGAAAATGACTTTGAGATCCCCCACGCTCTGCATTGAAATGGTGCATATGAAATTTATTATAATTCCTAAATGGATCCCGCAGCAACGCGCGGGGTATCCTTCTAGTTAATTGGACAGAAGTGGGCTAAGTGGACGTGCCCACTTACATCCCTATCTCCGTGGAGTACCTCTTCGTGTTCACTGGCGGGGTCGACATCGACGCTCTCCGAGGGGAGCTCTCAAGGATCCTCGTTGACTACTACCCTCTCGCCGGCAAGCTCAGGCCCAGCGACGAAACGGAGGGCAACCTCGTCGTCGACTGCAACGTGGAGGGGGCTCTCTTCTGGGAGGGGTTCCTACCGGGGCTCACCGCCGGCGAGTTCATCCGGGGATGTGCCAAGCCTCATGAGTCGTGGAGGAAGTTGCCCCGTGGAGTCGACCCCCTCTTGTCGTCCAAGTGAGCATTGTTATTACTAATTACACATTCTAGAGACGATTTTCATCGCTAGGTGTACGGCAGGTGACTCACCATCCTCTGCACGGTCATCAGTCACTCTCTCTGCAACGGCATCGGCGTCGCACACTTCCTCCACGCCTGGGTGCGCCGCCAGGTCTGAAGACGCGGACCCCGTGGTTCTACATGCGCACGACCGCCAAGTGCCGAGGCCACGTTGCCCCCTGCGCGTCGCTTTCAACCATCCGGCGTACAGTAGCGACTCTCTCGCCCCGGCATCGACAAGCCTCTTCGCTGGACCACTGCCACCGGTGTCACGGAAAATATCTGTGTAAGCGCACCTGTAGGTACCTCCCTATCATGTACGTCCATATTTCTTGGGTAAGAAATCTATAAATGTAATTGTTCGTGTTTAGAAGGCATGGTTAGTGCAATTCTTAACGTTGGCAGCTTTGTTTTACTGACTGCTGAGCGTTGCAGACTAGGACTAGGATAGGAGACAAAAGCCATGTGAACCCACACTTGTGTACTGCCACAAGGAAGAGACAAAAGAACATGACAAAATCCTAGGAATGCACAAAAAGGTACACCATGCATGCGGTTTTCTATTGTTTTCTCAAAATTAATTGGTTTGTTTTCTCATACTCGCTTACCAAACAACTACTGCCATTAAATTCTTGATGCAACTTAACCTTTCTTCTTTTGAGACAATTTACAATTTAAGCGTGCTTCTCCATTCCATAACACAGGATGTTTTAGGTGTTTTAAATGTTGTCTAGTTTGGAATAAAATGAGTATACATATACACTAAAACATGTCTAGAACATCTTATATTGTGGAATGGAGGGAGTATTACATACTGATTTTTTCTTGACAGAAAACCTTAGGAGTCTATGTCATATATTGGACATGTGTTTTCTTTATAGTTGTCTCTTTATTTTGTTTGTGGTGATGAAATGTCAAACTTTAAATATTCCAAGCGGCTGATCTAATTACTACTATCTTTTTTTTCAAAATAACATAGAAGTAGCTGCAAAAGGAAAAAAATCCATTTTAGCTCCCAAATACAAATATTCCCGCCATTAAAAAAATTCAAAATTCCGAAATAAAATTTGCCAATGCATATGCATCCTGTATTTGAAGAACTCGTAAAATTAGGAAATGAGGCTTGCCAACGATTTCTCTCTTGGTAAAAAAGCTGAGACGTGGGCAAGTTGTGTTTTGTCTCTTTCAAGAAACAAACAAACAAGAAGCTACAGCAGTACACTACGGCCACAGAAATACTGTTTCTGATCCACTTCCAAATGACCTGACAAACCATGTTGTGCCATCGCATATCTCGATGAACAGCACGGAACGCCGATGGACAGGATAAGGAGGGACATACGCGTACGCTTACTAGATCCGCTCTCGTCACGGTGTCACTGACCTTCACGGCCGCACACATCCAACGCCTCAAGAAGCGGTGCGTGGAATGCACGACGTTATTCGAGGCGCTCGCGGCGCATGTCTGGCGCGCGTGGGCGCGATCCCTCGACGACCCACCGAGTGAGCTCCGCATGAAGCTTCTCTTCACCATCGATGTTCGCCGGCGAGAGAAGTCAGAGCTCCCCGGCGGATACTACGGCAATGGCTTCGCGTTCGCGCACGCCGAATCAACATAGGAGCAGCTGATGGCGCCATTATCTGGCGCGCATCATCACGCCGTGAGCCTGGTGCAGGCGGCCAAGGCGAGCGTAGACGAAGATTACGTCCGCTCCACGGTTGATCTCCACGAGCTGCGGCGGGACGCCATGCCGGACCTGGCGGCGAGCCTAATGATCTCAGCGTGGACGCGGATGGGGCTGGAAGACCTGGACTTCGGGGCGGGACGGCCGGTCCACGCGGGCCCGCTGACCAGCGAGACATACCGCTTGCTCCTCCCAGCCATCGGCGATCCCCATGGCGTTGTTGTGCTTGTGTCAGTCCCGGAGATGACGGCCGAGAGATCGAGCACTAGTGCCTTGACGGGTTGGATGACATGGACCGTGGGATCTGGCCTTCAAATGAGTGTTCAAATAAATGCAGTTGGTATGTCTCGGAAATGACTTGTATGCGACCTGGCCTTCAAATGTGATTGTAGGATCCACAAATATGAACCAGAAATGAATGGCACGGATAAAATTTGGTGCAGATTAATTTTTTTTTAACCGAGAATAAGAATTGAGGATCAAAAAACTTATGGGAATGACTAGCTCTCCGTTCTTAATTCTCCCTTAGTTATAACATATTGTGGAGGACATTCGCCGAGGAAACAGCAGTCGAGGCCTTGATAGACACCTGAATCTTGTTGAGAGGGAGGGTGAACGTCGATCCCATGGAGCACAGCCGGAGCATCTCAGCCGACGGGAATACCACCGCAAACTCAGTGGTAGAGACCTCGCGCACCTTCCACTCATGGCGAGGACGACGGGGGTCCTGGAGCTCCTTTCTCAGGCTCTTGGCAGGGTGGAGGAGATCGATGAGGATTCTCTTGCTGGTTCCGGCGCTGTTCGCATGAGAGTTCTTTGCCCGGACCCGAGCCTACTCCCTGGCCTACTGCCACCCGTCTACTTTGGCGGGCGGGGCGGGAACGAGGGGGCGGCGGTGAGAGTGGAGCTAGACGGTGATCGACCCCTCCCCCCCTGCCGCCCTCTCGTCCTTCTGGGGGTCCCTCTGACCAGGATGGCGACTCCACTGAGGATGACTCCTCGGATGACGATGATGGTTCCCCGGGCGCGAGGCGTTCCCCTAGGCCGGATCCGTCGGCTGATGCTCCACCGCCTGCGACCACGACACCCCACTCTACCGCGCCTTCTCAGCCTGTGGTGGTGGTCGCTGGCGATTCTGCGTCGACCAAGCTCCCGTTCTCCCAGTACGGCTCCAACTTCGGTCTACAGGGCCTTGACACGGCGACTCTGGGGCTTGGTGGTGGGGAGCAGGAGGAGGACTGTGTGAGCGTGGGGATGGAGGTGGCCCCGCCGTCGTCCTCTCGCTCCGGGGGGGGGGGGGGGCTCTGCTACACCCTCTCCCCGGGCTCCTCCCCCACCTCCCCGGCCGGGTCTCCCCCTCTGGTCCCGGTGACCCCGGCCTCCGGCTCCCTCGAGCTGGTCACAGTCTTCCCCGACACGCCTGTGACCGCCTCTCAGGCGCCCTCGCACCGCTCCTCCAGGCAGCCTGCCCAGCCCTCCCGCTGCAGTGCCCGGCTGGCGCTGGCCAGGGTGGGTCTAGACGGGCCCATTCCTACTGTTGAGGAGCAGGCGATCCAGCTGACTGCGTCCCGCCGTGTCCTATCAGGTACGTCGCGACCCAATCCCTGTTCCCCGTCTTCGGGCTCTAGATTTTTGGTTCTCGATGAGGTCCCTTTGGACCATTTGGCTCAGGTTGCCGCGGATTGTGGGGTGGTGTTTCGGGGGGAGAAAGGCTCCCGGCTTGAGCAGATTGCCGCGCTTAAGGCAAAAGAGATCTACGAGGGGGGCCTTGCCGCTGCCCGAGCTCAGACGGAGCTTGGGGAGTCGGCGGCCCCAGCCTCGAAAGCCCCGATGCAGACGGCTCCGGGCCCGAATAGCAGTACTCACAGTGAGCCGAGTGGGACGGACGTCACCGCTGTGGTCGCCCAGACGAGGCGACCGCGCGGGCGACCCCCAAGGTCCCCAAGGCTCCGTCACGGTCCTCGACCTCTGGTAGGGCCCGATCCGTCCCCCGTAAGGGGGCAACCCCCGACATTTTTTCCCAATGAATTTCCCTATACGGTCGTTCATATGGAACATGAGGGGGTTCGGGCGCGAGGGCTCGTCGAGACAGCTAAGCGAGTATATGCGTCGTGAATTGGTGGACATAGTGGGGCTCCAAGAAACGATTAGGCATGACTTCTCCATCCACGAGTTACAGCGTCTTAGTCCCTTCAAATTTTCTTGGCAATGGCTGTCGGCTACGGGTCTCTCAGGCGGGATCCTTCTAGGTGCCAAGGAGGATACCTTTGAGGTTGACGACATGGATCGTGGGGACTTCTTTGTAAGCATGTTGCTTACCCATAGACGTACATCTCTCCAGTGGGAGATGATTATCGTCTATGGCCCCGCGGACCACAGTAGGTCGCCGCCTTCCTTGCCGAGTTATGCGACAAGGTTGAGCGATGCTCCACACCGGTAGTCATTGCTGGGGACTTTAACCTTATAAGGTCCCCAGATGACAAGAGCTCGGCTAATGTGGATCATCGGCGGATTAGTTTGTTCAACGATTGTATCGCCGACCTTTCCCTTAAGGAAATTAGGCGGGTTGGTGCCAGATACACATGGACTAACAACCGGGCGGACCCGATCCAGAGTGTGCTGGATCGAGTGCTTGTATCGGTAGACTGGGAAATGGCCTTTCCTTTGTGCTCCCTACGCGCGCTAACTAGGGTTGGCTCCAACCACACCCCCCCTTCTGCTGTCTTCTGGCGGGGATAGCCCTCCGAAACTGAACCGCTTCCACTTTGAAAACTTCTGGCTAGAGAAACCAAGATTTGTGGAAGCAGTCCAGGTTAGATGGACGGACGTGGCGGGTAATCCACCGCGGAGGTTTAATGCGGTGGATACTTGGCACCACTGCGCTCAGACGTCTCGCAAATTCATGAGAGGGTGGGGCGCTAACCTTGGAGCGGAGTTAAGGAAGAGGAAAGCATCGACCTTGGGGGAGATTCAGGACCTCGATCGAACCTCAGACTCGGTAGGGCTTACAGCGGAGGAGTGGCTTCAGCGGTATGCCCTAGAAGACTCCCTTATGGAGATCTACAAGGGCGAGGAGACCTTCTGGCGACAACGGAGCCGACATAACTGGATCCTTAGGGGTGATTCGAATACGACATATTTTCATGCGATCGCTAATGGCCGTCGCCGGAAATGTTCTATTCCATGCCTATGGGAGGGAGACCGCCTCTTGGAGGAGCCGAGAGAGATCTCCACCCATATTTATTCCTTTTATAAGGAAATTTTTACCGCGGGGCTACGCTCGGGGGTCTCGCTAGTCCAGGATCTGTGGCCAGTAGGGGCTCAGGTCTCGGATGCGGAAAATGCGGACCTCATTCGCCCCTTCCTTCTAGAGGAGGTCTCCCGTGCGGTTATGGATATGAAGGCAAACTCGGCCTCGGGGCCGGATGGCCTTCCAGTCACTTTCTTCCAAAACTTCTGGGAGACTATCCAGGCGACCATCATGTCTTCCAAGAATTCTACATTGGTACCTTGGTGATGTCGCGTCTTAACTTTGGTGTAATTACCCTGATCCCCAAGGTAGTGGGGGCCTCGGACATTCGCCAATTTAGACCGATTACCGTCCTCAATGTCATTCACCGGATATTCTCCAAAGTGTGTGTCATCAGACTCGCTCCGGTCTTGGAGCGCCTCACGCACCCACACCAATTCGCCTTCCTAGAAGGTCAATTCATCCATGATGGGATCCTGGCCCTCCATGAAATAATTCATGAGGTGAAGTCGCACCGTCAGAAGGGCGTATTTCTTAAGCTAGACTTCCAGAAGACGTATGATCGATTGGACTGGTCCTTCCTTCGCTTAGTCTTGGAGTGGAGAGGGGTGGATAACCGGATGATATGTTGGATCATGCAACTGGTCATGAGCGGTAATACGGCCATTAACATCAATGGGGAAATTGGACCCTATTTTAAACCCACATGTGGTGTTAGGCAAGGTGATCCTATTTCACCGTTACTGTTTAACGCCGCTGTGGATGCCCTTGCAGAGGTCTTGGAGCGCGCCAAGACCTCTGGCCACATCTCTGGGGTGGTTGGGCATTTGGTCCCTGGAGGAGGGGTGACTCACCTCCAATATGCGGACGACACCATGATCATGGTCGAGGGGTCGGAACTTGACATTATCAACCTAAAGTTCTTACTCCTTTGCTTTAAATCCATGTCGGGCCTCAAGATCAACTTCGACAAGAGTGAAATTGTGATTCTCGGCTACTCCGCGGTGGACCAACAACGGATTGCGGACATCCTTAACTGTAGGCTGTCGCAGTTCCCAGTATCGTACTTGGGAATGCCTATCCGTGATTCTAGGATCCTTATCAAGGATTTGGACCCGCTAGTAGGGAGGGTCAAAACTAGATCGGAACCATGGCAAGGGAGGTTCACCTCCAAAGGGAGTAAGACTATTCTTATTGACTCCTACCTGTCTAGCCTCCCCATGTATATGATGGGGCTTTACTCGCTTCCGGAGGGCGTACATGCCAGCTTTGACAAGGAACTATCTCGCTTCTTCTGGCAGGATGCGAAGGGTCACCAAAAGTACCATATGGTGAAATGGGCGGATCTCTGCGCCCCTAAGGAGCTTGGGGGCATAGGGATCCTGGCCTCCTGCCATATGAATAAAGCGTTGTTGCTAAAATGGGTGTGGAGGATTTTACGGGACGACGGGGGCCTTTGGCTCCAACTTATTAAGGCTAAATATCTTAAGGGTTGCCCGCTCCTGGCGTGTGAGCGGAAGGACGGTTCGAAGTTTTGGCGAACAATCCAGGCTATCAAGCATGAGATCCGCCGAGGGATATCCTTCTCCGTAGGGGACGGAAGGGGGATTCTGTTTTGGTTGGATCCATGGCTAGGTGCACGCCCCCTCCGGCACGAGTTCCCGAATTGTTCGCGATTTGCTCAGACATGGAATTGAGGGTGGCGGGGGCGTTCCAGAACAGGCAATGGAATATTGGATTCCGTCGCACGTTTGGCCCGGTTGAGGCCGGAAAGTGGGATTTGCTCTTGGCCTCTCTCCCCCAGACCTTAGGAGACACACCGGACTCGGTTGCGTGGTCTCTGGCTCCCACGGGAAACTTCTCGGTGGGTTCGGCATACCGGGCCCTTTGTACAGGGCCCTCGACTCCTTGGGCAATTCATCTTTCGAAAGCCCCTATGCCATTAAAAATTAAGATCTTCACTTGGCAATTACCGCGGGATCGCCTCCCTTCGGGGGTGGAGGTGTCCAAACGGTTTGGTCTCGGCGATGGGACCTGCCCCCATGTGCGGTTCCAGAGACGGGAACCCACATCTTGTTTTCTTGCCCCGTAGCTCGCTTTCTTTGGAGCTTCGTTTGCTGAGGCGCTGGGACCCGAGTGGTGGGCCCTTGACCTTAGTGAGTTCTTGGAAGCGCAGACAAACCGTAACGGGAGGAGGAGACGCCTCTTTTGGTTACTGTTTGCCGCGATGACCTGGACCTTTTGGACTATTCGTAATAAGATGGTTATCGAGCACGTCTTTCTGAGACGGGCCTCTGACTCTGTGTTTAAATTCTTGGCTTTCTTGCAGCAGTGGCACCCTCTCTGTAGACAGCGGGACTTGGAGCGGCTAGATAGCGTGATTCAGGACCTCATGACGGCGGCCCGCCGCCTATCTTCAGCGTCCAGCCGTTGAGCTATGCTCTGAGTTGTATCGTTTTATTTTCGTTCGTCTTTGGGTAGTATTGTGCAGTTGCCCCAACAGACTCTTGCTTTTCGCGTGTGTGGGTGTCGGATCACTAGTAGAGAAACCCTCTTCTGTGGCGCACCAAATAGCTATTCTGTGGCGCACCCTGGGGCCACAGGGGTGCGCCACAGAACACACGCCACAAAAATAATTTCTGTGGCGCACCCAGCCCGTGCGCCATAGAAATAGTGGATTCTGTGGCGCACCAAGCCAGTGCGCCACAGAAATGGTGGATTCTGTGGCGCACCAAGCCCGTGCGCCATAAAAATAGTCGATTCTGTGGCGCATCCCTTAATGGTGCGCCACAGAATTAGGTGCGCCACAGAATTGTCCAATGGTGCGCCACAGAAACATCTGCAATATTTCGAAATCTAAATTGTTTCTGCTGTATACAGTTTGAATATACAGGAATTATACAGGAATTATTCATAGCAGTGATATTTGACAACATATAACATATTACTGATATTTTACAAAGTTACTAAATCACAATAGTGATACATAGTGCAAAGTATCGAATTTGTCTCAAAGTGATCACATAGTTAACTCGATCGAGTTGTCAAACACATCATCATCGAACAATAATTGTCACCACATATAGTTACTCGAGTTGTCAAGTTACAAATGCCTAAGCTAAGATGAAATAGACTACAAGCACGGCGACGATGGTGAGCAAGAACGGTAGCTTGATGGAGGTCTTCATCTTGTTCATCTGTTTCGACTGGTGGTCCCTCCACTTCGCAACCGCCTCGTGTCTAGTCTTGTATCCTTTATAGGAGTTGCCGCTGAACTTGTTGACCTGTGCTTTGCAGTCCTTCCACTCGTCATAGACTCCTGGAACCCGACCCTCGAACACCACGTAGTACGTCATCTATATAGATAGACACAAAGCATATTAGTAAGTATAATGCAAAAACAACTAAGTCATATATGTTCACAAAAAACAACTAAGGAAACAAAAAATAAACATCATCAAAGATATACAAACATAAAGCTAGCTAGGCCTAAGTTAATTTAGAGAAAACTAATAGTAGCTAGCTAGGAGTTTAGAGCTAACTAATAGTAGCTATAGCTAGGCCTAAGTTTAGAGCAAACTAATAGTAGCTAGCTAGGCCTAAGTTTAGAGCTAAACTAATATAGTAGCTAGGCTTATATAAGTTAAGCAAATTTTGTTAAACAAACTAATAGTAGCTAGCTACGCACACCTCGATCAACGATACCTCAACTGGAGCGGCGCCGGAAACGGCTTATATAGGTCCTTGGTCATCCACGTCCTACGATCAGCCTGCCGCTCTAGGCGTTCCTGGATATCCCTCTGGCATAACCCTATGGGTTGGTGCAAGGACTATCCCTTTTTGTTGACATCTTCAATGATTATCTCCGACAACTTGACTTTGATGCGATGAAAATCTTGTATAAGATCTTCCTGTGAGATTTCCCCCGCCATTTTGTTGGACCAGTCTCGGAGTCTAGAAGGATGATTCAAATTGTTTGCATCGCGGACAATCCCTTTGAGGTGATGGAGGGCATAGAAGGCCTCTTTCGTGCTCCAAGCCGGCTGCTTGATGCAGGGGAACTCGGTCACGTGCCTGAACCCGTATTTGCCAGTACCCGGCCTGATACATTCTTGTTTCTTTTGGAATGTGCCTCCATTTTGGGCGTAGCCATTGATAGCCTCATCGAGAACACCCCTTATTCTGGTGTAGTCTTTCCTCTTCGTCACATTCGACGAGTCGAAGTATTGGGCAAGTGACCACTATGGGCAAAGCACGACGAGTGTGCAGTATGTGTCCCTGCTCAACACATGCAATTGAATCCAGGATAAGCAATGGATGAAATCTAGAAAAAAAACATTAGCTACGACGGTCGCGAGACTTACTCGGGGAAGACAGGCAAAAGAATGTCCCTCCTGTTCTCACTGTTTCTCAACATGAAGCTCTCGAGGTACTTAACTGCCTTGGTCCGTGTACTTGATCCTTCCTCCAGCTGGCTATCACGCATGTAGTAGGGATCCGCTACGATAACGTGAGGGGGTAACTCTCGCTGGATCTGCAGCTGAGCATTGAGCGCGTATAGGCGGACCAAGTTATAGTCCAGCCGTCTCGAGTGAAACAGACTGAAGATATCCTCATACGCTATGAAGAACAGTCCCGCGGGGTCTTCGTTGACGAAGTCCGGGCCCTCTGGCACCTTGACCGTGAACACAGGGTAATTTGGACACTTGTCTTGAAGAAGGAGACCCTCTAGCATCACGATAATGTTCTGCAATGTGAGCATTGGTCCAGTTGCCCCATGTATCTCGTCCGTACCCAGTATCGGTTTCCCAGCTTCATGCAAGCGGGTCAAGCCATCCTTACGGGGTCGTATCACGGCGTCGGCCAAGATCTTAGTATGCTGGACCTTTTTAGCAGGTCTCTTCCTAATCTTCTTGCTGGCGGTGGCTTGATCTGCTGCGGGAGCTGGGGGTGAGGGAGCTGGGGGTGCGGGTGCTCGGGACGACCCTTCGATTGTCTTATGCAGTGTGCCAGGACTGAATACTGTACCCTCCGGGTAGGTCAGACGCTGCGTGACTTCAGTACGTCTAGGTTGATCGTCGTGACTGCGGAAGGCTTCGTCGTCACGATTCATATCAGGCATGTACCTATCTTGGCTGTAGCCCGTGTTGAGGTAGGCATTGATGTCGACATTGTCATCTTAATGATAGTCTTCGACACCGGCGGCTCCAGCAAACTGGTTGTCCACGTCCTTTGGTGGTGACGGCGGCTGTGATGCCGGCGGCTGTGATGCCGGCAGTTGAGGCACAACTGCATTTGATGATCTTTTGGGCGGTCGTTGCGGCATATTTCCCAACAACACTTTGTGCCTTGTTGCGGTGGCAACAACCGCCGGTTCCTTCTGGGTGGTGGTGGCAACAACCGCCGGTTCCTTCTGGGTGGTGGTGGCGACGAGTACTGTTTCCTTCTGAGGGGCGGCGGCCTTGGGTACAGTCTGGAGGGCTCTTTGCTTCGTGGGCCGGACGATCTTATTCTACGGGGCCATAGGGGATGTGGCGCCGGTGTTGCGCTTGATCACAAGACCCCCCCCCAAGACGAATCTGGCTCTTCGGCCATTGCATCACCCAAGTCGTGCACTCTCCAAGTACCAAGTTGTCCTCGTCGCAGCCTGTAGGTTGAAAGGGGGGAGGACGTCGCGATACTCCGGCACTACATTGGCCAACTTCACCTTCATCACGTTCTCGTCCATTCGAGAGTGGTGCATAGTGCGTTCCATGGGTTGTATAATAGTGCCGGTAGCAACATCCACCAACTCTCCGCCGGGCACCACACGATGCAGGAGTACGCAAGGTTCGTCCTGTTGGGCAACATACCAGGCATCATGAGATGACAGTCATCTTGAGAAGGCGTAGTTAGATCATGACTAACTAATTAGTTACCTTGGTGATGGCGTCAAGCTTGGCGGGTGTCGAGACAAGGGCGACGGTGCCGGTGGCCGGCCCATCATTCTTCGGCATTGCTGCGGAAGGGGGCGGCGATGTGACCAGAAGGAGCGGTGCCGGCGTCTGGGGGGTCAGCTGTTGCGGCGGCACTTGCTGGTTCATGCTTGAGTTGCTGCCGACGAAGGTGGGCAGATGGATCGGTCCAATTTGACCCCCCGCATTCCAAGAAGCTATCCCCTCCATCAACCCAGCGGGGATGACTTCCTTGAGCCTCTGATCCACTAATCGGTTGAGCGTGTCGGGGTCCACCTCTCTGCTCTCCAGTTTCTTCTCTAGAGCCGCCATCTTCTTCTTCAGCTCCACGACCTCCTCATCATCCTTAGTCGATGTCGTCTTCCTCTTCTTTTTTGACTTGGCATCTGATGAGTAGTACTCGGCTACCTTCATGTTTAGCCCAAAGCCGGAGATACGGCCAGCTGACGTCGGCGGGGCATCCAACGGCCTTTGCTTGTATGCGTTCGTCGCTCTGTTGAAAGGCGTGTCCCACCGACTCGTCGACCCTTCGGACGAGTCAGATTTCCGCAACTCCCTCTCCTTCGGACAAAAGGAAATTAAGGTGATCCCATTATCTAATTATTAGATCAATGCAATATACATGTAATTGAGATATATGTATCCTTACCAAATGTTTCTCAAATTCCTTCACGTCCTCGTCTTTCGTCACGAATTCCCCCGTCTTCCAGTCTAAGAAGTACCGGGATCGGACAAAGTTCCTAACTTGTATATCCGTGATTTTGTGCCAGGGGTTATCTTTTCCGAGACGTTCCATCTCGCGGTCCTCCTTCTCCCAAATAGGCTGTTTTCCTCGGTAACCACCGCTTCCGAGATGTTGGTGCCCTATGTTTTGGTCCCGCATATCCTGCCCCCATTTTGTCCATTTTTTACACTCCTCGGTGTTCAAGTACGCCTTAAATATCTCGAAATCTTCTTTCTGAAGCGTCGGGTCTTTTCGACTGATCTCCTCCCAGCTTTTACCTTTTTCAATCTTCTTCTTCACCCGGGATTTCCAGCTGCTCAACGCGGTGCTCATCTTCGTGATGGCTAAAGAGTCCACCATTTTGTTGAACGGCTCCGGGAACGTGTATCACTGGTGAACCTTCTTCAGGAGGATTTCGACCAAAGCCTTGTTGTCGTCGCTTCTAAGGTCCGTCGTGTTGATCGACATGCTTTCCCGCACGATGCACCCTAGCTGCATGCCGTACCCTGAGGCAACACCTGGAGGCGCCAATGGTAGGCCACTCGGCGAGACCTCGGTGATTGTATCGGTGACGTTCGCGACCACTTGCGGCCTATGATCCTTCCTTGGGGCCCGGGGCTTCTTATTCTTCTTATCGGTCGTCGGGGCAGCGTCGCCGCTACCACCAGCCGCCGTGCGGTCAGTGCCACCACCATCGGTGCTCTTATCCTGGTCCTCTTCCTCCAAGTACCCCCAATCAATGTCCTCCCGGTCCTCTTCCTCAATTCTGGTTGCAGCGTGGGCATCCCAGCCCTCTTCCTCGGCACCGGCTTCGGGCACGGACACGTTCTTGGAAGAGCCAGACATGTTTCTGTAATAACATTTAAAGGGTTCATCACATAGTCATGGAGCAACTGAAGGTGCGCTCTTGCTTAATTTTTATTTTATTTTACACGATGTTTGATGTGCATGACTAGGATCGTTTGATATTAAAATTTCTAGTTTGTATTTGAAACCAAATGGGCTAATATAATTAGCATTTATTGATGGCTTCAGTTTTTCTTTCAGGATGTGCCGGGAATTCTTTGTTTCCGGCAAACAGCTGCCGCTATGACAGTTCACTAGGTAACGTATGCAGCGATTCTCCCAAACTAGAAAATAAAATCACTTTTGTTTGTTACTTATTATTTGCTTCCTTGCTGCCAGGTCTGCTGACGAAGAAATTCATCCGCCTTCTTAAAGGAGCAGAAGATGGAACCCTTGATTTAAATAAAGCAGTCGATATATTGAAGGTCTGGTACTACCGGGTAACTTAACAGGGATAAACCCATTACTGCTCCCCTATAGCGACAGGGGCAATGGGCCATAGGTGACACGTGCAAATATGCATGGTACTACCGGGTAACTTAACAGGGATAAACCCATTACTGCTCCCCTATAGCGACACGACAGAGAAAGAGATGCCCTCCAAAAGCTGTTGTCCTCCATCGCATCGCGTCGATTCTTAATAAGTGGGTGAGCTAGCTAGGGCTCAACTGCGAACGCATATGGGGTCAAGATCTAGTTCTAGAGGTCCCCGAGTTCCAAGTTTCTGGAAAAGAGTGACATTTAATGTCTCTATTGTGGCAGCGCCTCAAGGCCCCAAGTTTTTGCCATATACGAAGATATCAGTCTGCCAAGCACAACCTCCAGCTATTAGATTCATCAAACATGAGGTGAGACGATTTCTGTAGCTCTGATTTGCTGTTACCATGAAGAGAAATATTTAATTGAAATTGGGCTCAGATATGATAATCGGCATAGAATGTTTGATATCTTGCATCTGTTGTAACCTACAGTAACTTATGAATTGGTGGTATGCACGTTGCTATGTCTAGTATATATCTTACTTCAAAAGTTCAAATTTCACTAGTATCAAGGAGAAACACTAGTCAGTATTGACACTGGAACGTGTCCAGTAACTCTATTTTGAATGGCGTAGATATAGCTAACAGCAACGCGGATCGTTCGTAGTAACATCATATGAGGTTGTAACATATTTTTTGTTTGTTCAAGATATTATATTCCCCTTTCATGCTTAATAAAAATGAATGCTTGTGGAATATTCAAAGCAAACATCCTCCTCAACATTATCGAATATCTGATTTGTCATCTTTGAGACTCGTTTTTTTTTCTTTTGCTTGAACGGCTCTCTTGTTCTTGCGGACATTTTATCTTTTCTTTTCTTTCTGCCAGACTTGTCTCGGTGCATTCATGCTCCGAATCGGCTGATATTACAACAGATCTTTGTCATTTTTGTTGTTGTTATCAAAGCATGCCATTCCAGTTGACTCATTAGTTGTCATCATGTTAATTTATAGGCCAAGAAGCTTTCCCAGAGTAAACGCAAGTTATCTGTACTAAAAGAAAAGGAGGGTAAGCATCGAACTGACAGTTCAATGCGTCACTACCATTATATATGACTCTGATACTTATCCCCATCATCTCCATTCTATTCTGATTTCATGTTGCAGAGAATAAGAAAAAGATCAATGTAGCAATAAATGGTAAGCTTCTAGAACTAAGATCATATACTTCACACTTGCAACTTCACCATTCTCAGGAATTCTTTGGCCCCAATTCTCAGGATAAGGCCCATCAACGAACGTGATGCTAAGGTGTGCCCTTTGCGCGATTTTTAACCAGTTTCCTTCAAAATTACTTAATGCAGATTCGTGGAAATTACAGGTTGTGCGTGATTGTTTCCCCCTCTGGACGGGTGAACAAGTTGTTTCAGTAGTTCGTTTTCAGGGGATCGATGTGATTTTTCAGCTAGCAGCGTATCCATGTCATATTCTCGAGTTTCCCATGTATGGTTCCAAAATCAAATACAACAATGTTTTTATTTTGGATGAAATTGTACAACAGCGGATATATTTACTATAAGCTTATAAATGGCATGTTTCTTATTTTTTTAATAAAATACACTAATTACTTTTAAATAGTCTGCATGATTGTGAAAAATACAAACTCTTGTGTACTCCTAAGCAACATTCAAGGTAGAAACCGTGTATATTATGAAACCACAACTACAAGTACAAAGAGAACTAGTTTTCACAAATATATGTGTTGAGTGGTTACTGGTTTCACGGAATTGTACGGTTTGTTTCACCAAAGGTACAGTTACTGCTAAAGGTGTGACTAAGAAAACTTTTCAAGTATTAGACCTGTGTCTAAACGGTGTTGCATACAACCAGCCAGTGGTCAGTTCATTGTATCTCTGGAAATCCCTAAATCATATACTGTCACTACATTTACATTTCTATGATCAAAAGTTTGACGAAAAAATTCGGCATGACCTTTGCTAAAAAAGGCCATGCCGGAGTGCCAAAAATTCGCCGGAACGGAAATAAATCGACGTTCCGGCGAAACATTGGCAACTCTCAATGTGTACCTGCACAAAAACCATCCCCAATCCCTAAAATTCTCCCTGTGTGCACGGTCAATTTTTTGCAGTGCAACCGTGTGTAGATCTTGACAGGAACTACATCATCACTTTTTTGTGAAGCAAAATGAAGACAAAGTTTTTCCTGAAACTTGCACAGAACCCCTCAAATAGGTGTCATAGCCCAATGCTGCAAAAGTTGCACGCCCTAACAAACAAATAACTTAAGAAGAGTTCTTAGCAGCATTCTGACACGAAAAAATTGGCTTCCTATGTTTGCTACATTGGTGCCTGCTCACATTCAGGGAAGAAACAAATAAATCATTATGACTAAGAATGAGTTCAATGGTTAATTAGCAGATGAAATGCATGGATGTGAATCAGAACATATGCAAACAGTTGATCTCAATATGTTGTTGCATAATAGAATAGTTCAATGTATTGTGCATCACTTGTTGGTTGAATAAAATCATAACAATCTAAACAGACAGCATTCTTTATGCAGCAATCAGTACTATGGCACTACTCAAGATGCATTCTTTATGCTCGCAGACTTCGAAAACTTGCAGGAATCGGGAGGAACTCACGCCATGTGCAAGCAAGCAGACGAATGCATGAATGTAGATCAGAGGAGGAAGGATGACGAACCGGCAGAAGGAGGGCGTCGACGGCGCGTGTGCAGCCGGAGTCGAGGCCGAGAACGGTGGCGCGCGCGTGGACGGACGACCTTGGCGAAGGCTTGGCGGCTCCTGCTACTGCTTGGGACGGTGCGGCGGCGCTCCTCCTCCTAGCTAGGTCAGGGCGCGGCGCTAGCTCCTCCTCCTTCACGGATCCTCCACGGGGGCGCTCCTCCTCCTTCACGGATCCTCCACGGGGGCTCTCCTAGACGGGGACACGGGGCGGCGCTCCTCCTCCACACGGATCCTCCACGGCGCGAGGGAGAAGATCAAAGGGGATCACCGGAGATGTTCGTCGTCGTCGTCGCGCAAGATCGAGAGGGGATGAGATGAACTGTGAAAACTGCTAAGTGTGGAAGAATACCGGGCGGGGCCACATGTCAATGGCTGAAAGGCAAATTCTGTGGCGCACCAGGCGCCAGTGCGCCACAGAATTGTTGAATTCTATGGCGCATCATATCGGCGGTGCGCCACAGAATTGCTTGGGCCTATTCTGTGGCTACGTTTGCGGGGCCACATGTCATTGGCTCGAGTATATTTCTGTGGCGCATACTCCTGATGGTGCGCCACAGAATTGCGTGGATAGATAAATAAAAAAACGAAACGCTGTACTGTGACATATATCTAATACTAGCCCAATTGGTTTAGTTGTGATGTAAATAAGCCTAGTGGCATGGGTTCAAATCCTGGGTTACCCCATATTTTTTTAATATTTTATTTAATTATAATTAAAGAAAGAAAACATTAAAATACAATTAATTAAAGAAAGAAGTGCTTGTCTCACATATATACATGCACATATATATAGAAAAAAGTGCTTGTCTCACATACACATGCACATATATATAGAAAAAAGTGCTTGTCTCACATAGACATACACATGCACGTATATACACATAATAGTCTTCTTAATTAGCGTCTTTTTCCCTTTTTGTTGGCGACTGGATACTTTATACCGGCCACCTTGAGATTTCTTCGCGTGAACGGACAACCGTGGGTAGGTAGGGATGTCTAGTAGTAGGCATGTCGAAGTGCTTGTCGAACTCCTCCTCTATCTTCGGATCACCGTTTTTGTCCAAGTCTTCCTCGTTGGCGTCTCCTTCCATTCCGATGATGCTCCTCTTGCCCCTCCTCACGACAACACGGCTAGGCCTTGACGGGTCGGTGATGAAAAAGCATTGGTCAACTTGGCTAGCGAGTACCCATGGCTCATTTTTCGCGGATGCGTTCTTCGATTTGGCATCGGGTATAACCATTGTGGTGAAATACCGTCCTTCTTTCTTGACATTCTTGGCCCATCTCACACGGAACATTGGCACCACCGTCTCTCCGCAGTAGTTGAGCTCCCATATCTCCTCGATCTTTCCAAAGTATCTTTCTTCCACATTAGTCTCGGCATCGCCATATGATAGCATAGTTACTCCTGAGTTTTGATTTTCGCTACTCATGTCCTTGTCCTCGGTGGAGAATCAGATGTCGTACCCCTGATAGGTCCTTACGTTCTGCCCGGGGCCCTGTGATAAGATGTATATGAGTTTTTCATCTTCCGTAGAAGGCATTTTTCTCCGTGCTTCAATCAGTTTATTTTGCTTGAACCAACGCGTGAAGCCGGAGTTGTGCTCTTTGGTTACGTCTCCCATCTTCCTCGGCCCGCCCATTTCAATATAATTCTGATTGATTAAGCTTTTGTGCTCTTCCACGAAAGGCTCGATCAACTTTAAGTGTTGTAGCGCGACCCGGTGAGCCCTATCAAAGTCGTCGCGTCGTTTTTGAATGCCGACATGGACGTCGCGGCAGCCCTCGCGGTGACCGACTCCGTTGAGTCTGCCAAGGTGCGTCCTGGTGGACAAACCGACATCCTGATCGTCTTCGGTGCTTAGGTAATTGTCGCAGAAAGAGATGCACTCGTTGGTTAGAAATCCTTTGGCCATGCTTGCGTCTGGACGGGCCCTATTGCGAACGTATCCTTTCAGGACACCATTCTGCCTTTCCATCGGCATCATGTAGTGCAGAAACGTCGGGCCGAGATGCCTGATGTCATCAACGACATGGAGAAGGAGATGTACACATATATCACAGAATGCCGGCGGGAAGTAAATCTCGAGCTCGCATAGTATCACCACGATCTCATCCTGTAGCATCTTGAGCTGCCTCACGCCGATCGATTTCCGGGTGATAACGTCGAAAAAGTTGCAAAGGCCAAACAACGTATCACGGACATGCTCGTCCATTATCCCTCGGATCGCAACAGGAAGTATCTGCGTCATGAGCACATGACAATCGTGAGACTTCATCCCGGTGAACCTCTTCTTCGCTAAGTCCAGATATCTGCTTATACTCCCTGAGTATCCGTGAGGAACTTTGACTTCTACGAGGCACCTGAAAAACTGCTCAAGCTCCGGCGGACTCAATGTGAAGCAGGCAGCGGGAAGCACCACGGTGTTCTTCTTAGCCTTTTTGCGGGGAGGACGTTGAGTCCCTTCCGTCTTATCCTCATCGTCATCATCATTATCATCACTATCGGCGGGGACCTGTAGATTTTTCCTAATGCCAGAATGTTTTAGATCGTATCTTGCTTTCGGCCCATCCTTGGACTTCTCCGAATTGCAAATAGTGCCAAGCAGACTCTCCGTAACGTTCTTCGTAATGTGCATCACATCAAGGCTATGAGGCGCGTGGAGGACCGGCCAGTACTCCAAGTCGTGGAAAACAGACCTCGCTTTCCATACACCCAGCAGCGGCTCTGGCTTGGGTCGTTTCTTTCCCGGCGAAGGGCACTCGTCCCAATTTTTCAGAAGCTCGTCGATTTCTTCGCCGCTCCTAGTGCGCGGGGCTCCATCGGGCTCGTCTTTACCATTGAACAACTCACCGCGTTTTCTCCACGGGTGATCCAGGCGAAGCCACCTTCGAGCCCCTGGGTACACGGTTTTCGAAGACCCAGGATCCCTTGGTAGCTGGAGATGCGGGGTCCCGTCCAAGCACTTCACGCAGCCGCAGAATCCGTGGCCGACCTGGGCAGATACATACGCGTAACCAGGATAGTCTGTGACCGTCGTCAGCAACGCGGCTCTCATATGGAAATAATCTCTAGTGTACGCGTCCCACGTACGGGGTGGCGTCTTCCACAACGTGTCTAACTCGTCTTTCAGCAGCCCGAGATACAAATGCATGTCGACACCTGGTTGTTTTGGCCCCTGGATGAGAATACTCAAGTGTATGTACTTTTGCTTGGTGCACAGCCACGGGGGTAGGTTGTAAGGCCATACAAACACGGGCCAGCTGCTATGTGTGCTACTCTGGTTGCCGAACGGATTGAGTCCATCGGTGCTCATACCCAGCCTGACGTTCCTCGCGTCGCCCACAAAACTCGGGAAAGCTATGTCCAATGCTTCCCACTGGGCAGCGTCTGCAGGATGTGTCATGATATAGCCCTTCTCCGGATCTTCTTCCGGCTTCTCCCTTTTCGCGTGCCATTGCATGAGCTTTGCTTCCTTAGGGTCCACGTAGTACCGTTGAAGACGGGGAGTGATAGGAAAGTACCATACCACTTTTCGAGGAATTTTCTTGTTGTTGGTTCCACACTTGTATCGTCCGTGGCCGCACTTCAGACATGTGATTGTGTCCTTGTACTCCCCCCCGATAAATTACACAATCATTGATGCAGGCGTGAAATTTTTCGTGAGGTAGGTCAAGAGGGCACACGACTTTCTTAGCCTCGTTGATACTGCTTGGCAATGTGTTCCCCTCGGGAAGGCGATCGTGCCAGAATTTCAAGTTCTTGTTGAAGCTCGAGTCGGTCCATTTGTTTTGCGTCTTCATCTTCAGAGCAGCAAGCGTTACATGCAACCGCGTATCCTCGGGGCGGCACCCAGGAAACAACGGAGTCACCCCGTCTATCTCCATTTGCGCTAGTTTGGTTTTCTCCCTAGCTGCAGCTATGTCGTTGCTCGTCTCCTTAAGCAGCAGATCCTGAACATGAGAGTCCCGCAAGGCCGAAATTAGCGGGGTCTCCGTGTTCTCGCCTTCATCGTCATGTCGATCTTCTCCGCCGACATATCCTTCTTCATGATGATCTTGTTCGCCGTCATATCCTCGCTCGCCCTCCTCTTCGTGCACAACTTTTGCTGCCGGCGGTGCCACGTGGTTGCGGTCGTCAAAGAAACCGCGTCTGAGAAGGTGCTCCTCCAATTGTCCGGAATCAGGGTCAATCCAGCGCACGAGTTTGCATGATCGACACGGGCATCTTATCTGCCGCCTGTTGCACCGAATCATGTCCGCCTTCGCGTCTTTTTTGTATCTAGCGATTCGAGCAGAGCTCATTTCTAGTACCATGGTTGCCTGCACAGACACATATAGAGAGCAGAAAATTAGAACCACAACATGCATGCATAGTCGCCGGAAAAATTCGGCATGACCTCTCCTATAAGTAGGACATATGGGGTGCAAAAGTTTGCTGAAATGGAAGTGAATCAACATTTCGGCAAACATCCATGCACCATGCCGCGCCCGCACGCGCGACAATCGATCGGTCCACCTGCACATGCATGACAAACACCCTTACACATCGATCGATGGCCACACGAGACATATGCACCTCCAACTATACTCACCTAGTAGATTCGATACCGACACGCGAAAAGAGCGAGGAGAGGGAGGGACCGGAGTATAGATGCAAGTAATTAGGCCCCCCCAACAACAAGAAACTTCACCAACAATTATACATCGAATAAATAGGTTCACCTACCTAAAAAGGAGAACTAAATGTGTAAAAATGGAGTGGAGAGAAGGGGGGGGGGGGCGAGTGAGCAACATCCACTTGGAATGAAGTGAGTGTGGGGGGGGGGGAGAGAGGGGCCATCTTTATGTGCACAGTGCGCACAATTCTGTGGCGCACCAGTATGGTATTCTGTGGCGCACTGTGCCGGTGCGCCACAGAAACAACATATTCTGTGGCGCATTGCGTAGGATGCGCCACAGAACATGGTGTTTCTGTGGCGCACCAGCACAGTGCGCCACAGAAGTTGCCCTTTCTGTGGCGCACGGGTTAGGATGCGCCATAAAACTATGGCCTCTGACACCCAGCCCAATGATTGGGGTGGGCCCTGCGCACTTTCTGTGGCGCACATCTAACACATGCGCCACAAAAATGGTGATTTCTGTGGCGCACCCGTGGCCGTGCGCCACAAAATAATATTTCTGTGGCGCACCAGTACATGATGCGCCACAGAATCCATTCCATAGAATGGCATTTCCCTACTAGTGGATCCTTGTTGTATGACTGTTGGTGCTTTATTTATAAAGCGGGGCGTAAAGCCTGTTTCGAGGAGGATAACATATTGTAACTCAGAGAAAGACTCGGCTGCAATCCACATACGACTTGAGAAAATTAAGTCGCAACTCACTTGTAACACAAATGGCGTACAAATGCTATGCAAATCTAATGTTTCAGGAGACGACCGAGCACTAAGATATTTCTCGGTCGACCGAGGACTAGCAAAACTGTAAACTTATATATGAATTTTTGTACATCCATTTTCCCAACAAAAATCTATTTGTAAAACTACCGTGCATTAACACAAAGTTTGAATTGGAAATAAGATAAATTTGTACCATCAACTATCAATATAACTACCTAAAATCAACTATTAATCGGTGTAAATTGCATATGTAAACACTTAAAAACCACCCAAAGTTGGTTGATGGACCAGCTCGCACTACATGCCAGACAAATCACCATAGTGTGTCATCTAGAGGCGGGCCCACTCTATTTATGTGTATTCGGTTGAATACTCAATTTTTGTTATCAAGTACAGCATGCCAATGTCATTATAATAACGCAAGCATTACAGGATACTTAAAACATTTATCCATGTGCTCAAAGGTGTGGTTATTTTTAAGGTGCGCTTAAAATATTTGGGTATTAACTATGTCATGAAAGCTGATCCACAACATCTTTTTACTCCAGTTATCGTGTTCGCCGCGCTAGGTGAAAGGGGTTGCAATACTTAGTGTTAGTGTAAGTGTGTGTGCCATAAATTACTACCTCGTATGGACATTTCATCGCGTAAATTTGACCTACCATTTTATATTTAATACTATAAACTCAGGAAAATTATAATACAAATTAATCACATTGTTCTCTTCATGTGCATCTCCAAAACCTTCTCCCTACAAATATTTTTTTGACCTACATACATCTACATGATTCTAAAGTTGTGAATCCACCCATGACAAGGATTTCAATACCACCAAATGTATGTTGCAAACAAATTTACTTCTTGAGAGCATATTTTTCAATTATCTTCACCTTCAACTTGGATGTATCTGCCTTTATCATTTTTACATGAACAATATTAGCCAAAATGTAGCTCCAAATGAACATTTTCTGATTACATCCTCTTATTTTCTTCCCCAATTTTATTGAGTTCTTCCTCCGTCCTCTTGTTGGCATTTTATGCGAGCTCTAACTTCTCCTCTGCCGTCTCTTTTTCTTCCATTGTCCTCGTCTTCTCCTCGATTACAATTTTTTTTAGATCTTCTAATAGGAGTCTCATACCTTCATTGGACTATTTGAATGCTAATTAAGATTGACTCTTTCATTGTTGTGCTTATTAAAACTAATTTGATAATGTTCCTTTACAAGATCTTGTTGAAAACAATCTTGAGAATTTTGATAACAGTTTTATTAGGAATTTTAACAATGCTTGTAGGAACTTTGGCTATGCTATACGACCTTATGTTCCATAATAATCAATACATTATGTCATATCCTCCACCTAGTAGCTAGAATAAATGGAAACCTGATTTGACCCCCACAATCAAAGAAATTCATGGAAAGGAAACATGAAAAAAAAAAGTTAGCTAGTCATACATATATCCTTAATGAGCTTGGTAAATCTATCAATTCTATGAATGATGAAATTCAAGGTTTGAACATGACAACTACAAGCATTGAAAAATATTTATCTAAAATGGTCTAAAACCAAGCTACCATATTAAAAATGATGGTTGGAAAACATAAAGCTCCTCCTACTGCTGGACTGAACTCCATAATAATAAAATATGTTGAACCAAGTACCTGTTAGGATACTTATAATGAATTGCTAAATTATAGGGTTATTCTCGAACTCCTATCTTCCACGGAGAAACTCCCATGATGCTGGAAACTTTTGATGTTGCTACTAAAGACATGTTAAAATGGAGCCAACTGTTGAACTTCAAAAACTAAAAATAATGTTGAATAAATTAAAATGCTAAGTGATATCACCTAAGATACACTAATTGAATTTGAAGCTTACTTTTATCAATATATGTCTTGCAAAAGGTAGAAATGATCCCACTATTAATGCTAATAAATCTGGTTTTGGATCTTGCATTATTGATCACGCACTAATAGAAAAGATGGATAGGTACCATAATGAAATTATGACCCTACCTAAGCTTGGGGATGTATGAGAACCAAAAATCTTAGTTACTATTGGGAAAAATTATGTTATTATATTCTTGATGTAGACTCTAGTGTTCCTTCTATGCATAAAAATTATGATACTCTCAATATTTTTCCCATTATATATTGTGATATTGACTTGAAACATGCTAACACCTCTATAAAAAATTAATTGGGTAGAATAGACATTTTTATGGTTGAATTGTGTATTACGTTGTTTTTTATTATTGTGGACCCGGAGAACTATTCTCCATGTCCTATAATACAGAGAATTTGCTTTCTTAGAACTCTAGGTGCCATAATTGATTTCAAAGAATGGAATGTGAAGTTTTAGTTCTCCCACATAAGAATTTCGCAATAATCATTCATGAATCCCGTGATAAAAAAACTCATATCGAATAATGTGGAGCCTAGTTATCTGGTTATAAGGAAAGAGCTTCTGGAAGTAAAACCCATTATATTTTTGTTTTTGCTTTCTTTGTACCCTTGCTGTAGCTAACAACTCCTTTTTTTCTTTCTGGTATTTTTTCATCTTTAAAAAAAATAAGGACCCAACTTGTACCATTTGGATTTAATTGATATTATTTAAAGAGTGTTTTTTATTATTTCACAACGTTGCTTTCGATCGAGTCTTTTCTAATAATTATTTGGAAGATCCCGGAATAATGAAAAGAAAATCATAGATTGAACATTATTTATACCTCTACATGCATGATAAATATCAAAAGTTCCTGTTCTTCCTCTACAGATTCTTCCTTTGATTATAATTGTGTGCCTTAAGGTTTCTTTGCCCCATATTGGGTTGTAAAATAATTTTTGCATGTTGGAAACTCAACAAACTTTGCGAATTTTCAAGACGAAAAAATTCTTGGATTCATGGCAATAGCTTAGGCATATTGTCTTTGGCGCTAATGGCACCCCGTACAAAAGAACGGAATTTTTTTTGTGATTTCTTTTTGCAACGGAGATGAAGGAACATAAAATTGAGAATCATCCAAGGAAAGGTGAAAACCTTTATGTTGGGGATTCCTCCGCCTCTCACTACATAAAACAACATCTCAATTAGAAAACATTTTACACATTATTTCAGCACCATGAAATCTCCTATAAATTTCAAGCATATGTATCATAATTTTTTGTTGCAAATTGCATGTCTGCATTCGATTTAATACCTATGTGATAATTTTTTTGATTGTTATATCTATTTTATGAGCATGGTTAAGGTACATGAATATATAAATACATAAATAAAGTATGATATTATGCATTAAATAGAAAATGAAAAGGGGATAAAGCACGATCGTTTTTTGGGAAGGGATCAAAACCGGCCACTAAATTAGAGCGATGCACATAAATTATTTTGTTGCAAATTTTCAAGTATATTTTACAACTCAAGAATCAATGGAACCTAAGATGGTTTTGGTCTCCCATATTTTGAAACGAGAACCCATTAACGGGCTCAGTTTCAAGGCAACAACAAAGCTAGATGATGAAAATTGTATGCCACAAATAAGTTTGTTGGATTGTTGGAATATTAAATAATTTACATATGAGTTTAATTGACAAAAATAACATAACAAGTGCACTAGTAAATCTAACCACATACAACCAACTTGACATATCTAGCTATATGTAAAGGACCAAATATAGTGCTAACAGATATAAAAGTAGCACATACGTGTTGACCAAGAAGGTCTCCACATTGGCATTTTTTTAACATGGCGATGAAGAGGATGTAGACGAACGGTCGGCGCAGATATGATCGAACGAAAAGCGACCACTTGCGCCGAGATACTCCCCCAAAAATCTCACCGGCCTTTTTCAATGCAGATTCTCAATGGATGTGGGTTCAAAGGCCCCTCTCCTGAACGACTATGCACGCGGTCGTCGGCATGGCAAATTCTAGTAGCAGGACATCAAAAATAAGTCGGGAGTGGCAATACAGAGAGGGATTGGTTTTATAGACAAAGAAGATAAGTGTGGTGTAGAAAATAGGGTACATGTCACACATACGCATACCTATTGGCAAATGCACACAGAGTTAGTGCACCATGCAAAAATCTAATCATCCAAACAGTGGGTTCTAAATCAGACTTGATTCACGAAATGTAGCGCGCATGGTATGTGTGACATGGCGAGACAGGTGCGCCGTGCACGTGTACTTCCGCAATTCTCACTAAGTGGAGGTGAATGAGTTGCCCATATAAACATGTCCAACTCTGTCCCCACTAGCAACGGGACACTAAACTTAGTCCCACTACATGTACATTCCATGTGACCAATTTGAATCACGGTTTGAGATTTTCATGATTTGTTAGACTAGATGGGGTAAGGACAATAAAGTTCAAAATATATTACACAATATAAATATTAAATATCATTAAAAGGTCAAATTGGTGGGGGGAATCCACAAAACTGACCAATAGTGTGAACCACATATGTAGGAAGAAAGCAATCTAATCACTAACAACGAGTTCCGTTAGGTTGATAGTTGTGCTCCAGTGGTAGTCCTACAATTTATACTATATATAGCCAAAATATATATCAACTAGGTTTCCATGTTTTTAATTATGTGCATAGATATTTGTTAAACATAGTATTGTGTGCGACTATATATATTTACGCGAAACTTGTAGAAGTTATCAAATATGTTTGTTCGTCGATGATTATCAGTAGATATGTTTTTTGCTACCAAGAAAACGTCATGCACATGTTGTGTTATCATTATTTAACCCACCTCAAGGCATATTTTAAAATGGAAATATTGGTAAAAGTTCACGCAAACATTTAATTTATAGTGTGGAAGTTTCAATAAACGATGTTATCTAATCGGCACTAACTTATTTATGAAGATATTTATCAGACCACATAATTCGCAATCTATACCATAATTATGTATACATTAATTACATTATGGATTTATCATTAAATAATTGATAAAAAATACTAAGCTAATTAATATAGTTTTCATCTAACTAATATATTTTCAATCTATATGCATTATGATTATGTTAATGCTACAACTCTATGTGGTTAACAATGCGAAATAAGAAATAGAAAATTATACTCCTTATGATTGTAAAATGCTAAAAATAAGTATGAAATTTTAATATAAAACCCAAACAAGACATGGCACGCACAAAACAAATCGCAGGCGATGGATCAAATCTGTAAATGTATACTGGCATGCACACTTGATCAAACCTAGACACGAGCGGCGATGAAACTAGTAGCAGCAAGTATAGAAAAGGTAAATAAACTAGAAGACACATTCGGGACCGATGGATCAACCCAGATGCACCCGCGTAATCTGGAATCAAGGAACCCCGTACACACAAACAAGCAGCAACACTGGATCAAACCCATCGATGCCTAGAAGATCGATCAAACACAAGAAACGAAGTATGCACACGTACGTACAGCAGAGGAGGGAGATGAGATCGGCCATGGCTTGGAGGCACACCACGTACGCTATCCACGGACTAGATCTGGCGTGCTTTCAGGAGGAGGAGAAGGAGCAGCGGCGTGGTCTCGACCAGCTCTCATACGAGTTATTAAGCTTGCCGTTTAATTTGTGGCCGGATGGGTGTGGCATGGGTGCGGCTTATATAGGCATCCGAGCACGCTACGGAGTGTAACTAGGCTCACACAGCATACACACTCACGCCGGCGTACCAAAAAGGCACCGACGATACTAGGACTGCTCGCTCTGGCAGCCAATTCATCCAGATGCCCCATGGAGTTAGGAAATGGTCGGCCACATTTCCTGGGTTTTTACCGTGTGCCCGCCATTTCGACAGCGTTGCTGTTCTCCTTTCTAACATAGAACAGCTGCACGTTCCGGAAACAGCCAAGACTTCAAAAGTAAAACATTAGAACAGTTGCACCTTTCGGACGAAAAAAACTCTGAGCATCAATTTCTATTACGGTTTTCTTTTTGGTTGACCCGGCTAGCTCAACTTTTTTCTTAACCATCAGTCTGGCTCAACTTTGGAAAATCTGAAGTCTATTCTAGAAGCTATGTCGGGGCCATTGTCCAGTACTTGGCGTGACGCCCGGGATTTACGAGTGGTTTTTTTTGGTGGTTAGAGCTACGAGATGACCGGCGGCATGCGACGTTGTGCCTCGCGTGCGGATTTCATGCGGCTGGCATGAGTCGAGATAGTAGCCACAGAGCGGGTATGTTGCATTTGATGGACTAGCATCGTGTGGGCGACATGTTTTTACCTCGACATTTCTCATTGACATTTCAATGCATGATTTAGGGGCCAATCTTTCTTATAAACTAAGCCAACTCTTTTTCTCCTAAACGCTTAACTCTAAGATACAACCACAGTCTATTTCTTCATTAAATATTATGTCATGTCAGCAAAATATTTATGAAATCACATATGCCTTAACTTTATAACCCATCTCAAAAGCCGATCCCTGAAGTCGGGAGGGGGAACCACCGGGATTTGGTGGGCCCGAACAACTGTATTTGGCAAGGCTCATTTACCTCATGGCTTGGCATCCAATTAGACAAAACTGATCGCTAGTCATCTCGATCGAGCGTGGACGCGCTCTCCGTTGAGTTTCCTACGCTTGCAATTTCCTATAGCTTGTTTGATTATAAAAAAGACAAGTGCACATGAATTCTAAACCATGATGCATTTTCAAAAGCTACACAAAAACATGATAATCAGCATATAGCAATATTATTTTAATAGCCATTATAACACGTTTTAAGTTAGCTACTCCCTCCGTGCCTCCGTCCACGAATAAGTTGCATATAATTTCGTTACTCAAACTTAGTATTAAATTTTGGCCAACTTTATAGGAAAATTTGTTAGCACTAATGACACTAAATTAGTATCAATACATTTGCATGGACATGAAATTCTAGAATATAGCAATTTGATATTATATATGTTACTATTCTTTTACATAAAGTTGGTTAAAATTTAAAAAGTTTTACTAAGAATAAAGTTAGAAGGGAAATTATTCGTAAACGGAGGGAGTAGCAATCAAACTTTTAGCTCCCATAGATAGCAAATATTAATTTCTACATGTATTATAGAAAACATTTAATGAAATTTCATAGGTTGTCCCGATAATACGATGATTTGTGTTGTAGTCGACGTTGGGAATTTAGGTCCATGTCAGATCACTTTTCTCTGCGATGCGAATATGTAAATAAAAAATCCTATTATTTATTTGTCACATGAAGTGTTTTTTCGGAATTTATTTCATGACCGTGAGTTATTCTTTACCCACTGAAACGAAATCACATGAGTAGAGAGTTCAAAACGTGCGAATTTCGGTTGAACACCTTCTTCGTCGCAAGCCGTCCAAAGTGGTTATCCGAGTTCGACGAGCTCCCCCGTAACTCTGATTACTCCTAGGTTGCTTAGAACCCTAGTGAGATGGAGGTCCCATGGACGGGTGAGATGGAGGTCCAGAGCTCCGGTTAAAACCGATTTTGTCTCAGACCGACTAGCGATCATAAAATTTGATAAAATAATTATAAATTTCTGAAAAGTGATTCATGTGACAAATAAATAACAAAAGACTTTACTTACGTATTCTCCGTCGTTTACGACAGTTGGTCTGATATTGACCCACTGGTAGAAAAAAGGCCTTCCATACGCCCCCATTAGTCCCCAAAGAATACGAACCGTGACTAAATGCGTTTTAGTCGCGGTTCGCGAGGCGACCCGCGACTAAATGTCATGAATGGCAGTTGGGGAAGCGCGCGGAGGGCATTAATTCCGGTTGGCCTGGCCACCCGCGACTAAAGGTCCCAACGGCTGGCATCCCGGCCTTTAGTCCCGGTTGGCCTGGCCACCCGCGACTAAAGGTCGAAACTGCTCGCCTCCCGCGCGTTTTTATTTCGCGAACGAGAGGCAGAAAGGCATTCGCTACAGTGTGCGGTCTCTGTTCTTCTTCCTCTCTTCTCTTCTCTTGATCCTCTCTCTTCTTCCTCCACACCACCACCCATGGATTCTCCCGTTTGGAACGTTCTCCATGTGCCCACACCATGCGGCAAGAATATCCATGTCCTCTATACCAATATGTGCGAGAGGCTCCCCACTGTTCTTCGCCGTTTGAGCAATCGCTATGAAGCCGCCGATGAACACCACAAGTTCTTCGGGCTTGATCTGGAGTACACGGCGGATCAACGGGATGTGGCCGTCATCCAAATTGCGATCAAGGATACCGTGCTTGTCTTCCAATGGGCAGGTACGCACACGATCTCTCTTGTAGGAAAATTGTGTACGTTGTCATGTTGATAGCAATAGTATCACTTGTTACAATTGTAGAGAGGAAAATTGCATAGGGTAGCAATTGTAGAGAGGAAAATTGTGTTGTCATGTTGATAGCAATAGTATCACTTGTTGCAATTGTAGAGAGGAAAATTGCATAGGGTAGCAATTGTAGAGAGGAAAATTGTGTTGTCATGTTGATAGCAATAGTATCACTTGTTGCAACAATTGTAGAGAGGAAAATTGCATAGGGTAGCAATTGTAGAGAGGAAAATTGCATAGGGTAGCAATATGGCATTTTCTATTTGTTGTTGTTGCATAGGAAAATTGTGTTCCATTTTTGTTGTTGCATTGGAAGAATACACGTGTTGCAACAATATCTAACACGTGTTCCATTTTTGTTGTTGCAGTAGTTCAAAGCAATCTCCAGAACTTGTTGATTTTCTTGTCAACAAAGGGTACGATTTCTGTAGCGTTGACATCACAAATGACCGGCAGAAGTTGATGCGCACATTGGGTATTGAGATACCTGAAGATCACTACATTGATCTTCAGGACTTGATCCATTTCGATGACCTGTACGGGCACAAGACCGGGATGGCTAGTATGGCAACTGCCTTCATCCACCCCGACTACAAAACCATGAAGACTTCTTTCCCTCGAAGAATCACTTTTATTGGGGGAAGAACCCACTTGACCGGATCAATCTCGAGTATGCAGCAATAGATGCATATGTTGCCTTCGAGTTGTTCCGCATCTACTCTTCGGAGCTCGAGTAGTTGTTTGTGTGTACCGCATCCGCTATGTTGCGTTCGATATATGTAATGGATATATTATGTAATGGATCTATTAATTCCTATATTATTTCTATATTAATTCCTAGCTATATTATTTCTATATTATGTAATGGATATATATATGTACCGCTATGTTATGTAATGGCTCAAATAAAATCACGGGTTAAACATAGCACAAAATTTACTAAAGCAATCACACAAAGATCTAGCTCACACACAATTCCAAAATATTAAAACTAGAAAGTAACAAATGCTTGTTCCATTTTTATTTGGGTTTCCAATCATGCACACACTTTCTAAGGTAGATGTTCTGCAAGCAAACAACCTAATATCAAGTCCTTACACTCTATACAAGCTAGGAAACAAGATAAGATCAAACACACATTTCAAAACAAACAAAAACACATCAAGAAAACAAAACAAAAAACTACTGTTTCTATATCTGTTCACCAAAAATAAATCTAGAGCTCCAAAAATTAATGTAAGCTAGGAAAACATAGATCTAGTCAATACCAAACTCATCCAGTTGGATTTACTTCAAAATTCATTTTTGAACTCATTCTAAAAATCATAGAAGAGCCTACTGGTCTTTTATTAAAAAGGATGATATTTTCATTTGGTTGCTGACCTTTATGTGAGGCTAAGTGCTATGGATAGATATTTTCAATATCTATCCAGAACATTTTAGTTTGTCCATTTTGGTTATGTATTTTAAAAGTTAGGTTCAAATCATTCTCACAGATAGTCATTGCCAAAACAGTTCTTGTGTCCAAAATAATAGTCCAAACTTGGATCTGCAAATTTTATATGGTTTTGATTTCATATGGTTTGGTTCATGAATTTTATCAGATTTTATTTTGAATTTAGGAAAGGGGAATATGAATTAGTTTTATTTTTCTGAATTTTATGATATATTATTTGTATTTTAAAGATTTTAAAATGAATTAGTTTTATTTTTCTGAATTATTTGATATATTATTTGTATTTTTAAGATTTTAAAATGAATTAGTTTTATTTTTCTGAATATTTTGATATATTATTTGTATTTTTAAGATTTTAAAATGAATTAGTTTTATTTTTCTGAACATTTTTTAGAAATAATACAAATTAAAAAGTTAATGTTTATTTATTTATTCAAAATTATTAATTACATCATTACTTTTGTTTATTAAAAGATTTATTTTAAATTCAGACAATAAAGAAATATGGCATCGACCAACATGTTAATAGATTGATATGATACTAGTATCACATACATGCGTGCGAAACACTTGGATGCGGGACGGGATGAAACTCGGAAGTTAAGCGTGCTAGTGCTAGAGTAGTGGGAGGATGGGTGACCGAGCGGGAAATTTGACCACGAGTAAGTAATTTGACTAGAGATAATTGTAGTTAGACACTAAACAAATAACAAAAATTCTGAAAAAAAGGGAGTGAAAACCCAAATGAATTAAAGAAATAACGAAATAGCCAGTAGTCCCGGTTCGTGTCAAAAACCGGGACTAAAGGTCCTCCCGCCTCCGGCGCACGCCAACTGCCCACGTGGCGGGCCTTTAGTCCCGGTCCGTAAGCGGCGTGACTAAAGGGGGGGGGCCTTTAGTCGCGCATATTTAGTCCCGGTTGCGCGGCCGGGACTATTGGCCTTTGCGAACCGGGACTAAAGGCCTTTTTTCTACCAGTGACCTGAATTCCCAATGCTTCCTGCAATCAAGGTAACGGGTACGAAAATTTTCCCAAGAGGAGGCAGGATATTGTACATCAAATTCATATCAGGCAAAGATCAAGTTGTAGATGGCTTCATAAAGGCTTTTCCGGTTAAGAATTTTATAGCGTTTAGGCGTAATCTCAACCTTTCACAAGGTTGTGATTAAAGGGGGCTGTTAAACACAGTTTTGTAATACGTTTGCCATATGTACATGAGGTATGGAGTAGTATTCCAACCTTCCATATACGTTACGCATACGTGCCTCTGTAAGCCACCGTGATGTGGCTCTTCCATCGCCCATATAACATGTAACGCGAGGCCTCAACGAGTCATCGCTTTCTCCTAGGTTTCACATGGGGATGGGGACAAGATCTTTTCCCAATCTTGATTTTTCTGGCCAGGAGTTGATCTACCTTCTTTTTGTGATTGGGAGATTTTGATAATGAGATTCTACTGTCACCATTTATTTGTGGATGATAACAATTCTTCAGAAACTGCATACAACCTTTTTTTTTATCCATTTGTGTGATATATTCTAATTCGAATTTGTGCATGATGGAGTCCAAAGAGAACACCTTGCAACATCACCAAGCGCGATTTATAATGTTTAATGACTACTTTTTATAAGTATCTGGCATGATCGCGGTGGAGACCTATAAAAGTGGCTTACGTTGGGTTGGCGCTAAGGGGTTTTGCTAAAACAATTACCTTGGCCAGTTTAATCAATGTCAATACCAGCAACAATCTTATTGGTATTTATAATTGCAACAAGTCTCTAAATTTTAACTAAACTTCCAGTTTGTAGTTTATTTTCAATAAATTGTTGATAATTTTCTTGAATGATGTACAACAAAGTGAGCTTGCACACAACTGCTACCAGGTTTGCTGCCAATTCGATATGTTATAAGTGCTAGGCTGGATAGCCATGCATCTGAATATTCGATAAATGAGCTCTTTACCTAGATGATACAAGGTCCAACTGTGTTAGATCCATTAGCAGAAACCGCCGATCATATGGACGACATCAACTTCTTCATGGTTCACTATTGAACATGAGGGTTATTTTCTTAGTGAATGATTTTGCTTTCTAGGACGTTACTCCTAGGTTGGGTATAAATTTATTTATTCTATGTTGACATACTGAACTCGACTTGTGATTACATTCGACCTAAAAGCATATTCTTGTCCGATTTTCTATTGTCATGTCGATTAGTACATAGAAACACATAAGTAACCATAAATTTCATTTTTAATTTAAATTTGATTTTTCTCAAGGATTTCTGGGTCCGAAATGAAAAATCGGATACTTGCATGCATGTGCACGTTTACTAGTTTAAGACTAATATAAGGGTTGTACAGAAGTACCTGCCGAATTGTTTTTGAAATGCATGTAGGCCTGTTGTAGCATTGTACATCTAAACCAAGTAAATTCGAAGGACCTGCCGGCCCTCTGCACATGTCCACGTGGCGGTTTTGGGTGGTGTTCGCTTTCAGTTTTGTCTCGCTCGTTTTTTCATTGCGCGGTAGCGATGTGGCGTCCTCGCACTGGGTCGATTTTTTGGCTCGTTAGGGCTACTGTGCAGAGAGAGAAAAGCGTGTACCAAGAAAGAAAATCATACACTCAATCACCGATTTTCTCCCTACCGCCGCTACTCCTCCCATCTCTCTCCCTCCGTCGGCCAGCTCTGGCTCGCCTCCATCCATCATCCGGTCATCCCCTCCCTCCCCCCCCCCCCCACCCCACACGTCCTCTTCTCCTCCAGGTCCAGGCCTACCCGGAGCTGAGCCCCTCTCTCTTCTAAATTTCCCAAGTTTCTGCCGCCACTGCCGGTTATCGTCGGCACTAGAGGAGGGTTGGCGGGGTGCAACAGATGCGGGGCGGCGTGCGAGGTGAAGATCCCGGCGGCTCCGGCTCCGCCTCCGCCCACATCCAGAAGTGGCAACACATCCACCGTCGCCTCCCATGCGCCGCCTCAGCTTCCATGCATGTCTTGACTTGCGGGAGATGAGGAGTATGGCGTATATGCCACCTTCCTATCCCGGACGCGTGATCCAACCCGACAGTTTTGTGGAGCTGCAACAGCAGCAACTGCTGCATCTGGCTCAACAAGGTTGGTATCGCTCCATCTCGATTCTCCCGTTTGCTCCCCCTTCCTCCCGTCTAAGTCCACCTAACTTTCCTTGCTTATGCTCGGCCGGTTGGGAATAGGGATGAATGAATCAAGAGCCGGTGGCGGCACCTTGAGGACTTCGCCACACATAATGAAATCGGCATCACCTACTCCTCAATCTCCAAGTGGGTTTTCTTTCTCTTAGCTTTGATTAGATTTTCTCTTCTTGCGTTTGTTGATATTCATGTACTGTAGGTGGAGAAAGGAGCAGCAATTATGTACTTGCAATTGCAGCCAAATGAAAATTTGATACTGCTGATCAAGACCATGTCGTTCATGTATTGTAGGTGGAGCAAGGAGCAGCAATCATGTACTTGCAATTGCAGCCAGATGACAAATTTTGAACCTGCTGATCAAGACCATGTCGTAGATATGGTATTTTATAGGGAACGTTCTTAATTCTTGGTCATGACCCTGTAAGTAACTACCATCAGCTCACGTTCACTAATATAACTATTCCTTTTTAGTAGAATAATGTGGTAAATTTAAGTTCTACTCTATAGGAGTTCATAACTGAAAAATGACAAAACTTTACATGTTATGTCTCATTTTTCAGACGGCTCTTAAAATTCATATGCCTATATTACCGGAATAGAAGAACAAGGGGGTGTCAACACCTGCTTCCCACTCCTATTCAGGTAATTACACTTGGTTGCCTTCAATTTTTTCTCTTCCTCATGGCTCAGCTTGCGTCCTCGACCCGTGCTGGTGCCTCCTAGATGAAACCAGTATATAGTTAGTATGGATGACACTACATTATTTTCTCCTATGGTAATGTGGTGTTGTTAGGTTGGATTAGCAACGACACTCACTACAGGAAGGAAGTTCAACGCTGAGGGTTTTCCCCCTCGGCGTAGCTCTGTTTACCCTCGGCGTTAGCTTGTGCTGACGGTGACCCTCGGCACTTAACCCTCGGCTTATGTGGTCCTCGGCACATCACAATACCGTCGGCGTTGCTTCAACCTTCGGCGTAGAAACCTGTGCCGACGGTTTACTTCGCCCCTCGGCACATTCTAACCGTCGCCACAGCAAGTTAACTGGACGGAGAACACGGCGCCCCAGGAGCAGTGCCGAGGGTGATACCCTCGGCGTTGGTAGCCACGTGGCGAACACTGGGAACTCGTGGTAAGCAGCTGTGCTGAGGGGGATACCCTCGGCGTTGGTAGCCACGTGGTACAGGCTGGCGGCCTGGTGTTAATTCTCAGTGCCGAGGGGGTTACCTTCGGCGTTAATTCTCAGTGCCGAGGGGGTTACCTTCGGCGTTAATTCTCAGTGCCGAAGGGGTTACCTTCGGCGTTAATTCTCAGTGCCGAGGGGGTTACCCTCGGCGTTGATACCCACTGTTTTTTGTTTTTCTGCCTCTATTCTTCGCCTAAAAATTCCAGCAAACATATATATACACGAATTGGCTGTAATAATGCAAAAATATTGTGCATAGAGCACATACACAACCATATCACATGGCTAGCATCAAACTTGATAAGCACGTAGTCATAGATGCACAATACACATAATCATCACTACAAGTTCATTACACATAGTTATCACTACAAGTTCATTGCACATAGTCTTTGAGAGAATAATCACACATAGTCATGGGTTACATGTCACAAGGCAACCGGTTCATTCTCACTACAAGTTTATTACACATAGTCATCGGATACATGTCACATGGCAACCGGTTCTCAATGGACTTCGAGCACCGATACAAGACACACCGTCTTCGAGAGCATTGTCACTACAAAATGAAAGAACACATACGTTTAGTATCGCAAAATTTCTAAGTCAAAGTTCATGCATTGCAAGTTGAGCAAAGTTAAAGTTTTTGCATAGCAAGTTGTTCTTAGTCCAACTTTTGCATGGCGGATTATTTTAATGGAAGTTTAGCATGGAAAATTGTCTAAGTCAAAGTTCATGCATGGTAAATTGTGTAAGTGTTGGTTACATGTAAGAGTTTGCTTCAAACTAACCGAGATCGGCGAGTCAATAGCCAGAATGACCAGGACTAGGACCTCCTGGGTGAACTGGAGTGGTCTCGGGTGTCTCGCGGGGCGAGGCGGAAGCACGACCAAAGGGTGTCTGTGAATGAGCCGATCCCTACATATGTTTTAGCACATTAGTAACTAGCAACTTAGTAGTTCTTTCGTGACTTGTAACTAATAACTTAGTAGTTGTATGAAGTACTAACCGGAGTCCCCATGGAAATATGTGCGAGGAATTCAGCCTTCGAAGGCAATAGGTAGCCAAGTACCTTTTTTCACATAGATACACCAAGAGTTCATCAAGATTCAACACCTAGGTACGAACGGTCATGTCCCCCGTTTTGACCGTTTTCCGAAACCGGCTTTGAAAATTACAGAAAATTCACAAAAACTCGAAACGGTGCAAGACCTTCGCGTGGTGTTGTTATATAGGTCCTAGTATCCACCAAAAATAATAAACTTGGAATACGGAAATTTGGTGGAAAATGTGTTCACAGAAATGAGCTATCTCGTACGAAGATCCACGGCTTTCGGGCCAAATGACGGATGTTTTGGCCATATCCATGGCATAGTTTGTTTAAATGTGCCCATATTCCACACAAAGGTACATATTGGAACAACTAATAATGTTCACGAAGAAAGTTTTATTTTTTGTTGAATAAAAATACCATTTTCCCTTTCCGGAGTGTCAAAACCGGCTATTTTTGTGAAGCACATACACAAAATATGTTGCGAAAATGTACAAAGTAAAATTCTAAATATATTATGTCATGTTTGATCTACAAATAACAAACTTACTACCTCTAAATAGCTCAAAATACACCACTTTTGAAAAAGACAAATTTCTGCCGATTCCGGTGAAACCGGGCCAAATTTGCACTACAGGTGCCTCGTAGTTTGCCCGTAGTTTTTTGAAAAAATCATTTTTAGGTAGCCAAGTACCTATTTTCACATAGATACACCAAGAGTTCATCAAGATTCAACACCTAGGTACGAACGGTCATGTCCCCCGTTTTGACCGTTTTCCAAAACCGGCTTTGAAAATTACAGAAAATTCACAAAAACTCGAAACGGTGCAAGACCTTCGCGTGGTGTTGTTATATAGGTCCTAGTATCCACCAAAAATAATAAACTTGGAATACGGAAATTTGGTGGAAAATGTGTTCACCGAAATGAGCTATCTCGTACGAAGATCCACGGCTTTCGGGCCAAATGACGGATGTTTTGGCCACATCCATGGCATAGTTTGTTTAAATGTGCCCATATTCCACACAAAGGTGCATATTCGAACAACTAATAATGTTCACGAAGAAAGTTTTATTTTTTGTTGAATAAAAATACCATTTTCCCTTTCCGGAGTGTCAAAACCGGCTATTTTTGTAAAGCACATACACAAAATATGTTGCGAAAATGTACAAAGTAAAATTCTAAATATATTATGTCATGTTTGATCTACAAATAACGAACTTACTACCTCTAAATAGCTCAAAATACACCACTTTCGAAAAAGACAAATTTCTGCCGATTCCGCTTAAACCGGGCCAAATTTGCACTACGGGTGCCTCGTAGTTTTCTCTTTATTTTTTGAAAAAATCATTTTTAGGTACCCAAGTACCTATTTCGACATAGATAAACCAAGAGTTCATCAAGATTCAGCACCTAGGTACGAACGGTCATGTCCCCCGTTTTGACCGTTTTCCGAAACCGGCTTTGAAAATTACAGAAAATTCAAAAAAACTCGAAACGAGCAAGATCTTTGCGTGGTGTTCTTATATATGTCCTAGTATCCACAAAAATAATAAACTTGGAATACGACAATTGGATGGAAAATGTGTTCACATAAATGAGCTATCTCGTACGAAGATTCATGGCTTTCGGGTGAAATGACGGATGTTTTGGCCACATCATGGCATAGTTTGTTTAAATGTGCCCATATTCCACATAAAGGTGCATATTGGAACAACTAACAATGTTCACGAAGAACTTTTTAATTGTCTTTACTGACGTGAACTTCTTCGCCGGGGTGTTGTGTTTGCCGAGATCTTTTTAACTGTCTTTACTGACGTGAACTTCTTCGCCCGGACCTTTTGGCGGTGCACACTCAGGGAAGAGGATGTTGTCCAAGCCTGGTCACCCTCGCCGAGGATTTCATCTGTAGTCTCTACGTAGATGCTCTTTGCCGGGTTGCCCCAAGATTTTGCGCTCGGCGAAGTCGAGAACGCCCAGCGGAGAGTGAATTTCTAGTAGTTTTTGTTGGTTTAGATTTTTTTAGGTCACATATGCATGCAAATCCAAGATTTGACCCAAGAATCCACCGGTAGCCCTCCGTTTCACCAGTAGAGAGAGTTTCTTCTTACACGTCTAGCACTTCTCTAAGTGTAATCGCATGCACCTTAACATGGGCCTTCCACCACACTTTCACATTTATGGTAGGGCCACTTGCAAGTTGTGTGATTCCGGCGCTCCAGCGATCTTTTTCCTGCGAACCCCTAGTATGTGGGCCCAATAGATCTACCCCTACAACTCATTCTACATAAGCGATATATCACTACAAACTAAAAGTAATTATGCAACCAACAATAAAATGCAAGAAAATATTTAAATCATATATATATAGAATAAATTATATGGGGCAATACGATGGAAAAAAGGAGCAGTGCCGAGGGGGTAACCCTCGGCATTGCTATACAATCTATGCCGAAGGGAACCCCCTCGGCATTGCTATACAATCTATGCCGAAGGGAACCCCCTCGGCGTTGTTATGCGCCGTGAACGATGCATATCAATTAGTTACGCCGACGGCAACCCCCTCGGCATTGTCCTGGGACGTTAACTTTTTCTCGACGGTGGTCACCAGCGCACGTCGCCACGCGGGCTGTGCCTACGGCCAGGCTGTGCCGACGGTGGCCCTCGGCGTTGCTTTATCTATGCTGAAGGTTATTCTACGCCGACAGTCACCCTCGGTATTGATCGTCTATGCCGAGGGTTTCTCTATGCCGAGGGTCTTTTTGCAACCGTGGGCACTGCACGAGCTATGCCGAGGGTCCCGATATTTCCCCCTCGGCGTTGAAATCCCCCTCGGCATCGTCGCTCGTTCCCGTAGTGACTTAGTTCTTTGTACAATTGGTAGTATGGATATGATCGATAGTGTAGCGGGTTTAGTGGTTGCATTTGCTTATTTATCATATTGACTTTATGTAATGCCACATTTGTTCATCCTTGTTTTCTAGATCATCCTATCAGATTTAGTTTTTATAGATCAACATTCGTAGCTTTTGAAGATTCTTTTTTTCCTAGGCAGAGTTAGTATTCCAGTAATCTCATACCTTTTGTCTCCCATCTTATTTGCAGGTGTACTCATCTCGTCTGGTATTGAAGCTCTGTTATTTGGATTAATCTTGTGTCTCCCTTATCTTCTGTCTGTTACCACCACATAGCCGAAAATCAGGTAACAACAACATCACCCCTTAGATTTGATTTTCTTTGCAGCTATTGTAGGAAATAAAAACATAGTTTGGACATCGTATAGTTGTGCTTCCCTCTGAATTGTGGGAAGGTTTTAGTGCCTTTCCAAGTCTTACATTTCCTGTTGTATATAATATATGCAACGTGCTGCTCATTGCAGAATAGGCATGTGATACTTTTCTGGGAATTCTTCACAAATGCAAGCGCAGATTTGTGACACAAGTTCTTGATCTACAGAAGAGAGGTGGTCCAATGAATCCTGGAGCTTTGAACCTATGGATGGAATCGAGTCATAGCAATTTGATGGAAAGTGGCTTAGCTTCAACAAACATGCAAGCACTAGTGGAAACAACCCCTTTCGTCCAGGGGGCCAGGGGGCATCTGTCCCGGTCGCACAAAAACCCGGGACAAATGCTATGCATTGGTCCCGGTTCGGTTGCCCGAGGCAGCAGAAACAACCTGGGGGCATCTGTCCCGGTTCGTGGGGAGGCATTGGTCCCGGTTTGTGGCACGACCCGGGACCAATACCTAGCCACATGCCACGTGGCACGCGCATGGGCATTGGTCCCGGTTTGTGGCACGAACCGGGACCAATACCTAGCCACAGACCCACAAATAGTCTTTTTATCCACCCCATTCAACCAATTTCCAAACGCATTTGTAATATTGGTTGAAGATATTTTCTCTCCAAAATCAGAAATACAAGCTAAACCTAAGTAGAAGATCTCTGCTGGTGGTAGAAGAAGCTGCGCTTAATGTCCGGCCACGATATTCGTCTCCGTTGCACAACTCCCAACAAAAAACAGCATTCACATTAGGCGGCTGCGTTAATGTCCAACCACTCTCTACCCTCCTCTTTTTGAAGGTCGACCGCCCACACATTTCAGAAACGAAGCGCCAGTCCATCTTCCTATTGCCGCTCTGCGACTCGCACATGCCGGCGGCCACATGAGGTCAGGCATCGACGCCGCAAAGTATGCATTCACATTAGGAGGGGGACATGCATTTCGATAGATAAACAAGGCATAGTACACATAATGGCAAGATTGGATCTAAATCTAAACGGAGAGCATAGATCTAAATAAACAAGGCAGTACATAATGGCAAAAGTGCATCGATCTACTAGTCATACTCCTGCCTAGGCCTATAGTACATGTACTCGTAGTCGTCGTAGTCGCCGCCGCCGTCGTCGTCACTATCGTCTGACGGTGCTCTGCACTCCCTCGGAGGATCACGACTCCAGGACTGGGCCTGAGGGTAGCGCAGGCGGGGGATATCGCCGGCCCTGATGTAGTCCATGACGCTCTGTAGAGTCCGGCCGGACCACCATAGCCGACGACCGGCCTCGTGAAAGTTCCCAGGAGGCAGACCGTCCTCCTCATACCTGGCGAGCGCCCTCTCACGCCGATTGATGAAGAAGGCATCCCAAGTATGCTGGTTATCGGGATGCCAACTGGGATTCCTCCGCTGCTCCGGCGTGAGCTCGTGGTAGTAGTGGTTCGTGATGGCCGCCCGACGCGCCACACCTTGAGGAAGAGGAGGGACCGGCACTCCTCCGGCGCTCAGCATCCAACCGGCGGGAACGTTGTAGCCGCACGGGCAGGGGTAGTTCGAGGCGGAAAGTGCCTCCGCCTGGATGAATGTTAGAGTGGGTACGGTAGAAGCCATGAGAGAGTGGTGAGTTTGTATGTGTTTATGCCAATGGTGTGGCAATGCATACATATATATAGCGAGAAGAAAACATCCCTTTAGTCCCGGTTGGGGACACCAACCGGGACTAAATGGGTTAGGGTTTCATTGGGAAACGGATCATCCCTTTAGTCCCGGTTGGGGAAACCAACCGGGACTAAATAGGAATTAGGGTTTCGTTTGGACCAATCAGATAGAATCACACGGATCATGTGTTTCTTTCAAGCGCTCGTGAGTTGTTGGATCCGGGTGTGTTTTTTTCGAGCTGTTGTGAGCCGTTCGATCAGGGCTACGGTGTGTTTCTTTCGAGCTGCTGTGAGCCGTTGGATGAGGTGTTTCTTTCGAGCTGCTGTGAGCTCGGGTAGTAATGTGCACGGGAACATCACCACCGGCTTCCGCGGCGTCCCGCAAGATGAAAAAAAATTATTATTCATCTGCTAGATAAAACAACTTCCATATTTGCCAATAACCACTTTTTTTTTGGAGTAGACTTCTATATATACATTCAGATTTTCGTTTGATCGGACTGGTTCTCCGTCAGGTAGTGAGAAGTAATGAAGCTCGATCTTTTTCCATTGCCCAGCGCCATATCTCTCAACACCCTTGGCTAGCTTAATCACTTCGTCCTATGTCCAGTGCTTGTCATCTTTCCTATATTGACCTCCCTGCCGAAGGCACATTCTGTAAGTATCGCCATGGCTTGGGCTCTTCCATGAAGTGGTAATTTTCGACCTGTAGAATACAAATGAAGTATCGGTTGATATTATGTTTCTGATGACGATTGTGCAGATGGTTGGATGGTTTATAGGAGTTTCGTGCATTACAGATCCTAATACACCGGTTTGTAAATGCATGGTGGCTACCAGCATAAGGGAGATAGTTGATCAAGGAAGAAAAATGGTAATAGTTTTATATTTCTTATTATTACCTGGCTAGGAAGAGGAATAGTAGATGGAGGCCAATCAAGAGGATCAGCCAGTATGTTTGCCCAAATCTGAGCTTCATCCGCTGGCTTCATTGTATGCTTGGCTCAGTGAGGAGCTACCACCTGTTCAATGAATGTGCAAAACTGAGTGCAGGGCTAAAATAAGTGTTCCGTATTCATTCGACAATACACACGACAGTACATGGTAAATCTTAAATATATGTGCAGATACAGTATATGGTATTAGCACTATGATAAATATGGCGTCATTAAGGATACATAATGCATGCTTGGGTCAGTGTTCACTTTGAGCTCGGGTAGTAATGTGCACGGGAACATCACCACCGGCTTCCGCGGCGTCCGAGCACGGCAGAACAGAATGTTTACCGCATCCCCCTCGGTATTCGTTTGTTTTCTCATTTTAATAAAAGAATTTGTATTCCGGCGACACTGCGGCGCGCTAGCGCGTCTGTTTTCTGTTTAATGTAATTATTACTAATTTTAAAACAATATAAGATATTTATATTTAAATTAAGTGTAAATAGTGAAATAGTTAATAGTTTGAATAGTTAGAATAATTATTTAGGTAAACAGAAAACGGATTTGAATTATTTACGCAATTTCAAACAATTTTAATGTTGTAATTTTTTCGTAATTTGAAAGTATGTAGAAGTTATTCACTTACATATTTAAGATATTCAAAATTTGGCGCTAAAACAATTGGCGCGCCGGCCCACTGGTTCTGGCGCGGGCGACCAGCCGGGCCTTTCGTCCCGGTTGTTGCCACCAACCGGGACGGAAGGGTCTTTCGTCCCGGTTGTTGACACCAACCGGGACGAAAGGGTCATAGGATATAAACACGTCACCGCTCCCCTCAGTTCCAGACCGCGCGCAGGGACGAAATCGACGCCGCCAGGCTGCCCATTTTTTCCGTCCCCCCGCGCCGCCCCTCACCCCGTCGGCATCCGCGCCGCCCCCCTCGCCCCGTCGGCATCCTCCTCTGTGGCGCCGCTCCCGACTCCGTCGAGCGCACCCACCCCCCCTACGCGCCCTCTCCCGTTCGCCTCGGCCGCGCGCCGCCCTCTAGGTCTCGTCGCTGCCCCGCGCCGCTGCCCCGCGCCGCCCCTCGATCCCGTCGCTGCCCCGCGCCATCCTCCACCGCCCCCGCGCCGCCGCTGCCCCGCGCCGCCGGCCCGCCGCTGCCCCAAGAGGAGGTAAAAGGCCTGCCTCCATCTCGCCCTAATCTGGGGCCTTTTTTGTTTTTCTTCCTTTTTTTTACTTAATTACTGTTTTTTATTATTGTTAGAATTATTAGTTTACAAATGTTAGAAATTTTAGTTTATGAATGTTAGAAATTTTAGATTAGACTTATTTACAAATGTTAGAAATTTTAGTTTATGAATGTTAGAAATTTTAGATTCTCGAATGCAAAAGAGATGGAATCTATGATATTGGGTTCATTGATCCAAATATTATTTATGAAAAGACTCTTCGGCAATCTCCCAAGGATACAGAAAATAATATTCTGAGGGCAATAATATTTAACCAACACCGACGGGAAATACTATTTCCTTACAACTTCAAGTAAGTGTGTTACTCTGTTGTAAACATTCTGTTTTCCTTACTCGATGTTCATTGTATAATTGATGAGTTCTGCGTGCGCAGCTTCCACTATATTCTGCTAATCTGCCAAATTGACAAAGGAAAAGTAATTGTAATGGACTCAAAACATAAACCCCTCTCAATGTGGGCTGACATGCAGGAAATGATCCAGCGGTAATTTCAATCTTTATTAATTTCAGTATTTATATATTGCAATATATCGACTACTTTGTTTCATTTTCGGATATCAAGTAATTACTAACTCTTTTTATTCTTTTTCTTTCTCGGGTAGGGTTTGGAAGAGGTTCATAAAGAAGTCTCCCGGTGAATGGGAAAAACAACTTACATTTGATGTTGTGCAAGTAAGTACTATCTAGATTCGTGCCCATCTCCATTATCATGTCTGGTTGATTATTATTTTGATTGAAACAATCTTCTCGTATAGTGCTTGCAACAAGGAGACGGGAATAACTTGTGTGATACTACGTTTGCGAGTTCATTCGTCAGACCACATCTCCCAAGGGCAGAAATTTAAAACAACTTCATGTACGTTAATCGTCAATTCTTCTTATTACTATCTATTTTAGTTACTTAGCTTCATATATTTTAGTGACCACTCTTCTTTATATTAGATCGAACGGCTTCGGGACGGTCTTCTACCTAGGGACCGCATACGAGCAATTCAGGAGGAAATTGCGGGCTTCTTAGATGCAGAGGTCATAAACGTACATGGAGAGTACCATGCCTCCGGTTGGAACTAAGTTTGATTTTGTAATACACTCCATCGGTCATGTAATATGATCGATATACTTTGCTTCTGTAATATAAGTGTTTCTTATTCTGCTTTATATACTTATTCACTCGTACGATCCGGGGGCTCGGTGGAGGGTACACCGAGGCTCCTCTCTTCTCGAGGTCCGGGGAGGGGCCGCCAGGAGGTCTCGGGGACCAAAAAAACGGAAATTGTAAAGCCCTGCCGCGGCAGAGAAAAGGGCAAAAGCCCTGCCGCGGCAGAAGGGGCATGCATCCCGGGTCGTATTCAGAACCGGGACTAATAGCCCTGGCCAGGTTCCAGCGCTCGGGCCACGTGGTCAGCCCCATTTGTCCCGAGTCCTGCCACAACCGGGACCAATGGGGAGGGTATTTGTCCCGGATGCCCCGTCCCGGTTGCACAACCGGGACAAAAGGGGCCCTACGAACCGGGACTAAAACCCCTGTTTCCACTAGTGAAGTTTTTTTATTCACCTCGTATCTTGATTTGAAGAACTCGTAATGCCTCTCAGCTGGTAGTAACTTTTTCTTCATGGGCTCCCGCTATTGAATACAGTTTATGTTTACTATAAACGTGAAATGTCGTACACTAGACTGATCTTATCGTGCTGCCAAGAAAACATGAAATGTCTTTCAATGTAAGGGGGACAACATGTTACTGCTTCTGTAGAAGGAATTGTGTTTTATAGTGGAGTGCAGTTCATGATTAGTATATTCCTACAGCAGATACTTACCAACTACTTTCTTTTACTAGGCATCACTCTTCCAAAATATACATTTACGCTAAGTTGCTAACTACTTCGCTCACGTTATGTCCTACTTTTAGCTACAACCTTCAATCTAATTTTTTTTTCCTACTTATATTTGTTTCAAAGGGATGATTAGGGGACTACCAAAGTAAGGAGTGAGCCAGGGAGGAGCAGGCCACAAATTAGGAGCATAAGGAGTTGGGAAGTAAGGAGTAGTTCACGGCCATCCATCGGCGGCAGCGAGCAGCATACAACGCATGGTCGAGCAGCAAAAGGCACGCAAGAGAGAAACCGTCACTGGAGAACAACATAGGTGAGAACAAGAAACATGATCGCAAGATTTGGAGTTTGACACCCTTAACCAAACTAGGTAAAAAAAATCTCTCGATACAATTGATAACTTGCTTGTATGTTTGTTGTCATATGTATGAGTGGGAGAAAGAAAATAGATTTTGAATGAGGACACCCTTAAGGGAACTATTTGTCAAAGTTCTATTTCTATGGGATAACCAAGGATCTTGTTCATGCCTATCTAAGTTTTTAGTCTGCTATACAAGTCTGAATGCCCAGACTCACACAATATTCAGTTTAGTGTCATCACCAGCAGAGAACACATCAGGTTACCGTCATTTTGCTTTTTTTTAGTTAGAAACAAAAAGGTTAGTAAATAATACAGGTTTGAACTAACCGGGTCATTGTTCTGTAGATACGGTAACCTGATAGGGTAGATTTAATTTTAAATTCATGCAGTTGTTGACCATTAACAGTGTGATGCTATAGTTTGAAGATACACATGCCAAAAATACACTTGAATCATTTTCTTACTTAAAATCTCTAGACTAACTTAACAATCACACACGTATTTCTGGACCAATAAATCAATTAAAACTCTTGCTCCCGGTAGCCTAGAACAATTTTGATTGATTTTTCTATGATGGTGTTACTTATAGGCTTGACTGAATAGTGCACACTTAAACAAATAATTTGGTTGAACCATATTACTTTGGGAGAAATGGAATGCATTTGCATTTTTTTTGTCAGCATTAGCTAACCTTACTGTAGTGGCTAATATCCTGGCACTACCAAGTAGTACATGTGTAGTTAGAGAAGCTTACTCCTGTAAGGAATATGTCAACCCAGATAACTACTTTTTTGAATATGTACGTGTCACGACCCATCTCCTCTCACCAGCTCTCGGGGTCTCACAACGGGCCGCTAAGCATCACCAGCTGCGCCAGGCCCAGCAAGCTACCACAAGCCCAGGCCAGGGCCCAAGCACGGGAGGCAACGCACCGGCATCGACCACTACTTAGGGCAACGGATGACTAGGAGCTAGGGCATCGAAAAACACCTCTGTAAACACCCGAGCGGGTCAACCCTTCTCCCCTTCCTCTTGTCTCGATGAACACATGAGTTCATCGAAGATTTCTCTCCTCCTGGCGTGACGCCAGGGCCTGAAACTCTCTGAATCTCATGTATCCTTGTATCCATCCTTGTGGTATGTTACATATGGTATCCAGAGCCACCGATCTACCGGCCAAACCCTAGAAAAGGTTCAAAAAAAAATTTCCACATCCCACCCGCTCACCAAATCCCCAGATCTACTCTACTTGGAGGCGAATCAAGCACAAGCGTTGGTGGTTGGGATCTCCCATAGAATCCCACCAACGATCGGTGTTTGCGGCGTCGGCGAGATCTCCGGCAACACGGGAGATCGACGGAGGCGAAGCAGGCGGCGGAGTCCAATTCGGTCGCAGATCAAGGCGTCCGCGTTCGGTTGGCTGGGGACACCTTTCCAGTCCGTAAAATTCCGGTTCGCGACCTAGATCCGTGCGAAGAGGAGGCAAATCACGGAAGGCTTACGTGATGGAGCAATTGCAGACAGATCTCTCCGATCTGAAGGAGCAGGGAGCACTTGTAACAAGCTCGATCAAGGCGATGATGGAGACACTCCAGGGGCTAGGGATCTGGATGCCCAAAGTGGACATGACCATCACCGCCATGCAGAAATCCATCCTGGCGGTGGGGGAACGCGTCACAGCGCTTGAGGCGGCGCGGTCAGCTTCAGCAGACCTCACACCTCGGCCCGACGGGCACCGCGCGGCACATCAACACCAGGGACTAGATTCTGATGCTCTCAAAGCACTAGGTCCAGCCCTGGGCAGGGGTAAGCGGTCACATCCTTATACGCCTGTTCATTTTGAGTTGGGAGAGAGTTCTGAGCACCACCGCGAGGGAGAGGATAGTGGTACCAACTTCAATTCCCCGAGTAGAGATAGGACTTTCTCACGCATGCCTAAGACAGATTTCCCCCGCTTCGATGGAGAAAACCCAAAATGGTGGAAAACTGTGTGTGAAAAATATTTCCATACTTACGATGTCAACAGGGACTCATGGGCAAGCTTTGCAACAATGCATTTCACTGGAAATGCCGCCCTGTGGCTCACAAATTATGAGGCTGTGAACGAAATTGACACTTGGGAAGAACTAGTAGTTGCTGTACACGTTAAATTTGGGAAAAACAAACACCTCAAGCATCTAGACACATTAGAGAGACACAAGCAAAAGGATAGCACGGTAGAGCAATATTATAAAATCTTTGAGTCACTTAGGCACAAGGTCTTAGTGCACAATAAGCACTACGACGAGGCATTCTTTGTTACCAAATTTGTTAATGGTCTTAGGCCTGAAATTCAAAAAGGCATAAGGCTACATTGCCCAAAAACTGTTGATGCTGCTCTGTCTCTCGCTGAAACGCAGGAGGAAATGCTCGAAGAGGCTCGGAAATTCTCAAGCAGCCGCTACAAGCACGATTACGCCAGATCAACCTTCAAATCTGGTCTGTCAGGGAGGGGTCTGCTCCAGTTGCCAACAGAAGAAAAACACAAACCTGAAGAGAAGCCACCATGGTCAGAACAGCTGCGCACACTCAAGGCTCAGCGCAGAGCTAGACGGGAATGCTTCAAATGTGGCGATAAATTCCAGCCAGGGCACAAGTGCGCAAAGACCGTGGCATTCACCGTGGTGGAAGAATTGCTGGAACTCCTACAGATGCAATCAGCCTCAGAGCCAGAAGACAAGGAAACAGATACCAGCGAGGAAGAATCTCTCACGACAATATCATACTGTGCAGCTACTGGCACAGCGTCGAAGAAAACAATTCGTTTGCACGTCACAGTGCAGGGGAAGCAATTGTTGGTACTGATTGACTCAGGGAGCTCAGGTAGCTTCATAGCACAGCACACGGTGGACAAGCTCAAACTCCAAACAAAACCAGTGGAAACAGTGAAAGTGATGGTGGCAGATGGGGCCAAGTTAGCATGCTCGACAGCTGTTCCTGACGTCATCTGGCAATGTCAGAACAATGTATTCTCCTCCACACTGAGAGTGTTTGACTTACAGGGGTATGACATGATTCTGGGAATGGACTGGCTAGAAGCCTGCGGGGACATGTGGATCAGCTGGGAGAAAAAGACAGTGCGATTCCGCCATGAGGGGAAACGCATCACTCTGAAGGGGATAAAAGACAGGACAGACCGCTGCGAGCAGATATCAGGAAGCCAACTACACAAGTTGCTCAAATGTGATCAACTGGCGCAAGTAATCCAACTGTGTCCAGTGCAACAGGAGAAGGAGGACGGGGGAGATATCCCATCCGTGATTGCTCAAGTCATAGAAGATTATGATGCTTGTTTTGGGGAGCCACAAGAGCTGCCGCCACATCGAGCTTTCGACCACCGTATCACACTGCAACAGGGGGTGAAGCCCGTCAGCGTGCGACCCTACCGCTACACGCCCCAGCAAAAAGACGAGATCGAGCGGCAGATTCGTGAAATGCTCAAGAAAGGAATCATACGGCCCAGCCATAGTCCTTTTGCCTCTCCTGTCTTAGTCGTGAAGAAAAAGGACGGCACCTGGCGGTTCTGTGTCGATTACCGACACCTCAATGCAGTCACAATGCCAGATAAGTATCCAATGCCAGTGGTGGAAGAACTCATCGATGAGTTAGCAGGAGCCTGCGTGTTCACCAAGCTAGACCTGCGTGCCGGCTACCACCAGCTGCGTATGGCAGAAGAAGACGAAGGGAAAACTGCTTTCCGCACACACAGTGGTCACTTCGAATTCAGAGTAATGCCCTTTGGGCTCTCGACAGCACCAGCCACGTTCCAGTCAGCGATGAACCAAGTGTTCTCGGAACAAATTCGCAAGTCTGTGCTGGTTTTCGTAGACGATATCTTGGTGTACAGCAGATCAGAGGAAGAACATGCAGCACACTTAAAAGAGGTGTTCACATTGCTCGCCAAGCATCAGTTGTTCGTCAAGAGAAGCAAGTGCACCTTCGCGCAACAATCCCTAGAGTACCTAGGGCACATCATCAGCAAAGCTGGGGTGGCTACTGACCCTGCAAAGATAGCCGCAGTCGAGAAATGGCCCAGACCAACCAATGTTAAACAGCTGAGGGGGTTCTTGGGGCTAGCAGGGTACTACAGAAGGTTCATCAAAAACTTTGGAGCAATGTCTCGCTCTCTCACTAACTTACTCAAGAAGAACACCCCGTTCATCTGGACAGCAGACGAACAGGCTTCCTTCCAGGCACTCAAAGACGCGCTGATCGACGCACCGGTTCTAGCAATGCCGGACTTTCAGAAGGAGTTTGTGCTGGAGACTGACGCCAGCGACAAAGGGATAGGAGCAGTACTGATGCAACAGGGGCACCCCGTGGCATTCCTGAGCAAGGCACTAGGGCCCAAGAGCCAAGCACTGTCAACATATGACAAGGAGTGTCTCGCGATCTTGCTAGCCATTGACCGCTGGAGGGCATACCTGCAACACAGCATGTTTGTTATTCAAACTGATCAAAGAAGCCTGGTCCATCTTACAGATCACAGAATCACAACCCCAATTCAACAAAAGGCCTACTTTAAACTGATGGGTTTCCAGTACAAAGTGGTATACAAAAAAGGGGCCGAGAACAGAGCCCCGGATGCGCTCTCGCGCCGCCCAGCAACAGAAGACAGTTTTGCAATATCCACAGTGACACCGCGTTGGATGGAGACGGTGGTGGCAGGCTATGGGTCTGATCCTAAGGCACAGCAGCTACTGCGTGAGCTGAGCCTAACGGCAACCAACCCCCAGGGCTACTCTTTGCAGGAGGGGGTCATCAGATACAAAGGGCGCGTGTGGCTGGGATCGCACACAGAGGCGCAGAATGCTGTGCTTCAGGCCCTGCACAACAGTGGCCTAGGAGGGCACTCGGGCAACCTGGTAACATACCAGAAGGTGAAGCAGCTGTTCGCATGGCCCAACATGCGTAAGGACATCGAGGAATTCGTGAGACAGTGCACGGTATGCCAGCAAGCCAAGGTGGAGCACTGCAAGCTGCCAGGACTGCTCAAACCGCTACCGATACCAGACGAGCCATGGCACACGGTGAGCATGGACTTCATTGAAGGACTACCCCACTCCTATCAGTTTGACACAATTTTGGTCGTGGTGGACAAGTTGACAAAATACGGGCACTTCATACCACTAAAACATCCATTTTCGGCAGCGTCCGTATCCAAACTGTTCCTAGACAACGTGTACCGTTTACACGGCATGCCATCAGTCATCATATCAGATCGAGACAAGGTCTTCACGAGTGTATTCTGGCAGCGGTTGTTCCAGTTGGCAGACACCACCCTCAACCTCAGCTCCTCGTACCCCCCAGACAGACGGACAGACCGAGCGACCGAATCAGTGTCTAGAGACATATCTCAGGTGTCTGGTACATGCTAACCCTCACAAATGGTCTGCGTGGCTGGCGCAGGCCGAGTACTGGTACAATACCAACTTCCACTCTGCTCTGGGACGCTCTCCGTTCGAGGTACTCTATGGTTACAAACCGAGGCACTTTGGGATTCAAAATTCTCTGCAACCAGCAATCACTGACGTCGACCACTGGCTGCATGAACGGCAAAGGCTCATACCCATTTTCAAGCAGCATCTCGAGCGCGCCCAACAACGGATGCGCGCGCAGGCAGACAAGAAGAGAACTGAGAGACAATTCATGGTAGGAGATATGGTCTACCTCAAGCTGCAGCCATACGTGCAAACATCCGTAGCACAACGATCCTCACAGAAGCTGGGTTTCCGCTACTTTGGGCCGTTCAAATCCTCAAGCGCATCGGCGCAGTGGCATACAAGCTCCAATTACCACCTGACTCTCGCATCCATCCCGTGATACATGTATCCCAGTTGAAGAAAGCACTCAAACCATCAGACCCGGTAAGTTCTAATCTCCCAGCTCATCACATTGCTGACCAAAACTCGGTGCAACCATGCGCAGTGTTGGCAGAGAGATTCATCAAACGAGGGCGCAAGATGGTACCACAGATCAAGGTGCAGTGGACGGGGCTACCACCAACCTGCACAACATGGGAACACCTGTTCGCTGTCATCGAAGCGTTTCCGGAGGCACCAGCTTGGGGGCAAGCTAGCACTTTAGGAGGGGGTATTGTCATGACCCATCTCCTCTCACCAGCTCTCAGGGTCTCACAACGGGCCGCTAAGCATCACCAGCTGCGCCAGGCCCAGCAAGCTACCACAAGCCCAGGCCAGGGCCCAAGCACGGGAGGCAACGCACCGGCATCGACCACTACTTAGGGCAACGGATGACTAGGAGCTAGGGCATCGAAAAACACCTCTGTAAACACCCGAGCGGGTCAACCCTTCTCCCCTTCCTCTTGTCTCGATGAACACATGAGTTCATCGAAGATTTCTCTCCTCCTGGCGTGACGCCAGGGCCTGAAACTCTCCGAATCTCATGTATCCTTGTATCCATCCTTGTGGTATGTTACAGTACGTTTGGGCGACAACTGAATAAGTCCACCTGTGAATCTCCGAAAAATGCAGTGAAAACCCATTCTTGCTAACCTGTAGTTGCCTATGAGCATGTGTCCTCCATACCACTCGACAACATAAAAGAGTTTGGTGTTTACCGAAACTCTTAACTAGATTAATATTCAACATTTCCTTTTGCTGAAACTCTCTCTCCCTCCCATTTATTTCCCTGATTGAATGATTAGGGAGATTTTCGCGCTCGTTCGGAATTGTAGAAGTGGCCACTTGTAAAGGTTCTATTGATTATTTGATTTTGTTGGTTCGTTAGGAAAACAACATTAGGCCATGATTTGGAGATGCCTAGGTATTGACAACATTTTTATTCTTGAATTTCAGCGGTCGTGGTAGGTGTGCACATGGTTTTTAAGGCGGTAAGGCGTCTTAAGGTGGAGGGGGGCGCTTTGTCGCCTAGGCGACGACTAAGCGGTCGCTTTAGGCACATAGGTGCCCAAAACGGTTGTTTTTCTAAGGCGGAGGGGGAGCACCTTGACGCCTAAGCGTCGCCGAGGCGACGCCTCATGGATGCCTTGAAAACCATGGGTGTGCATTGCTTTCTTCGTTGTGGGTTAATTTTGTTTTCGTTACATGTCTGTTTCGGAAAAATTCAGGCTATACTTCTAATGGAGCTCTGATGATAGCAGGTGACCATGGGTTGGGACACTGGAAGAGAGTCATTATCCTCCGCACAAATTTAGATTTATAACATGGAAATAAAGGTAATTAAATTTTTGATTCACTGGCTCAGGCCCATTGTCGAACTAGAAAAATCATACAGTGGCGATCACAGTGTGGCCTTCAATCGTTTCCGGTGAGGTCTCCGTGCCTCTCCAAAATTACGTAGGATCTGATTTGTTTCTTGCTTTTTTAAGCATAGTAGCATTTTACAAGTTTATGAAAAGCGCATGTACAAGGCCCAATGAGCAAGAGCCCCATGTTCTTCAATATAACTTTAAAAGGGGTGGAAATCAAATGATTCCTCATTATATTTCTGTTAGTGTTTGTTCATTGACTATATTCGGTTGCATCTGCTTGTTTAGTACATGAGTATGTCAGTGAGTTGGACAATGCACATTGTGGTACATATATGAGGATCACTTTTAATGGCGTGTTTCTAGATCATGAAATTACTATTGAGGGGGTTGAAGGAAAAAATTATGGATGGCTTTGCACCTATTTGGACGTTCCGGAGATTTTTAACTTCTTGTTGCTTTCTCCGTAACCAGGTACGTGCACATGAAACTCTGCTCACTGGAACTCTTTGACATTGTACAACTATATGGATTGGATGGTCTTGCTTTTGAGCATGCAGAATAAGTGACCTATAAGAATTCAGATAAAGAAACGCTTTGAAAGGTGAAAAAAATTCCCCATAAAATTCTAAACAAACATTGGTCTTATTGAAATGATTTTCATTTTCTGTTTATTCATAATTTATGCTTTATGAAGTTTGTCATCTTAGCCCGTCACCTTTTAGTTCGCAAAGAATTTCTACGTATTAATTATAGAAGGTTGTATGTTTTTTCTGCAACTCATTATCCACTTGTAAAATGTGATTCAAGCTTCATCGAAAATGCCACAAATAGTCGACAAATGATTTATGTTTTCTGAAGTTCTGTATAAAAATACTAAGAAATGCCGCTACTCATTAGCCACTTGTAAAGATTATACAATTTTCGTAGAACATGGTAAAGCTGTGAGAACCCTTGGTGCTGATCTGCTTTACGTAGCAAATGATACGTACCTGTTTATTGAAAGTCATCTTTGAATAAACCAAGGATAGTGTCAGTATTCTAATTATATTTATACATTGCAGCGAGACTAACCAAGCTAGAGAAGAGAAGTGTTTTCTTATGTTTGTGTTCACTTGCTCTCAAGTGTTCGTTTATTTGTAGGTGTGAGCATAGCACTAATGTACAAAAATCGAATGTCTCATATAGGGTGTACGGAATGGGATTTTATGTTTGATCTCCTAATTGATTGCTCCACACAGATGAAAAAGTACATACGCTTGTTGAAAAAGTATTTGATCTCTTCATGTATGTATACGTCAGTGTGTTGTGCAGCCTTGCATGCTCGTTCACAGATAATCACAGAATGCCAATTATAGTTGTTTTGAAGTTGTAAATGTATTCTTATGTGCAATTGACATCTTTTTTAGAATAGGTTGATTAACATCTTGGAATGTGAAAACCTCTACTTTTATGCAGTATCTTAATCATGCGACATCATCACTGAGAGAAACCCTACCCTATATTTACATACTGGATGAAATCTTGCAATATGGTCTCTAGCAAATGCAAGTTCCCAAAATCTTCGCCAGAAGTTTGCAGTCATTCTCTTCGTGGGGTTATTTTTTGTAGTGTTTTCACAAGATGTTCCACAAACTAAAATATTATAAATTCAGAAGTATTTTTTAATCTAAAGTTTTGGTCAAGACTGAATCACACGGATACAGCTAGGAGGCGCCCCAAAGGGCGCCCCAGCCTCTAGTAGTAGTAGAATGCAACTGCGGTACAGAGAGTACCAATGCAAGATTATGATATTCGGCTTTGCTTTCTTCTCAATATAGTGAAAATTCAGAACCAAGTCATGCATATCAGTTCTACTCATACCCAACTCACTTACTCAAAACAATATTTTGCGCTACTACTAATAAAGATACATGAATCTCTCTGCTACTCTATGTTCATTATTCTATAATAATCTCCAAAAAATAAAATTTGTTCTGTAATCCTATGGATTTCACAACAAGAAAAAACAAGACAGCTTGTGTGTATGTTTAGTGGTATTGCGAAGTGTTGAATATATTAGCAATTTAGCACATGATTTAATTCGAAATAACATCAGATGAATTGCGACAGCAGCAAATACAGTAATCATGCAAATATCTAGATCTAGTACAGTAGACAGATTGATACAATCTATTGCAAGAACTAGACATACGAATTCCAATAACATCTCATACAGATGAGAGAGAGATACGTACGATGGAGCGGTAGCGGCACCGCCGTTGTTGTTGTCCCTGATGTCGGCCATGTCGTTGATGAAGAGGTTGCCGAGGTCGGGGAAGAAGTCGTCGTTGGGGAAGTAGTCGCCGTCAGCAGTCGCGCGAGTGCGCTCCCCAAAAACCTGATCGCCCCTCTCCCGTACAGGATCACAAGAGGCGGGGTTTCGGAGGCCTGTTGTCCCTTCTCGCGGTGCACGCCGGAAGGAGGGATGGAGAAAACATGATTGGCGGCGCAGTGATTTGGAACGGTGGTGCGAAACCAGGGCCGGCCCTGAGGGGGGGGGCAGGGTGTGCGGCCGCCCTGGGCCCCCAAAATCTAGGGGCCCCCTCCCAAGGTATGTTGTATAGTCTATAGTGTATGTACGTATTTGCCTTATGGAAAAAAAAAGCTACGCCTTAGCCGAGCCACCAGAAAAACGGTCTATATATGGGCTGTGAAGGACCTGGCCCAGCGCGTTGCAAATAAAAAAGAACGTGGCCCAGCGCGACTACAGATCCGATCGCAAGCGATATACGAGATTTCTTTCGATAAACCCGTTCGGCTGTGCGGGCAGAAACGTCATGCAGAGCTTCTAGCGATCCTCATCGCCTTGCCCCCGCCGCCACCCTAACAAGCTAGCGTTGCTGTTCTTGCTCATTTTCTCTTAAATTGCTCCGAATTCGAATTTCTAGTCAGCAACTATTCCAATTCCTGGATTGGGCCCCGATTGCGAGACAGTTTAAAAAAAAGTTTAAGGTAATACGTATAAGTTATTTGATATGTCTACTGTTTTTGGATGTATTTATGTGGTATATCGACGAAAAAAATTACACATATAATTATAATTATAATGATAATATCTATATTTAAGGGCCCAAAAAAATTTGTTTGCCCTGGACCTCCAAAATCTCAAGACCGGCCCTGTGCGAAACCATATGACGAAGTGGCGGCTAGGGTTTACCGTATGCGCGTATTTATATGCGGGCTGGGAGAGACGTGGGCGTAACTCCACGTCTGAGTCGTTCGGCTCCACGATCCAGAAAGGAAACGGAAACGGTTTTAGAATTAACGCGTCCGTTAATTACCAAATTAATGACTCATTAAGTTTTTCCCAACCGGCAAAATAAACGCTCTCGGCTCGTTCCCGCAACCCGCGGCGCGTCGTGACGAGGCGAGGCGTGGCGAGGCGGGCGGCGGAGGAGGAGCGCGCGTGTGGCACACCTCTCCTCTTGCCTTGCCTACTCATACATGAGCTAGAATGGCTCACCTTATAAGGTGGCTCCACTCTCTCCAAACTAGCAATGTGGGACTAAACTTTAGTCCCACTCACTCCACTCATTATTCATGAATGGGTCATGACAATTTCAGGATTTTAGTGGGCTTATTGTGCTGGACAAGTGAGCCCATATAAAATTCCAACAATCCCCCACAAAGTGTCATTAACACATTTTATAAACTCTGTTCCAAAACATTGTTTATATACCGGTGTTAGTGGAGACTGTTAAGTTGAACTTCCACTTAGAACATCATGCTACACTAGTTCACAACTTGAATAGTGGACTACGCCTTGAACTACAAGTTTGTTGTGATACCAGTTTTACACAACGTCTGAACCGATACTAGGCTGCCGCAAGGCTTCTCCGCGGTTTGGGGCGTATGCGTCATACTCCGAAGGCCTTTCATGAGTTTATTAGAGAGCACCCGATTCTCAAAGACTGCGACGTTTAACAGTCAGACTCATATAGGTGAGTTCCTCAGGAGATGTTCTGTAGGACACATCTCTGCTTATACAAATAAGCCACTTGGAACACATTAAGACAAATGTCAACCTACCATACAGATCAGGAGAGTATTGCATCTTTTATGGAGTGGAATAAAATATAAGGATACTCTCCTCTCAGCCGACCAACAGCTTGTCTCCCACTTCTAATTCACGGGATCTCCGATCACATAGAGTGGGTTACCATTATGGGCAACTCATAACGTGGGTCTCAAACCCATCTCCCTCGATGCATTATCTATCACATTCCGTGATAAACCCTTTGTGAAGGGATCAACCAAGTTCATAGATGTTTGGATATAATCCAACGCAATAACTCCGGAGTTCTTCAATTTCCTGACAGATTTCAATCTCCTCTTCACATGTCTTGATGACTTTGCATTATCCTTAGAACTGTTCACCTTGATGATCACAGTTTGATTATCACAGTTCATTAGGATTGCGGGTATTGGTTTTTCAACCATAGGCAAGTCCATCAAGAGCTCACGAAGCCACTCTGCTTCAACAGTGGTTGTGTCTAATGCTGCGAGTTCTGCTTCCATAGTTGACCTCGTTAAGATGGTCTGCTTGCAAGACTTTCAGGAAACAGAGCCACCACCAAGTGTAAAAACATAACCACTAGTGGCCTTAAGCTCATCCGCATCAGATATCCAATTAGAATCACTATATCCTTCCAGAACCCTCGGGTTTCCGGTATAGTGAATTCCATAGCTCGCAGTGCCTTTTAAATAGCGCATAACTCTCTCAAGCGCACGCCAATGATCATCTCTCGGATTGGAAACAAACCGGCTCAATTTGCTCACAGCAAAAGAGATGTCTGGCCTCGTGGCACTCGTCAAATACATAAGCGAGCCTATAATCTGAGAATATCTCAGTTGATCTCTAGTAATCCGTTGATTCTTTCGAAGCAACAAACTAGCATCATATGGAGTTGAAGAAGGTTTGCAGTCACTATACCCGAAGCGACTCAAGACGTTTTCCACATAGTGAGATTGAAGCAGTGTGATCCCACCATTATCATCTCGCAATAGCTTGATGTTCAAGATAACATCAGCTACACCTAAATCCTTCATCTCAAAACAGCGAGATAAGAAATCCTTAACTTTCTTGATTAAATCAAGATTGGTCCCAAAGATCAATTTGTCATCGACATACAGACATAGAATAACTCCCTCGCCCCCACCATGGCGATAGTACACACACTTATCAGCTTCGTTTACAACAAAGCCTTCAGTTGTCAAAGTCCTTTCAAACTTCTCGTGCCATTGCTTAGGTGGTTGCTTGAGGCCGTATAATGACTTCAATAACTTACACACCTTTCCTTCCTGACCGGGTAGTACGAAACCATCTGGCTGCTCCATGTAAATTTCCTCGTCCAACTCTCCATTAAGGAAAGCCGTCTTAACGTCCATTTGATGAACGAGAAGACCGTGCGAGGCAGCCAGTGAGAGTAGCACACGAATAGTGGTCAGTCTAGCCACAGGTGAGTAAGTATCAAAGAAGTCTTCACCTTCTTTCTGTGTATAACCCTTGGCCACAAGCCTTGCCTTGTACTTTTCAATTGTACCATCAGGCCTAAGCTTTTTCTTGAACACCCACTTACATCCTACAGGTTTACACCCATAAGGACGATCAGTGATTTCCCAGGTTCCGTTAGCCAAGATGGAATCCATCTCGCAATGAACAGCCTCCTTCCAGTAGTCAGCATCAAGAGATGCATAGGCTTCTGAAATAGTCCTGGGTGTGTCATCCACGAGGTACACAATGAAAACATTACCAAAGGACTTTGCAGTCATCTGTCTCTTGCTCCTTCCAGGAACTTCATTGTCATCCTCCTCAGGATTCTCAACGTGTTCTATCGGAATGGTGGATTCAGGAATCTCAGCTAATTCCTGACTAGATGAAACAGGTTTCTCCTGATTTGATGAGCTAGACATATCCTTCATAGGAAAGAAAGTCGCATCATTCGACTCCATAATCGTACCAACATGCATGTCGGATACCTCAGATTTTACTATCAAGAATCTATAACCAATGCTATTAAAAGCATAGCCCAGAAGAACACAATCTACGGTTTTAGGTCCAAGCTTGCGCTTCTTGGGAATTGGTATATTGACTTTCGCCAAACAACCCCAAGTACGTAGGTAGGAGAGTTCTAACCTTTTCATTTCCCATTCCTCAAATGGAGTAATGGTTTTATTCTTTGTGGGAACTCGGTTTCGGACATGACATGCAGTCATTAGTGCCTCCCCCCACCATGCCTTGGAGAGACCCGAAGTATTTAACATGGCGTTAACCAAATCAGACAACGTTCGGTTCTTTCTTTCAGCCACCCCATTTGACTGAGGTGAGTAGGGAGGCGTCCTCTCATGAATAATACCGTGTTCAGCACAAAAAGAATTAAACTCGTTGGAAAAATATTCTCCACCACGATCAGACCTAAGCCGTTTAATTTTACGATCAAGTTGGTTCTCAGCTTCGGCCTTATAATTCTTGAAATAAGTTAAAGCTTCATCTTTAGATTTCAGAAGATACACATAACAATATCTAGTGGGGTCATCAATAAGTGTCATGAAATATTTCTTTCCACCTTTTGTCAATACTCCATTCATCTCACAAAGATCAGAATGTATAAGTTCTAGTGGTGCCAAGTCTCTCGCCTCCGCAGTCTTGTGAGACTTGCGAGGTGGCTTAGCTTGAACACACACTTGACATTTGGAACCTTTAATAGTACATAATTTCGGAATTAAACTCATATTTGCTAACCGCGTCATGCACCCAAAATTAATATGACAAAGTCGTGAATGCCAAACATCACAATCATTATCGTGGCAAACATTATTAATAACTTTGGTGCAAATATCTGACAAGGATAAGCGGAACAAGCCTTCGCACTCATAGCCTTTACCAATAAATTGTCCATACTTGGAAATTATAACTTTATTAGACTCGAAAACCAACTTAAAACCATCTCGACATAAACGTGAGCCGCTGACGAGATATTTATTGACGGAGGGCACATGATGAACGTTCTTCAGTCGCACGATCTTCCCCGAAGTAAACTTCAGATCGACCGTACCAACACCACGAACAGTAGCATGTGACCCGTTCCCCATCAGCACGGGGGGAAGTCCCTGTGACCTGATAAGAAGAGAACATGGAAGCATCAGCACAAACATGTACATTGGCACATGTGACAATTAACCATTCAGGTGAATGGCAAACTGAAAGAATAGTGGGAATTATACCGTACTCAGAATCCGTCATCTCAGTGTCAGCCATGACAACATTAGCGGTCTTGCCGCTGTTCTCCTGCTGCTGCAACTCATATCGCTTAGGGCATTTTTGAGCCCAATGGGTCAGTTCACCGCAAACGTGACATGACCTCTTTCTCTTCTTGAAGTTGGTAGAGTGCGAAGGCTTAAACTTGCCATCGGGTTTGCCTTTAAACTCGGATTTCTTTTTGTTACATTTAGGCTTGTTGGGCGGGTAGTGTTTCTTCTGTACCACATGGGCAGAAGAACCTACCTCAGCAGCCCGAGCACGTGTATCCTTTGCTCTCGCCTTCTCTTCCACATCAAGAGATCCGATGAGGTCCGAAACGGAAAACTCCTGTCTCTTGTGTTTCCGAGAAGTAGCAAAGGTGCTCCATGAAGATGGAAGCTTGGCAATAATGCCTCCGGCCACAAACTTGTCCGGTAACATACACTTAAAGTGCTCAAGTTATTTAGCGAGTGACTATATCTCATGAGCCTGTTGAACAACAGAGCGCTCATCAGTCATCCTGTAGTCATAGAATTGCTCCATGACATACAGCTCGCTGCCGGCATCCGAGGCCCCAAATTTGGCCTCGAGTGCAGCCCACATATCCTTGCCGTTATCAAACGACATATACGGATCCACGATGGAATCATCGATAATACCGAGGAGGGCACTTCTAAACATAGTGTCCATATTCTCAAAGGCCTCCAGCTGTGCTGGATTGAGATCGCCCTCAGGCTTGCCCTTGGTGGCCGCATAGCAGCGCAAGGTTTGAAACCATAGCACTGCTCTCGTGCGCCACCTCTTATAGTCCACACCCTTGAAAGGGATTGGCCTTGTCGCCGCAATGAAAGACGGCACAGGTGCAAGAAATTGCCTATAATCAGGTTTTTGGATTGTTGAATATATTACCAATTTAGCACATGATTTAATTCGAAATAACATCAGATGAATTGCGATAGCAGCAAATACAGTAATCATGCAAATATCTAGATCTAGTACAGTAGACAGATTGATACAATCTATTGCAAGAACTAGACATACGAATTCCAATAACATCTCATACAGATGAGAGAGAGATACGTACGATGGAGCGGTAGCGGCACCGCCGTTGTTGTTGTCCCCGGTGTCGGCCATGTCGTTGATGAAGAGGTTGCCGAGGACGGGGAAGAAGTCGTCATTGGGGAAGTAGTCGCCGTCAGCAGTCGCGCGAGTGCGCTCCCCAAAAACCTGATCGCCCCTCTCCCGTACAGGATCACAAGAGGCGGGGTTTCGGAGCATGCTGTCCCTTCTCGCGGTGCACGCCGGAAGGAGGGATGGAGAAGACTTGATTGGCGGCGCAGTGCTTTGGAACGGTGGTGCGAAACCATATGACGAAGTGGTGGCTAGGGTTTACCGTATGCGCGTATTTATATGCGGGCTGGGAGAGACGTGGGCGTAACTCCACGTCTGAGTCGGTTCGGCTCCACGATCCAGAAAGGAAGGTTTTGGAATTAACGCGTCCGTTAATTACCAAATTAATGACTCATTAAGTTTTTCCCAACCGACAAAATAAACGCTCTCGGCTCGGCTCATTCCCGCAACCCGCGGCGCGTCGTGACGTGACGTGACGTGACGTGTCGTGACGAGGCGGGTGGCGGAGGAGGAGCGCGCGTGTGTGATGGCTAGGTTGAGACTCCAAGTGCAGAGTGTGTAGCTAGTGGCAAGCTTTCTTCCCCACGAGGGTGACTCGAGGGTTTATATCGAACTCTTGGGGAGCCAGTATTCCAGCAGTTGTCTTCCAAGATTCCTCCAGGATCCTGCAAACAAGTAGAGAATTTTGTGCCCTCAACCTCACCAAGTGGTTGTCAAGCACAAGGTGTGAGACTTCTAAATTGCAATGCAAAACTGAAAGTAAATGTGCAATAATTAAATCTACTGCTAAATGCAAATGAGAAAATAAATATGCAATGGATTGTTTTTGTATTTTTGTGATGCAAGTGGTGATGGAGATAATGTAAATTCGAATTGGAGATGCAAGTAAAGTAAAGTGCAAGTAAAGTAAATCGCAGCAAAGTAACTAGAGTGTTTTCTTATATTTAAAATAGGACCGGGGTTCATGGTTTCACACTTGCATTCTCTAAAGTAGTAGACGGTGGACATAAAGAATTACATGTGAGATTACAATAACATGTTTAACATTGAGTACTTTCATATGGGCATCACGTCCTAGCATAGAGATCTCTACGGTCATATTGATCCCTCTTATACTCCACCAAGATGTGAAATAAATCATAACACCTCGATAATTAAGGAAAAACCAGAGTATAGCTTTAAACAATGTGACATGAAGTTGAAGTAAGAACTTGCTAGATCTAGTCATGGAGATTGATTAGTGTCACTTCAAATCCCCGGTAACAAGGTACTCCTTTTTATCCCTAGTGAGGTAACTAAGAAAGGTTTAACAAAACCTAAGTGGCTCGCTGAACTTCTGTCACTTTCACAGCACTAGCCACCCCCCGTTACTCCAACTAATGCATCCATCACCCCACACATGCTCTCAAGAACTAGATTGGTCAAAGCTAGCAAATAAGAACGGGGTACATAAGATACATCTACTCAAATAACTCAAGAGAAACAATTGCAATCTCAGATTTAATAACTCATAGAAAAGATCCACCACATAGGAATTACAACGGTGCCCGTAATCATGTGAGGCAGCTCATACGGATCTAATTAGTGAAGCACATAGAGAGAGAGATACAAGTGCTACTTCCACAAACCCATAGCCCTGGGGTGGACTACTCCCTCTTCATGGAGATGTCGATGGAGATGACGTTGGAGGGGTACGAGATCACACCGGCGGTGCCCCGCCGGAGTTTTCCCCCTCCAATCTGGAACTTCTGGTCTCTGTTTCGGTGTTTCGGCGGCTCTCTCCTCCGTAAGGGTACGGGGGACCCTTTTTATAGTCAGTTTTAGGTCAAGACGGAGTCTGTAAGTCGAAGATGGAAGGAATTTCCCACGCGACCAAGGAATCTTGCCGCGTGGAGGGTCCTCTTTTGGGCCTCCTTGCCCCATTCTCGTGGATCCTTCGCCCGCAAGTCTTCTCCTTCCAAAAAAATGACCCCGCAGATTTTCAGGTGATTTCGCGGAAGTTTGCCCCCCGAAACGTCAAAAATATAGAAAACGGGGTTTCTGACAGGCAGCGTTAATTCCATAAAAGTTGGGGGACTTTGTAATTTAACCCCAAAATACTATAAAACATTGAATTATACCCTTATATGATGCAATATGTAATAGAAAACCATGTGAAAATATGCAAAATTCATCTATGCATTTTACATGCATCAACATCCCCAAGCTTAACCCATGCTCGTCCTCGAGTATGAAGGTGATAAAACTAAGATGGGTTTTGCATATTGAAACAATCATGGAATATCAAGGAGGATTATTCATGCTACATATAATCAAATGATTAATACTAGAAATGAGTAGAAATATACAATTCATGTTGTAAGAAATATCAAATATGCAAACAAAGATGTTTCATGAAAGTTCACAAAGTGTATAATGAAATAAAAGCACTATGGACCAAATGCATACACGAAATGAAAAATAAAATCCTATATTGGTCAAAGAATAGCATAATGGAGAATAGAAAATATGGTGGACACTTTGGAGAAAATTAAGTAGAGGTAAAACATGATCAAGTCTTATTTAGCCTCTAAATTATTCAACTAAAATTACTAATTGAAATATGGTATCCATTGATCTAGGACTCTCATTGCCCCTTTATCACTAGCATCTTAAAATTGTGAGTATTGAAGTAATGAGAATGACAAGGTGGTTGAAAGCCTCATGCCCCGTGAGTGTGAAAACCTACTCCATGATTACTCAACTTAAGATTCCTAATAAGCTTTGTACAATCATAATAAGTATTAATGACATCATAGAGAACCGCAAAGAGGTACCTCTTTCCCCATGCCATGGAAACAAGCCCATGTTACAATGACAAGATGAACAAACGGAGTAGACTCATCATCCTTTTTATTTTCATTCACTATTATGCATAGCTTCTTATTTTATTATAGGATGTGTTGTAGAGTCACTCAAGCTGTAAGTAAATTTGCACCATGATAAAGCATGGCTTGGGTTAGCGGTTCAATGCGTTTCTCTAGTCGTATAGATACTTACTCATCAAAACTTACTATTCCTCTATTTCATTTCGGCATGGCAGGAGTCCAAAAACAAAAGTACATGATATCAACCAAATGTAAAAAAAATTGTGCAATGTTGAAAGCTTTCCGGTGATACACGTTTATAGCTAGCTCCCAACCACACACTTGTCAAACGCAAAACTTGTGGCTCCCATTATTGGGTCATGTTTATTAGATGCATAAAAAGTAAAGTGTGCCTTCAAAAGTTCGTGAGAGTCCTATCCCAAGTTCAACCCATGACAATTAATAAAGTGAATATCTTAATTTAGAACATAAATAACACAATAACATGGTCAACATACTCGGAATAGCAATGAAGCTAATGGGAAGATATGGTGGACTCACCGGAAATACTTGGCTAAGGAGTGTTGGAAACAAGTTTTTACTTGTTGGAATTTTTAAATTTTTGGGCTAGCAAGAGGGAGATAGTTGACCAGCTACTATGCATGCATATGTCCATAGAACTACTCATTTCATGACAAACTAAATAAACCAGCAATTAACATCAAGGACATGAATAAGAGATAGCTCAAGACAACATTATTGCAAATTTCTACACATAAAAGCCTATAAATCATGCAAACATATGTAGCTCTTCAAATCAACCATGGAATCCCTATTCCAAGTCATAATACTAGCATCCAATACATTCCAACCCCAAACTCCAGTAGCTCAATCTCATATAAAATGATGGTGGTGGTCTTATCAAAACAAAAATAAAAACAAAAACTAGACGCTTCAAGTCTCTACGATAAATACTTTGCTTAGAAAAACAGAAAGTAGACGTGTGCTAACCAAAAGAGTGTAGCTCCAGTGGGGTGTTCATCACATCCCCAAGCTTATGGCTTTCACCATTCTTGGATGTCTTGAGGCGCAGCTCCTCTATTCCCTGTGAAAAAACTTCACGAAACATGTTTCTCCCATTCTTTCTCTGTGGGGTGTGATTAGCAAGGACAAACAAATCACATGCTTGCTGTGAAAAATTCCAAATCAAATGCTCCAGTAGATAGACAATAAGTTTCATTATGTTGTATGTTCACTCTTTTGCTTGAAAGAATCATGGAAATTCGATTCCCAAGGCCAAAGAGTGCATAAAACAAAAGAAGGCAGAATCTGTCCAGAAAAGCAACAGCAGCAAAACGAACGTTTTTCCATAAGCTAGACTCGTCAAAAAATTAAGCCAATTTTTGTTCTTACAGAGGAAAAAAAGTTACAGAATATACTAAAACATTAGCTCAATCCGACATACCAATAAAAAACGTAAAATCATACGGTGAGCAGACTCGTGCTGAAACAGAAATTTCATGCACTAGGATAGCAACTTATAAGTCCAAATGGGTTTGACTTGACTCTTTATTAAAAACTCCAGAATTAAAACAAAAAAGACTAATCTCTTGATACAGCAAGAGGACACTAGGAAAATCCAAACAAAAACAACCGGGTTGCCTCCCTTAAAGCGCTTTCTTTATAGACATATAGCTAGGCTTTACTTACTTGATAATCAAGAGGGATAAAGCTCATGAGGGAGCTTGTTCTTGAGCGTGCCCCTCTTCCTTGGGAAGTGCTCCATGCTTTTCCTGTGAGGGAACTGAAACTTGACATTCCCTTCCTTGGAATCTATGATTGCACCTGTAGTACGAATTAAAGGTCTACCCAAAATAATAGGACTAGGGGATTTATCCCCCATATCCATAATAATGAAATCAACGGGTACGAAAGTCATGTGCAATTCAATCATAACATTTTTTACTTATCCTACAGCATGTTTAGTAGAGTTATCGGAAAGGAAAAATTCACTTGAACACTTTTCTAAATTTTCTAGTTCTGGCAATTCATATAATTCTTTAGAGAGTACCGATACACTAGAACCTAGATCTAACATAGCATGGTGAATTTCTTTTCCAATTGAAACTAGCACCTTGGGGATCCATGCATCCCCAAGCTTAGGAGGTATCATGGCCTCATTCTTGTACCTAGAAATTTTTTCTTGCAAGACATGATTAGCAATATAAGATCCAAAGCCAGGTTGATTAACATTTATAGTGGGATCACTAGCAAATTTTTGTAGAGTAGCAATAAGTTTTTGCAAACTACTTTTTTCTAAATCAAGCAATGGATCCTTAATTTTAGTAAGCATCATAATTTCCTCTACTTTACTCTCTAATTTAGCTACCATGCTTGATTCATGAGGACTAATTTCATCTTTACTAGCAAGATAAGACATATATGGAAGTAAATATTCAGGGTACTTCACTATTTCATTCAAAGTTTCTTCTAAGCTAGTAGGGACATGCTCACTTGTATTCTCAGAAATATGATCAATATTTTCAATAATTGGAGCAGCAATAGTAATAGAATTCATTCCTATACTAGGTTGTGCGTGTGCCTTTCCTGCTGACATGCTTAATAGAGTTGCTTGATTATCAGCAATTTTGACAATGCTTTATCTAAATTCGAAGATTGAAGTTTCAATCCTTTAATATCACTACTAATGGATGAAATAGACTTATTTAACTCATGAATCATAGCATTGTGACTAGCAACTTGTTCCATAAGCAATTTATTAGATTCAGAAATTTCACTAGAAGGCTTCCACTTATTTTCATTAGTATTAGGATATGGAACAAAAGGTTTATTTGACACATAAGGAGGTTTACTATATGAATTGTAAGCATTACCAAAACCATTGCTACCATAATTCCTAACAAAATTAACATTCACACTTTCAGAATTACTACCAACTAACTCCTGCAAAGGCACATTCTCCATATTTTGTTTATTAATAAAAGCAAGAATAGTGTCCATTTTAGAAGACAAATCATTGGTTTCTTCAATTGAGTTTATTTTCTTAGTGGGATTGGGTGCTCTTTCAGTATTCCATTGACTATAATTTTGCAATATGCTTTCTAATATGCTCTTAGCCTCACCTACAGTTTTACTCATAAAGGCACCTCCAGCAGCAGAATCAAGTATATTTTTAGACATGTAGTTTAGACCATTATAAAAAGAGTGTAGTATGGTCCATTCATTTACTCCATGTGATGGGCATGTTCTAAGCATTAATTTAATTCTATCCCATGCCATGGCTACATGTTCATTATCATTTTGCCTAAATGAGAGGATATTATTCCTATTTTGCAAAATTTTAACGGGAGGATAATATTTCTTAATGAAAGCTTCTTTTAAATCATCCCAAGACTTTATACTAGCTATAGGTAGTGAAAGTAACCATTCTTTAGCCTTTCCTCTAAGTGAAAAAGGAAATAATTTCAGTTTTAAAACACTACTTTCCACATTTTAAAATTTTTGCATATCACATATTTCCATGAAATCATGAAGATGCATAGAGGCATCCTCCATAGCACTACCACCAAATTTCTCTCTAGTAATTAAATTCAATAAACTAGGACTTACTTCATAGCTTTCAGCTTGTATTTCAGGTATAGTAATTGGCCTAGCAATGAATTGGTCATTGGGTGTATTTGTGTAGTCACTTAATTTAGTTCTATCACCCATTTTAACAGTTTTTATGTAGTTTTTAATTTTTTATGCAAAACTGAAAAAGTAAAGTAACTAGGCAAATTCGGAATACTAAAATAAACTAGATAACTAAATGCAAAACTAAAATGCAAACTAAAATAAAATATGCAAGACAAAACAAAAACAAAAACAAGACAAGAAACAAAACAATCTACTTGAAAGAAGGTGGAGATAGAAAGGACGGTACTCACGTAGGTGCAACCTCCCCAAGCTTAGGTGTTTGCACACCTTGTTGGTGATGAAGACTTCTTGTGAGCTCCCTTGGACAACTCCTTCACCTATGGCTCCCCGGCAACGGCGCCAGAAAAACGCTTGATGGCTAGGTTGAGACTCCAAGTGCAGAGTGTGTAGCTAGTGGCAAGCCTTCTTCCCCACGAGGGTGACTCGAGGGTTTATATCAAACTATTGGGGAGCCAGTATTTCAGCAGTTGTCTTCCAAGCTTCCTCCAGGATCCTGCAAACAAGTAGAGATTTTTGTGCCCTCAACCTCACCAAGTGGTTGTCAAGCACAAGGTGTGAGACTTCTAAATTACAATGCAAAACTGAAAGTAAATATGCAATAATTAAATCTACTACTAAATGCAAATGAGAAAATAAATATGCAATGGATTGTTTTTGTATTTTTATGATGCAAGTGGTGATGGAGATAATGTAAATTCGAATTGGAGATGCAAGTAAAGTAAAGTTCAAGTAAAGTAAACTGCAGCAAAGTAACTAGAGTGTTTTCTTATATTTAAAATAGGACCGGGGTTCATGGTTTCACTCTTGCATTCTCTAAAGTAGTAGACGGTGGACATAAAGAATTACATGTGAGATTATAATAACATGTTTAACATTGAGTACTTTCATATGGGCATCACATCCTAGCATAGAGATCTCTACGGTCATATTGATCCCTCTTATACTCCACCAAGATGCGAAATAAATCATAGCACCTCGATAATTAAGGAAAAACCAGAGTATAGCTTTAAACAATGTGACATGAAGTTGAAGTAAGAACTTGCTAGATCTAGTCATGGAGATTGATTAGTGTCACTTCAAATCCCCGGTAACAAGGTACTCCTTTTTATCCCTAGTGAGGTAACTACGAAAGGTTTAACAAAACCTAAGTGGATCGCTGAACTTCTGTCACTTTCACAGCACTAGCCACCCCCCGTTACTCCAACTAATGCACCCATCACCCCACACACGCTCTCAAGAACTAGATTGATCAAAGCTAGCAAATAAGAACGGGGTACATAAGATACATCTACTCAAATAACTCAAGAGAAACAATTGCAATCTCATATTCAATAACTCATAGAAAAGATCCACCACATAGGAATTACAACGGTGCCTGTAATCATGTGAGGCAGCTCATACGGATCTAATTAGTGAAGCACATAGAGAGAGAGATACAAGTGCTACTTCCATAAACCCATAGCCCTGGGGTGGACTACTCCCTCTTCATGGAGATGTCGATGGAGATGACGTTGGAGGGGTAGGAGATCACACCGGCGGCGCCCAGCCGGAGTTTTCCCCCTCCAATCTGGAACTTCTGGTCTCTGTTTCGGTGTTTCGGTGTTTCGGCGGTGCTCTCCTTTGTAAGGGTACGGGGGACCCTTTTTATAGTCGGTTTTAGGTCAAGACGGAGTCGGTAAGTCGAAGATGGAAGGAATTGGGTCCACAGGGGGCCAAAAGGGGGCCTCTCACGCGGCCAAGGAATCTGGCCGCATGGAGGGTCCTCTTTTGGGCCTCCTTACCCAATTCTCGTGGATCCTTCGCCCGCAAGTCTTCTCCTTCCAAAAAAATGACCCCCGCAGATTTTCAGGTGATTTCGCGGAAGTTTGCCCCCTGAAACGTCAAAAATATAGAAAACGGGGTTTCTGACAGGCAGGGTTAATTCCATAAAAGTTGGGGGACTTTGTAATTTAACCCCAAAATACTATACAACATTGAATTATACCCTTATATGATGCAATATGTAATAGAAAACCATGTGAAAATATGCAAAATTCATCTATGCATTTTACATGCATCAGTGTGGCACACCTCTTCTCTTGCCTTGCCTACTCATACATGAGCTAGAATGGCTCACCTTATAAGGTGGTTCCACTCTCTCCAAACTAGCAATGTGGGACTAAACTTTAGTTCCAGTCACTCCACTCATTATTCATGAATGGGCCATGACAATTTCAGAATTTTAGTGGGCTTATTGGGATGGACAAGTGAGCCCATATAAAATTCCAACACGAAGTAACTGGTGGTCCTCTAAGCGTTGTAATATGCACGGCACTGACTGGCAAAGAGCTGGGAACTCTGCTGCTCTCTAGTATTTGTTGGACGTTTGCAGACCTTGTTATGCTGCATGTCAACGCTAACCGAATACTGGCTTATGTACTCTATTTTACCGTCGTCTGCCACGTTCCAGTGAGTGACGACTAGGCAGACGACGTCATCTTCGTCCATGACCAGCACTGAGAACAACGGCATGATGTTTGGCAAGCCCAATGAGCAGTACGCCTCGCTTTCCTAGATGTCCCTCACGCGGTATTCCTTGCCTTTGTTCCAACTATAGAAATCCGTCGACAGAGTCCAGATGGTGAGCGATAATTCGTGGCCGGGTCGTCGGCCATAGCCATCCAAGGTAACGAATTTGATGATGCCGCCAACACAGGCAATCGAACGGAAATCCTCCGCCCGTCGTGGGAGCTCAAACCTTTCGCCCATCCGGTCGTAAGTCATACACACTCAGGGTAACGGGATGAAGCGGAACTCCGGGCGGCCGCCAATCCAAAGAGTTGAATCGCATATCACTATGCCTTTGAACAAATCCACCCAGCAGAGGATGGAGCCTCGACACGAGAAGCACATGTCAGCCACGAAAAAGTAGGTCGGCGGGAACAGCTCGGGATGGCAGCTCGCCACCTCCACGGCCCACTACGCGGAGGACCGCCTGCCACGTGCAGAATGTGGCCTCGCGGCGGTCATCCCCTGGTGAGCTTGGCAACAAGGTAGTTGCCCTCCTCGAGGCACGCGACGACGGCCCCGTTCTCGGGGTGCGCGAGTGAGTAGTCGTAGGGGGCTGGGGGACCGTCGAGAGGGAGTTCGTGCTGGCATCGTAGATGAGGTGCCTCCTTTCAGATCGTTGTCGGGCGATAATAGCCAGCATAGAGGGCGATCAGATATCTGTCCGCGCTCGCGATGAAGGTGGAGAAGACACCTCCGCATAGCTGCGGGATGGATTTTGTCGTCTGAAGCAAGCGGAGGGAGGACAGTTCTGGTGGCTTGGCCAAGTGTGCGTCTGGTTTCAGGGTCCGCAGGTAGGCGAGGATGGCGTCTCTAATGTCTTGCCGGCTTGGTACTCCCCTTGGTATCCCGCTCGCGCCGCCGATCAAGGGCTCGCCTCCTGCTTCGCTCCCGTCGTGCTCGAAGTAAATCTTGCGTTTCAGCAAGACCAAAAAAGGGGCCATGGCGGCTAGGACGAATTGTCTTGAAAAAGTGACACGGATTTGGAACGAGGAAGGAGGAAGCGGAGTTACCTAGATCGAATAGTATGACTTTCGGACATAAGGGGCGTGACGTTGGCACATTATATTGTGGTGACCATGAAATAAAAATATGGTGACGAGCAAGAAAAAATCATTTGCTCGACACGAGGAAACTGCCAGCAGTCCAGCACCGCGAGAGTCCCAGACCTTCTGTCCATGAGGAAACGTGATACTGCAAGGCAGAGCTTATTGATAAGTCTAGCTATGTTCGACAAGTATGGTATTTCTTTTCTCTGCTACTGACATTTTTTAGGAACATCTGTTAGGGCACGTACAACGCTAGGCTCCTTCAGTCCTTCGCAGCCGCTTAAGTTGCCCAAAAAAATTAACTGTCACCAAGAGTTAACGTAAGCGTCTAGAACCCCAGTCACAGACGCTAGTTTGTGGCGAGAGTAGCTTTTCGGGTGACTGTAGTCATTTCTTCTCTTTGTTTTTCTTCGGCACTCGGTGATTTCACTAGACCTGCGGCCTGTTTGACCGACAAATTTGGGAATTATCAAAACCACAAGCTACTAAAAGTAAAAAATGAAAACATTATGACTAAATTTTAACCTTTGTCACGGTCACACGTAAGCTAGCCGGCCTTGCCCGTTTGAAGCACATTTTTTTTTTCTCTACGTGTAGTTGCTGCTGCAAAACATCCTGTACTAAAAGCATCTCTAACCGTTTCTGTTGCTTAAAAACGTCTCGAATAGAGCCCGTAAAACTGGTCAAACCCGTAAAAATTTTACGGGGCACTGAATATTCAGTCCCACAACCCTTGTATTCTTGGTTGCGGAGGCAAAACATATAGGACACACTGTCAACGCTCGCGAGATAAAAATCTCGCGGTCAATTTTCGTCGGTCACCCGTTTCCGTCGATGCCAACCGACCGTGCTGGTCCGCGCGCGAGCTGCCGCTGGCCGACCGCGCACAGATATTGTGGTTGAAGCTAACTAGCTTTGCAGTGGGAGGTTTCGTGACGTACGTTGCTAGCTACCGTTCGATCCAAGCTAGCTCTAGCTAGCAACCAATCGATCCAAGTCACGATGAAGTCGCATGATGTTATTTTTAGAAACTAGGCATTACATATGCCGTACTTTAAATTAATAAAGCAAGCAATCCGATTACACAAGGTTAAGTTAACAACATGCTGAGGCACCTCACCAGAAAATAAAGAGAAGGGGCCGGTCTCCCCGGAACAGACCGGAAAGCTTAAGCTAACTGCGGAGGAGGTAACAGCGATTGAAAGATGGTCTTAAGCCACATCTGAAGAAGCGCCTCCTTGTCAGCCGCCTTTGTGAGATTTGCCCAATCCTGCACAAAGATTGCCATTTTGAAAATAACATCAGCCTGACGCTTAGGGACCACATTTCTATAGCTAGTTTGTTACGAGTAAGCCACAAGGCCTAAGCAAGAGCCGCAAACAGCACCCAGCTGGTGCGGCGTTGACAACCTAAGAGAGATTGGTGAATGGCGTAGAACTGGGGGAAGGAGGCAGGGCTCCAGCTGCACCCAAGCAGCCGCCTGATGGCACTCCAACCCAGCTTAGCAAGCGAGCAGTGGAAGAAAATGTGTGCAGCATCTTCAGGGTCCCCACACAGAGCACAAGAACCTTGAGCGGGGTCTAAACGGCCGAAGAGACAGAGGCGAGTTGGGAGTCTGTTAAGGCCGAGTTGCCACGAAAAGATTTTGATCTTGAGCGGGACTTTGGCAGCCCAAAGGTCCCGACACAGAGCAATGGAGGCCCCTTACGTGAGTTTCTTGTAAATCGAAGCGACAGAGAAGCAGCCTGAGCGCTCGAGGGACCACGAAATACGGTTCGGACCCCTAACTAGGGCCACCTCGGCGAGCTCGGCGTTGAGTTCGCGCCATTGCGACATATAGAATGGGGAGAAAGCACGTCTGAAGCGGAGCCCCTCCACCTCAAAAGCAGCCGCCATGGAAATGGAAGGGAGCTCGGAGATTTCGAACCGCCGAGGGAATCTGTCTTTGAGTGGACCCGCCCCCGTCCACCAGTCAGACCAAAAGAGGGTCCCAGCTCCATCCCGGATATCGTGCCTCGCGCCTAACTTAAAAAGATGCTTAATTTTGTGCAAGCTGTTCCAAAATTGTGAATCCCCCCTAGGGTCCATGGCAAAGAGGTCAGAGGCCTCTGGATACTTGGCAAAGATGAGTGTGTGCCAAAGAGACGTATTTGGCTGGAACAGTTTTCAGACCCATTTAAGGAGGAGAGCTTTGTTCATCAGCTTGGTGTTAGTCAACCCGAGACCCCCGCAGTCTTTAGGTCGACAAACAGCTGGCCAGTTGACCATATGACCTTTGCGTTTGGGGCCGACGCCCTCCGAGAAAAATCTAGCGCGAATGGAGTCGAATTTCTCATGGACCACGTCCTGGAGCAGAAGGAGGCCCATAGCGTAGGTAGGAAGTGCCTCCTAGCAGGCGTTTGAAAGGATCAACCTTCCCCCCGTGGAAAGTAAACAACCCATCCAAATTTCAACCTTCGCCCCTAGTTTGTTCACTAAGTAGTCGCATGATGTGGTGTAGGGATTAGGGAATTTACATAGGTGTTGGAGGAAGAAAAAAACAGAAAAATATTCCGAGAATATGTTGTTTTACCACACCGATTTGTAGGGTCTGTTTCGCCACAGCTAAAATCACCCCTTAAAATATGGTTTTTCTACCCTTATCCGCGTTTAGAAAATAAAGGTTCGGCTAGAGATGCTCTAATGAAAAAACAACTGAAATGCTCGACTAACTTTGCGTACCGACCCTAATCCGAAACCCGGAATAGGATGGGACTTTGACAAAAAGGCTGTGAAATTAAGCCTAGCGCCGCTGGTTAGCGTCCGCGTTAGTGTTTTAGTCATGACTCCACATAGACCCTGTTTGGTGTGCTCCAGCGAATTTTTCTCTTGGGCATAGTATATACATGAATGTAGTTTTACTTTTTAGAAAACAAAAGGACTCGGCGCATTTTTCTTAATTTTATTTCTTTAAAGGACGATGATCGGTGGCTCCTACATAAGCTAGCAATTTTTTTTTAAATAATACGTTTTTAATCATTAATTCGAGGAATAATACGCGATTGAAAACAATTTGGAATCTAGGATCCAATCGGGCACCAGCCTGCCGACAGGAACCAGTCGGCTGCGCCCCTGCCGATAGGGCCTAATCGGCCACGTGCCACCCGATTATTGGGCGGAACACGTCACCGCGCCGCAGTCGGGCGGGACGGCGGGCCCACGCCTGCAATCGGTTGCGCTGCGCCCGATTAGTGGCAGAATATCTGCCCCCCGACGCGCCTCCTTCTTCCTCCTTCCTTTCTCTTCCTCTGTTCTTCCTTGCCCTCCTTCTTCTTCAAGCTCTAACTCAGATTAATCCGGCCATTTGAACCGATTTGCTGCCCATTTTTCTCCATAAATCGGTTAGAGGGAAGATAGGGAGAGTAATGCTGGCTTGATCTCCTGATTTGATTGCTTGTGGGGGTGGTTTTGATGGTGGATTGTGTGATGGTGGTGGCATGAGTTCATGTAATGGTGGTGGTGGTGGTGACGGTGGTGGACTGCTAGCTGTTGCTGTGTCGGTGACTTCACGCGGTCGGTAGAAGCACGCTTCAAGGGTAAGAATCCGCCGACATTTCTCAGTTTTTGTTTGTTCGTATATAATTTTTTAGACGCGGGCAAATGTTGTAATGATGAATATTCTTAATGATGTTGAAAATTTTATAGGTCAGCAGTAATGTCCGAAATAGTGAAATTCACTTTTTGTTATGGGCCTGGTAATGTTCTGCAAACAGAGAGTGGAGTTGATCTTAGCGAGTTTGCATACATGGATGTACCACTACAAGACCCTAAAACATGGTCTTTATATTAGGAATTATATGGATGAATCTGAGGCGGGACGTCCAATTAGGAAATGTATTCTATGCAATCAATTTGGCCATAGGGATCCTGACTGTCCCGTTTATGTCACCACTAGAGGCATTGGCCGCGCACGCGGCAACCGGGGACGAAGAGGACGAGGATGGAGAGGAAGAAACTAGACTGTTGTTAAATTTATATTATGTGTGGAACTATGTTATAAATTTGTATTCAGTATGGTACTTTATATTATGTGTGGAACTATGTTATAAATTTGTATTCAGTATGGTACTTTATATTATGTGTGGAACTATGTTATAAATTTGTATTCAGTATGGTACTTTATATTATGTGTGGAACTATGTTATAAATTTGTATTCACTATGGTACTTTATATTAAGTGTGGAACTATGTTATAAAATTTGTATTCACTATGCAACTATATTTGTTTTGCGCGCTATGTCTTGATTTCTGCAGGGATGGCCGGGTTGCTTAGTGATGACATTGATAAAAAACATCGTGCGAGGATATGGCATGAGAATGGCAAGATGGATCCTCTCATTACTCGTACGCATAAAGATAATTGGCGGATACACCCTGAATGGGTTCAGAGGTATGTGTCTAGTGGATTTTCATTTCACGAGGCTGAAATATTCATCGTTCATTGATAATAAATTCGCGTGGATATGCAGGTTAAAATGGGCGGGACTACTACCTTTCGCACGGCTGGTTGAGGACCATGCAGACTCCTCACGGGTAGCCATTGACTCTTCTCTTCTCACGTGCCTAGTCGACCGTTGGAGGCCAGAGACGCACACGTTTCACTTCCGATGGGGAGAGATGGCTCCTACTCTGGAGGATGTGTCCATGCTGTGTGGACTTCCTCTCGCAGGCCATGCCATTGGACCCTTGGATATACCGCCTAATTGGGACGTGGCTATGGCACAGCGGTTCCACGGTCTTTATCAATTTGTTCCAGATTTTGAATTTCCGTCCGACACTCATGGACCAAAGCTTGATTGGTTGCTCAATTTTCAGGTGAATTTACATGTTTTATACGTACCGCGTGTATTAACTCTTCCATTTACTAACATATTTTATTTTCTCCATGCAGATACAAAAGTTTCCTGCTTTTGAGTATGTCCCCCTCAATGCTACTCAGGTCACTAGGAGTCTGGAGGCGTATCTATTGTGTCTTCTAGGGAAGGTGATGTTCACTGATAACCATGGTTGGAGCGTAAGCGCGCGGTACATTCCTATTGCAATGGAGATCGCCGATGCTCAGGTCCCTGAGCAGATCACACCGAGGAGTTGGGGCTCTGCAATATTAGCGGCTACGTACCGAGGGTTGTGCAACGGTTGCAAACTTGTGACGAAGGGGGCAGCCCTGCTAGGTTGTCCTTTACTCTTACAGTTGTGGTCATGGGAGAGGTTCTCTATTGGACGACCAGATGTTTCTATTGCCGAGGGATTCCCTGTACACGAGCTGGAAGATCCCGTTGATCGCATCGACATGCCTACGTTTGGTTTATGCTGGACACGCCGGAAGGTATATCCACGCGTATAATGTATTTCATCTTACATATAATTCTACTCTGATCGATAATAATATTTTCTTTTCTTATGTTATCCAGAGACGCTACGCTAGTGACCAGGTTACTAAATGCTACTGGGCATTTAGCGAGCAGTTCGATGTGTACACTGGCGTCATTTGGCAGCCTTATACGGATGACGCCGTACACGCAAGATATCCTGGCGGCTTATCTAGGTTGTGCACAGATGATCGGGCGTATTGGATGACAAAATCTAAAATCATATTGGACATCTACGTTGAGGAGATGGCCCAACAGAGAGTGATGAGGCAGTTTGGTCTACTCCAGGAGATCGATCCTCCGCCGATAGAGGACCCCCTGCCAGTTAGAATTCACAAGTACGTCTATAAATTTAATGTTACATTCTTTTTAAGTAAACTACACGTATATTAATTTAACGAATTTACACTATATTTTCAGGACTACTAGGAAGGGGTCCACAAGGACCGCCGCAGAGTGGCTCACGAGACTTCAGCCGTACGTTACGCAGTGGCAGACAGCGACGACACGACGCTGGCAAGAGTCTCGGATGTTTGATATTGACACGTTCCATGGATACCTTGACAAATACATGGTTGGGACAAGGATACGTATCGTCGTGCACCCTCAGCTGGAGCAGATACCAGCCCCTGTTACATGTGATACGTACCCGGCCTATGATACTTCCGGTAGCAGACATCTCGTGGTAATAATCCTTCTTCTTATGCAAACATTTCCATTGTCTTCCAATTATAATAGAGTAATACATATTATAACGATTATAACATTTGCAGGCCTCCATGACACTTGGCCTTCATAACGAGGTAGGGGAGTTTGGACGCTCAGTGTCTTCTGGACGTCTGCTACCAAACGCGGAAGTTGTGATGAGCTGGACCGAGCGTTTGCAGAGGAAGCTAGGAGAGATCTACCGGGCAGCCACGTGCACCCGCAGGACCGACGTCGTTACCCAGCAGGTACTACACCGCCCCCCGCGTCCCACAACACAGGAGCGGCACCATCCGCGTCCACGTCTCTCCCCTCAGCCGTCACCGCGCCCATCGCCCAGGCCACCATCGCCTAACGAGGCGGGTGGTTCGGCGTGGCAGCGGCAGGAGCAGACACGTAGGCCACCGTCGCCTTACGAGGCGGGTGGTTCGGCGTGGCAGCAGCAGGAGCAGACACCTAGGCCACCGCCGCCTTACGAGGCGGGGGGTTCGGCGTGGCAGCACCAGCAGGGTGCCACGTCCGGCTTCCTGATTCAGCCACAGGGTCCCTCGCCGGGCCTTTTCCAGGCACACCGTCTGGAGACACCCGCTTACTCAGCGGGCCTTTTCCAGCCACACCCTCAGCAGCCACGGGGTATTTCTATTCACATTCTCGTCATCTCAATATCCATTACGATTAAGTATTTATGCAGTTTTTAATTGACCAACTTCAGGAGTCTATGGAGGTCAGGGCTCTATGGCCATGTCCGGGTCCTCGTGGAACACTGAGCGCGATGTCGCCCACAGCCAGGAGCCCGATTTGGACGAGTGGTTCGGGAACATCCATCAGACTCCTCCACCAGGTCCCACCCAGGATACACCGGATACAGAGTACGCCGAGTCCGGCTCCTTGATTCCTATGCGTCAAATTAGGTATCCTGACAAGTTAGGCTGGACGCCTCCTGATGCTCGACCACCTCCTCCTCCGCGCCACGGCAGACGTCGGCGTTGATTATTTCATCTGCCGCCACAGACATATTTATCTACTTATGTATGCTACATATATTTATCCACCTATGTATGCTACATATTTGTATTAGGCGTATGACACATATGTGTATTTACTTATGTATGCGACCTTTTTTTCCCACCCTTTTTCTGTAGCCACAAATCTCCCGCCCTTTTTTCCCGCCCACGACTCCCGCCATTTTTTCCCGCCCTTTTTCTCCCGCCCACGTGTCCCGCCATTTTCTCCCGCCTTTTTTCTCCCGCCACAAATCTCCCGCCGCCGTCTCCCACCCAGTTGCCTATTTAAACCCCGACATTCTATCTGATGGATGTGTGTTCTCTGTAGTGGACTTAGAGTGATGGCACATAGTGGTAGTGGTGGTCTCGACGCATATAGCACATGGGTCATTCTATACCATGCGGCAAAAGGTTCTTGCGGCAGTATTAGGGAGGGTCGAGACGCCGTTAGTTTTACGGACCTAATGACTCACTCGTCCCTCACTGATGCTTTGGGGGCGAATTTAGCCAAATATCAACTACCGCCTAGATCCACCGATGAAATTAGGAGTGAACTCTTGAGGTGACATCATAAGTGGAGCTAAAAAAAATCGAGGCCAGGCTTCGGGGTGTGTCAATATACAATACTAGCGATAAGATACGTTTTTCCGACGAGGCCTATGCACTTCACGTTCAGGTAATCGATTTACGAGTTTACATCATGTTCAAATCGATTTTCCTCGTTCTAATTTCTGTTACCCTGTTTTTCTCAATGTGCAGCACTGGCCTGCCGACGCAGAGTTTCTGAACAAAAAGATCGAGCACTACGGCTGGATGAGCATACTCTTTGGGCCATGTCCCCGAGGGTTTCCAGAAGACAACCGCCACGCTAATTGGATCCTTAACACAATATCAAAGGGGAAGACTGGTGCCGCATCAAAGGGGAAGGGTGACAACGCATCAAAGAGGAACAATGGTGGCGCATCCACAGGGAAGACTGCTGACACATCGAAGGGGAAGAGTGGTGGCGCATCCAAGACTGTTGATGATGACAACAGTGACGACGACTTTACGCCGAGAAGTGTGGCTAGGTTTAAGGCTATGTGTAAGCGTGCTGGTTCATCAAAAGCCGTAGCAGATGAAAACAGTGATGACGACTTCATGCCTCCAACACGAACACGTGGGAGAGCAAAGTGAAGTCGTCGAGTAGAATTAGTTTTCTTTATGCACTACTTAATTCAGTATTGGTTTTAATGTAAAATTATTTTCCTCGTTGCAATGAACCCGGATGCTACCAAAGACGAGGAAGAAAAACAAATTGCACCCAAACTTTTTATTCGTACATGCCCAGTGGCGGACATCGAGTAGTTCGACTAATTAGCGGAAAATTGCGAGGGACAAAGTGCCGCGAGGTAGGGCAAAAAAAAAAAACTAATTGGGCGTGGCGTAACCGACAGCAGTCTGCACCAGCCGATTGCGCTCTGCTGACGTCAGGCAGCGAGCAATCGGCTGCCACGCTGCCGATTACGGCTAATCGGCCGCGAGATACCCGATTAGTTCCTGTCGGGTGCCTTCCACCCGATTGGATTCTATATTTGAAATATTTACGATTTGCGTATTATTCTCCGAATTAATGATTAAAACGTATTATTTAAAAAAAATTGCCATAAGCTAATTCTCATAACCTGCGTGTACATTATATCCATTAATTCATTTTTCTTTAAAGCACTATACAGAGCAATATCTTTTTCATATTCTACAATCACTGGATAGAGATATAGATAGATCACGAAGACATTGGCCAAAAGAGAAGATAGATCATCATGACCGGTCACTATAGCCTAGAAAGAATAGAAAAACGGATGACCCGATCAATGGATATAAGCACATGCATTATATCCACTAGAGGCTGGGGCGCCCCTTGGGGCGCCTCCTGGCCGGTCCATTGCGTACCAATCGCAGGCCAAACTTCATTTTGGTTAGTCTTTATGTGTTTTATCACACAGGACAATAACAATAGCACAATATCTGTCCCTGAAGAGATATCAAAGTCAACAAGGACCCAAAAAACTTGGGTGCATTCTGAACTGTTATTTCAACTTAATCTAAATTAGTAGTAGCATCAATGGTCACCAGGACAACACTAAGTTCACAGTTTGGTAGAAAATTAGATGAACTGCGGTGGCAAACACACGTCAAAGCTTCAGGTATAGCTTGAGCACTCCCAGAAACAAGGGCCTTCCACACTCGTTCCCACCTGCATGAAAAATCATAGAGTTATCTGCCTTTTGCATTCAAACTCTCTTCTTAGGGGGAACAGACTTAACTACTATGAAACGTGCAATCCGTGCGATGTTATAAAGAATTATTTGATCAACACAAAACAAATCGAGTAGAAACCACCAGTAATTCTTACAACAGAAAACAGTAGAAAAAATATTTGAAAACTCATTACTAAAAGACAAGGCAGGTGCTAACATGGCAGAAATGTAGTACAAATACATGGTTTAAAACCGTAAGGACTAATTGTGTCGATATCCAACTAAAACTGGTCACTGGATCAAGTTCTCAAATATGTGCAACCATTATTATTGTTTGGTCAAAAATATACCATTGCTATCAATGAAGGGATAACTAATCTAATGAAGTGATGCTTGAATAAAAGTAACTATTATGATTTATATAATGTCATTAACTTTTTCATGCTTATGATATTGGTTTGGATAGAAAGAAACCAATCGGTATCAAAGTATTTTTTTTGGATAAACGGAATATACAAGATGGATAGAAAACAAAGTGTAGTGGCAAGAACATATATATCAACCCATAGGACACACCAACTACAGTAGTCCTACAAATAGTTGAGGACCCCTTTTACACATCAGAGCCTTCCACTTGCAATTGTACTTCTGCCCTTCAATGTCTGCAAGGAAAACCAAGATCAAACATGAGACAAAATATGATAGGCCGTGTGTCACGTTTTGCACATATTAAATCATTGGGTAGAACATTACGTAGATCAGCAATGGTACGTCATGTTTTAGTTGTAAACATGAAAATAAAATCCTAATCAATTTAGCCACAAGCTAATTAGATGCAGAGGAAAGAGGGGTATATAAGTGAGCATAACAATGACGACCAGGTTCTAGAGAAAATTGCATGCAAATACATAAGGTATTCTAGGGAGATAGACCGGGTTATACACATGCTAATGGATATTTAGCATTAAGAGAAGATCTATACTAAATAAAAAATAATAAGGAATGATGGATTATACCTACTCATAGCTGAACAAGGCAAACAAGTTACTATGATCCAGACCAGCCAAGTATGGAGTGCAACGAACAACGTGTGATGATCAGAGATAACAAACAACGATATGAAATGAATTATAATTATTGACAGTGTAGGTCTAGAGCTGCATACACTGCATAGTAGCCTAGTAGGTACTTGAGGAATCAATGTATATGCTACTAATTGTAATTTCTTGTATAAGGAATATTCAGAGTTATTTAAGAGATAGACCTTAAAGTATAGAAACAGAGTACTCAAGTTATTAGTAGATGCACTAAATAGTTTAAGGTGTAATAAGTATCCAAATGTGTTCTTTAAATAAACAAAAATAGAAAATATCATAAGAATGTGTGAGCTGGCTCTATTCTGTCATGTGACTAATCCTCTAAGGCCAGTCCAAAGGGAACATTGATCTGACTAATAATACTACCACAACCTGCAAGGAATTCAATGGCAACGAACAGTAGGAGCTTGAACCTCCATTCCATCGACAACTGAAAAGGAGAAGCATTAAATAATCGAAAAACAACATTGTCAAGAGCAATGTGAGCAGACAACCATGACTGAAAAATAGAGACGCATGTCCACGAACCAAATTACACAAACAATTTATGTCTACTAAAATCAGTAGTTTCTTTCTACGCTCCCAGTTATTTCCAACACCTGAACATGACACTATTCTGATGTAAGTATCTGCTACGGATTTCTCATGATAATGTGAGCTACTAATTTTTATTTCACACATTTCGCTTATAAATAGTGTTTAAAAGAATTGGTACGGAAGTAATAAAATGGATTACTCCTAATTATTAATTCACACCTTGGAGTAAATAAAGCAATACAGATAATATAGCCAACCACTTCGGGTTTTGTAGGAGCACCACAGAGAAGAAGCAAGAGCCGAGGAACATGTCAACCTAGGCAGGAGGCTCGAGCATGCAAATAAATTCCTGAAACGACAAACAACAACTCGTTTAATACCCCATTACCAACATAGATTTTCAACAATATATTTTTTCTTTCCTGGCGCATCAAATTTTCTATGAGAATACTAAAAGTTCTAAATGTGGTGCATCACAGTCCATATACGATCTGAGACTAATATGTGCTTACAATTCAAGATAATTCACATAGTATAGCAGACAAAAGCACATATAGCTCCAATAACTCCACAAGGTTCTAGACTTCTAGGGTAGCAAAATCAGAAGTAAATGCAAATACCCAACCGATCAAAATTTGCAAAACTAAAAATGTGTGTTCTGGGCCAAAACATAAGATATATGACAGTGACGATATTGAGTGCATTGCTTAAATCAAGTAAAGGGCGCAGACATAGCCACATGTCATAACTCATAAGGGAACTGAAGTATTGCAAGATATATCACCAATCTACATAAAAAGTTAAAAACTGATTAGATTCGAAGAGAAGTAGCACTCGATGGAGGTGAAGCATGCCAATGGATGGTAGCATCCCCACATGCATAAATCAAAATGCATATTTCTGCAATGCATTTTCTATCCATAATTTTCTAGAGCTACTAATGCAACTCTTACTATTAGCATTCATGAAAAAATAATAAAATAGAACATGTATTCAGAATTCACCTACGCGCCAAAGACAATCATTGAATCCCATTGCATTAATGCTGGCAAATTGTCACCACGGGTGTAGGTATCTCCAGCCACCCAAACTCAAACATTCCAATTCACGTCCTAAAATCACCTATCAGGTCCACTTGTATAGAAATTGTTAGCGGATATATCTTAGAGCAGAAAACATAACATCGTAAAATCACATATCACGTCCATGAAAGTGTAGATCAAAAGGAAAGAACAAGACCGCACAGTTACATGTCAGATCAAGAATACATGTAACAGCCTAGATATTACCAAATAAGCACTGAACTTTTGAACAACATAACAAGGATAAGTTGACTCTACCTTGCTTTGAGGAATTTCAAGGATGTGTTGTCTTCCAACAATCTGCAAAGTATATATGTACCAAAAAAATCAAGCATCCAGAGAGAGGAACAGACTAAATGTGGGAACATGGAACCTCCTCAGGTCACACTGGACAACGTCGGTGTTGGAAAGTATGTCCCAAACCTACAGTTAGCAAGCAAATCAGATTATCGCATGCGACAAAAAATAATATGAACTCACGACGAATTCCAATCCAGCAAAATATTAAGCGACAAAGATGTTCCAAGTTAATATGGGGTCAGCTGCTCACCCCATCAGTCGCCAACACGATAAATTCATCCTTCCCCGTGACGCGGTGGTATGAAACATCAGGGACAGAAATTACACCATAATTCTTTAGACAAAAGTCTCCAAATACTCTTGCCATGGTCAACCCTGGTGAGTTGTACTTGGGAAGTCAAACACGAGTAACGTCTGGCTCATTTGGGAGAGAAAATACTCTACCGCTTCGTTGCCTGATCCGTGCTGCTTCACCTGCAAGCAAATAATTTGCCTGATTTAGTGGACTGTATGCTGTAATAAAAAATAAACCTACTCACACAGAAAGCATAAACCAGTACAAATAAGGGCGAGCATATGCATTGTATCATTATTCAAGTATGAGATTTGATGGATATACACAAAAGCGATATAAATTGTCACAAGCTGTAATTGCAAAAGCTGCCTGTGCTGTTTGTAACAAAGCACAACAAGGAAAACGGTGGGTAAAATCAGATGCACAGCCAAGATATTAGCATGTGTAGTAGGAAGAGGGGTGCACCATTGCCACGGCCAGGCTGCATTGGTCTCTCACGTCCTCATGTTCCAGCCCAAGAAACCGGTGGGAAACTTGATAGATGCGTACCTGAACCTGCAATGAGAAAGAGAGAGGAACCTGGGATAGCGCGAGGATGACAGTGGCGGTACTGAACACAGATAGTCTCGACGCCAGGGACACGGACGGTGGCGGCGCCGGGAAACAGAGGGCGGGGCTGAACGTCCTCGTCGGCTCATCTGTCTGTGCTCCTCCTCGCTCCTGTCAGAAGAAACATCGGAAGCCCGCACTCCTTTTCCTGAGGTGGAAGAGGTTGTCAGGGAGGAGGAGAGAGAGCAGCAACAGAGCACAACGAGATAGCCGGACTTGCTGCATCTATCACGAGGTAGGGGAGGAGGAGAAAGGGGCACCTTCTGCTGCGCGAGGTAGCAGGACTTGATGAAGGCGAGCATGTCCGCCAACGGGAGCAGCTTCTCCACCTCGTGCTCGACCGCCTCGATGCCCAGGTCTTCCATGCCGCCAGACGCCGCCGAGCGTGTCCTTATCCTTCTTGCTGCGGCGGCACGGCCGGCCACCGGCCGACGACACGAGATTTGGGCGACGAGGTTTGCGGCAGAGAAGACGGCGGTAGCGGCGGCTTGGAGGATGCGCGAGGGGGTCGAGGTAGGGGGAGAAGGGATACACAAGTGGCGGCGGCCGGCGGCTGGTTGCTGAGGTCGAGCCGCTGAGAAGTTGGGAAGAGGAGGAGGCTGCGTGCACGCGTGGGAGACCTAATGGGCAGACTACGGCCCGCACTTTTTTTTCCCCATCTCGCACCAAACGATCCAATCAGTAGCAGAGCGCAGAGCCCGGCCATCCCGCCCACCACCGTCTGCCACGTGGACAGCGCGAGGAGGCGCCCAGCCCCTCCGCTCTTGCTTGTTCTTCGATGATGCATTTTCCATTAAAGCACTAGACAAAGCAATATCTTCTTCATTGCTTTGCATCTATAAAGCCGGTAGCGGAAGCCGATACATGCATGCCACGCGACGCAAACCCGCAAAGTCATCACCACAGCGGCAAACCAGCAATGGAGATAGCGGGCGAGTGTCGGTACCACACGGAGCCCGTGCTGGTGACTCCGAGCCAGCCGACGCCGGCCCACACGCTCTACCTCTCCAACCTCGACGACCAGCTCCTCCTCCGCTTCTCCGTGGAGTACCTCTTCGTGTTCACCGGCGGGATCAACATCCACGCTCTCCGAGGGGCGCTCTCAAGGGTCCTCGTCGACTACTACCCTCTCGCCGGCAGGCTCAGGCCCAGCGACGAAACGGAGGGCAAGCTCGTCGTCGACTGCAACGCGGAGGGGGCGCTCTTCGGGGAGGGGTTCCTACCGGGGCTCACCGCCGGCGAGTTCCTCCGGGGACATGCCAAGCCTCATGAGTCGTGGAGGAAGTTGCTCCGTGGAGTCGAGCCGCATAGCTTCGTTGGCGTGCCCCCTCTTGTCGTCCAAGTGAGCATTTCTGTTACTACTAATCACACGCTCTAGAGAGAGATGACGTTCATCGCTATGTACGGCAGGTGACTCACCTCGGCTGTGGAGGCACCATCCTGTGCACGGCCATCAGTCACTGTCTCTGCGACGGCATCGGCGCCGCGCACTTCCTCCACGCCTGGGCGCCCGCCGCCCGGTCTGAAGACGCGGACCCCGTGGTTCTGCCTGCGCACGACCGCCACATCTTGAGGCCGCGCTGCCCCCCGCGCGTCGCGTTCAACCACCCGGCGTACAGTAGCGCCTCTCTCGCCCCGGCATCGACAAACCTCTTCGCCGGTCCACTGACGCCGGTGTCGCTGACCTTCACGGCCGCACACATCCAACGCATCAAGAAGCGGTGCGTGGAATGCACGACGTCCTTCGAGGCGCTCGCGGCGCACGTCTGGCGCGCGTGGGCGCGATCCCTCGACGACCCACCGAGTGAGCTCCGCGTGAAGCTCCTCTTCACCGTCGATGGTCGCCGGAGAGTGAAGCCAGAGCTCCCCGACGGATACTACGGCAATGGCTTCGCGTTCGCGTGCGCCGAATCAACGATGGGGCAGCTGGTGGCGCCATTGTTCGGCGCGCATCATCACACGGTGAGCCTGGTGCAGGCGGCCAAAGAGAGCGTGGACGACGACTATGTACGCTCCACGATCGACCTCCTCGAGCTGCGGCGGGACGTCATGCCGGACCTGGCCGCGAGCCTAGTGATCTCGGCGTGGACGCGGATGGGGCTGGAAGAATTGGACTTCGGGGCGGGACGGCCGGTCCACGTGGGCCCGCTGACCAGCGAGACATACTGCTTGTTCCTCCCAGTCGTCGGCGATCCCCATGGCGTCGTTGCGCTTGTGTCAGTCCCAGAGATGGCCGCCGAGAGGTTTGAGCACTGGTGCCTTGACGGGTTGGATGACATGGACCCTGGGATCTGGCCTTCAAATGCAGTGTTCAAATAAATGCGGTGGGTATGTCTCTAAAATGACTTGTATGCGATCTGGCCTTCAAATGTGATTCTAGGATCCACAAATATGAACGAATGGCACGGATAGAATCTGGTGCAGATTAAAATAAAAATTGAACCGAGAATAAGAATTGAGCATCGCAGAAGCTCATGGGAATGACTAGCTCTCGGTTCTTAGGCTGGTGCCAACGCGGTAGATAAGCGGGGCGGTAGGGGGCCTTATCGCCTCGCGCGGGGCGACAGCGGGCGATAGGTGGGGCGAGAGTGGGCAGGCGGGCGATGGCGGGCTCGCCCGGCGATAGGGGGCGATATCGCCCGCTATCGCCCGCGTAGGCGGGGCGAGAGGGAGGGCCAGGGGCGAGAGCGGGGGCGATAGCGCGGGCGACGCGGTGCCAATGGGGGCGATAGGCCGGGCGATAGTGGGGAGAGGAGTGTGGTAGTGGGGGCTATAGCCCGTGCACTGGCACCGTGCCGTGAGAGTGGGGTGAGAATGGGGTGATAGTGAGGAAAAAAGCTTACGTGGCGGGGCTATAGCCCGTGAGAAGGGGTGATGCATTGGCACCAGCCTTAGGGCATCTCCAGTCCATCCCCCCAAAGCCTCCCCCCTCCCCCTCCCCAAGCGGCCTTTTTAGCGCCGGCGGAGCCAAAAAGCGCCGTTTTTCACCAGCCGGCCCTCCAGAAGGCCAAATAGCGTCGTTTCGGCGTTATTTCGCGCCGCCGCACCCAGGCGAAACGCAGCCCGCTGGGTTCGGCTTGGGGGGGCGAAAAGGCGGGGCAGCCCATGCGCGTCGGTCAAAGGTTGCCGGAGTAATGGCGTGGCGGGCGGCCAGTGCATGCGCCCGTTCAAAGGCTGCCGGAGTAATGGCGTGGCGAGCAGCCGGACGGGCACGCGGCATAGTAAATGGCCCCCCAGCCAGACGGGCACGCCAGAGCTACAAAAGGCGCCCCCCGCTCGCTGCTCTCCCCCATTCTCGACGTTCATCCCCTCGCCCTCACCACACTCACTCTCCCTCGCTGCACTCCACCTAGACACCCCCGAGACGATGCCTCGTCGGCTCCGTGCCTTCCGCAACTCGCCGTTGTACTGCCGACCCACGGCCGCGACGCGTGGCCACAGCGACGACGACAGCGACAAGAGTTCCGCTACGAGGAGGACGAGCAACCGGCGCAGGAGGAGGCGGCGCCCGAGCAGCGGACGGTGCAGCCAATCTGGCCCGAGCAGCACGCGGCGTGCCACTCGTTCGAAACATGGCGCGGCGAGGAGGCGCTCCGCCGTGTCCGCGCTGGCCTCGAGGAGGCGGTGGCAGTGGCCGAGGCTGCCGTTGTTCGGGCATCCTTGGAGACCCACCAGAGGGAGGAGGCGGAGCCCTAGGTCTACCAGCAGCTCGCCGCGAACGAGGCGTCGGATGAGCAGCAGACCCTTGTCGCGCGGTACGAGAGCGAGCGGCACAAGGTTGTTCTGCAGAGCGAGAGGCCCAACCGCCCTCCCTCCGAGCAGGCGCAGTTGCACCGGATGCGGATGCAAGGCAGAGCGGAGCGGCGCTTGCTCGCTACGGCGGCGAACCCATCGCCAAGCGACCCATCGCCCTCCGCCGAGAACGACCACGAGGCTGGCCCCTCCAACATGCCGGCCTACGACGACCGCGAGGAGGACGACGAGGAAGAGGACGACGTCTAGGAGGAGGGTGACGACCAGGCCGGCCAATCGCGGCGAGCCTCGGTCTGTCGTAGTTTTTTTTTAAGTTTTTTTCAACGTTTTTAGTTAAATTATGTCGTCTTTTCTGTCAAAATATCGTCGAATCTATGAATTTGCGTCTATTTCAACGAGTTCGCCGTTTTTTAATTAATTTGGGCCGAGACTTGGGCTGGGGGCGACTGGGAACCGTGCCCCCCCCCCCCCCCAGGTTCCAGATTAGCGTCGTTTGGCGCCGCGGCACCACCAAAACAGCGCCGTTTTGGGCCCTGGGGGACGACACGGCTGGAGATGCCCTTAATTCTCCCTTAGTTATAACCACCTGTAACTCAGAGAAAGACTCAGTTGCCATCCACTTACGACTTGAGAAAATTAAGCCGTGTGCATCTACTAGATGCAGAGGCTGGTTTTTTGTTTCAAAAAAAAACTTACGACTTGAGAAAATTAAGTTTCAACACAATTGTTGTACAAATGGCTATGCAAATCTAACGTTTCAGGAAACCGACCGAGCATCTCGGTCGACCGAGAACTAGCAAAACTGTAAACTTATAGATGCATACGTGTACATCCATTTTTTTATATATAAAACTATTTGTAAAACTACCTTGCATTAACACAAAGTTCGATTTGGAAATAAGATAAATTTATACCCTCAACTATCAATAAAACTACCTAAAAGTAACTATTAATCGGTGTAAATTGCATATGTAAACACTTAAAAACCACCCAAAGTTGGTCGATAGACCAGCTCTCACTACATGCCAGCCAAATCACCAGAGTTTGTCATCTAGAGGCGGGCCCACTTTAGTTATGTATATTTGGTTGAACACTCAAATTTTTTGACGAAATACCAGCATGCCAATTGCATTACAATAACGCAAGCGTTACAAGACACTTAAAAACATTGAGCCACATGCTCACAGGTGTGGTTATTTTTAAGGGGCGCTTACAATCATTGGGTATGAGATATGTCGTGAAAGCTGGTCCACAACATTTTTTTAACTCCAGTTATCGTGTTCGCCACGCTAGGTGAAAGGGGTTGCAATACTTGGTGGTGTAAGTGTGTGTGCCATAAATTACTACCTTGTATGGAAAACAAATTATCTCATAAATTTCACCTACTGAAGAGGATGTAACCTCAACAATCCCCGTGGTGAGGAACCTGTGGTTTCGTAAAGGAAAACACGTTGGTGGACTACTCGACTTGACGGACTGCTGCCCGCCGGATTTTATTCCGATGAGGTGAAAATAGTCGATTATATGGGGTGTTATTACAGATTGAATCTGATGTAGCTCTGAATCTATAGCTGTCTGTCTCATTCGTGACCCTCTTCCGTGCTTTATATAGGTAGCCGGGTCTCAGGGATCGTACATGAATTGGACTCGTTTCCGAGTTAGGTGATATCCTTTCCTAACCTTGATGTCCAAGTCTTTTCTTATCCAGCTTCCGTCTGACTTCTTTCGTGGGCTTCCACGCAGCCACTCGTGGGCCTTGCCAAGGTACCCCCTAACGGGACGTACTGGGTATACCCATCGTGGGGGTCTCTCGGGTACCCTCATGTCACCTACCATTTTATATTTAATACTATAAACTAAGGAAAATGATAATACAAATTAATCACATTGTTCTCTCCACGATGCATCGCCAAAACCTTCTCCCTAGTTTTTTTTTTTTGACCTACATACAGCTACATGATTCTAAAGTTGTGACTCCACCCATGACTAGGATTGCAATACCACCACATGTATGTTGCAAACAAATTTACTTCTTGAGAGCATATTTTTTCAATTATCTTCACCTTCAACTTGGATGCATCTGCCTTTATCATTTTTTCGTGAACGATATTTGTCGGATATATACCAAATAGGGGTATATAAGATGGTAGATAAAGTGCCGGATTACCAGGGTGTCCTAAGTGGTAGTGGGCTCAGGTCCATTAGGCGGCCCAGTAACCCGACGCACAGAAGCTGGATTCTAGAAGAACCCGGATCACGGCCCAGGTGATCTGGCTTGAAGGAGAAGACGGATTCCTTGCTTTCCAAGTTACAAGTTATCGTAGTCCTCTAGGTTTCCTATTCTGTAAGCCCTAATCCGGCTATTATATAAAGCCGGACGGGAGATAGATTAAACAAGGAACGAATAACAGAGAAGCTCTACGCCAACTCGCCGAGAAGCTCATCCTCGTCGAGTAGCTTAGATCTAAACCCTCACATTGTAACCCTGTTTATGGGCTTTAGTCCCGATTAGTGAGAAGTGCAGGAGTAGGCACGTCGTACTGTCGCGACGTACCGAACCTGGGTAAATCCTGTGTTCTGTGTTCACTACGCGATCCCGTTACCCCACGTCTCTACCGTAGTCTCATGGCACCCCCGTCTATGAAAACTACTACGATGTCTCGACAGTTGGCGCCCACCGTGGGGCTGACGACGTCAGGCGTAAAGTTCCAATCTGGGATACTTGGCGGAGTCGGAAGATCAATCACTGCCGGAAGCTTGGAGTTCGACAACGACGTCGGGCGCTTCCTCGACAACGGATCCTACATACCGGCGCAAAACCACCTGGTAAGTGCCTGCGTGTTACCGATAGGATCTGCTAACATCTTTATCGGACTAACTGCAGAAGCAATGGGGTTTTGCGGTGGAAGCAAATTTATCCCACCCGCCCTATACCCAGTCGAAGATGACTATGATACCGGATTCTGCTCAGATCGCCGACAAAAAAGTGACTTACACTTCATCGGCATGGTGCAGTCCGCAGTCGCCGAAAACACGGATGACGGAAATCCCGTGCAAGAGGCAGACAACAATACACCCGTCGCAGAGACGGAAGATCCGATACCCGTCACAGAGACGGAAGACCCCACACCCACGGATGTGGAAGATCCGACCTGCGTCAACAAGACGACGAACTCGGAAGCTGACTCAGTTTTAGCCGCTATCGAGGCAAGATTAGAGTCGGAAACCGGATCGGACGATTTCGATTCCGAAGATGAGGACGACTTCGAAAAGAAAGTTAAGTCCTTTCAAGAGGGATTCCATGAAGTTCTAATGGCGAAACCGGCTGATACCACGGACGCCGGCAGCCGGGAAAGCCCTAAGACCCCTCCGCCAGAGGAAGAGAGAGAAGACGGAGAAACTTCTCCGGTATTCCCCAATGTCAAGGAGATGATAGAAGATGAACCTGTCAAAAAACCTCCCTCTTCCAAGAAAAAGCACCGTGCTGCTAAGAAACTCCAATACAAAATCCGGAAGAAAAAATCAGCCGATCTCGCTGATGAAAACCTGGAAGTTGGAGATGCTAGCAGAACGAAGCCTGCGGAGAAGAAATCCAAAGAAATCACTGCTCCGCCAATGACGGAACAGGAAGAGCAAGAGCTATTGCAAACACCAGTGGGACCAGACGAACCCCCTGAGATGCTGGAAGCCAGGAGGCAAGCTTTCCAACGGCAACAGCAACATCTACTCAGATCTCGACAACATCTCCAACAAACCCATAATGACATCAAAGTCATGAAGGAAGAAATAGAGGAGTACGAGAGAAAGAATAGATCCGCGTTAAAACCTACTAGGTTACCCGGAATCGCAAGACCGGAAGAACTGCCGCCAAAAGAAGGTTCCATAACCCATCTTGGAAAAAGCAGGTAAACGGCAAAGATGCCAAGGGCGAACCAATATACAAGACCGCAGCAGAAAACGCGGAAGCAGCGTTCGCGATTCTTAACAACGATCTGTACTCCAATGGGGAAAAACTCCAAGGGGTGTATGCTTTCCTAGGAAAAGCATTGCAACAACAACAGCGCGCCCAAGAGCGATCAGGAAGGCTTCACGATAACTCCGCCCTATGCAAAACAGCTACTTGCGCTGCTGGAGCACCTGGACCGGAAGAACCCGGAGATTCAGACAACTCAAAGGATAAAAAAGAGGATCCGAGAAAAGACAAGAAAAACCCCGACAACCGGGATGCAGCGTCTAGGACCGGATCCCATCTCCCGAAAGATGGACATAAACCCCATGATCGGGAAGACAAACACCGGAACGACGGCAAAATAATGCCACCTCCGAGAAACCCAGCTGAGAAAGCTGGAAGATACGATATACCTCACAGGCGTGAGAGATCCCGGACACCTCCTAAGGACAAAGAAAGGCACAGGAGCAGAACTCCGCCTAATCCAAAAGGGCGTGACCACGGAAGAGACAGAAATAACCCCTTCTGTCCATTCAGCCGGAAGATATTCTGCACACATTGACAGAGCAGAAAAGGATGATCTATACTTTGGTCCTAAGTGTTTTACTGACAGGATCCGAAGAATAACGCTGCATTCTGGCTTTGCCAAGGTCGGTCCAACGTACCAGAAATACACCGGCAGCACAAACCCGGATACATGGCTCTCGGATTACTATACAGCCGTCCAGATCAACAATGGGACAGACTTGGAAGCTGTCAAGTTTCTTCCCCTAATGTTGCTGGACGGAGCCAGAGATTGGATCAATGGATTACCATCAAGAACTGTCGACAGCTGGGACGACATGGCTAGAGTATTCACTCAGCATTTCCGGGGAACGTACAAACGCCCGAACAGCATCAACCAGCTAAACCGTTGCGCGCAATTCGAGGATGAACCATACGTGGATTTCATCTCCAGATGGACAGCAATGAAGAATAGTTGCTCTGGAGTAACTGACGTACAAGCAATGCATGCTTTCGTCAATGGCCTAAAACCCGGACTCGTACCGTTCATGGTTGGTTCCAAAAAGCACAAAGATCTCGGATATATGCTTACAACCGCCAATGAGCACGCTGCAGCCGAAGATGACATCAGAGCAAGAGGAGGCAATATCGAATCACTGATACTTGCCAAGAAAACCCCTCGTTCTGACAAAAAAGGAACTCCAGAAACAACGACGAAACCCAAAGAGGTCAACATAGCCTTTGGAGGAGAAAAGGGAAACAAGTGGAAAGGACGCAACCCAGATCCAATCAACTACACCCCAGAGGAGTGGGAGAAGATTAAGTCGGAACCTTGTGTTCACCACTCGCAATTTGGGAAACCCACCCATACAAACGCGCAATGCCGGCTAAATAAGCACATGAAAGGCAGTGCAGGAGCCGGAAGTAAAGGGAAGGGTTCCAAAAGGAAACCCGCCAAACAAAAGCCAGAAGCTGACAAAGAAGACAGTGAATCGGACACTGACGAAAAAATCCAGGAACAACAGCGTAAGGGCGAACCCAAATTTCCGAGAGTCGATGGAGAAGCAATGCTAACTTTCTTAGCAACCCCGTCAGCAAAGGTGGCCAAAAGAACACTTCGAGAAATAAACGTGGTTGTTCCGGCAACCCCGAAATTCTTGAAGTACTCCAACACACCGATAATCTGGGATCAGTCTGATCATCCCGGAAATATCCCTGAACCCGGCACACAATCTCTTGTTCTAAGCCCTATTGTTCAAAACACTAGGCTAAGAAGAGTGCTGATGGATGGAGGATCCAGCATTAATATAATGTACCTGGATACACTGAAGCATCTGAAGATTTCCGAGTCTCAGCTCAACTACAGCAACATACGCTTCCATGGCATTGTTCCTGGCAGGCAAGCACGATCCCTAGGAGAAATTTCCCTAAATGTCACCTTCGGAGATAAAGATCACTTCCGGCAGGAAAAAGTATCCTTCGAAGTAGTGCCGTTCGAAAGCGTGTATCACGCAATACTCGGACGTCCAGCTTTCGCCAAATTCATGGCAAGATCTTGTTATATCTATAACAAGCTGAAGATGTCAGGACCCAAGGGAGGAGTAATCACTATAGCAGGTGATTTCAAGCTGGCAAACGAGTTGGAGAAAGAAAACGCCCTTTGCGCTCAGAGAGTCATAGCAAAGGAAGAACTGAAGGAATTAGCCAATGAGGTATCGCCGTCAGAAATGCCGGCAGGAAAAGAAACCCGGAAGCCAACAGACAGCTTCAAGGCGTCCGAGAATACAAGACAGGTAATCCTAGATCCCAAAGATCCGACAAAATTTGTCGTCGTAGGGACTGGGATGACTGACAAATAGGAAGGCGAGCTCATCAAGTTCCTCCGTGAGAACTGGGATATTTTTGCCTGGTGTCCAGCTGACATGCCAGGTGTACCCAGGGAACTTGCTGAGCACCAACTCAAGGTTATTCCTGGATCAAAACCCGTCAAACAAGGTCTCCGTCGATTTGACGGAAGAAGACGGAAGGCTATTGGCAAGGAAATTATCCGGCTTTTAGCAGCGGATTTCATCAAGGAAGTAATCCATACTGACTGGTCCGCAAATCCGGTATTAGTACCGAAGAAAGACACTACTGCTCTTAGAATGTGTATAGATTACACAGGTTTGAACAAGTTGTGTCCGAAAGATAGGTTCGCGCTACCGCGAATCGATCAAATAATAGACGCCACTGCAGGCTCTGAACTTTTATGCTTTTTGGATGCATACTCCGGGTACCACCAAATACGCATGAAAAAGGAAGATCAAATCAAGACTTCTTTTATAACCTCGTACGGGACGTACTATTATGTAACCATGCCATTTGGCCTGAAGAACGCAGGTGCAACCTACCAGCGTTGCATGCAACGTTGTTTGCATAGTCAGATTGGCAATAATGTCCATGTTTACGTGGACGATATTGCTGTCGTAACCAAGGAAAAAGATACACTCCTTGAGGATTTGCGAGAAACTTTCGAAAACTTGCGCACTTATAAGATGAAGTTGAATCCATCTAAGTGCGTATTCGGGGTTCCCTCAGGAAAACTTCTGGGTTTCATCGTTTCTCACAGAGGAATAGAAGTTAACCCGGAAAAGATCAAGGCAATTTTGAACATCACGAAACCTACCTGCGTAAAAGATGTCCAAAGATTGACGGGTTCTGCCGCAGCAGTCAGCAGATTTATTAGTCGGCTAGGGGATAAAGCCTTACCACTCTACAAGCTGCTGAAAAAATCCGACAAAGTCAAGTGGATTGCGAAAGCTTGGAAACGTATAGCAAGTTATGTCCCTTTCCGTACTAAGTTCAATTCTATGTAAACATCTTTTGAGATCATGAAATAAAGTTGTCGGAATTCTGGTATCCATGTTTTTACAAGTTTATTACAGTACAAAGCATGGTTCCACCTCCTCTATTTCCCAATGATCTTCCAAAACATTCAATGTTAACCCGAATTGTGCCTGCGTGCTTGGTGTTTAAAAGCTGAATGATTTTTCAGCCTGTTAACGGCTAAAGGAAACTTGAATTGCCTGCGTGCCCAGGTTTCGTTCAAAAAATTCCTTGTTTTCTCTAAGTACTATCTGATCGCATATGTGTTGGGTTACTGGATCTAGTTAGTAAAAATGCCTTTAGCATGATCCATGTTTCCGAGTCTAAACTGATTGGTTACACCCAGTTACTCGGCATGATGATTCATATTGCTACTTGAGCCATTTCAAACACTAAGGACAGTTAAAACATATAAGCCAGAGAACTTAGAAGATAAAGGAATAATAAAATCCGAAAAACTTGCAAAGAATTTTATAATTAAGACTGCAAAAGGCGGAGTTTTCATTAATACAAATAGAAAGCATTACAATTCGAATTACATTATAAAAGTGCAGTAATGCTCCTATTGTCTATTTTTGCTATCCAGGTTTTAAGGAAACCCTTCAAGCATCCGATTCCTCCTCGCTGCTGTCGTCCTGGGGGGATTCAGGAACTTCTTCCTCCGGGTAATTAATGGAGAGATTCACCATGGAAGCAACCTGGGTAGCGTGGCCTTTGATTGCATCAAAGATCGCATTTCGTTGGGCTTCCGTGTATCCTTGAGGGACACCGGTGGCCACGCGCCAGGATTTTGCACCAGGGTAGTGCATACGCATTAAGCCAAGTGCCATGCGTGCACCACCCAGTGCAGCGGAGCGAAGGAAGGATTCCCTGGACTCCGCCACCTCCATGATAGAACCCGGAAGTTTTTCAACTTCCGAGAACTCCCCAGTCTTGGAGGGAAGAAACTTGTTGATCAGTTGCATGCAAGCAACCCTGATCGAAGTCCAGGTCTTTTCAAAAACTCGGATTCTTTCAATCCGAGAAATATCTGCATTATCTCCTGTTTGGTAGCAAAAAACCAACCAAAAAGGTTAAGTACAAAAAAGGGAAGAAAAAATACAAACTGAGTGGTAAACGTTTACTTAAACTTACCAACAAGTTTGTCGATCTCGGAAGTTTCCTCCTCACGCAGGCTCAGAGCAGCTTCCAGGCGTTCAATGGTGGCCCGGTCTTTCTCCGCTTGGGCGGAAGCCTGGGATTGAGAAACCCCAAGTGCTAAGTTGCTGGCTTCCAGATTTTCTTGTGCTTTCACAAGATCCTTGTGAAGCTCAACATTCTCCTTGCGGAGATATTCGGCATTGCCAGAATCTTCAGCTGCTTGCTTAGCCTGAGCCAAAGCAGCTGAAAAGAAAGGAAAAATCCGAGTTAAATAATATTCCCGGAAAAAGTACTTAGACAAATGCCTGAATCAGAGAGTTCAGAGGAAAAATGGTTACATGTTGCTTCCGACAGTGCGAGCTGAGATGAGGCCAGCTCTGCCTCTCTCTCCTCAAGAATGCAAAGAAGATTCCTAACTTCTTTGTTCTTGATCGAGAGCTTGTTGAAAACCGCCACGTTAATGGCTTCGGCAGTTTGCTAGAACACGGCAAGGAAAAGAATATTTAGAAAGCATTAAGGTAAAAAGCATGCATTTTATTTAATGCTTGGGGGCTAGAGATACATACCTGGCTCATGCGTTGCAAACCTGCCAAGTTCTCAGTGAACTCCTTTGCGTACTCCGCAAAGAGAGTTCCGGCCATATTTAGACCGTCATTGATGTGCTTGAAGTCCTTGTCGAACTTGGGAATTTCTTCGTCGAAAGACCGAGAAGATTTTCCCGCATCCGGCGCCGCCCTTTCCCTCGTGTCAGATTCCGACACAACGGGATGGCTGGTCTCCAGTGGTTCGGTGGGGGGAGTGGCAGTGCGCTCTTCCGCCATTGAGGACGATGAGTCCAAAGGAAGCCAGAAGGAGGTAAACCCATACCTCGCATAATGTGAGAGGTAAGGAGGAAACGTTCTCCGTCTTTCGGTCTGGGCTCGAGCTCACCCTCTGAGTTTCGCCATTTGCCTTTAACTATTAATCCCTCCTTTGACATTTGTCGAAGGAGGACGAGGGAAGAATTACTCGGATTCCAGTTGCCGACAAATTCTGCTTCTTCGGCGCAGCGTGTTCGTTGACTTGAAGCGAGATCTTCTCCTCCGCTGTTTCAGGGGCAAACGGCGGGGAAGCTGCGGAGCTCGCACCCGCAACGTCCGCGGCGGCGGAAAGGTTTTCTCCGCCCGCCGCGGAGGCCGCGGTTTTCTCCGGCTCGTCGCCGGTGTGCTTGGGTGACCCCAACTGTGGATCCAGGTCGCCGATGAGGTCGTCGATGGCGGCGCGAGTGGGCGAGGACGGAGAGGATGCCATTTCTGGGCGGCGCGTTGCGTTCCGGCGTGCTTTGAGGCTAGGTGCGCTTGGGACAGTGTTTCGCTCGAGGAGCTCGTTCGCGTCAATGGCGTGGACAGTGAGGAGTGCGGAAGATTTTCGATGAGGACGAAGATGGCTATTTATAGCTAGAAATCCGTCAAGATACGTGCCAACGGCTATTTGACCGTTGGATGTTTAACGCGTGTCACTCGCCGGAAAATCCGGGAAATAAAACGACAGGGAAATAATGACTATCTCCTCGTTTTGCGTGAGAATCTGTCAGAGATACGTTGCAGGGTTTCCCGCGTGAAACCCAAACGTCCCTTGCGTCAGCATGATTTAGGCGCTGACGTAAGGAGTTCCTTTTCCGCGAAGGATCGTGAGAGAAAATCCGGATTTTCAGGATTCCGAGTTTTATGTTACCATCTCTTTCAAAAGAAGAATAAGAAGAATCAAGACTGCTGACTCAATATTTCTCGGACAAAGTATATTTGGTGAAAGACGGAGAATCAGAGTTTTAATCCTTCTTGGGGGCTACTGTCGGATATATACCAAATAGGGGTATATAAGATGGTAGATAAAGTGCCGGATTACCAGGGTGGTCTAAGTGGTAGTGGGCTCAGGTCCATTAGGCGGCCCAGTAACCCGACGCACAGAAGCTGGAATCTAGAAGAACCCGGATCACGGCCCAGGTGATCTGGCTTGGAGGAGAAGACGGATTCCTTGCTTTCCAAGTTACAAGTTACCGTAGTCCTCTAGGTTTCCTATTATGTAAGCCCTAATCCGGCTATTATATAAAACCGGACGGGAGATAGATTAAACAAGGAACGAATAACAGAGAAGCTCTACGCCAACTCGCCGAGAAGCTCATCCTCGTCGAGTAGCTTAGATCTAAACCCTCACATTGTAACCCTGTTTACGGGCTTTAGTCCGATTAGTGAGAAGTGCAGGAGTAGGCACGTCGTACTGTCGCGACGTACCGAACCTGGGTAAATCATGTGTTCTGTGTTCACTACGCGATCCCGTTACCCCACGTCTCTACCGTAGTCTCATGGCACCCCCGTCTATGAAAACTACTACGATGTCTCGACAATATTAGCCAAAATGTAGCTCCAAATGAACCTTTTCTGATTCAATCCTCTTATTTTCTTCCCCAATTTTATTTGGTTCTTCATCCGTCCTCTCGTTGGCATTTTATGAGAGCTCTAACTTTTCCTGTGCCCTCTCTTTTTCTTCCAGTGTCCTCGTCTTCTCCTCGATTGCAATATTTTATCTCTTCTAATAGGAGCCTTATACCTTCATCGGACTATTTGAATGCTAAGATTGACTATTTGATTGACATGCTTATTAATACTAATATTGATAATATTCCTTTACAAGATCTTGTTGAAAACAATCTTGAGAATTTTGATAGTAGTTTTATTGGAAATTTTAACAATGCTTGTAGGAACTTTTAGCAATGGCTATGCTATACGACCTTACGTTCCATAGTAATCAATACATTTTTTCATATCCTCCACCTAGTAGATAGAATAAATGGAGACCTGATTTTACGCCCACAATCTAAGGAATTCATGGAAAGGCAACATCAAAAAAAAAGTTTTTGGATCTTACATTGTTGATCATGCACTAATAGAAAAGATGTATAGGTACCATAATGAAGTTATGACCCGAACTAAGCTTGGGGATGTATGAGAACCAAAAATCTTAGTTACTATTGGGGAAAATTTATGTTATTATATTCTTGATTAGACTCTAGTGTTCCTTCTATGCCTAAAAATCATGATACTCCCAATATTTTTTTTAAGCTTATGATACTCTCAATATTTGTCCCATGATATATTGTGATATTGAATTGAAACCTGCTGATACCTCTATCGAAAATGCATTGGGTAAAATAGACATTGTTATGGTTGAATTGCGTATTACATTGATCTTATTATTGCGGACATGGAGAACTATTCTCTATGTCCTGTAATACAGAGAACTTTTTTCTTAGAACTCTAGGTGCAATAATTGATTTTAAAAAAGGGAATGTGAAGTTTCAGTTCCTACATAAGAAATGCGCAAGAATCATTCATGCATCTCGTGGTAAAAACTCATCTTGAACAACGTGGAGCCTAGTTATATGGTTATAAGGAAAGAGCTTCCGGAAGTAAAAACCCGTTATGTTTTGTTTTTTATTTTTTTGTGCCCTTGCTGTAGCTAACAACTTTTTTTCTTTCTGGTATTTTTTATCTTTCAAAAAATAAGGATCAAAGTTTTACCCATTTGGATTTAATTGACATTATTTAAAGAGTGCTTTTATTGTTTCAGAACGTTGCTGACCAGTGTTTTCTAATAATTAATTAGTAGATCTCAGAACAAAAAAAAACCATAGATTTAACATTATTTATACCCCTGCATGCATGATAAATATAAAAAGTTCTTGTTATTTTCCTCTACAGATTCTTCCTTTGGTTATAATTGTGTGCCTTAAGCTTTCTTTTGCACCATATTGGGTTGTCAAATGATTTTTGCATGTTGGACGCTCAAACAAACTTTGTGAATTTTAAAGACGAAAAAATTCTTGGATTCATGGCAATATCTTAGAAATATTGTCTATGGCACTAATGGCAGCCCGTACAAAAGAACGGAATATTTTTTCATATTTTTTTGAAAATGAGATGAAGGAACATAAAACTAAGAACCATCCAAGGAAATGTGAAAACCTTAAGATTGGGGATGTCAGTGCCTGATGACCCTCAAGTATAAGGGACCGCAACAGTCTTCGAGGGAAGTAAAACCCAAATTTATTGATTCGACACAAGGGGAGCCAAACAATATTTATAAGCCTTAACAACTGAGTTGTCAATTCAGGTGCACCCAAAAGTAGACTTGCTCGCAACAATTTATTAGTGGTAACAGTTTTATAGCAGCAGTAGTAGTAAAATAACAGCAGGAGTAAAATAGTAACAACAGTAGCAATTGTGGAAAACAGCAGGATGGGAGTACCGTAGGCATAGATGGAATGGATGAACGAGCGTTGCATGGATAACAAAGGTCATGTAATAATCTGAACATGGGCATTGCAGATAATAATAATAATAATAATAATAATAATAATAATAAAGCATCAAATTTCTAGGCAAACAATAGGCATGTGTTCCAATATAGTCGTACGTGCTCGCAATGAGAAACTTGCACAACATCTTTTGTCCTACCAGCCCGTTGCAGCGGGGCCTCAAGGGAAACTACTGGTAATTAAGGTGCTCCTTTTAATAAAGCACCGGAGCAAAGCATTAATACTCCGTGAACACACGTGATCCTCACATCAAAACCATCCCCTCTAGTTGTCCCAATTTCTGTCACTTTGGGGCCTTGGGTTTCGGACAATGACATGTGTAAAAAACTTGCAGATATGATCAAGAAACATAATTATACTCATGAAACAATAACATGTTCAGATCTGAGATCATGGCACTCGGGCCCTAGTGACAAGCATTAAGCATAACAAGTTGCAACAAAGGTAGAAAACACTAACAGTAGATAGTAGGCACTATGCCCTAACAATCTAGCATTATTACATGATCGATCTCATCCAATCCCTTCCATCCCTCTCATCCTACAAAAGTGTTTACTCACACAAGGACGGGGGAATCATGGATGGTTTATGGAGAAGAGGTGGCGGTGTCGATGGTGATGATCTCCTTCGAATCCCCGTCCCGGCAGGGCGCTAGAACAGGAACTTCTGATCCCCAAATTGAGTTTCGAGGTGGCGGTGGTGCTCTGTTGTGTTTCTATGGAATATGACGAACCCCCTCGCGTTTTAGGTCTTCGGGGCAAATGTAGTCGAAAGAGAAGCCCGAGGGGGTGCAGGTGGCCCCCACACACTAGGCGGCGCGGCCTGGGGGCCCCCAGGGGTGGTATGGGCCCCAACTTCCCCCCTCCAGGTGTCCTTATGGCTCCCGGGGTCTTCTGGTGATAAAAGTTCAATGGGGTCTTTTTCGGGCGATTTCCCGAAAGTTGATTTTTCTGCATAAAAACGAGACACCAAGGTAATTCTGCTGAAAACAGCGTTACTCCGTGTTAGTGGTATCCAAAACTCACAAGTGTAGAGGAAAACAATAAGGAAAGTGTTCGGAAAAGGATATACATTTTCGACGTATCAACTCCCCCAAGCTTAGCTTATTTCTTGTCCTCAAGCAATTCAGTGACAACTGAGTGCGATTAAAGACTTTTACGAACACATTTGTTTCATATGATGTAAATATACTCACTATATAATCAAGTGCTGAGACAATTCATAATAAGATGTATGCAAGATAAAAGTCACCTAGCAGTTATGCAAACCATGAAGATATGCCAACAAACTAATAATAAACAACAAAAGTATATCAATCTGCAGGATTACAAAGCTCATAACAGGGTATTTATTAAGTGTACTCTCTTGCCCTTAATAATGGAGCAAAACATAAATGCTAGGGCACCTCTGAAGTTCAAATGAAGACTAGAAATCAAGATATCAAAGATACAAGCATCAAAATTATACCACAATCAACCGCGTTTTGGGACAAACACATTACACTAAGAATGACTGCCATGCTCTCAAGAAGGTCCATAAAGTGAGAAGGTGATGACTCAATATAAAAATAAAAGAAAGGCCCTTCGCAGAGGGGAGCAGGGATTAACTCATGTGCTAGAGCTTTTTATTTTATTAAACAGAGGTATTGAAAACATTTTTGAGAGAAGTGTATGCTTATGTCAACGAATGGTAAAAAGACAATACAGTACTTCACAAGCCAACTAGACTTCACAAGAGCGGCTCCCATAGAAGGACACATCTGGGTAGAAGGTCATCCCTCTTTCTCTTTTGGTTACACAATTATGCTTTGACTGATAAATCAGGGGCAAAAGTAGTGAAGAGAATTTGTTGTCTTAATTTGGGGCTGGGCACCCCGCTGCCGGCTCTTCTATCATTTGGATAAGCAGATGAAGCCACTATTCCAGGGTGTGAAATCCAATCAACAAGTGAGATAAAGATTCTCTATTTACGTCCTCATGAGCTAAAACAGGCGTACAAAACAAGAATAATTTTTCGAAGGTTTTAAAGGTAACACACGAGAAATTTACTTGGAGTGGCGGTTAAATACCACATATATAGGTAGGTATGGTGGGCACATTTGGCAAACTTTAGTTTTTGGAAGTTGGATGCACGAGTAGAGCTCATACTTAGTACAGGTGAAGGCTAGCAATAGATGGGGAGCGACAATCAAGAGAGTAACAACTGTCATAATCATGTTTGCGACAAAACAAAATTAACATGGGCATAAAGTGATACAAATACTCTGAGGCAAAATAAATCATCGAGGCTTAATTGACTTTTTGTGTTCAATCATATTCATGTGTGAGCATGTGCCAAGTCGATTCAAGCGAAACAATCAGAGGGAGATACCACAATGTCATACCCTTCTATGAATAAAACAATACAAGCAAACATTCACACGACATGCTATCTTATATTAATAAGTTGGAAATAAACACGTGGGAGCATGAACTACTAAGCATCAATTAAATAACATACACCATACATGAACTAACTGAGCATGTTTCACATGGATGAGTATATGTGCAAAAATAAAACAAATAGAGTTCATACCAGCCTCTCACCACAACTTGGATTGTCGTAAATCGTCATTATTGCTCTTCACTTGTGGATTGAATAATATAGAATGATAACCAAGCTCCAAAGGAGACACGGAAGTTTGGTGAACTCTGCAACAATCTTTACAAAACCAAAGAAGAACAAGAAATATTTTTGGGTTTTCGAATTTAAGACAAGATCATGAGGAAACAAACAAACGAAGCAAAAAAAATTTGAATTTTTTAATATTAAACCGAAACGAGAAGGTAAAGAAAACCAACAAAAGAAACTAAAGAACCAAATAAAGAGAAACAACAGATTTTTTTTGTTCTTTTTGTGTTTAGGAAAGCAAGAACAAAACAATTAAAAAAAAACAAAAGAAGCGAAAGAAAACAAAAACATACGAAGAAAGTGAAAACACGGATATACAAAGAACCGACTGAACATGATTTAAAGATGAGTGTGATGTCGGTATACCTCCCTCCAAGATTAGGCTTTTGGCCTAAGTGGAGATCAATCACGGCGCGGGAAGTATCCCCACTATGGTGGGTCATCCCTAGCATGGACGTACTCGGGCGCCCATGAAGAAGATGAAGCAGTAGACGCATAGTCATAACTGGAGTGCTGGTATGGGATCTCCGCAGTGTCGGAGGGCTGGACGAAATCACTATCGTCCCCCTCTCCGGCATCCGCCCCATGCTGGGGGTGGTGCTCAATGTATGTATCCAGCTAACTCTCAGAATGTGTCCATCCTTGCCTGTCATTAAGATTAAAAAAAAGAGGTGCAGGCAAAAGTACTACTCTATCAGTTTTAGTCACTCTCCACCTGGATTGTTTGGAGAAAGTTATTCCATAAGATAAATTGTTCAGGTGAGAATGGGTGGAGAGAAACTTATGTTGAATTATGGAAACAAGGTCCAACCTCTCTAAAGGAAACTACAGGTCTAGAGGGTGTGGATCCACACCATGCAAAGCTAGCAAGCGTGAGGCAATAAGACCTCCACAAATTCCGCCCTTCTCACGGTTAAGTGAGAGACGGTAAGCAATTAAAGCACCAAATTTATAAGACCTATCATATCTTAAGGCAACTGAGATAAAATCCAGATCATAAACAGATAGCTTGTTGACAGTTTTTCTAGCTAACACACATTTAGAAATAAAATAAGCAAAGTATCGAATGCTAGGGAGTTGAATTTCTCGAATTTTACCACTCTCCCCCGTGAAGCTTATGCCTTGGCAAATCTCCTCATATAAGTCCAGCAGCGGTTTAGGCTGCCCTTTAATTTTCTCACATGAACCCCACTCTCGTACCTTGATAGCTGCAAAAAAATCACTGAAAGGCAAGTCTACCACTTTATTATAAATTTTGTAATGGACCATAGGGTTAGTTGAAGGCCATCTAAAGCAAAAGTCCTGCACCACAGACATAGTTAATTTAACGTGTTGGCTAGGTTCATCCTCAATGAAGCGGTCCAATCCTGCATTATGCACAAGAGTATAGAAATCCTGGAGAATTCCCGTAATCCGCATGAATTCCTGACCTGGATAGATCGATGGAAACACTCTTTCTTCATGGTGCAAATGCATGACCTCATGCAACTCGAACTCATGCTGGTTTAGTTGATGCACATTGTGCTCCATCTCTGAAATTTTTAACAATCATCACAAAAATTGATTTCAAGCAACTATAAGGTGGAAACTACCATAGAGGCTTATAGGAGAGATAAACATGCATCAAAACTATATTATTTCCACTCAAATCAAGCATGCAAACTCACATAAGATGTCACCTATAGTACCATAATACTCATGAAATACTCCACCAAACAAAATTCTACTTGGATAATCGGAGGAGTCACATACTAGAGAGCAAATGCACCAAATTTCAGCAACAATAGTGGGCTGAGCAAAGAGATCAAAAAACCTCGAGGAAGAACAATAAGAACTTGGGTTCCAGGAAATGTTTTGAGTTTTTGGGGTGAGAGAGGAATCCTTGGCAGGGGGAGAGTTAGTGGGGGGCCAGGGGGCCCTACACCATGTGTTGGCGCCACCAGGGGCAGGCCGCACCCCCCTATGGTGTGCCTGACTGGTGGGTCCCCCTGGGGTCTCCCAGATGGCTATATGCCTCATTTTTTACGTAAAAAATTATTATAATTTTTCTAGAATTTTTCGAGAAACATTATTTTTGAGATATTTCCAGAATTTAATAATTAATTAAAACCCAGAAAAAACAAATGTGGAAAGGTGGAAAACAAAACCAAAACCATAACTACAAAGGTTCTAAAACACTCCAATGGAAAAATAACCAAATAAAACAAAGGTGGAAGTGGTGAAAACAAAATTATGGGTGGTGAAAACATGCATAACCACAGTAATCAGGGTGAAAACATGACTATGGACACTAAAAGTCACTTTTCCTTGATTGAAATCAATAACAGCCCCTGCAGTGTTAAGAAAAGGTCTCCCAAGAATAATAGACATATTATCATCTTCAGGCATTTCCAACACAACAAAGTCATTTGCAAGGATATATTAGTGTGTATCAAATTTTCAAGAGAGAGCCTCTTATAGAGAGAAAAAGGTATAACACTAACTCCAGCTCCCAAGTCACATAAAGTAGTTCTAACATAATTATTTTTAATAGAACAAGGGATAGTAGGAATACCATGATCTCCAAGCTTCTTTGGAACCGTGCCGTCGAAAGAGTAATTAGCAAGCATAGTAGAAATGTCCTCATTAGGAATCTTCCTTTTGTTAGAGACAATATCTTCATATATTTAGAATAAGGAGGCAATTTAATAGCATCAGTCAAAGGGATTTGCAAAAACAGAGGTTTCATCCACTCACAAAACTTGTTATAATGTTCTTCTTCCTTTGATTTGTGTTTCTTGTTAGGAAAAGGCATTGATTTTTGTACCCAAGGCTCTCTTTCACTACCATGTTTATTAGCAATGAAATCCTCCTTAGTATACTTCCCAGTTTTAGTTTGCTTTTCAGGTTCAGCTACAGTTTCTTGTTTATCAGAAGCATTACTTTTATCATTACCACTTTCAGTTTCAGCATCAGAAATAGATATACTATTAGGATCTTGATGACTCCCAAGTGCAGGAGATCAATTGTAGTACCTTTCGATAAGTATTTGAGTGTCGAACCCACGAGGAGCTGAAGGTAAGCTATCTATTCTCTAAAGCCCTATAACCCTCTTATATGGCTGTTTATGCAAAGCAATAAGTTTGACTAAAAGGAACTAACTAATTAAAAGCAAGTGACGTGGAGTGTGGTTTGTCTAGTAACTAGTGAAGCAAGTTTAAAATGCAAGTTTCTAAGCAAGTTTCACAAGTAGCAAGCAGCAAATATCTCAAGTATCTCAAGGGAGCAAGTGTTCTAGCAATAGGTGTTTCGTTCGTGTGGTTGTCACAATTAGTGAAGCACATGTTTTAGTCTTAGTTGTTTCTTCTAGGAAGGAGCCATGAATAGGTATAGTCAAGTAAATGATCTACAACCCCTTATGATGGATCATGTGGCCAAGTAAATGACTGCACAAGATTGATTAAGACATAAAGTCCCACCATAGCCTTATGTTCTGAGGTCCCCTATATATATATCCCCCAATAACTTAACTTTGTGGCTCGGTCTCAGATTACTGTCACTCCCAAGTCACCACCACTCCATTATGCTACCGGTGATCACCTTACATGCATTCCCCAACATATGCGTGCACTCATATATTGTACATAAAGACAATCATAGAAGATAACAAACTTGTATGCAACCAATCAACGAACTATTTCACCATTGCCAAGAACAATTCACTACTCAAACATAGACGGGAGACACAATACATCAAGGGAATATAGTATTGCATCATACATTGTGTTTGCCAAGAGATTACAGTGGAGAGATGGAGCTGATCTTGCTGTAGTTGTTGATGATGAACACGCCGGAGGGGGGTGGAGCCCTCCGGGGGTGATCCCGGCGGCGTTTCCCCCATCCGATCTTCTCCGGCGGCAGCCTTCTATCTCTCTGTTTCGTGGTTTCGTCTCTCGGCGCCGCCTCCTCCTCGAAAAGGCCACGGGACCCTTTATATAGTCGTTTTTAGGTCACGAGACACTCGGGAGAAGAAAGATCGACGGCATCGGAGCCACGGGGGCAAAAAGGGGGCCTCTCACACGGCCAAGGAATATGGACGCGTGGAGGGTCCTCTTTTCCACCTGGTGCCATTTGTCCCTCTACTTTGGCCCATGATCTTCGTCTCAAAAATTCTGAACCGTGCTCTTTGGCCTTGCCCTTTTTGGAGTCCCGAAGCTCCCAGAAAGTTTGAAACACTAAAAAGTACGTTTTCTGGAAAAACAGGGTTAGAACCAAAAGAAGGGGGATTGTTCAGAAAATCCCCCAAATCATTATAAAACATGAATATAAGTTGCTAATATGTAGGAAAAACAAGTAATAACATGCAAAGTTCATGTATGCATTTTACATGCATCAACATCCCCAAGCTTAACCCATGCTCGTCCTCGAGTATGAAGGTGATAAAACTAACATGGACTTTGCATATTGAAACAATCTTGGGATATCAAGGAGGATTATTCATGCTACATATAATCAAATGATTAATACTAGAAATGAGTAGCAATATACAATTCATGTTGTAAGAAATATCAAATATGCAAGCAAAGATGCTTCATGAAGTTCACAAAGTGTATAATGAAATAAAAGCACTATGGACCAAATGCATACACAAAATGAAAAATAAAATCCTATATTGGTCAAAGAATAGCATAATGGAAAATAGAAAATTTGGTGGACACTTTGGAGAAATTTGAGTAGAGGTAAAACACGATCAAGTCTTATTTAGCCTCTAAATTATTCAACTAAAATTACTAATTGAAATGTGGTATCCATTGATCTAGGACTCTCATTTCCCCTTTATCACTAGCATCTTAAATGGTGAATGTTGAAGTAATGTGAATGACAAGGTGGTTGAAAGCCTCATGCCCCGTGAGTGTGAAAACCTACTCCATGATTACTCAACTTAAGATTCCTAATAAGCTTTGTACAATCATAATAAGTATTAATGACATCATAGAGAACCGCAAAGAGGTACCTCTTGCCCCATGACATGGAAACAAGCCCATGTCACAATGACAAGACAAACAAACGGAGTAGACTCATCATCCTTTTTATTTTCATTCACTATTATGCATAGCTTCTTATTTTATTGTAGGATGTGTTGTAGAGTCACTCAAGCTGTAAGTAAATTTCCACCATGATAAAGCATGGCTTGGGTTAGCGGCCCAATGCGTTTCTCTAGTCATATAGATACTTACTCATCAAAACTTACTATTCCTCTATTTCATTTCGGCATGGCAGGAGTCCAAAAACAAAAGTACATGATATCAACCAAATGTAAATTTTTGTGCAATGTTGAAAGCTTTCTGGTGATACACGTTTATAGCTAGCTCCCAACCACACACTTTTCAAACACAAAACTTGTGGCTCCCATTATTGGGTCATGTTTATTAGATGCATAAAAAGTAAAGTGTGCCTTCAAAAGTTCGTGAGAGTCCTATCCCAAGTTCAACCCATGACAATTAATAAAGTGAATATCTTAATTTAGAACATAAATAACACAATAACATGTTGAACATACTCGGAATAGCAATGAAGCTGATGGGAAGATATGGTGGACTCACTGGAAATACTTGGCTAAGGAGTGTTGGAAACAAGTTTTTACTTGTTGGAATTTTTAAATTTTTGGCTAGCAAGAGGGAGATAGTTGACCAGATACTATGCATGAATATGTCCATAGAACTACTCATTTTATGACAAACTAAATAAACCAGCAATTAACATCAAGGACATGAATAAGAGATATCTCAAGACAACATTATTGCAAATTTCTACACATAAAAAGCCTATAAATCATGCAAACATATGTAGCTCTTCAAATCAACCATGACATCCCTATTCCAAGTCATAATAATAGCATCCAATACATTCCAACCCCAAACTACAGTATCTCAATCTCATATAAAATGATGGGTGTGGTCTTATCAAAACAAAAATAAAAATAAAAACTAGACGCTTCAAGTCTCTACGATAAATGCTTTGCTTAGAAAAACAGAAAGTAGATGTGTGCTAACCAAAAGAGTGTAGCTCCAGTGGGGTGTTCATCACATCCCCAAGCTTATGGCTTTCACCATTCTTGGATGTCTTGAGGCGCAGCTCCTCTATTCCCTGTGAAAAAACTTCACAAAACATGTTTCTCCCATTCTTTTTCTGTGGGGTGAGATTAGCAAGGACAAATAAATCACATGCTTTCTGTGCAAAATTCCAAATCAAATGCTCCAGTAGATAGACAATAAGGTTCATTATGTTGTATGTTCACTCTCTTGCTTGAAAGAATCATGGAAATTCGATTCCCAAGCCCAAAGAGTGCATAAAACAAAAGAAGGCAGAATCTGTCCAGAAAAGCAACAGCAGCAAAACGAACGTTTTTCCCTAAGCTAGACGCGTAAAAAATTAAGCCAATTTTTGTGCTTACAGAGGACGAAAAGTTGCAGAACATACTAAAAAATTAGCTCAATCCGACATACCAATCAAAAACGTAAAAATCATACGGTGAGCAGACTCGTGCTGAAACAGAAATTTCATGCACTAGGATAGCAACTTATAAGTCCAAATGGGTTTGACTTGAATATTTATTGAAAACTCCAGAATTAAAACCAAAAAAAAAAACTAATCTCTTGAGACAGCAAGAGGACACTAGTAAAATCCAAACAAAAACAACCGGGTTGCCTCCCGTAAAGCGCTTTCTTTATAGCTATATAGCTAGGCTTTACTTACTTAACATCATGATGGTTGGAGTGAGGTGGCTCGGCATCCCCAAGCTTGGATTCTTGTACTTATTTGATACATGTAGGGTGAGCCCAGGGGTACATCCCCAAGCTTGATTGGTTGTCCCTCTTGATCTTTGTTCATCTCACTCAACTCTTCCTCCTGAAAAATTCTTCTTACACAAATCTCAACATAAAACTTGATTAGAGGGGTTAGTGCCTCCATAAATAAAATCCACATAGGTACAGAAAAGACACATCATGAGTTGATTCTAAATATTAACTACTGTTACTACAGTTGTGCATTGCTCCTTGATCAAAAGAACCGCACAAAACACAAGTAATGAGAGCAATGCAAAATAAAGACATAATCTGCCAAAAACTGAACAGCCCGTAAAGAGTGAATTTTTAGAGGCACTTAAGTTGCTCAAATCAGAAAACTTAAAACTAATGAAATATGTAGTGATAACTAAATATTGCTGTCGTAAATTACCAGGTTAAAATTCCACTTCTGTGATTTTAAACATTTTTCGCGGTGAAGTTCAGGAATCTGTTTTCTTGACAGCTAATTACTATTGTTTAATCCTATCTCTCATATAAGATTATTCTTGCCATTTAAGATGAGAAATAAGACAGAAATTTGATGTTACAGTAGTGAACTAATATTTTTTATTGCTTTTAGCTTTGGAAAAAGTTTTAATGATAGAGACTTTGCAATGGTTTCATTGGCATGAACAACACATGTTCAAGGTTGACCCCAACTTCTCCATTACTCATCCTTCTCATTTACTTTCCCAAAAAATTTTATAAAATGAAAATCTTAAACTAAATGATACATAACAGTAGGTAAAGGCATTTTACATGTTGTAAAGACATAAATGTGTTCTCAAACCGAATAGGAAATTAAAGCATAAGGAACACACCAAAAAAATATTAAACAATTTATTTTTTAAGTCTAACCCATTTCCTATGCATTGGCATTTTGTAATGAAACAAATAAAATAAGCACATAATAGCAAGCATAGAAAGGTAGATCAAGTGCAACTTCAATACTTTCAGCATAAAGAGGGGAAACTTAATATTGTTGAAATATGTGTAACCATGTTTCCCTCTCTCATAATAATTTTCAGTAGCATCATGAATAGATTCAACAATATGAATATCACATAAAACATTCTTATCATGAGCCACATGCATAAAAGAATCACTATCTCCACATAAGTAAAATCCACATTAGTGATAGTGCGAGTTAAACATTCATAATTTTCATTGCAATCATCATATATAGGAGGCATAGCATCATCAAAGTGAATTTTCTCCTCCAAGCTTGGGGAACTAGAAATATCATGCTCATCAAAACCAACTTCCCCAAGGTTAAAACTTTCCATAGAATCAGCAAGTATATCATTTTTATCCTCAATAGTAGGGGGACTAAAAATATCATATTCATCAAGACAAACTTCCCCAAGCTCAAGGTTTTCCTTAGCAATAAAGGTGTTCAAAGAATTAGTATTACAACAAATATGATTGTTGTGCAAATAATTTTTCAATTTCTCCTCAAACACTTCATGTCCTAATTCAAGGTAGATATTATACAGTTCTAAAATTGTTTGGTTGTTTTCCATTTTATAATTTTTTGTGTGTTTTAGGTTTATATGTTAGTATGCAATGCAAACAAGAATAAAAGCTTAGCACAACTCTCCCCGGCAACGGCGCCAGAAAAGTGCTTGATGACTCCCAAGTGCAGGAGATCAATTGTAGTACATTTCGATAAGTATTTGAGTGTCGAACCCACGAGGAGCTGAAGGTAAGCTATCTATTCTCTAAAGCCCTATAACCCTCTTATATGGATGTTTATGCAAAGCAATAAGTTTGACTAAAAGGAACTAACTAATTAAAAGCAAGTGACATGGAGTGTGGTTTGTCTAGTAACTAGTGAAGCAAGTTTAAAATGCAAGTTTCTAAGCAAGTTTCACAAGTAGTAAGCAGCAAATATCTCAAGTATCTCAAGGGAGCAAGTGTTCTAGCAATAGGTGTTTCGTTCGTGTGGTTGTCACAATTAGTGAAGCACATGTTTTAGTCTTAGTTGTTTCTTCTAGGAAGGAGCCATGAATAGGTATAGTCAAGTAAATGATCTACAACCCCTTATGATGGATCATGTGGCCAAGTAAATGACTGCACAAGATTGATTAAGACATAAAGTCCCACCATAGCCTTACGTTCTAAGGTCCCCTATATATATCCCCCAATAACTTAACTTTGTGGCTCGGTCTCAGGTTACTGTCACTCCCAAGTCACCACCACTCCATTATGCTACCGGTGATCACCTTACATGCATTCCCCAACATATGCGTGCACTCATACATTGTACATAAAGACAATCATAGAATATAACAAACTTGTATGCAACCAATCAACGAACTATTTCACCATTGCCAAGAACAATTCACTACTCAAACATAGACGGGGAGACACAATACATTAAGGGAATATAGTATTGCATCATACATCGTGTTTGCCAAGAGATTACAGTGGAGAGATGGAGCTGATCTTGCTGTAGATGTTGATGATGAACATGCCGGAGGGGGGTGGAGCCCTCCGGGGGTGATCCCGGCGGCGTTTCCCCCCTCCGATCTTCTCCGGCGGCAGCCTTCTGTCTCTCTGTTTCGTGGTTTCGTCTCTCGGCGCCGCCTCCTCCTCGAAAAGGCCAGGGGACCCTTTATATAGTCGTTTTTAGGTCACGAGACACTCGGGAGAAGAAAGATCGACGGCATCGGAGCCACGGGGGCAAAAAGGGGGCCTCTCACGCGGCCAAGGAATCTGGACGCGTGGAGGGTCCTCTTTGCCACCTGGTTGGCGTTTTGGCCCTCTACTTTGGCCCATGGTCTTCGTCTCGAAAATTCTTAACCGTGCTCTTTGGCCTTTCCCTTTTTGGAGTCCCGAAGCTCCCGGAAAGTCTGAAACACTAAAAAGTACGTTTTCTGGAAAAACAGGGTTAGAACCAAAAGAAGGGGGATTGTTTAGAAAATCCCCCAAATCATTATAAAACATGAATATAAGTTGCTAATATGTAGGAAAAACAAGTAATAACATGCAAAGTTCATGTATGCATTTTACATGCATCAGATCTTTAGCAGGTTCAGGAGATTCTACAACATTTTTATGTTTGTTCTTGTTTTTCTTAGAAGGAGGACTATTACTTTTAGGTTGTTGAGAATATTTTTCAATTCTTTTAGGATATCTTTCGGGATACAAGGGGTCCTGAACAGAAACACCACTTCTAGTAATTATTTCACAAACATGTTTTTCTCTAGAAGCATTAGCTAGCATATCTTTTTGCAATTTAGTGAGTTGATCAATTTGAGTTTGAACCATATGAAAATGATTAACAAGCATTTTCACATCATTAGAGGTTCTCTCAATAATACCATGCAAATTATCAATAGCTCTAGAGTTTTCCATAAGATGGTTTTGCACTCTCATATTAAAGTTGACTTGCTTAACAACATAATTATCAAATTCATCTAAGCATTGATCAGGTGGTTTAGAGTAGGGAATATCTCTATTATCAAAGTATTGGAGAGAGTGTACCAGAAATGTTGATGGATGAGGAATAGGCTTACATAATTCTTCTATAGGAGGTAAGTTCTTCACATCTTCAAATTTAATACCGCTCTCTTTAAGAGATTTCTTGGCTTCCTTCATCACTTCATCATTTAATTCAATCATCCCTCTCTTCTTGGGTGTTGGTATTGGTGTTGGCTCTGGTGTAAGTTTAGGCTCAGGTATATTCCAATCGTCATTATTTTTGGCTATTTTTTCCATTAATTCCTCAACTTCTTCTGGAGTTCTTTTCCTAAAAACACAACCAGCACAACTATCCACGTATGTCCTAGATTCAACAGTTAGTCCATTATAAAATATATCTAAGCGCTCATTTTTAGGTAGTGGGTAGCCAGGGCTAGATCTTATTAAAGAACAAAACCTTGTCCAAGATTTAGGCAATTTTTCTCCTTCAATTTTCTCAAAGTTAAAGATGTCCTGCATAGCAGCATGTTGGGCACTAGCAGGAAAATATTTTTGAAAGAAATCATTAACCAAATTCATAGGACTAGCAATAGATCCAGGTGACAGATTGTTAAACCAAGTTTTAGCTTCATCTTTCAATGAGAAAGGAAATCTTGGTAACAAAATAAGTACGCAATTTAGTATCATTAGAAAATAAACTACTCAAAGATGAAAGCTCATTCACGTGTTCCATAGCACTTTTACTTTCAGTTCCACAAAAAGGTTCCTTCTCAACAATAGATATGTAAGATAAATCTAGAGAGAAATCATAATCCTTTCTCTAATGTGTATGGGAGATGTGGCAAACTTTGCATTAAGAGAAGATTTATATTTCATAGCTCTTGCAAGAAGACTCTTAAGAGCACTTGCACCAGTAGTAGCTTGATCTTCTTTAATAAAATCATCATTAAGTTCAATATAGGTTTCATCAAGATCATCAATAGACTCAGGTGAATTAACAGGCGTACCAATATTTTCAACATTTTCAATTTGTTTGTATTTAGCAATTGTAGCATCTAGGAAAGGACCTAGAGAACCAGTATCATTCAGCACAATAGAAGCATCATCAAAAGTATCAGAAGCATTTTCAGACTCAGCAGAAGTAACAATACGTGTACCATGCGGTGGTGTAAGAAGCTTACTCATAACAGACGGTGAATCAAGAGCAACATAGGTGTTCAAAGTTGTACCTTTTCTTGTAGTGGATGGTAATATAGGAACTTTTCCATCACGGGTCTTGCCCATGATGTAAGGCTTGCAGTGAACAATATCACGTTCAAGTGAGCAAATAAATAAAGCTATGCTCCCTCACAACGACACCAGAAAATAGTCTTGATAACCCACAAGTATAGGGGATCGCAACAGTCTTGGAGGGAAGTAAAACCCAAATTTATTTATTCGACACAAGCGAAACCAAAGAATATTTATAAGCCTTAACAACTGAGTTGTCAATTCAGCTGCACCTGAAAGTAGACTTGCTCGCAACAATTTATCAGTGGTAACAGTTTTATAGCAGCAGTAATAGTAAAATAACAGCGGGAGTAAAATAGTAACAGCAATAGCAATCACGGAAAACAATAGGATGGGAGTACCGTAGGCATAGAAGGAATGGATGAATGGCCGTTGCATGGATAATAAAGGTCATGTAATAATCTAAACATGAGCATTGCAGATAATAATAATAAAGCATCCAAGTTCTAGGCAAACCATAGGCATGTGTTCCAATATAGTCGTACGTGCTCGCAATGAGAAACTTGCACAACATCTTTTATCCTACCAGCCCGTTGCAGCGGGGCCTCAAGGGGAACTACTGATAATTAAGGTGCTCCTTTTAATAAAGCACCAGAGCAAAGCATTAACACTCCGTGAACACACGTGATCCTCACATCAAAACCATCCCCTCCGGTTGTCCCAATTTCTGTCACTTTGGGGCCTCGGGTTCCGGACAATGACAAGTGTAAATAACTTGAAGATATAATCTAGAAACATAATTATACTCATAAAACAATAACATGTTCAGATCTGAGAACATGGAACTCGGTCCCTAATGACAAGCATTAAGCATAACAAGTTGCAACAACGGTAGAAAACACTAATAGTAGATACTAGGCCCTATGCCCTAAAAATTTGGCATTATTACATGATCGATCTCATCCAATCCCTTCCATCCCTCTCAGCCTACAGCGGTGTTTACTGACACATGGATGGGGTAATCATGGATGGTTGATTGAGAGGAGGTGGCGGTGTCGATGGCGATGATCTCCTTCGAATCTCCATCCCAGCAGGGCGCCAGAACAGGAACTTCTGATCCCCGAATTGAGTTTTGAGGTGGTTGTGGCGCTCTGTTGTGTTTCTGTGGAATATGACAAACCCCCTCGCGTTTTAGGTATTCGGGGCATATGTAGTCGAAAGGGGAGCCCGAGGGGGTGGAGGTGGCGCCCACACCACCAGGCGGCGTGGCCTAGGGGGCGCGCCCAGGGGTGGTCTGGGACCCTCCTGGCCCCCCTCCATGTGTCCCTATGGTTCTCGAGATCTTCTGGTGATATAAGCTCAATGGGGTCTTTTTGGGGCAATTTCCCGAAAGTTGATTTTTCTGCACAAAAATGAGACACCAAGATAATTCTGCTGAAAACATCGTTAGTCCGTGTTAGTGGTATCCAAAACTCACAAGTTTAGAGGAAAACAATAAGGAAAGTGTTCGGAAAAGGAGATACGTTTTGGACGTATCAGTGCCTCCCACTACATTAACAACATCTTGGTTGAGCAACTCAAGCGAACCGCCCTACCTGACTTTGGATGAAGATAGAAGGGAGAAGGTTGTGAAGGTGGCCTCGTTATCCACACATCTGGTCGGAGGGCCCATTCTCTCTCTTCCATCCCGCCTTCTGAATTGGGCTTAGGTGTCTCTCAGGACAAGATATGCGACAGCTTCCAAATGATGTATTGAAGGAAAAGGCCAAAAAGTGGGATCTCCGGAACGGCCATCTCAAAAGAAGTAAGTTCTTGATCATTTCCATGGGAATGTGATTTTAGCGGTTACGAACTTGAACTTGGCAGTAGCCACGACGATGTCAGTCTCTTTGTCATTCTTTCACCATTGCCGAGTAGCGAAGTGAGCATACTCAAGATCCAATTCAAGGAAAACATGTCACATTGTTTTTTCAGCACTATAAAATCTTGTATAAATTTCGAGCATATGTATCACAATTTTTGTTGCATATTGCATCTCTGCATTCGATTTAATACCTATATGATTTATTTATTTTGTTTTATCTATTTTATGAGCATGGTTAAGGTACATGAATATAGAAATAAATAAATAAATAATATATGATATGATATGATACACTAAATAGAAAAGGGGAAGGGGATAAAACTTGCAGGATAAAGCACCATAATTTTTTGGGAAGGGATCAAAATCGGCCTCTGAATTAGAGCGATGCACATAGCCTATTTTTTTTTGCAAATTTTCAAGAGTTCCAAGTATATTTTACAGCTCAAGGATCACATAACGTGGCATCATGAATCAATGAGACACAAGCTGGTTTTGGTCCGCCATCTTTTGAAACGAGAAACCATAAACGGGCTCAGTTTCAATGCAATAACAAAGTTAGATGACGAAAATTGTGTGCCAAAAATAAGTTTGTTGGATCATTGGAATATTAAGTAATTTACATATGAGTTTAATTAACGAAAATAACATCACAAATGCACTTTATAAATCTAACCACATACAACAAACTTGACATATCTAGTTATATGTAAAGGACCAAATACTAGTGCTAAAAGAGATAAAAGTAGCACATACGTGTCGAGTAAGAAGGTCTCCACATTGGCATTATTTTTTTCGAACACGGTGATGAAGAGGATGTACACGAATGGTCGGCGCATGTATAATCGAACGAAAAACGACTAGTTGCCGAGATACTCCCCAAAAATCTCACCGGCCTTCTTCACTGCATGTTCTCAATGGACGTGGGTTCGGAGGCCCCTATCCTGGATGACCATGCATGCGGTCGTCGGATTGGCAAATTCTAGTCGCAGCACATCAAAAATAAGTTGGGAGTGACGAGACAGAGAGTGAGTGGTTTTATAGATCTGCTTGTTATGTTCCCTTCTCTATATTCTGGGGACAGACAGAGAAAACAAGTGTGGGTGTAGGAAACAGGGTACATGTCACACATGCACATACCTATTGACACATACACACGGAGTTAGTGCACCATGCAAAATTCTGATCATCCAAACAATGGGTTCTAACTCAGACTTGATTCACGAAATGTGGCGCGCATGGTATGTGTGGCATGGCGAGACAGGTGACGGAGTGCACATGAACTTCTGCAGTTCTCACTAAGTGTAGGTGGATGAGTTTCCCATATAAACATGTCAAACTTTCTCCCCACTAGCAATGAGACCAAGGAAAAAAAAAATAGTGTCCTATGAGAAATAGCGGCAACCTCCTCTAAATGCTATGCACGCTATAGCGTAATAATAGCGTGCTATATCAAAATAGCGTTTTGAAAAATTTATTAAATATATCTGAAAAATTGAAGGATTTCAACAAGAATAAATAATATAGTCCAAAAATGTCAGAACAATATATGTATAACCACATAAAAAAAGTGTACTCTAGTTGGTTAAATCTTAACATCAACTTTCAACGGGGCAATAAGACAGTATAAATTACTTATTCAAAATTATAAACCTAGCGATGTCATCTTCACGATTGTTTTTCATTGCCACAAAAAACATGAAGAAACTTTTTCTTCTTCCTAGGGTGGAAAACTCGAGCATTTGGCCCAATAGGCTGGAAAAATAATAGCGTGCGATAACGTTACGCCGTTTTAGCGTGATATAGCATGCTATTTCGTGAATAGCGCAATAGCGGGCAAAAGTGTTAAAATTTAGCGTGGACCCTCCAAATATGCTATATCGTGCTATTAGCACCGAAATAGCGCGCTATTTTTTTCCATGAACGAGACACTAAACTTAGTTGCACTATATATTTCATCTCTGCAATGTGTTCTCTTCTTTATAGTCTGGGGACAGACAAAGAAAATAAGTTGGTGTAGGAAACAAGGTACATATCACAAATGCACATACCTATTGACACATACACACGCAATTAGTGCACCATGCAAAAATCTAATCATCCACAATGGGTTCTAACTCAGGCTTGATTCACGAAATGTGGCGCGCATGGTATGTGTGGCATAGCGAGACAGGTGACAGAGTGCACGTGAACTTCTGCTATTCTCACTAAGTGTAGGTGGATGAGTTGCCCTTATTGACATGTCCAACTCTCTCCCCACTAGCAATGGGACAGTAAGCTTAGTCCCTCTACATGTACATTCCATGCAACCAATTTGAACGGCGGTATGAGATTTTCATTATTTGTTAGACTAGATGGGATAAGGCCAATAAAGTTGAAAATATATTATATAAAATAAGTATTGAATATCTATTAAAGGTTAAATTGGTGGGGAAAATACGCAAAACTGACCAATAGTGTGAACTACACACGTAGGAAGAAAGCAATCTAATCACTATCAACGGCTGATAGTTGTGCTCCAGTGGTAGTCCTACAATTTATACTATAGCTGAAATATATGTGAACTATTTTCCATGTTTTTAATTATGTGCATAGATATTTGTGAAACATAGCTAAGCTTATTGTGTGCGACTATATATATTTACGCGAAACTTGTAGAATTTATCAAATTTGTTTGTCTGTCGATGATTATTTTTAGATATATTATTTGCATACCAAGAACACGTCATGCACATGTTGTGTTCTCATTATTTAACCCACTCAAAGCATATTTTAAAACGGAAATATGGGTAAAAAAATCATGAAAAATTCAATTTATAATGTGGAATTTTCTATGAATGCGGTTATCTAATTGGCACTAAACTCATTTATGAAGATGTTTATTAGACCACATAAAGTTTCTATCTATAGTATAAATATGTATATATTATGGATTTATCATAAACAAATTGATAAAAAATACTATGCTACAAAATATAGTTTACATCTAACTAATATATTTTCAATCTATATGCATTATGAATATATGTGGTTAACAATGCCAAATAAGAAATAGAAATTATCCTCCTTAGGATTGTAAAATTCTAAAAATAAGTATGAAATTTTAATATAAAACTTAGGCAAGGCATGACACGCACAAAACAAACCGCATGCGATGGATCGAACTTGATCAAACCCAGACACAAATGGCGATGGAACTAGTAGGATAAATTATAGAAAAAAAATCAATAAACTAGTAGACACGTCCGGGACGGATGGATCAACCCAGATACACTTGCGTATTCCGAAATCGAGCAACCATGTACACACAAACAGGCAACAACACTAGATCGAACCCATCGACGCCTAGTAGATCGATCGAACACTAGAAATGAATTATGCACGTACGGCGAGGGAAGGGAGATGGGATCGACCATCTCTTGTAGGCACTCACCAGGCACACCACGCACGCGATCCATGGCCTAGATCTAGTGGAGGAGGAGCGGCGGCGTGGTCTTGGCCATCACCGGCCAGCGCTGAGAAGGGAAATTGAGCTTGCGGTGATTGTGGCTGGTGGGCGTGGGCTTATATAGGCGGGCGCTCTACGCAATGCAACTGGGTCACGCAGCATAGGCACGCACGCCGGCGTACCAAACCAGCATAGACGATACCAGGACTGATGGCTCTGATAGCCGATTCATCTAGATGCCTCGGGCAGTTAGGAATGGTCGGCCATGTTTCCTGGGTTTTTACCATGCGCCCGCCATTTCGACAGCATTGCTTTTCTCCTTTCTAACTTAGAACATCTGCACGCGGAAACAACTGAGGATTGAAAAAACATAGAACAGCTAAAAACTGAGCATCAATTTCTACTATTACGGTTTTCGTTTTAGTCGACCCGGCTAGCTCAACTTTTTTTTAAACCTTCCCTCTCGCTCAACTTTGGACAATCTAAAGTCTGTTCTAGTAGCTACATCGGGGCCATTGTCCCGTACTTGGCGCGACGCCCGAGATCTACGAGTGGTTTTCTTGGTGGTTAAAGCATCTCCAGCCGTACCCGTGAGAGCCCTCAGTTCGCCTTTTTTCGCTGACGCACCAATTTTCGCCCTGACGCGCCCCCAGAAGTTCAACTAGCGCCGGTTTGGGCCAAAATTCGAGCCAGCGTACCCATACTGATCCCAACGCATCGGGGGGGGGGGGGCATTTGGGGATGCCGGATGAAGGAAAATGGCGCGAAAACGAGTCTCGTGCAATTTTCGGCCGCGTGGACCCGCCCTATCGAAGCTCTGAGAGCTTAGCCCTCCTCGGCTCCCGCGCGGATTAATGTTGCCGCCGTGTGGACTCGCCTAATGGTGGTGCACCGGCACATCTTCCCCGTGACCCTTCCGGTCGCCCCTTCGCCCCCTTAAAAATTCACATCGTTGTCCACAGAGAACACATCTCTTGCCCCCCTCCGCTCGCCGTGCACAGACCAAATTCACGCCCAGACCATCCCTTGCTTCCCGGTGAGGCGGAGCGCTCCCCCGGTGCGCTTCCCCGGCGATGGCGCCACCGCGAACCGATTCAGAACGCGTTGGCTACACGACAAAGAAGCCAAGCTCATCTACACGGCGGGCCAGTCCCACCGGACATGCGCCTCCTCGACGAATGGAGGCTGAGCGCGGGCGGGCTGCCGGTGCCCCCCTCCCCGAAGGCAAGGACCTCGTGGCGGCGATCCACACGGAACGCGCCGGCATGACAGAGGAGCGGTGCGCCAAACCGTGGTTCCACCTCGCCAACTACGGTGCCCGGGTGGTCTTCTTCGAGGAGCGACGCACCCAGGAGCTGGACTCTAAGACTGCCCACTTCCGGCACCGGCGCGCGGCAACTCTGAGGGCTTCCATCGCTGGTGGGGCGCCTCTGGCCGTATCCTCGCTGTCGTTCTCGCGCACATCGATAACGGCAACAGATCGCGCTTGGAGTACCCCTCCCCCTCCCCCCCGCGCACCTGTCGCGGGTCCGGAGCTCCTCACGACATCGTGGCGGGAGCGCCTGGTCTGCGAGAAGGATGGAGACACCATCATCGTCTTCGTCGTCCTGCTCCCAGTCTTTTGGCGCGCCGCCGCCGCCGAAGCTACTCCTTGTGAAGGCCGAGCCTTCCTTGGCTCCTCCTTCCCGAGCGCACGCTCGGGAAATCGTCATAGGGGAGCGGCACACTCCATCGCCGCCCAGAGGCCACCTGTGCCTCGTCAAGCCAAAGAAGGAGGAGGACGCCAGGAGGGAGCTCGACCTAGAGGTGACCCTCGCCTCGTCCTGCAAGGACCATCTCGCCCCAGAGGTGGCAAAACTGCGCCGCACCTTGGAGGAGTTCGTCGCCCGGAGCCGCGGCCGGAGCCCTAGGGTCGAGCAAACCTAGCAGCAGCGGCGACCCCGACCAAGGCTGCAGCTAGGCCACCCCGAAGAAGGAGCCGCCGAGCGACTCCGACTCCGACTCCAATGACGGTAGTGGCTACTCGCGCTTCTACTGCTTCCTCGGCATGGAATAGGCATAGATTTTAGGATTTTTAATTTCTGAAATGCCCCTATGTAAATCCGCCTATATTCGGTAATATTAATATAAATCGCCTAAATTTCGTTCAAATTTATCTATATTTGTCAAATTTTGGTTCAAACTCGGCTTGTCACTTGGTGGCACGACCGTGAATTGTTGCCCCCATGGCGAAAATAGCGCCAGCGGCACCCCAGGAGGCGCTATTTTCCGCCAAAAAACGGCCAGGAGGGCGCCAATGGCTGGAGATGCTCTTAGAGCTACGAGATGACCGGGGGCCGTGCGGCGTTGTGCCTCGTGGGTGGCTTTGATGCGAGTGGCGTGAGTCGGGATGGTAGACACGGAGTGGGGTGTGTTGTGTTTGATGGACTAGCGTCGTCTGGGCGAAATGTTTTTTACCCCGGTATTTCTCATTAACATTACAATGCATGATTTTGGGGCAGATATAAACAGGCCCTACTCTTTTTCTTCTATACAAATTGGAGAAATGCACCTCGAGAGGTTACTTAAAAAAGAAAGGTGACCTTCGACATGTGGCTAATTCTTTTTTACTTAAAACAGAATTGATGTAGGTCATTTCTTGAGTTCTTGTGTTTATATAGTTTCAGCCTATGGCATTTTTTATTGTCCTTGCATCGTAATTATTCATCTTACGCTAGTTTTTACCCTCCTTTTAATCCGGATGTTTAGTCCGCATTGTAAAAAATAAAACCACTTTTACTTTGGACTTGTCCTTACGCGAGTATGCCAAAGTGCGCCACTTACCTTAACGTTATAACTAAGGATGGCAATTTTAACCGTGGGTACGGGTATTCGCGGGTATTCGACCCGTATGGGCAGGGTATGGGTACACTTTTATACCCATGGGTAGTACCCGTACCCTACCCATCAAGCCATGGGTAGGTCATGGGTATTGTATTGTACCCATGGGTATTACCCGTACCCTACCCATTTATACTAACATGTGGGTCACGTTGGCTATATGTAGCTCAGTAGGAAGCGGCCCACAAGGTCACGACTCTAGGTCCAGGCGATGAGGCGAAGGGCCGGTCAAAGCGTCCACGTAATACCCTCGTCTCCCAAATCTCCTCAAACGCAATCGCTCTTTATTCCTCTCATCTTCCAAATACTCAAATTAAGGAGATAAATTCCCAGCGATGAGGCATACAATTGATCGAACCGATATTTTTGTCAAATATGCTATCAATGCATATAATAACTTCTGTACCCATTGGGTATCCAATGGGTACAGGTATCCGTCGGGTACAGGTATGGGTAGAGTTTCATACCCATGGGTACGGGTATGGGTAGAGTTTTCTACCCGTTGACTATACGGATATGGGTATGGTATTGCTCTACCCGCCTCATACCCTACCCATTGCCATCCTTAGTTATAACCCACCTCAAAAGTCGAACCCTGCAGTCAGGAGAGGGTCCCACCGGGATTCGGTGGGCCCGGACAACTATATTTGGCAAGCCTCATTTCTTGGCGTCCAATTCGACAAAACTGATCGCTAGTCATCTCGATCGAGCGTCGACGCACTCTCCGTTGAGTTTCGTACGCTTGCAATTTTCTATAGCTTGTTTGATTATAAAAAAGACAACCGCCAATAAATTCTGAACAACACTTATTATAGGGAGACCTATTCGTATCTGCGAAGAAATTGGCCGCTCCGCACACCATTTTCCCGTGGGTCGTGCTCTACCTGCATGCTCCGTCAGGCCCCACTCCTATCGGCATGTAGACACGCAGGGCTACAAAGGACCGGTGTATTTTGCACCATGCACCACGACACCGACTTTGACTACTCCAAATTAAAAAAAAATGGCTACTCATGTGCATGCACCAGTGCACCACTTGCATATTTTTTTTCTACATGCACACATAAGTACCTTTTTCATTGTTAGTTATTTTAGAGTTATCTAGGCTTGTTTTTTCTGGCCTCCATTTTTTGCTGCAACCTGGTGTACCGCCTGTTGTAAGCTTGTAAGCTGATGTTGCCATTCGTTGTAGTTCAACCACATATGGTGCAAACCACCACTATCGCATTAAAGGGTCCGCAGCGATGTTGCGAGACCATTGCACCATCCGCGATGTTGCGAGGCCCACGACATGGGACGTTGCAAGCAACGACATGGTTTGCGAGCGTCAACCAAATTTGCCCGGTCGCTTTTAGGGTATTGTTGTGTTGAGCTTTTGTTGTATGGTGCATTTTTTTTTTGTAAATCTTTAGAAAATATGCTACAAATATATAGCAAATTTGTGTTCACCGTTTTCGCCTTTTTTGTTTGTGATATTTGCTACAATGATATATACATGTATTTTTTGTTTGTGATTTTCGCCTTTTTCATTAATTAGCCGATCCATATATGTGCGTAGTTGTAGAGTAGGACAAAACCATTTATAATTTGACGCCGGCTAATCCATGCATGCATGTAGCTATAGGGCTGCACGCACTTCTTTTGGTCACATATAGCCATTATAACACCTAAGTTGGCTACTCCCTCCGTGCCTCTGTCTGCAAATAAGTTGCATATAGTTTCGTTACTCAAACTTACTCCCTCTATCCACAAATAAGTGTATCTTTAGTATTGGTCTTGGTCAAACTTTTTAAATTTTGATCAAATTTATAGAAAATAATATCAACATATAAAATCTAAAATCTAAAATCTATATATTATGAAACCATATTTCAAAATGGATCTAATGATAGCAATTTAGTGTTAGAAATGTTGTTACGTTTTCCTATAAAGTTGGTCAAACTTTAAAATATTTGACTTTCAGAAAAGTAAAATGTACCCTTATTTGCGGACGGAGGGAGTATTACTCCCTTCATATCAAAATATAAGATATTTTATCGTTTCTTATATAAAATGTATCTAGATATAGTGCAAGATACACATGAATCTTGCACTAAAACATGTATAGATACGTTTTGTCTAGAAAATGCTAAAACATCTTACATTTTTATATGGAGGGAGTATTAAATTTTGGCCAACTTTATAGAAAGAATTATTAGCACTAGTGACACTAAATTAGTATCAATAGATTTGTCTTGACACAAAATTCTAAAATATACCAATTTGATATTATATATGTTACTGTTATTTTAAATAAAATTGGTTAAAATTAAAAAAGTTTGACTAAGAATAAAAAGTATAATTATTTGTGAATGGAGAGAGTACCAACCAAACTGTTAGCTCCCATAGACAGCAAATACTAATTTCTACATGTTAATGAAATTTCATAGGGCTATCCCGATAATACCGATGATTTGTGTTGTTGCCGACGTTGGGAGTTTAGGTCCATGTCAGATCACTTTTGTTTGTGATAGCGAATATGTAAATAAACAATCTTATTATTTATTTGTCACATGAAGTGTTTTTCAAAATTTATTTAATTATTTTATCGCATTTCATGATCGTGAGTTATTCTTTACCCACTGAAACCAAATCAGAGGAGTAGAGAGTTCAAAAGTGTGAGTTTCGGTTCAACACGTTCTTCGCCGCGAGCCGTTGAAAGTGGTTATCCGAGTCAAAGAGCTCTCCCCCGTAACTCTGATTCCTCCTACTTTGTTCAAAACTCGGTCCGACGGTCGGGCGAGATGGATGTCCAGAACTCCGGTTAAAACCGATTTTGTCTCACACCATAAAGAAAAACTAATGATCATGAAATTTGATAAAATAATTATAAATTTCTAAAAAGCGCTTCATGTGACAAATATATAACAAAAGGATTTACTTACATATTCGCCGTCGCCTACGACAGGTGGCATGATGTTGACCTGAATGTCCAACGCTTCCAGCAATCAAGGTTTTGGTTACCGGTATGCAAATTTTCCCAAGAGGAGGCGGGATTTTCAGCTACTGGAAATCCCGACCGGTTATCAGACAAATTTTAAACTGAAATTCAGAACTTCAAAATTATTTGGTTCCTAGTAAGACCGCTCACTAAGACTTTTCGTCGAACTTCATAATTTTCGCCATAATTTTCTTGATACGACCATTTTCGAGGGGGGGGGGGGGGGAGGGCTCGGGATATCTGGTTACCAAGCGGTAACCGGAAATCCTCACCAATAACCAAAAACTTGCCAACAACACTAGATTTCTGAAGTAATATTCGACCGCAAGACAAATTGTCGGCGTTATCCCTAGAACCCTATGAAATATGGTCGAGTTATATTAAAATAAATTAAAAAATGTACAATATTACATTATTAAAAATCTGTAATACATATAGAAATTAATATTTGCTATCTATTAGAGCTAAATGTTTGTGAGCTGGCTAACTTATGTGGTCTTGACTATAGGTTACCAAAAGAATTGTGTGCAATCCTACAGCTACATGCATGCATGAATTAGCCAGCGTCATTGGACGAATTAATAATAAATTACAAAAGAATCTGGGCTAGGTGCATGCATGGATTAGCCCTCGCAGCAATCGGTTGGCTAAGTGGGTCACCCCAGGTAAGAGCAACTGTAATAGAGCCTCTATCGCAATTTTGGCGTGTTTTCAGTTCGAGAGTGCGCGGGGCAGAACAACAACGCATAATGAAACTAAAAATTTGCTAAACTGTAGAACGAGGGAAGATTGAGACAAACATTTCATTCGGAGCACGTCGCTGGTGGTACATTGGGCATCACACCGTAACTACGGCTTACCGGCGGCCTAACCTAGACTATGGCGACCTAATCCTCGGAGTCGAGATCGACGAACTTCCCGTCCTTCTCGACGTGGACGCGCTCCCAGTCTGCTGCCCGGGCCAACCCATACGCTAGCAGCTTATGGTTGAGAGCCTCCGTCTCATCGTGGAGTTTCTGCTGCTCCTCCTCCTCACGGGCGCTGCAGGCGAGTAGCAGCCCTAAGACGGTGTCCTCCTCCCCTCATCGACGAAATCCTCCGGCCCAATCATGGTGCCATGGTAGCCTAGGCGACCTTGTGAAAGAGCATGCTGCCCCATATGTGGTTTTGTTAATTAATGACAATCCTTATGAACTAATGTTTGCACTGAGATATTCGTGTAGGTTTGTCCATTGGCATCACTTGAACTCCATGTGTTGGATTCAATGTTGCATGCCATCATGAAGAAAAAATGAAGATACATGTGCTTGACCGTGCGAGATTCGGACGATAGAGCCGTTGACACGCTCAACCCTATGGATCGGTAGTACTGCCTTTGTACCGGTACTAGCGTACCCGAGGGTTCATATGATCCCATGCTCACGGAAGGTGACGTCAAGTGGTGATCGTCATCAAGATAATGGTCAAGTGAAGATGCGGCTAAAAGTGACTTTCCCATATTGGCTTATGGGGGAGCAAAATACAAGTTTTCACCAATCAAAGCGCAATCAAGAAATGATGGTTCTACTTAAGGTGATCAAGATCGTCATCATCTAGCTCAAGTGGAATGCGCAAGACAAAAGTAAGATCTTGATAGGTTTTCTATTTTACCGGTCTCGTAATGCAAGTTGGGATACCGGGTTATAGGATAGATAACCGTTCTACCAAGAGGAGCTCTCGGATGAGTTGCTTGATCGTATTATTCGTAGAGAGCTCAAACCCTTGCATCCTTGGCATCGTTTCTTGGTTCTTATTTGTCCTTTATCTTTGTAAAGTTTTTGTGCTTGTTGTACTCTTCATGACAAGCCCAAGTGCATCAAAAACAGATTTTGTATGAGAAACTTCTTGAGTTTTTTATGTTGGAGGTTTTACTGATTGTTCTTTATAGATAGGTCAAACCTTTGATCATTTGGTTTTATCCTCCCATATGTTACTATGATGTTTCTATGCATATTCTTGTCGTGAAAGTTGTTGCGATTTCAACGAGCCCAAGAACATAAAAAACTGAGTCCGTATGAAAAAATTATGCACGTTTTCGTAACGATGTTTCTGCAGTTTTTCAAGGGGGCGGAAGTTCCGCCCAAAGGCCGGAAGTTCCGCGTGAACTTCATTTTCGGTACTGGACTTGAGTGCTCTGGGGCGCAAGTTCCGCCCCTGCGTGAATCTAGGGCATAACGGCTTCATTTCCGGGGAACCTATTTAAGGGGGCTTCTTCCCCAATGGTTCCCCAACCACTAGAGCAAGTTTTGCACCTCCATTGTTGATCTTTTCTAAGCTTACTTTCTCTCAAAACCTCTAGTGATTCTTACTCCCACTTGAGGAAAAGAGAGAGGAGATCTAGATCTTCAACTCCACCAACCAATCCCTCCTCGTTGTGTGGGAAAGCTATTAGATCTAGATCTAGGGATTCATTTGTTGTTTTCCTTGTTCTTCCTCATTCCTCCCTCCATATCATTAGTTGCTTTGGTGGGATTTGGGAGAGAAGTTCTTGACCACTTTGTGTGTTATTGCCATTGCATTAGGTGCATCGGTTTGAGTTTCCCACGGGATTCATGAAAGAGAAGTTCGTGAGCTTGTTACTCTTGGGTGCTTGGTCACCAGAGAGATTGTTCCTCTTGGGTGTATTGAGCACCCTAGACGATTAGTGCTTGGGGATTCCACCTTGTTGGAAGAAGCTTCGTTGAGAGCCTCCAATTGAGTTTTGGAGATAGCCTCAACATCGTGTTAGGTTTGGTCAACGCCTTCAAGTCGACCTCATAGTGGAAACGAGCATCTCCCTGACCGGAGAAGCTCAAGGAGAATAGGGTGAGCACAGCCGTGCGTTGGAGTTCCTTGGCGGCTCCACACCCCTCCAACGAGGGAAGTAACTTCGGTAATCGCATTGGTGTCTCCATGTGCTTTGGTTATTTCTATACTCTAGCTCATTACTTATGCATTTACCTTTGTGATAGCCATCGTGCTTGAAGTCATCTATCTTTCTATCACATATTTGTATCTCTTGCTTAGCATAAGTTGTTGGTGCACATAGGTAAACCTAGATTGTACAGATTTTATGCTTGATAAATTAAACGCTAGTTTTATTCCATATTTGTTCAAGCCTAAACTGTTATTATTTTAAAGCGCCTATTCACCCCCCCCCCCCCGGCATCCTTGTACTTTCAATTGGTATCAGAGTAAGGGTTCTCATTGTTAGGATTCACCGCCTTGATAGTAATGATGTCGCTTAGGGAATTAGTGCACAATCCCATATTTCATTTCGATGTCACAAACTATAATGTTTGGAAATTTTGCATGCTCATTTATTTCCGGGTCATGGACCCACATATGGAGCAAATTGTAGAGATGGGTTTTTCTTCTCCAAAACATCCTCAAAATCCAACTTTAGAGGAAGAGAAAAACTTATCTCTCTATGCTCTTTCTATTAATGCATTTTCCTTCTTGTGAGCCTTGCAGTTATTAAACCCATTTTTCCTATCTGGAATGCTCATGAGTTATGGACAGAGCTTGAAGATAAATATGGTGTGTCCAATATTGAAGAGGGTGATTGTTCTCCCTCCGCTTCTGTTCGTGATGGGTTGTAAACTTATTCTACTTCACCAACATGTGGTAAGCCACAAACTAATGAGATGGTGAGTAGTGATAGGCTTCGCAATAATGATAGTGGGCTTATTATTGATGATCATTCATCTGTATCGTATTGCCATGCCTCATCTTTGGACTTAAACACAACTAGCACCAAAAATGTTTTACATGCTTGTATTGATAGACTTTGCATATCATGTCGACATTTCTTGATTAATATGCCTGCTTTATCTTGTTCCCATGATAAAAAAGATTGTGTTCCCTCTAGTATTTGTATGACTAACAATGTAAAGGAAGCCCAACTCTATATGGAAAAAGATGTGGATCTGAGTGGTGCCTCAAGTAATGATCCATCATCATCTACCACATTTTGCCTCATGGCCAAGTGTTCAAAGGTATCTTCTACTTTGAACCCCAATATATCTCATGGTGATAGAGATGAGTGGATAGATTTGTGGTTAGCTAGCCTTGATGGTGAGACCAAGAAAAATGTGAATGCTCTCCTAGAACAACTTGATGAGGCTAACTCTCTTATAGATGAAAAGGAGGATATAATAGTGACTTTGGAAAGTCATAATGGTGGTCATTCTATCAAGGAAAAAGAGCTTGAAAAAGCTTTGGAGAAAGAGATTTCCCTTAGATATTCTCTTGAAGAGAAACTATATAGTCTAGAAGAAACCTATGATTTAACGTTTCTAATCTTAAAAAGGAAAATGAATTATCTCTTGCTCTTTATAATGACCTCAAAGCTAAAAATGACGATGCTTGTGCTACTAACTTTACTTCTTGTGAAGCATCCATATAAATGGAGAATGTTGAGCTACGGGCTCAACTTGACTTGCTAACTAGTAATTATGTGAAATTGGAATAAACTCATGCAAATCTCTCTAGCTCTTATGAGGATCTTCTAGTCTCCCATGAGAGGCTAAAATTATCTCATGAGGCTATTTTAACTAAGGTAACATCTTGTGAGCCTCATGTGGACAAAGGCACACCATCTACTTTAAATACTAAATCGCCTTGTGCTAGTCCTAGTAATTCATCCACACATAATATTTCCACATCTTGTGATGAATTGCTTTCCTTGCATTGTTTTTCTAATAATGATGCATCTACTTCCTCTAGCTCTTGTGTTGATACTAACCATGTAGAGGGAATCAAAGAGCTCAAGTCCCAAGTCACTTCCTTTAATAAAGACTTGGAGAAGTGTCATAAGGGGAAGTCCACACTTGACAATATGTTGAGTGTCCAAATTACCCCCAATGACAAGAGAGGACTTGGATTCATTTCCAATCACAAGAACAAGTCCAAGATCAATAAGAAAAAGGGTCATGAACAAGTCAATAATTTGGCCAAGATTGTTTGCTTCAAGTGCAAGGTTGAAGGGCATCATGTTAGATCATGCCCTTTGAAGAAGAAGCATCTTAGTGAGAAGCAACAAGGGAAGAGGCCACAAATACAACCTCAATATCAACCTCATGTTGAATAAAGGCCTCTTCCCAATAAGACTCAAGCTAATGCTCCTCAAGTTGAGAAACCAACTAAGAAGAGTGGAAGGAGTCGTCGTTGCTATTTATGTCGTGAAAAGGGAGATCTTGCTTCTTCATGCACTAATGGTACATTATCCAACCCTATCATAATTGATGATGTGTATTCCATTAGGAAGGATAATGTGGGAAATGTGTTTGCCAAATATGTTGGTACTCAAAGTGGTGTCAAAAAAATAACCATTTGGGCTGCCGAACCTATTGTGACTAACCTCTTAGGACCCAACTTAGTTGGTGACCAACAAGCTCAAACTTGATCATAGGTGTTATTGGAGGGCATTGGAGACTTGGCTACATCATGAAGAATTAAGGGATCGTCATCACTTATATTTTCCTCAAGCCAACTCATTTGGATTATCATGTCTCTATCTCATATTACATGTTCCTTCTTGTGGTAACTTGTATTTACATTATATATATACATTGAAAGTTGCTTGCCCATTTGCATGTGTTGGTTTTGTACCTTGCTTGTATTTTGTATATGTTGTGCTTACTACTAACTTATCCTTGAGTAATCTAGTATGTGTTTGTCGTTTCACACAGCATGCATGTCTGAGTTATCTTTGAGCCTTATTGCATCTTGTTTGTATCTTATTTGGCTCTTTTGAGTGATTAATGGACTGTCCCATTTTGGGAGAGTAATATGCCTTTGACACTTCACAATCCTAAAATGTGTGTACATGGGGAATACCACTTAGTGTTTATATTTCAATATTATCTAGTCTCTATGTAGTATGTCATACTCATGAGAAATTCAAATTCTATAATGTCTATTAATTATCTCTAGTTGGTCTTTGTTTGCCCCTTGCTAAGAAGATACAGATTATCACATTATGGGGCAGTAATATGCACAGCCTAAAGAATGTGAACATTTGAGTTTTTGCCACCTAAAATTGATATTGTCAATTATCTTGTTCCTGTGTGGCATGTGTGCTCAAACAAGTTTCAATTTGCTTAAATGTTTTTATTTGCTCATCTTTTGGTATCTTTTTTGGGAGAGAGTTTCTTGGTACGGTTTTACTCAAATGTGCACTAGTATGTACTATCTCACAAACCGGCTGATTCAATATATATTAATCATTTCTTTGCATGATCATTCAACTATTAGAGTCACCAAGAATCTCATTTAATCATGGTGTTTTGATTCCTATCCTTTTCGTGTGCTTTTTTTTGTGAATATGATCATGAATATTTATGCAACATACCATAGAGTAATAACTCCTCTCCTTGTCCTTGACAAGTGATAATCTTATTTGTGGTATATTTTATTGATCAAATTTACTTGGGATATTGCTTTTATTTTCCATATTTTTTTCCAACTAATTTATTTGTGCTCACTCCCATTGTCTTGCTTGCCTATTGAGAATCTCTTTGTTTTACTCATATTTGCTTTGTGTTCTAATTGGTAAAGCTAAAGCAAGGATCCCACTTGTGTGCATATTGTATTCAAATATAAAACTATAGATAATGTGCAAATCATGGGGGAACTTTGTTATATTATTTAGAACACTAACTTTCTTCATTTGTCTTTCGATCTTTCTCGATTGGTTTTTATTCCCGACGACGTGTCTATATGGAAGACAAACCTTTTCGTCTTGGTACTTTTTGCCATAATGAAAAGTGTAGAGGTTTTGGTTTACTTGTTGGAACCTTGCTCTTTTTGGGAGTTGGTTATCCTCTCATTGATTTATTTTCAATTTGATCTATTTTGGATATTGGACTTCTTTTCATTAATGGATCTTTCTTTTGGTATCTCTTTTGGGAGTTCAATATCTCATTTCTTGTTATATCTTTTATTTGGTTTCTTTCAAGTGTTAAATGGTTCTTTGTGTATCTCGTTTTCACTTGATTTATTTTCAAATTGGTATCTTTTTAACCATGTGTTGATTTGGATCTTTGGTATGATTTGGACAACCTTTTGTCGTGTCACAATCTTGTGCACCCTCTTTTGATTTCTTGGTGTTTTGTCCAAATCATATCTCTTTTGGTTCTTGAAAGTATTTGCATGCATATTTACTAATGCATTTGTTATGGCATGCTTACTTTCTATGATTCGATATATAGGGTAAACTACACCAAATCCTAAATTGGCTAAGATGTGCATGAAATTCAATTTCATATCAATATGCACATATTTATGTGGATTTTATTCTATGTATTGTAGTTTGTCTAAATACTTTGTACCCAATAAGTTTGGGGACCATTTTATAATTAAATGTGTTTTAGGTACATTTGAGATGCGTTGGATGCTTGTCTCATTCTCAAGGAGGGTGTTGTCACCATGTGCTTATCGGAGTCAAGCTAGGATGACGAATTAATTATTATCTACCACAACATCACTAATGCCATCTCGGTAACAAGTATCTACCTCATGCATATCTTATCTTGTATTCAACCTTGTGTAGGTTGCATCTTGGCATGAAAATATTTTAATTGCACATTTTTTATTTTGTTGTGATACTTGTTGTTCCTATCAAAACATTACAACTATATCTTTTTTCCCTTGTGGATATTTGTGATGTCTTTGATGTGTTTGTGTTGGAATTACATTTTTATCCCTTTCGGTTACAATTTGAGGAACTTTTCCTAGCATTTCTTCTTATAGCAGAAGTTCCGCCAAGAGGACGTTACGGAGGAACTACCGCTCCTACTTCCGGATTTTCCATTTGGGTACTGATATTGATGTTTCTGGAGCGGAAGTTGTGTCGGAGGCTTAGCCAGAAGTTCCGATGCGGAGGAAGTCCAGGCGTGCCAGCGGAAGTTTCGGCCTCCGGAAGTTCGGCTCCCAGTTCCGAGCCAAGTTCCGACATTTTGAGTTGGGTACTGTTATTGGGCTTTCTGGAGCGTAAGTTGGGCCGAAGGTTTCGGTTTGTCTAAAGTTACGGGAATCAACGGAAGTTCTGTCCATTTTATGTTTTTCTCTTGGATGTCATGTTCTTTTCCTTCGTAATTTTTTTGTTTGTACATGCTTATTTATGGATATATGTCATCATGATTGTTTTCCACTTAGAAACTTATACACATTCTACATCTCTTTTTGGTATTCCATTCCTTTAGAGCCCCCCTTCTTATTCCCCTCTTTATTCCTTGGTGACTCCGGAAAGTATTTTCCTTGTGAGTGCTTCTGTTATCTTATTCGCATATTGTGCACTCATTTGTTATTGAGGTTTCTTGGTTTCTCATGCTCACCTTGTTGAGCATGTTGTTTTTCTCTTGTTTTATTGAGCATTGTCTTATGGTCTTTCCTTCATTCTAAATATTTTTGTGTTGCTCAATCATTCATTTTTTTCTTCAAGTGATATGCCTTATTTTCTTTATACGATCTCTTGCACTTGTTTTTTGTTTTAGAAGAAATTGGGGGAGTGATGATTCCATATTTCTGAATTTTGTATTCACATGCAAAAATCCTAAATAGTGCATGAATACTGGGGAGCTTCTCCATCTTCTTTATAGAACACTATTTTGCTAAAATCATAAAGTCCTGTGTTCAATCGGTTGTTTTGGATCGTTTTTTATTTCTTGCCTCTCTTTGGGAGAAGTTTTAGAGAGATATATCATCTTATTTGCAATCTTTTGGATCCTCAATATAGTTTGATCTCTCTCCATCTATTCTTTACCGAATATGCATTTGACTTCACTCATCTTATGAGAAATTCCTAAATTATGGAAGAACTCTTATTATATTGGCCTTCTAATATTTTCCTCCCATTTCGGCAATGGATGCCAATGGGGGAGAAGTTTAGAGGGTTTAAGGGGGTTTGGTTTTATGCTTTGGTTTTGTTCTTAAGCATTTGCCTTTCATGCTCATGCATCCATGTGCATTGCTTTGCATGTTTGCTTAATTCTTTATATAAACCCTCGTAAAAGGGATTGTCATTAATTACCAAAATGGGGGATATTGAAAGAGCATGGTGCCCCATGTGTGGTTTTGGTAATTAATGACAATCCTTATGGGCTAATGTTTGCGTCGAGATATTTGTGTAGGTTTGTCCATAGGCATCACTTTAACTCCATGTGTTGGATTCAACGTTGCATGCCATCTTGAAGAAAGAATAAAGATACATGTGCTTGACCGTGCCGGATTCAAAGAATAGAGTCGGTGCATGCCAACCCCTATGGACCGGCAGTACTGCCTCTGGGACGGAACTACCGGACCTGAGGGTTCATATGATCCCATGCTCACAGAGGGTGACATCAAGTGGTGATCATCATCAAGATAATGGTCAAGTTAAGATGCGGCTAAAGAGGCTTTCCCATGTTGGCTTATGGGGGGGCGAACTACAAGTCTTCACCAAGCAAAGCGCAATCAAGAAAGATGGTTCTACTTGAGGTGATCAAGATCGTCATCATCAAGCTGAAGTGGAATGTGAAAGGGAAATGTATGATCTTGATAGGGTTTCTATTTTACCAGTATCATAATGCAAGTTGAGAGACTGGATTATAGGATAGATAATTGTTCTATCAAGAGGTGTCGTGGTGGTGTCACGGCAGATGCCATAGGATGGCTAAAGATGTGGGAACGATGGACGCTGGAGGTGCTCGGGGAGGGATCACGTGACGAGTAGCCGCGTGAGGTGAGAACTAACACTGCAAACAACACGATCTACCCAGGTTCAGGGCCCTCGTGAGGAGGTAAAACCCCTACTCCTGCCTTTCTCTATGTATTCTGGTGTCTCACCGAGTAGCCACAGTACAATGTTCTTGCTACCGAGTAGCCACTCTTCTCTCTACGCGAAGAACTAGGTCAAGAATCTAGGGTTTTCCTGTGTCCCAGCATTCGATCCTCTCGTAGGAGGCGGCGGGGCACCTTATATACATGGTGCCCAGCCGGATACGTCCAAACATGGACAAGTGTCGACATAGTGTGCACATCGTCCATCTTCCGAGTTCCCGCTGACAGCTTTGGTTCCTAATCTTGGCTGCATCCGGAAAGTCGTTGGGCAAAACCAAGGGGACAATCTGGTATCACTGTGACAAACACAGAGTAGGGCCCCCTTATCCTGCGACCGCCTGCTTCCACGCTGTCACTGTCAGGCAGGCCGGTCCCAGATGAACAGTAGTTTGAATAGTGCCAAGTACGGACCCAGGATACGCGGGATCCTGTGTCAGAACGGCTCCTTTGACTTCTGGCCCGAGTAGATTCCCGCCAATCTTACTCGGACCAGCTCTTCTACTCGAACGGACATAACTCTCTTGATATCTCCTTCTGGTCATCTTTTCGTAAAACCGAGTAGCATTCGACCGGGTAGCGAGTACCGGGTAGGCAGCTACTCGACCAAACTTCCCTTCTGACTGTTGCCTTTACCACTTGCCTTTACCCTACTCGGGGGTAACCCCCCGACAGCAGTCCCCGAAGCTGGTAGAGTCTTGCGAACTCGTTCACTAGGCTCTGCCAGCTTAAAACCAATCTTTGCAACACTACCCTTGAGCCTCAAGATGCCGAGTAAAACCTCCGAGTAGCACTCTGGAAGGTGCTTTGGGTCTCTTTTCTTCCGAATAGGGCTAGTCTCCTTATCTGCGTCCGAGTGAAAGGACTTAGAGAATTTCTTCAAGCAGAGTCTCTGCAGCGCAGAGCACAATCCAGCCTTCCGTGTTGCAACTGGACACGTGTCGAGCATCCGCGACCCCGACGTCTCGCTGCCCAGGACACGACGTGCCACGCGCCCAGTTTTCACGGAGTGGGCCCACCGGCTCGTCATGTCCCATCAAGCGCAGTAATAGGCCACGATCTGGTCGTGGGATCAACTATGGCCGTTACGCGCGCGTTCCGCGCTTGCGTGCGTTTCTAACCGGCCACAGGCCCCACCACACGAGAGTTATGGCCACGATCGATCCCACTACCCCGATGGTAACGGTAATCTGATGAGAGGGTATAAATACCCCCATCGGTAACTTCCTTTTCTCCTTCCTCCGTACTTCCTTCTTTCGCCTCTCTGTTTCTTCTCCGCCACCGAGCGCTCCGCCGCCGCGCAACTCTTTGCGCCGCCGCGGATTCATTCTTTCCAACAGACTCTTCCAAACCTTCCACCGCTTTCTCACTCGGTGCCATGGCTGCTCGCGTTGGCTGGGCTGGTTCTGATGTTACCGTCGATGACTGCTCCTGGCTCGTGAACACCCAGAGGGTTCCTCCTGGTGTTCAGTGCCGGCCGTCCGACGGCGAACTCGTTCCGGCCCCGCGGGAGGGCGAGCATGTCGTCTTCCTCGCGCACTTCGCGCGAGGATTCGGCCTGCCGGCTTCCAATTTCCTCCGCTCTTTTCTGGACCACTTCGGTGTTCAGATGCACCATCTCCCCCCAAACGCAGTCGTCTTCCTCGCCTATCACACCGTGGTGTGCGAGGCCTTTCTTGGCGTCCGCCCCACGGTGCAGACATGGTTGAAGTACTTCCATCTCCGCCAGCAGAGCACCGGGAAGAAGGACGGCGCGGCCACTAGCAGCCGGGTAACCGACACCGGCAGCGCCATGATGGTGCAGCGGACGGGAACCAATCACCCTCGCATCAAGGGCTTGGATTCCGTCCGCATGTGGCAAAAATCCTTCCTCTACGTGAAGAATATCCCCGCCACGAAGGGGGGAAAGGTAACGGACCGCATCAACCTGCCTGCTTGGAGCAACCGACCTCCATCCGGGCAGAATTGGAAGACGAAGCCCTCCAACGACCGCAACGCCGTGCAGATGGAGGAGCGGCTCGCTGAGCTAATCGGAGAGGGCCTCAAGAGCGATGACCCCTGTCGCCTGCTGGATCCGGAACCGGGTGCTGCCTCTGTAGCAGCGCTCCCACCCAATGTGCTACCTGGGAGCCCCCGCGATTGCACTCGGACGACCACGTTCGAGCTCAGCAACGCGGAAGTCGCCGCGCACGCAAGGTCCATCCTGACCATGGGCCTTCGAGATAACTGGCAGTACGGGTTCATCCCCTTCAGCCGCACGAAGCCGATTCCACGGGTACGTTCTCCTTACTCTGCTTCTAGTATATATGTAATCCGAGTAGATAGCCTCCTCTCCTTGCCGCGACTAGCAATTGCATTCCGCGCCGAGTAGCGCACTCTGCAGAACTGCCTAGGCTTAGTATGCTTGATGTTTGCACGCCTTGCCGAGTAGCATACTTAGGAGAAATACTTAGGCTTAATGTGCTTGTTGTTTGCACGCCTTGCCGAGTAGGACACTTAGCAAATTTCTCTTGGCTTAGTGTGCTTTGTGTTTGCACGCCCATCCGGGTAGAATGCCTTCACGCTACTCGGCTAATTTGCAATGTTTCTCTGTCTTTCAGGTCCTTGACCGCCAGCTCGCTGAGAGCCGTGAACGCTTCGAGGGCAATTGGTCATCTGACCGAGAGGAAGATGACCAGGCCTCCTTCGAGACCACGGACCAGCTCGATCCTTCTGACGCCGCCCAGGCGGGTGATCCTCCCGCGGAATCGTCCCTTCGCGACTGGTCTGATGATGAAGTTGAAGGTAATTTGAACTTATCCCCTCTGACCGCGAGTAGCGCAAACCAATCGCTTTCTGCTTCTGAAGTGCTCTCCTTCCTTTCTATTTCACAGATGTCGCTGATGCTGGCGGCGAAGACGAGGATGAGGATGAGGACGAGGCGGCCCAGGTCGTCAAGCCTCTTGCAGTTGCCGCTCCTGCCACCCGCAAACGGACAGGTAGTGGCGCCCAAGAACCTCCCGCCAAGAAGAAAAAGACGACCGAGAAGGCGACCAAGAGGGTCGTGAAGAGAAAGAAGCCAGCGATTCCTTCCCGCAAGGGGTAAGTTTCTTCTCGGTTGTACACTTTGGCTCACCTCGTTCTTCTCGGTTGGCTCCCAATCCTTCTGCCTCGTTGTTTTCTTTTGATTTCCTCTGCCCTCTTCTCGCTTCTGAACCCAATTTTCTCTTCAGAGACCCCTTGGACGCGGACGCCGCTCTTGCGTCCACTTAGACCCAGAAGAAAACCGCCATCGACGTCGACCAGGTTATCGATCTCGAGGGCGACGAGAACAACGCCGCCAACGCATCAGCAGAGGGCACCGATGCCCGAAAAGCCGAGTTGGAGCAGCAGTCCCGCGCAGATCAAGAGGCGCAGGACGCTGCTCACCAAGAGAAGCCACCTTCTCCTCCGGCCAACACCGCCGAGGAGAACCAGGATCAAGAGACCGAGATGCACCACGACGCCGCCCTTGAGCGGCAGGAAGAAGGAGAGGAGCAGCCAGCAACAGGGGCTGCTGGACAAGAAGACCCCGCGGCCCAGCCGCGGGTGGAAGAAATGGATGCCTCACAGCCGGATCCCGCTGCCGAGCAGCGGGTAGAAGACGCGACTGGGCATTACCCTCTGAGCGACGTGCAACCAGTCGCCGCGCAGGGTAGCGCCCAGCCTGATGTCGCACCGGATAGCGCGCCCCTGGCGCCACCAACAGATCAGAGTAGCGCTCAGCCTGATTCCTCCTCGGTGCAGACAACCGAGGCTGCACCCAGCCCTCCGGCCAGGCCGCTTACAAGGAAGAGTGCCCAAGATGCTGCAGAGAAAGAGGCAGCCGAGAAGAAAGCCACCGAGAAGGAGAAGGCTGAGGAGAAGAAGACCGAGAAGCAGAAAACCGAGAAGTCGGTTGTCGCGAAGCCAACTGCCCAGAAGGAGAAGACGAAGAAGCGGGCTGCCGACATGCCGCCGCCAACATCAACTGGCCAGTCCAGTCAGCTGGTTATTCGCGATCCCAATGCGGTTCCTGCCGCCGCCGCTACAGCTGATCAGCCCTGCTACCCTGATTACATGGTGAAGGTTAGCCATCAGCACCAGGTCGGCTTCTCCCCCAAGGACCGGAATCTTGCTCTTCAGAAAGGGAGGAAAGCCGTGGCAGTGGACTCTAGGCCCCCGGCCCCAAATCAAGACAAGTCCGTCTCCATTGCTTCTCGGGGAGTCCAAGACCAGGCGATAACGTCCCAGAGCCTCGAGCAAGTACTCGACCTGATCGGCTTCATCGACGCCAAGTGGGACAGCAAAGTTCTCGGCAACCCCAACTGGAACGGCATCGATCTGGGCGACATCGACCATATGCGTCAGGATTGGAACAAGGTGGACTTGGGTTGCAAACCCATGACCGTCTCGACCACCTCTGCTACACTTGCTGCCAAGATGTTTGTCCACCGCAAGAACGCCGAGGACCTCGAGCAATCCTATGCGGTAAGTTCGTAATCATCCTCTCCGAGTTGCATTTTCACTTCTTTTCTACTCTTCCTCTTTTCCTTATCCATCACCCAGTCCCCGAGATTCTGGCCGAGTAGGCGGACACTCTCCCGAGTAGCCGCCTTCTCGGGTTGAATCTCAAGTACTTTGCCTGATTCTTGTTTCTTTTGCTTCTCAGAATAGCGTACTGAAACGGACTAACTTGCATCGTCGGCTACTCTGGAATCATGCCATTGCCAAGAGGCGCATTGCCGCCTTGGAAAAAGAGAAGACGATCGCCGAGGAAGCCGACAAGGAAGTGATGAACAGCACTCTGAGGCTGTCTGAAGTTGAAGGTACGCTTCTAGCTGCGCGGTTCTTGCGTTTGGTGTTTTATGCCCGCTTCTGCTTTTTGCACTAACCGATTTCACCCTGCAGGGAAGCTGAAGTCCCTGTCTGACGAGCACGAGAACTGCCGTGCCTTCGTCGAGAATGGCCAGGCCACCATCAAGAGATTGGAAGGTACGTTGCCATCTACTCGGCCTTTCCTGTGCTTCCTCCTTTCGCTTCTCTGCTAACCGTGCTTTGCCTCCCGCAGAAGATCATAAGAAATTCGCTGAGGAGCATCAAGACTGCCTCAAACCGGCTGAGGTGCAGCAGCAGTTGTCCAGCCAGGCTGTCGAGCTGATGAAAGAGCACACTACTGAGATGGAGAAGCTCCAAGTCCAGCTGCAGGCTGCGCTCCAGGATGCTATCAATCTTGGTGTCGAAAGAGATAGAGTAATCGCCGAGAAGGCGAAGAGCGAAGCAGCAGCCAAGGCCAGGGAAAGAACCCTCAAGCAGGAGTGTGAGGTGCTGACGAAAAGCAACGCCGGGCTCTTCACTCAGCTAGAGGAGCTCCGCTTGATCCAAGAGAAGCATATCTCCAACGAGGAAACATGGAAGACCCAGCTGTTAGGGCTGCGCCATGATCTGAACAGTAAGTGCTTCCTTTTCTCCGCTTCTCCGCTACTCGGCTGCGCCTTTCTTCTCTGCTTCTCGTTTCATGCTTCCACTCTGTTATCGTTTCTGATCTTCTCGATAGCTCTTGCAGGAATCTTTCCCAACCTTGAATCTTCTAGCGTGCCCGCCCTGGAAAAGATCCGAGCAGCTCGTGCTGAGAAGGGCGAGCCTATGGACACCAGAGTAGAAATCGAGGAGAGTATCCTGATTATGCAGAGCCAGTGTCCGCGGCTAGCGGGCGTGGGCACCGAGTTGGTGCGCGTCGCCTTCCAGATCCACAGCGTCTTCTGGCTTGAGGACTTCGCGCCGACAACGATCTCTGGGCTTGCCTTGAAGCTGCAGCGCGTGAAAGCTGAATTGAAGAAATGGCGCGCCTCGGGAGCTCGGGCAGGTGCGGACATGATGCTGCTCTTCGTCACCACTTGGTACGAGAACTTGAACATGCAGATCATCCGCGAGATGCGCCAAGACTCCAAGTGGGAGAAGGACCCCGACTGCGTGGCTATTCGCCAGGTGATTGCTCACGAGATCGCGCAGTATGCCGACACAGCGACCTTCATCGACGGCCTCACCGAGCCCGACACCGAGGTGGACGAGGGCGAGGAGGAGGATGAAGACGAGGAGACGGACACTGACGAGCCGAACCTGAGCTACTTCGACTCTCCAGCTGTCAAGGACGGGAAGGGGAAGGCCGCGGTCATCGCGGGTAGTGACGAGGAGGACGAGAACGTGGAGATGTCGATCGACACCTCCGCGCTCGAGTTCGGCACCTCGTCAGGAGCTGCCCTCGACGACACCGTCAACCTTCGCGCCCAAGCCAGCGGCTCCACCTCCGCGACAACGCCCGTCTCGGTGGCCACGGCCACTTCAGACCAGGTAGCCACCGAGCCCAACGCCGAGGACGAGGCAGCGAAGTCTGTTGATGCCAGCGTGGAGGCGGACACGACCAAGGCCACTGCTGAAGATGAGGCAGCTAACGCTAGCACCGAGAACGCCGCCTCGACCTGATTTTATCCTGCAGCTTTACTTCTCAAACACTTATCAGATCCCCGGGATGCCGGGTGCAAATGTATCAGACTATTTATTCCGTTGCTACTCATTTTTATTCCCACTTGTTATTTTCAACTTAATCAATTTGTTCAGCCTGGGCTCGATGCCGAGTTGCGTTATCATGCGAGTCCCCGAGTTGCATTTCTTATTCACTCTCTCTTTTCGTCTCAGCTCTACCCGCAACTTGTTGCTTTTTTGGTATTCGAGTCACAAGAGTTAAAGAGTAGAGCTGCAAATACTTAGCCGCTTAGAAACAATCATAGTAACGCAGCCCACCACTTAGCCGAAAAGATAAGACACAAAACAGTAATAAAAGCACCCTACTCGGTTCCTGCACTCTTCCTCTCCTTAGTAATTTTTCTTGTGCTCATGGACCTTTTGCTTGTTCTCTTGCTCGCCATGAAGCCGGGTTTCGGACAGCAGCAAAGTCGAAGAGTTGGCATGTAGGTTTAAACACAGTACTCAATGTACCTTTGAATTTTGAAGTAGAGCAACCGAATAGGCAAAACGTAAAGCCGAGTAGAAACACTTAGAGCTAATTTGGACGAGGGCAGTCCCCGAGATCAATTTCAGATTGCAGAATAGAATTTCAACTCGGATAAGAGGGTACATACACATCTTTGCTCACGAATGAAAACGACGGAGTAGAGCTACATTCCAAGGGCGCTTGGTTTCCTCTCCATCTTTATCTGCCCTGTTCGCCTGTGGTGGGCGCGCATCTATAAGATAGTAAGCATCGTTGTGCAGCGCTTTGCTCACAATGAAGGGCCCTTCCCATGGAGGAGACAACTTGTGCATCCCGGTTGTGCGCTGCACGAGCCTAAGGATCAAGTCTCCTTCTCGGAAAACCCTTGGGTTCACCTTTCGGCTATGATAACGCCGCAGGTTTTGCTGGTAGATAGCCGAACGTGACAGAGTCAGCTCTCTTGCTTCTTCAAGCAGGTCAACGTCGTCTTCTCGAGCTTCTCTCGCCTCCACCTCAGTGTAGAGGGTTACTCGGGGGGAGTCATGCTCTAGGTCTATTGGCAACACGGCCTCAGCCCCGTATACCAAGAAGAATGGCGTGTAGCCGGTTGACCGGTTAGGGGTAGTCCTTAGACTCCACAACACCGCTGGCAACTCGTCTAGCCAACACCCAGGTGTTTTCATCAGTGGCTCCATCAGCCTTGGCTTTATGCCTGCCAGTACCATGCCGTTTGCTCTTTCAACTTGCCCATTGGAAGCGGGATGCGCGACTGACGCAACGTCTAGTCGGATATGCTTATCTCTGCAGAACCGCACCATTGCTCCCTCAGCAAAATTTGTGCCATTGTCGGTGATGATGTTGTGCGGGTAGCCATATCTCAGGATCACATCCTTCACGAACTTCACAGCTGTGGCCCCATCGCACCTCCGAATAGGCTTCACCTCGATCCACTTGGTGAATTTGTCCACCATGACCAAGATGTGAGTCATGTTGCCTCTAGCCGGCTGGAAGGGTCCGACCATGTCCAAACACCAAACAGCAAATGGCCAAGTGATAGGAATGGTTTTCAGCTCGGAAGCAGGCATGTGAATCTTACTTGCGAACATCTGGCAGCCATTGCACTTCCTCACGATGTCTTCGGCTTGCTGCAGAGCTGTGAGCCAGTAGAAGCCATGCCGAAAAGCTTTCTTGACCAAAGCCCGAGAAGAGGCGTGATGCCCGCATTCTCCTTGGTGTATCTCTACCAGGATCTCTTCTCCTTCTGCTGGGTCCACACAACGTTGCAGCACGCCGGTGGCACTTCTCTTGTGCAGCACATCTCGGACTATAGTGTAGCCCTTAGATCTTCTCTGAATCTGTCTTGCAGTCACCTCATCTTCTGGCAGAGTACCGTCCCTTAGAAAGGATAATATGGGCATAGCCCAACTCGGTGTCTCCCGTGTGGGAAACACTGGTTCGTCCACTTCCATTGGGACGGGTACCTCTGGTTGCTCTTTAGGGATGGGAGCACTTCTCTGAAGCCCAGACCGATTAGCAAGGACTTCCTCAATGAATGCGACAGTTCCCGTGTTAAGGACAGCAGTCCCCGAGTAAGGAGTGGCAGTCCCCGAGTAAGGAGTGGCAGTCCCCGAGTAAGGAGTGGCAGTCCCCGAGTATGGAGTGGCAGTCCCCGGGTTTCCTGTAGCATTCTCCCAGTCAATCTCCATGGGATCAGATTCCTCACTTGGCAGAGAAGGAACAAATATGGACTCCGAGTTGGGAGAAGGCTTGATGGATGGCTTCCTCAAGTGCTCCAAGGCAACTCCCGCCGGGATGGATTGTCGAGAAGATCCCAACTTGGATAGCTCATCTGCCGCTTCGTTCTCTGCTCGGTGGATGTGCTGGAACTCGCAGCCCTCGAAGAACCCCGTCATAGACTGCACCAGGAAGCGATAGGATGCCATGTTTGCATCTAGAGCATCCCATGTACCAGAGACTTGCTGCACCACCAGATCTGAATCGCCATAGCATATAATGCGCTGCACGCCAACCTCCTTGGCTACTCGCAAGCCATGCACCACTGCCTCGTACTCTGCTACGTTGTTGGACGCCTTGAAGTGGATCTGCAGCACATACTTGAGTTGATCTCGCTTGGGTGACGTAAGCACTACGCCAGCACCAAGGCCTTCCTTCACCTTCGAGCCATCAAAGTGCATCTTCCAGTAATTAGAAACTGGAGCAGGAGGTTCATACTGCACCTCGGCCCAATCCACCAAAAATTCTGCCAGAATCTGAGACTTGATGGCTTCTCTTCTCGCATACGCGGGTGCATACGCGGCCAGCTCGATTGCCCACTTGGCTACTCTGCCACTCGCCTCCTTGTTACCCATGATATCCGAGATGGGAGCAGAGCTCACAACCGTGATAGGATGCTCTTGGAAGTAATGCTTTAGCTTCTTGGCGCCCAGGTACACGCCGTAGGTCATCTTCTGGTAGTGCGGGTAGTTTTGCTTGGAGCTGGACAGCACTTCACTGAGATGCGCGGCTGCTGCCTCTGCCGAGTAGGCGGAGCGGCGGGATGCTGAGAAGGACCTGGGCGTGCTCCACCTCGAGCCTGGCTTTGAGCTTGATGGGCTTGAGAGCCTGCTCTTGCAGTGTTGTGTTCCTGCCCGGGCTGCTGCGGCACAGCAAGCTGTCTCGCGGCAGCAGCCGGGTCATACACCTGCATTTGCCTATCTCTGGCTGAGCGTCCGCTGCGGCTCTTCTCGCGGCTGGGGTGCGGAGACGAGGCCTGATCGTTAGATCTAGCCGCGTGCGAGTGCACCACCTGCGAAGCCCCAGCACCCGGGTTGGCCTTCCGGAACTCCTCATTCTGCCTAGCAGCCTCCAACACCAACTCGTTGAGCCTTTCCTGCTGCCTAACGCGCGCGTCGCCGTCTAGACGAGGCAACTCGGCAGCTACCGCCTCTGCAGCTCTAAGTGTCTTGGCAGGTGTGCTATACCTAGGCCTAGTGGAAGTGTTTGCGGTGGCGGACTGAGCAGGAACCTCTACAACTGTCGCCATCTCGGCACCAAGATTACGCCGCGTGGCGCCTACTCTGCTAGCTCTCCTAGTGACTGGCGTGAAACCGTGAGCCTTGTTGTACTCAAGCTGGTCTAGACTCAACTCAAGCCTGACCTTGTCCAACTCCGCCTGCTCGGCGAGCAGCTCCTGGCGTTGCCGCTCGAGCTGCTCCTTCATGCTCAGGAGCTCGAGGTCGGTGGGGGTTGGCATACCATTCCGTCCAGCCGATGCGGGAATAGTCGGAGTGGTGGAGGGAGGGAGGTTACACTCCTTCTCGTAAGGCATGTGAGTCCTGCCACCAGCGCTCGGTGCAGCAAGATCCTCGACGACGGCCGCGGCGCCAGTAGCAGCTGCGCCGGCGTTTGCCGCCAAGCCGGTCACCATCACCTCAGCGCGGTCCGCAGAGCGGCACGCGGGCCTTCCGCGAGCAGCGATCACCGCAGGAGGGTCCTCCGCGTCATGCACCAGCTCGGGGTATGCGCGGTTGGCGACGGTGGCGACGTAGACGAGGTGAGAGCCGAAGGAGATCACCGAGCCGCCCTCCGGCATGGCCCTGCCGGCGAAGTCGCCGGCGTTGTCGGTGACGAAGTCGAAGGAGCCGAATCTGTGGACAAGGCCACAGACTACGCGCTCCGCTGAAGAAGATCCCGTCCGAACAGAAACTCCAGCCAGCGCCGCTGGTTGCCCCACGGTGGGCGCCAACTATCGTGGTGGTGTCACGGCAGATGCCATAGGATGGCTAAAGATGTGGGAAGGATGGACGCTGGAGGTGCTCGGGGAGGGATCACGTGACGAGTAGCCGCGTGAGGTGAGAACTAACACTGCAAACAACACGATCTACCCAGGTTCAGGGCCCTCGTGAGGAGGTAAAACCCCTACTCCTGCCTTTCTCTATGTATTCTGGTGTCTCACCGAGTAGCCACAGTACAATGTTCTTGCTACCGAGTAGCCACTCTTCTCTCTACGCGAAGAACTAGGTCAAGAATCTAGGGTTTTCCTGTGTCCCAGCATTCGATCCTCTCGCAGGAGGCGGCGGGGCACCTTATATACATGGTGCCCAGCCGGATACGTCCAAACATGGACAAGTGTCGACATAGTGTGCACATCGTCCTTCTTCCGAGTTCCCGCTGACAGCTTTGGTTCCTAATCTTGGCTGCATCCGGAAAGTCGTTGGGCAAAACCAAGGGGACAGTCTGGTATCACTGTGCCAAACACAGAGTAGGGCCCCCTTATCCTGCGACCGCCTGCTTCCACGCTGTCACTGTCAGGCAGGCCGGTCCCAGATGAACAGTAGTTTGAATAGTGCCAAGTACGGACCCAGGATACGCGGGATCCTGTGTCAGAACGGCTCCTTTGACTTCTGGCCCGAGTAGATTCCCGCCAATCTTACTCGGACCAGCTCTTCTACTCGAACGGACATAACTCTCTTGATATCTCCTTCTGGTCATCTTTTCGTAAAACCGAGTAGCATTCGACCGGGTAGCGAGTACCGGGTAGGCGGCTACTCGACCAAACTTCCCTTCTGAATGTTGCCTTTACCACTTGCCTTTACCCTACTCGGGGGTAACCCCCCGACAAGAGGGGCTCTCGGATGAGTTGCTTGATCGTATTATTCGTAGAGAGCTCAAACCTTTGCATCCTTGGCATCATATTTCTTGGTTCTTATTTGGCCTTTATCTTTATGAAGTTTTGGTGCTTGTTGTGTTCTTCATGACAAGCCCAAGTGCATAAAAACGGATTTCGTATGAGAAACTTGTTGAGTTTTTTATCTTGGAGGTTTTACTGATTGTTCTTTATAGATAGGTCAGAACTTTTATAATTTGGTTTTATACTCCCATGTTGTAATATGATATTTATATGCATATTCTTGTAGTGATCGTCGTTGCTATTTCAATGAGGCCAAGAACATCGAAAACGGTGTCTGTATGCAAACGTTATGCACATTTTCGTTACGATTTTCTGCATTTTTTTCAAGGAGGCGGAAATTCCACCCAAAGGCCGAAAGTTCCGCCCAAACTTTGTCGTGGGATTATCACGGCAGACGTTACCAGGGGTAACTGATCTTGGGGCAAGACGACACAGGCGTTTGGGAGAGGGTTTAGCTCAGAGGAAAACATGATGGGACTCGATCTGGTAGCCGGCAATCAAGTCGCCGAGTCTCCGATCTCAATATATTAACTCGATCTCTCGTATACACTGGATGCTCGATATCAAGCGGTACTACTAGGGTTATCAGATTTCCCTCAACTAGACCTGGGGGTCGGTTTATAAAGCACCCGTACCCTCCTGGCTTACTCTCCAAGGCGCACCCTGAATCCTACCCGGACACCGCATACTAACTCTAACTTTCCTTTTACCGTAACCCACAATCCGAGTTACGAGGCCTACAAACTTGGGCCTTCCAGAAGTTTCTTGACCCTTAGCCGGATCTTGCGCAGCGTCCTTTGGGCCGGGTTATGCCTTGGAGTTGGCCTACCGGGTTAGTATCCCTCCATCAGTAGTCCCCAGAATAGCTTGGGCTTCACGGATCCTTCCTGGGAGCGCTTGCTATTCCCTGCAAAGATATCAAACACACAAGTGTATGGAGGCCGGGTTAAGGTGCTCTGATAGATAGCTAGGCCTAACTCCATGGCGGCCATATAGTAACCCGGCTTTCCTCCAAACACACTGCTCAGATTTCCGAGTCAAAACCCTGATAAAAACATCAAGATTCTATACTTTTACTCGATAATTGACCCTGGTTTCACGGAATGGATCTCTTTCTCTTTTTTTGCCCGGATACCTCGCTCAATACCTGAAGCATATCTCGCAAAACCCGCACGGATAACCATTACCCCATAATTTCTGGCTTCTGGCCGTTAGAATAGGTTCACCCTCACCTTATAAATAGTGCTCAAAGGGTAACCTGGAATCCAACGCCTCACTCCAACTTATCCCTTCCTTCCTCACACCTTGCGCTCTCGCGACGCCACCGCAAGAATCTAGGGCTCGCCACCGGAACAAAGCCACCATCGGCCGTGTTCGTTCTCAAGCCATCCGCGCCGCCACCAAGCTTCATCCCCGCGCCCTCGTCCTGCTCTTCCAAGAACCGCAAAGGGGCACTCAGACCACGCCGCCCGCAGCCAATGTATTAGGATTCCAGTACCTCCCTGTAAGTTCCTTGCACTTGCTAATTTAGCCCCGCAATTTTATGATTCATCCTGGATTGGATCTTGGTCAACCCGCGGGCCGATTCTCCCGCCCCACCAGATTAGATGGCTTAGAGGCTTGCCAGCTCCTTTAATAACCTATTTGATGATCACACACCATCCTCCTACCATTATTAATCACCAATTTCTTCGTAGAATCGTTCGCAAGTTTTTCCGATCTAGATCCATTTCACCCCAACTTTCCGCACATATCATTGACACTCGGAAAATCCCCCTTTTCCGGTTCTTTTGCTTGCAGTAGATACATGGGCAACCATCCGTCTTCCTCAGACCCTTTTCAATACGTAAGTGAACAATAATTTCTAGAGTCGTACTTAATACCCGGATAACTCGCAACCTCCACTCCGTGATGTGATACCCGGATAATCCTTAGTTTTCACACATTCTTGATACTCCAAGTGCATGCTCGGATAACCTAATATTCCCGAGTCTTATTTCCTGTATCTTTCCTCCTTGTGTTTGCAGGTTGATCCCATGGCTCCCAAAAGGCAAGGGAAACAGCCGGCCCAGGCGAAGGCAACCCAATCCATATCTGCCAATTGGGGGCGATCCACAGTCACAAAGGCCAAGCTGGAAGAGCTGGCCGAGTTGGGGGTCCTCCCCCCTCAGAAGGACATTCGGTGGAGGGCGCCGGGTGACGAGACCCGGCCCACACCCACCGACGGCGAGGTAATCTGTTTCGTGGAGCACGTGACCCGGGGATTCCGTCCTCCGGGTCACCCTTTCTTCCGTGAGGTCCTGAGCCATTATGGCCTCAGGATATTTGACATAGGGCCTAACTCTATGTTGAATATTACTCACTTCATTGTCCTATCCGAGTCATACTTGTGCACTCCGCCAAGTTTGACTCTCTTTATTGAACTCTTCCAGTGCAAGCCATGCCGCGAAAGCGGTGATGGAGCACTTCTCACCTGCGGCGGGGTATCCATCCAACGCCGCAAAAATTCCCCAATGCCAACCCTTAATCTGAACTCCCATGTTAAACACTGGCAACTATCCTTCTTCTACTGCCATGACACCTCTCCACCCGGCGAGAAGAGACTGCCGGGTTACTCGGAGGGCCTCCTCAATACCTCCGAGAATTTCAATGCCTTCGCCTCTGACTCAGACAGGGAGGCAATCATACCTTTGCTAGCTAAGTTAGCCGTTCTCTCAGCCCAAGGCCTTCTTGGGCTCAACTTAGTGAAAACTTGGGTTGACTTCCGTATCCAACCTAATTCTATCCGCACCAAATTGATGTGTGAATACTCGGGGCACACCACAGACGCACTCCGATATTCCACCAAGAGCTTTGCAGCCGGGGATACCAACAAAACCATCAAGGGTTTCCTGACGGAGAAGCTGGAAGTGATAAAAAACATCGCCGGGTTACCTCCGTTTACTCGGGAGAACCCGGCCCCAGCGGTAAGACCCGATGTTCATAAGCTTATTTCTTCATCTTGACTCGATACTACTCCTAACTCTTCTTTTCACCTTTCCGTCCCAGGCCGGTGACCCTTTCTGGACAGTTGAGACCTCCTCCCCTTCCGGAGACCCGGAAGACGAAGACGAGCCGGTTGACGGTGATGAAGGTATTCACCCGGATCTTGTGTTACCTTTACTTGCATCGTTATCCTCCTATTTAACTTTTCCATGGATACATACTCGGTTCGCAGGACCGGAGGATGAAGACGAGAAGAACGAAGACGACCCGGAAGCTACCGAATCTGATCAAGAAACTCCAGTTGGGGACAAGAGGAAGGCCAGAGGGGTAGTGTTCAAGGTTCCTTTCTCTTCTATGTCCTCTGAGCCTTACTCCTTTGATACCATGCGACAACTTAATCATCAATTATCGAACTCGTCGTACTTGAAGGATTCTCTTCCAGCCAAGCGCAGAGTGACTCGGAGTTCCCCGGGTGAGGATCCTCTTAACCCGGGCATCTCCACCTCCCCCGTCCATCGTGCCAGTGCTCCTCCGCCTCATCCTTCCAATTCTCCTCAGCGCCACCCCTCTCCTAACCATCCACGCGCCGGGCAATTCCGGGTTCCGCTAACGGTTCCTTTGACAACTTCGTCTGCTTCCAGCGGTGAACTCCCGCCGGATTACGCCGTAAATACTGGGTAAGCTTTTGCTATATGACATCCTTTGATGCCTGACAATTTTCAATCACCATTGCTAACTGCCTCTTCCCATTTTTCTTTAGTGCTCAAGCCACCGTTAGTGACCCGGAGAATGTGGAGATGAATAACCGGGAGGTGGATAACCGTCAGACAGAGGAGCCGACTGAGAACGTAGACGCCGCGACCGGCGGTGATACTGAGAACAACCACTAACAAGCCGCCGAGTCTCCTGAGTCATCCGAACTAGTAGACGAGGAGATCGAGGTTCCGGACACAAGGATGGGTTCTCCCAACCCGGATACTCAGACTATCCGGGTCTCAACTCCCAGGGCGGGGAGAGCTCCCCCATCAGGTGACCAGGCTGCCGGCTCTTCCGGTGCCCGACCCGAGGACCTGACGTTTGCCCAGATGCTCGAAACCCTGCGCGCTTTGAGGGCTAATGAAGAGAACATCTTGGAGGCTTTAATAGCCAAACACGAGGTAAACCCGACTAATATTGCCTGTGTCCTTATCCAGTCCCCAAGTTCCGAGTGAATTAATTCACAATTTGCTTGGAACTTTACGATATAAGCGACTGATAACTTACCCCTTTACCCGGCTAATCCTTCCTTGTGTCCATGCAGTCCTTCGTGACTCAATCTGAGGAGAAGCTGACCGAGGCCGCCAAGCGCATTGAAAAGGAGGTGGCTCTACGTGAGGCGGCCGAGGCTGAGGCCAGGAGGAGCAGGACGATAATGAAGAAGTATAGGAGGAGGGCTCACTCAGCAGAAGATGATCTGACGAGCCTTTCTGTTCAAATTGCTGATACGTACCGTGCTTTGCTTGGTACGCTTCTTCATCCGGGTTACTCTTTTGATAAATAGCCGGAATTTCCTGACTCATGTTTCCATTTCTGCAGGTCCGGATGAAGTGATGTCGGACGAGGGTGACATTGCCAGGCTGAAAACTATCAAGAGCGTAATCCGGCAGCTATGCGCCGGAACCAAATGGATCCTTCAAGAAATACGGTGGCCGGGTAAAGGGCATGGCGACCTGAAGAGAATGCTAGACGCTTTCTCTACTATCCCCGAGTGGATTTGGCACTGGAAACGCTCGTCCTGCCGGGTTGGGGTAACCCGGGGTCTTGCGCTTGCCAAGGCTTACTTCCCTAAGCTCGAGCTAGCCAAGCTTATGGGCGGTTTCCCGGAATACAAGCTTGATGGGTCCAAGTTCTCCGTGAAGGATTTCCAGGCCGTCCAGAAGGAGGTCTGTTACCCGGCCAGCGTGATTGCTGACGGCTTAGATGTCGATTCCCTCGTTCCTGCTTATGATGCTGCTGGTGAAGCTATTAAGTCGGATCTTCCCGAGCCGTATGACATGCTTGCCCGATGGAAGGAGGAAGCTGCTAAGTTGAGGGAGGAGGCTGCTAAAAAGAAGGCTGAAGCCGACTCTGCGCCCGCTACCTCCACACCAGTCGTTCCTCCTCCTGCGCGAGCCGGCACTGCTGATCCGGGTGCTGCTGCTACCCCAAGTGACGGCAAGGGTAAGGCGAAGATGGATGCCGGGGCTTAGGATGCCGAGTGATACCTGTTCCTTCGTGCCACTTCTCATGCGTCAGTCGGCCGATGTGCCGTTTAAACAATTATTTTTTGGATGGTGCGCATGTGCACCTTTGATATCATTTACCGGGATTTTGTAATGCACGCTAAGGTCTTGATATACTCTATTCCTCTTCGGGGCTTTTAAATTTATTCACTTTTGAACTCATTTGCACTAGATATCCGACTTTCTTTATTGTTCCTTTTGTGAGGCTCGGTTTCCGGGTTTCATGGGTGTTGACAAGCGGACTTGCTTCGAAGTCCCCAAGCCCCCAAGACTCGGATGTTTGGACTTTTTGAGCTTTGAACAACTAAGAAATTTTTCTCTTTCTCAAGATCCCGAGTCCCCAAGACCCGGATTTCTGGGTTGGGGATACGTGATTTTTTAAGGAGAACGCATTGTTTGCTGCTAAATCCAAAAAGTCCAGAGCCGTTTCACATAGGTTCTGAAGTTATGCTTAATAATCGTTGAGTTTCCGGCTATTAGCCCTGTACTCTGCATAACTTGTGGTTTAGATGACCCTTTTGACTATCTTGTACTATAAGCCGGATTTCGCATGGATATCATGTTGTTACATCTGTACGAAGACAGGGTCAACCAAGTCCCATTGGGCTTCATGGCTGATTGTAATCGTAAGCGAGCAAATCATGCCATTTTAGTGCGAGCCACATCGAGCTTAAGTAAGAAAAGTTAAGAAAATTTGGCTCCTTTGTCCGGTTATGAGATTGCAGCCGTACTCGTTTGCGAGTAATCGGCCCTCATAACTCATAGGCATCAAGGCCGGGTCTTTGAGTTTGCAACTGTGCTATTCAAGCAATCAGCCCCCAAGACCTGAATATATGCAACGTACTGGGACTGAAGAACATAAGAATAACCATCTCTTTACTTGATATGAAAAAGTTAGGTCAGCAAGCCGCCTCATTAAAAACCCATCCAGTCCCCAAGGGTACCCTGGATAGGAAAAGAGTACGTCTGAAACCTGCTGCCTGTTACATCGTGCAATTCCTCTTGCCAATATAGTCTTTACTAAGTATAATATGGACGTAGCTGAGCCAGGTTCCATGGCCTGTCTCTTTCTTGCATAGATGAAGTGGTGTGAGCGGTGTCATTAACTGTAGCCGACTCCTCCCTTGCATCTACCAAGTAATACGATCCATTATGCAGATTCCGGCTTATGATAAACGGTCCTTCCCATGGCGGTGATAATTTGTGTTTTCCTTCGTTTGACTGTACCAGGCGCAGAACCAGGTCTCCTTCCTGGAAGACCCGGGTTTTCACGCGCCGGCTATGATACCTCCGTAAACCTTGCTGATAAATGGCTGATCTCTCCAGGGCTTGTTCCCTTTGTTCTTCTAACATATCTACGGCGTCCTGCCGGGTCTTTTCATTCTCCACTTTAACGTAAGCTGATACTCGCGGTGAATCATGGATAATGTCACTCGGCAACACTGCTTCCGCACCATAGACCATGAAGAAGGGTGTCATTTGAGTGGATCTGTTAGGCGTAGTGTTGATACCCCAAACCACGGAAGGAAGTTCTTCGACCCATGCGCCAGCAGCCCTGATACAGGGGACTCGCAATCGTGGTTTCAACCCGCGGAGCAATTCTTGGTTTGCCCTCTCCACTTGTCCGTTGGCCTGTGGATGAGCCACTGATGCTACATCAAGCCGGATTCCATTGTTGCCACAGAAATTTTCCATCTCACCAAGGGACATGTTGGTTCCATTGTCGGTAATTATGCTGTGGGGATACCCAAACCGGTAGATAATTCTTTTCAGGAACTTGACTGCTGTAGCTGCTTCACAATTAGTAACTGGCATAACCTCAACCCACTTGGTAAATTTATCAATAGCCACTAAAAGATGTGTCTTCTTGCAAGGTGACATATGAAAGGGGCCAACCATGTCCATCCCCCAGATAGCGAACGGCCAAGTTAACGGGATGGTCCGTAATTCCATAGCCGGCACATGGGTTTGGCGAGCGTACCTTTGACATCCGTCACACCTTGCTACTAGTCGTTCCGCATCGGCTAGAGCCGTGAGCCAGAAAAATCCGTGTCGATAAGCCTTGGCCACAAGGGATCTTGTGGATGCATGATGCCCGCAATCGCCTTCATGGATTTCCTTGAGGATCTGCCGGCCTTCTTCTGGTGCCACGCAACGCAAAAAGACCCCCGCGGTGCTTCTCTTGTATAACTCCCCGTTGATGATAGAATATCCCTTTGCTCGCCGCAAAATTTGCCTTGCTAACACTTCTTGCTGTGGTAACTCGCCTCGTGATAGGTAGGCCAAAAATGGTTCTGTCCACTCTGGAATAGCGCGTACAGTGGCCACGAGTCCTAACTCCGGGTCTTGACTTGCCAATTCCTCCTCTGACTCGGTTTTAACTGATGGTCGCCATAATTCGTCCAGGAAAACGTTGGGTGGGACCGGTTCTCTGCGCGAGCCGAGTCTAGCGAGGGCGTCGGCTGCCTCATTCTTTCTTCTATCTATATGCTCCACCTCATACCCGGAAAAACATCCTGCAACCCTATCAACTTCCCTGTGGTATGCTGCCATAGTCGCGTCCTTTCTATCCCAAGTTCTTGACACCTGCTGTACCACAAGGTCTGAATCTCCGAGGCATCGTATCCTCTTGATGTTCATCTCCTTGGCTACCTTCAAGCCATGCAATAGGGCCTCATACTCGGCCACGTTATTGGAACAGTCAAAGTGAATTTGTAGTACGTAACTCAATTTGTCTCCTTTGGGTGATGTTAGCACCACCCCAGCTCCTGACCCCTCATACTGCTTTGATCCATCGAAGTGCATGGTCCATGACTCGGAGTTTGGAACCGTGGTAGTCATGCCTGTGTGTGTCCAATCATTAACGAAATCAACCAAAGCTTGAGATTTGATTGCTGACCTGGGCTCGTAGCTGATGTGATAATCCCCCATTTCTATCGCCCATTTGGCTATTCTTCCGGTTGCATCCGAGTTTCTAATGATATCCGACATTGGTATTGAGCTAACCACGGTTATGGGGTGTTCCTGGAAATATGGCTTCAGTTTTCGGCTGGCCATAAAGACCCCAAAAACCAGTTTTTGCCAATGCGGATAGCGCTGCTTTGCCTCTGATAATACTTCACTGACATAATAAACCGGTCTCTGGACTGGATAACCCTTCCCATCTTCTTTACGCTCCACCACCACTACTGCGCTGACGGCTCGGGGGCCAGCTGCCACATATAGCAACATAGGCTCTTTAGGACCCGGGGCCGCTAGCACTGGTGCTTCAGATAGCTGCTTCTTTAGCGCCTCGAACGCCTCGTCCGCCTCTTGATCCCATACAATCTTGTCGGATTTCCTCAAGAGCCGGTACAAGGGTGTCGCCTTTTCTCCGAGTCTTGATATAAATCGGCTCAAGGCTGCTACGCAGCCCGTGAGCTTTTGAACATGCTTCAAACTTTCCGGTTTTTTCACACCTTGGATAGCTTTGATTTTGTCCGGGTTTGCCTCAATTCCTCTCTCGGAAACGATAAAGCCAAGTAATTTCCCGGCTGGGACTCCGAATACGTACTTTGTCGGGTTAAGCTTCATCTGATACCTCCTTAAGTTTTTGAACGTTTCCTTCAAATCGTCAAAAAATGTTTCTGCCTTCCTGGTCTTGATAACCACATCATCCACATAAGCATGGACATTGCGTCCAATTTGGTCCTCGAAGCACTTCTGAATACACCGTTTATAAGTTGCGCCCGCGTTCTTCAACCCAAATGTCATGGTTTTGTAACAGAAGGCCCCAAAAGGGGTTATAAACGATGTTTTTTCCCAATCCTCCCTCTTGAGTTTAATCTGATGATACCCGGAGTAAGCGTCCAGAAAGCACAATAGGTCACTCCCAGCTACTGCATCTATGATCTAATCTATCCTTGGTAGTGCGAACGGGTCCTTTGGGCAATGCTTGTTGAGACTCGTAAAATCAATACACATTCTCCACTCATTGGTCTTTTTCATCACTAGCACCGGATTTGCTAACCAGTCCGGATGAAATACTTCCATGATGAAGCCGGCTGTCAATAGCCGAGCAATTTCTTCACCTATAGCTTTTATTCTTTCCTCATTCATCTTCCTCAAGCCCTGCTTCACAGGCCTGGACTTGGGGTCTACATGCAAACTGTGCTCTGCCAACTCTGTAGGGATACCCGGCATGTCGCTAGGTGTCCAGGCGAATACGTCCGCATTTGAACGAATGAACTCCACAAGTGCCTTCTCCTGCTCGCCGTCTAAGTTAGAGCCTATAGTAAATTGCTTAGTGGAATCACCTTCAACAAAGTCTATCATCTTGGTGTCTTGTGCTGCCTTGAATTTTGCTCTTTCGTCCTCAGTGTTCGGCCTTTTCAATGCGGTCCTGTCCTCCGGGTCTACTTGAGACCGATAATACTTGAGTTCCTCTTTTCTGCAAGCCTGCTCGGCCATTACCGAATCTCCTTCGTCGCACTTGGCCGCTATGTCCCGGTTTCCATGTATGGTGATGGTTTGCTTAGGACCTGGAATCTTCAGTTGTAGATACACGTAGCACGGCCTGGCCATGAATTTGGCGTAAGCCGGTCTTCCAAATAGTGCGTGATAAGGACTGCGCAATTTGACTACCTCGAACGTGAGCCACTCCACTCGATAATTATCCGTTGATTCTCCGAAAGCTACCTCCAATGCGATTTTCCCCTCGGGACATGCCGAGTGACCCGGCACTATTCCATGAAAAATTGTTGAGCTTTTCTGCAGCTGGGACTCCTTGAGACCCATGCGTGAAAAAGTTTCCCAGTACAAGATATTGATGCTACTTCCACCGTCCATCAGGACCCTTTTTAACTCGTAACCATTAACCTGTGGTGCGACTACGAATGCTAAGACTCCCGGGTGCTCTATTCTTTCCGGGTGATCTCTTCTGCTCCATGTTATCTCTTGTTCCGCCCATCTCAGGTGCTCCGGAACAGCCGAGGAAACCGAGTTCACAGCTTGCTTGAGTATCCTTTTGTTACTGTCAGAAGTTCCCGTAGTATGCACATGATATTGTCCTTTTAAATCGGGCGTACGTACCATACCGATGAAGACACTGATCCGGCCGATTGTCACGACGGATCCGGATTCGAGGTGATCCGACTCTGGCCCCCAGCCGGAATCGTCCACCGTCCTTTCCCCTTTGTGGTCGATGTAGATCTCGCCGACGACAAGATTCTCCATGTTCTTCCGAGCTTCTCCCGTGATGTAAACACCTTTGGACGCAGGCCCCACGGTGGGCGCCAACTGTCGTGGGATTATCACGGCAGACGTTACCGGGGGTAACTGATCTTGGGGCAAGACGACACAGGCGTTTGGGAGAGGGTTTAGCTCAGAGGAAAACATGATGGGACTCGATCTGGTAGCCGGCAATCAAGTCGCCGAGTCTCCGATCTCAATATATTAACTCGATCTCTCGTATACACTGGATGCTCGATATCAAGCGGTACTACTAGGGTTCTTAGATCTCCCTCAACTAGACCTGGGGGTCGGTTTATAAAGCACCCGTACCCTCCTGGCTTACTCTCCAAGGCGCACCCTGAATCCTACCCGGACACCGCATACGAACTCTAACTTTCCTTTTACCGTAACCCACAATCCGAGTTACGAGGCCTACAAACTTGGGCCTTCCAGAATTTTCTTTACCCTTAGCCGGATCTTGCGCAGCGTCCTTTGGGTCGGGTTATGCCTTGGAGTTGGCCTACCGGGTTAGTATCCCTCCATCAAACTTCATTTTCGGTACTGGACTTGAGTGCTCTGGGGCGGAAGTGAAAGTGCATTTCATTTTTCCCGGTGTTTTGTGTGTTAGTTAACAATACTAAGTACATTATTTATCGAGGTGTTTAGTGTGCATGTGTTATACTTAACATCGGCATCGATCACCGAAAAAATCGGTGAAGATTGGCCTAAGAGATTTGAGACAGAAGCCAACCGGATTATTCTAACTGGATTATTCTAGGCAACCAAATATTCTGGTTAGGATAGTTTTGGTCCATTTTCGGTACAGAGATGAGCCGGATTTTCGGTACCAGATTATTCATCTCGGACCGTATATTCTGGTTGTGGAGATTTTGCTCGAAAAAGGCTAAGGACTTAAGATAAAACTGACAGAAAGGAACCGGATTATTTGTACCGGATTATTCCGGAGGAGCCGGAATATCCGGTCCAGTTGCCTGCGCGGGACAGAGATGAGCTGGATTATTTGTTCCGGATTATTCAAAGGCAACCGGATATTCCGGTTGAAGTCAACGGATTCGAGCAGATCTGCAAACCGGATATTCCGGTCCAAACTTGGACCGGATATTCCGGTACCCTTTTTCCTGCAAAACGGCTAGTTCCAAGGAGGGGCTATAAATACCCCTCCTCTTCTACCTTGACCTCTAGTTCTTCCCCTTGGCATTTAATAGCATTTAAGAGCTCACCAAATCCGCAATAACTCCCAATCCCTCCCACCAAACTCGAAGATCTTTGGAGGATTGAAGGAGAAGGCCCCGATCTACATCTTCACCGAGCCGTTCTTCATTTCCCCTTCTCTAGATCGAGAGATCTAGCCTAGGGTTTCCTCTTGTGGAGAACTGTCGCACCCGGACTTCTAGAGGATACTCACAACCCGTTAAACAGTAGATAAATAGCTTACGGGGCATACCGGCACCCGCATCTCAATATGAGCAGGCCAACACGTAAACGTGTGACAACCATTCTCTATTATCCATCGCCTGCGTAAACCATCCCATAGAAATCTGACTACTTCCATTGACGTACTTCATAACATACACACATGGTACGTCAAAGGCATTTGAACAAGTGATATCACAACAAATCTCTAAGACACAAAGAAATAGAAATAAGTTGCAAATATCTCTCACTAGAGCAGAGATAGCAAATACAATCATCCAGAGGACACATGTCACAATCCATCATTACATCACAGCGGAAGCATCCAAAGTGTCTGAGTACAGACAAGATCCAAATAGGCCTAAGAGGCCGGAAACGAAAAGATGGAGCCCGTCCACGATGTCTCGGATCCTGCCCGGGTCCGCTATCTACTCGTCAGCAGCCTCGTCATATTCCACGTAGTAGCCACCATGGGGATCCTCGGAAACGTAGTCTGCGGAAACCACAGCCCCAAAGGGGTCAGTACAGACAAGTACTGGCAAGTAAGACTCACAAGATACCAAAGTGTACTCGGCAACACCAAGTACAGATGCTTTGGGTTCAACGGAAGAATAGGTGATACAAAGTGCGGCAGCAGGCTGCTCTAACCAACTACAGAGACACGCTACAACTTCCGGCTAAAAGAAGGGGATAAGATAGCGTATCGGAACCAACTGCTACTAACCTCAAACAAACCCATCCTGGATCTCGCCCCTTATCCAAAGAAGCAATCTGAGGATAACTCACACAGTTGGATTAGTGAAGGTTCAAGTTATTGTGCCAATGAGACTATTACTAGTCAACTTATTATTGATTAGGTGTAAGTTGTCTAATCCTTGTTAGCCAGCCCTATCACCAAGTCATCCATAACCGCGGACAACACGGCTTCTCGAGAAGATTTAACCCTGCAGGGGTGCACCAATTTGGCCGTACACGTAAGAATATCCCGCCAGACGGGGATCAAACCCACCAAGCGAGGCACTCTACACAACCCAACTCTTCTTCGCATCAAGCCCAAAGAACCACGTGATGTGCGTGCGCGGCTAATCGAGCCCCCACGAAGAAAAGGGGGACCCTCATAGCACTGGAAGACCACGCCGCCCTAAATGCCGACTACAAAAGTTTCACCCTGGCGCCGAGGGTTCGTACCTGCATATGCGTGCATCAAATGGAAAGCCCGAACTAAATGTGGCGATTTGGACGAGATGCGAATCGAATCAGAGTTGCGGGGGGCGCCCATACACGCTTCCCACATGCGGTTAGCGCGCTCAACATGGATCCAGAGGACAAGAACTTTTCCTGAGTTCGACACTAGTAGGCCTCAAAACCATACCCGGCCTCCTGTCGGTGCCTTATCATCAATTAGCATTACCTCATACATCAACAGGTTGTTGTTTAAACATCGAGCCCCCAGAACATAATAAATATGGTAACAACAATAACGGACAACAGACTCGAGCATAAACAACCCTAAGCATGCTAGTAAGACACAGGCAACAAGCAACAGGGTTATAGGTGTGGAGGTGAGGCTATATCAGGGTTACAAGATAACATGTGATAGGATCGGAACACAAGCATCGAATCTTAAGGCTAGCAGATTAGACAACGGAAAGTATCGGTATCCAGTGTGGAAAGGACACAATGTTTCATGTGAGTGAATACTTGCCTGCAAACTCAGTAGCCTGGTACTGGGCTAACTCCTCAGAAGTAGTGTCGTAAACCTCGTCTGTCTCAACGTCGTCGTCTATTCGAGAAGAAGCAAACAAACAACGCAGATAGACAAACAATCAATAACATGGCATAATGCACAATCATGGAATGATGCATGACAATTTAATTGATGCACCAAAGATAAGCTAGTTGACATGGTAACATAATTAAATGGGACCATATGCAAATTTGGGTTGCATATAGAAAATCCCATGAATTAAGGTTGAATTAAATGATCTACAAATAACCATCATGTGAAAGTTGATTAGAATTATGCATGGATTAGGAAAACAATGAGAAAACAACAGTAGCTTCAATTTGAAAAGGTGTTTACCAAGTTTGGAAATTTATTTATTAAGTTAGGAAATTTGGCTTCTTAAATGAGTTACACAAGCATTTGTTGTTTTCACTCATTTTAAATGTTCAAAATAGATAACAAAATTCATATTGGGAAAGAACACAAAATTTTAGATGGAATACATGTTTCATTGGTTGAAAAAGGAATTACAATGAATTAAACAAGTTTAAACAAGATTTAAATAAATTTTATTCAAGTATGAAATTATTTGAATTTTTATTTGTTCAAAACATTAAATGAATTTCATATTTGAAAAGATTATATTTTTCTGGTTTGAAAACATATTTTATATGTTCAAAAAGAAAATAATTTGACCAAGTTATGAATTTAGCAATTTTAAATGATTTAAACAAGATTTAAATTATTTAACCAATTTTAATTATACAAAACAGGAAACAAAGTTTGTATTTGGAAAGGTGGTTCAATTTTGCATGGAAAACATATTTTATATGTGCCATTTGAATTAAATTTGAATTAGTTATGAATTTGACCAAATTTGTAATGAGTTGTTTGAATTTGAATTTTGAAAACATTTGAAATATTCAAAACAGTGCACAAACTGCATATTTAGAAAGTTCATTTTATTTAGAGTGGTTTACATGTCTTACATTTTGAATTTGGATGTGTTTTGCAATTTTTATAGAGGTTTGAAAACCAGGGACTAAACTGTAATTAAACAGGGACTGGATTTAAAAGAAAAAGGATCCAGAAAGGTTTTCACCCCGCGCTAACCCAGCCTGGGCCGCTGACAACGGGCCCCAGGCCATGTTGGCGCCGCGTGGCAGTGTGTGCGCGCGCGTGTGGCTGCAGGGTCGCTGACAGGGGAGCCCCACCTGTCAGCGAGTGTTGCAAAATGTTGGGATTTAATCCGCGAGGGGGGATTCGAACCCTCGCCCTCGTGTGCGTGGGAGCAGTGCGTGTGCCACTGGGGTGTGCTGCTGTATCTTGTCAGTAGAGGGGCGCGCGCGGTTTTGAGGCAAAGCCTCGAGTTTTATCTGACGAAACTGAAACCAGTTCAGTTGCTGAACCTGACAGAGCGCGGTGGTCGCCGGCGGCGCCGCTGTGCTGCTGCTGCTGCTTGCGGGCCAGGTGCAGGGAGGTTTACGTGCGCGTTCAGGTGATGCGAGGGAGCAGAGAGGGAAGGAGGAGGACGTGGTGCTCACCGGGAGGGGTAGAAGAAGATGGCCGTGCTCGGTGGTGGAGGTGGTGGACGACGGCGACAGACAGGTGGACGACGGCGACGATCCAGGGCCTCCCAGTCCCTGGCGATGAAGCGAGGAGGGAGAGGGAGTAGCGGGGCACTCGTTCCCGTGGCTAACCAGGCCGGGTGGCGTCCATGGCGGCGGCGATCGCCGGGTTCTGTTGCGGTGGCGTGCGGTGGCGGTGGTTCAGAGCAGGGAAGCAGAGGAGGGAGGAAGAAGAAATACGGCGGCGGCGCGAGGAGAAAGGGAGGTGGGAGGTTAGGGCAGCGAGCAGGAGCCCTCGGGCATGGTTATAAGGAGGAGGAGGAGGCGCTGCTGGCCGTTCCCTCCTCGGTCTGTCGACGTGGGCAGCGTCGATGAGCTGCCGTACAGAGGTGGACGAAAGGGTAAGCAGGCCGTGGGGGGATGGGCCTGGGGCTGGCTGTTGGGCTGGCCTGCCCTCTCCCCTCTCTTTTTTTTTCTGTTTCTGTTTGTTTGTTTTCTTTTTTTTTGCAGAAAAAGAAAAGGGAAGAAAGGAGAGAAATTTGAGGGGTTTTTTGGGGTTTGAAATTTTGGTGATAATTTTTATAGTTTGTTATTTACAAAAACCCCACTGTGCCATTGTTTGTTTTTCAAAATTTTAAACTTGGTTGCTGTTTGAAAATTCAAATGAATTTGGTATAATTTTAATTAATGAAACTTAAACAAGTTAATAGCTTTTAAATTTCAAGTTTATTAGAAACAAATGATTGGTTTGATTGCAAGTTTTATTTGAAACATGTAACAGAACAAGTATGAAACAAATAGATTTGAATTTTGGTTTGAAAATCAAATCAACATATGGATGCAATATGATGACATGATGCAATTGAAAATAAAAACAGGAAACAAACATTCTAAATTGGGAGTTTTCATACTTGGGATGTTACAAGAACCTAGGCATCTTGCTACTTGTTGGTGATTCAAAATTGTTGGGATCCCCCAATTTGGTTGTGGGTGTGTGCCCCAAGTTGTTTATAAAGGATTCGATTCCTGCCTCAAAGGGGATCAATAGTGGAAGGTGGACTAGCCCTTTGTGGCGGGGTTCATCGGAGAATAGGGTGAGGGATTTGTGGCGTTGAGTAGGCCTTCGTGGCGAGCTCACACCCCTCCAACGAGACGTACTCCCTTAACAAGGAGGAACTCAGGATTACATCGTGTCTCCGCGTGCTTCATATCGGTTACCTTGTTCCCTTCTCCCTTTACTCATACTTGTATTGTGATTGTGTTATCCTTGTCATATAGGTAAATTCACCGTAGTTGCATTATCTAGAGGATATACTTTTGTGTCAAGCCTAATTGTGAAAGAAAAATTAAAATTGGTCGTAGCACCTATTCACTCCCTCCTCTAGGTGCCCATACTTTACTTTCAATTGGTATCAGAGCATCGGATCTTCTATCGGGCTTAACCGCCTAAGAGTTTAAGTATGGGTGATGAATCGGATACCGAAGGTTCCGCGGTGAATGATCTCAGTGAGTTAAAAAATTCATTGACCTCATCCATATACACCAAAATCGATGAGTTGCGTCAAATCTTGATGGAACTCTTGAAAGACAAAGGACCGGAGGTCACCGGCTCATCTCCTTCGGAAAAATCTCCGGATGGCGCCAAGAAAGGGGTAGATGGTGATCTATCTAAAAATGCTTCCGCCGAAAACTCCACGAAGAAGGGTACGGAAGGAGAGGGATAATTTCACTCCGTCCCTGGAAGTTATTCTCCCGATCCTCCCGACCCACATCCTCATATAATCCCTAGGGGAGATCCACCTAAAATTGATGCATATTCTTTTCGTGAATGGCAATATTACATTGGGACTCACTTGAACTATTCTTGTATAGAGCTTTGGAGGGTCACTCGTGATGGATACAAGCCTCATGACCCCAAGAACCTAACAAGAAGAGAAGCCGTAGATTGTCAACTCAACTACACCACCTTGTCAATTCTTCAACAAGACGTGGGTCCTAACCACATGCCGCATCTTCAACAATATTCCACCGCCAAGGAAACATGGGACGCTCTTGTCCACATGTTTGTGGGCAATGAGAGCATGCAAAGGAATAGGTATGATGCCTTGACCAATGAGGCCGAAGGATTCTATATGCATGATGGAGAGAACCACGAGGACATGTACCGAAGGCTCAAGACACTTGCCACCGCATTCACTAATGTTGGTGCCAAGTACATTGATGATGCTTGGATCAAAAGGAAGTACATGATTTCCCTCATGCCATTTGAGCCCGCGGACTTGAAGAGCATTCAAGGAAGACATGATGTCCATTCTATGACCTCAACTCAAGTTATGCAAGAAATGTGCTCCTATCAAGTGCAAACAAAGAATGATCCTTACAACCGTGTGATGGCTCCCAAGTGCAGGAGATCAATTGTAGTACTTTTTGAATTAGAAAGGTTGTCGAACCCACGAGGAGTAGAAGGAACTGGTAAGTAGAATAGCAAAGGAATAATAAAAGCAACAGGTGTTTTTGTGTTTTAACTGTGTAGTGCAAGTAAAGTAAAACGCGGAAAGTAAATCGCAGCAAGTAGTAGGTCTCAATGAGAGACAAAGCCCAATCCTCTAATGCGCAAGAGGACAAGCTCAAGTGTGTGTTTGTGTCTTATATGTGGAAAACGTTCCCGAGGGCTGCACGGATTTAGCTGGCATAGTGATTCATTGCATAACATGTTTGTATATCTTGTATAGTTTTAATCTTCTTCGGACGGAGCCACAAATAGGAATAGCTAAATAAATAAACTATCACCCCTTATGATGGATCACGTGGTCAATTAAATGACAGCACGAGAATTATTAAGACATGATGTCCCACCATAGCCTTATGCTCTAAGGTCCCTGATACAAGTACCCTCATAATGCAATTCAACGACTCTGTCTCAAGTTCCTGCCACCTAAAGACATCATCACGTCACTACACTACGGTGTTCTCCTATGAGCCCATGTAGGCGAAGTGTTGTACAGTCGACGTTCGTACAACACCATCATAGAATCACATAAAAGATAAATACTAGACCAAATAACAACTCATCTTATGTAACAAATCATTGCCAATTCATCCTATGCCCTCAGGAACATGCGGGAACTACTCACAACGTGCAAACATGATCATGTATGGTGACATATGTGGTACAACACAATCTGAAACAATGGATCCACCACCAAATAATGACAAGTACTCAATCCCAAACATGCAACAGAGTACAATAACACGTATCTAGGGTGTAGCAATGATCAAACTATGAGGGGAACGGAGTGGATCACGGTGATGGTGATGGTGGAGATGCAGGTGCCGGCGAGGATGGTGATGGAGATGCCTCCTCCCACGCCAAGGAGGAGATGGGGATGAAGATGGGGATGATTTCCCCCTTCTCCGGAGCTCCAGAGCATCAGGATCTGTCTCCCCCGCGGAGAGTTTCGAGAGTTTCGCCGCCCTGGCGGCTCCGTCTCGTCTCGGGAAAATTAGGGTGTTCGTTTTCGGGGAAGGCGGAGTCGTCAGCAAAAAGAACTCGGGGAGGAGGTGATGTGGGCCCATTTGGGGGCCCCACACGCGGCCAGGGAATCTGGCCGCGTGGGCTACCCCCTTTTGGGCCTCCTGGCCCTCCTCCTTTGTGTCTTGTGCCCACGGCCTTTCTCCCGAAGAAAAACTGACAGGGTTTCTTTCCTTTCGCAATTTGGATACCTGTAGCTCCTGAAACATCAAAAACATGAAAACAGGTGTTTTCTGACACCCAGAAATTAAATACCAAAAATAGGGACTTTGTAGGAAAGTCCCATAAAATCATCTAAAACATGCAAAACAATGACATAGCATTGATAAAACATCCCAATAATACCTATATGGAGGGTATAAATGATGATATAAAATGCACGTATCAACTCCCCCAAGCTTAAACCTTTGCTCGTCCTCGAGTAAATAAGGACATAGATCATTACATGCATCAATGGACTTATGGTTGATAAATAAATACGGGCATTGTATCATCATCATGTTCAGTTATAATGCAAGATGAATGAATAGAACTCATACACATAAGGATAACATATTCGAAGCTCTAGCAAACACCCCATACTTTTGAAAGCAAATAACCATTGTATGTTGGACAATCGAATTATATTCTTTAATTTGGAGAAAGATAAATGAGTAGAGGTAAAACATGATCAAGTCTCATTTAGTTTCCAAACTATTCAGCTTAAATTACTAATTGTAATGTGGCATCCATTGGGCTAAGACTCTCATTGCCCCTTTATCATTAGCATCTTAATTTATGAATGTTGAAGTAATGTGGTTGACAAGGTGTTGGTTGAATGTCTCATGCCCCGTGAGTGTGAAGACCTACTCCATGATTACTCAACTTAAGATTCCTAATAAGATTTGTACAATCATAATAAGTATTAATGACATCATAGAAAATTGCAAAGAGGTACCTCTTGCCCCATGACATAGAAACCAGCCCATGTCACAATAACAAGATGAACAAACGGAGTAGACTCATCATCCTTTTTTATTTCACTCACTATATGCATAGCTTCTTATTTTATTGTAGGATGTGTTTGTAGAGTCCACTCTAGCTGTAAGTAAATTTCCACCATGATCAAGCATGGCTTGGGTTAGCGGCCCAATGCAATTTCTCTAGTCATATATACTTACTCATCAAAACTTACTATTCCTCTATTTCATTTCGGCATGGCAGGAGTCCAAAAACAAAAGCACATGACATCAACTAAATATAAAATTTCTTTGTGCAATGTTGAAAGCTTTTCACGTGATGCACGTGTTAGCCAACTCCCAACCAAAATCCTTGTCAAGCACAAAACTTTTAGCTCCCATTAATGGGTCATGTTTGTTAAGTGCAATAGAAATAAATGTGTGCATTCAAAAGTTCGTGAGAGTCTTATCCCAAATTCATCCCATGCCAATTAATAACATAAGCATCTTAATTTAGAGCATAAATGAAACTATAACATGGTGAACATGCTCGGAATAGCCATTGAGCTAATAGATAGATAGTGGATTTATGTCATATTGAGATAATTCTACAATTGTCCAACACACTCAAGTTAATTAATTTCAAGGCAAGATGTGATTGAAACCTCTAAATATGCCATGCTCATTTGCATGAGTGTTACCCATAAATCCCCAAAACAAGGGAATCATGGATGACACCATACTTTATTATTCATTGATAAACCATAAGACGGGGATGCATGATAATGCTCAATGAGCTCACTCAAGCCTAAACGAAAACGATAACTAGATAATAAAAGCAAGACACACCAAAACTAGATAGACATGATAAAGCTGATAAAAGACGGGGGATAGGTGAAACTCCCCCAAGCTTAGATGGTTGCGGTAATTTCTTCATTCTCCCTTCTTCTCGTACTCAGCCCACCACTCTTTCTTCTTCTTCTCTTCATAGTTGTCTTCAAGCTCTCCAATGATGTGCATCATGAGGTTATAGGCTTGCTCAAATGCTCCTGCAGCTTTTCCCAACCTTTCCATGAGGTCCTTCTCCACCGTCTCCTTGGGAGTTTTCCACTCCGGGCTTGGTGCTTTCTTCTTGGGAATAAGGTGATCCCAATATCCAGTGCAATTCTTCTCAGTGGGAGTTTCCCTGCCAATAAGAGGAGAAACTGCATTTTTGCTAGCAAGTGAGTGCCTTGGAGCCTTCCCTCCGGTGCTCATACGTGCGGACTGTCTCTTGCTTCCAAAAGACATGTTCACCCGTACGCCAGCAACAGGGATTGGTGATGGAGGTGCTGTTGCAAGAGGTGGTATGTCGAAGATGCCCTCGTCATCTTCCTCGTCAGGTTCTTCATCCATGATCTCGCGAAGCTCCACGTCCTCGTCATCCGAGTAGTCCTTCCTCTTCCTATTCCTCCTGTGGATGGATGTGGGGTTGTTGCCCTCAAGCTCATCATCATCATCGTCCATGGAGGTGCATCGGTAGGAGTCTCCCGAAGTCATGGCATGGAAAACCTGACAGACAGAATAGATAAAACAAAGATCGTGCGAGAACTCTCGGTGCGGGATTAGATCGACAAAAGGGGGTATATATTGACGAGTTTTAGGGTAAGACGAAGTGTCGGAGTCGAAAACGAGACGGAACGGGACTCCGAGGTGGAAAAGGGGTACCTCCACGCGGCCAAGGAATCTGGCCGCGTGTGGGGTCCTCTTTTCCCCCTCGAGGTCCAATTCCTTCCAATTTTCTTGTCCCACATGTTAATTTCCATAAAAAATGAGTTCCGTAAGTTTTCACGCAATTCCGAGAAACTTCCAAACACAATAATTGTAAATTATTGAATTTGGGTTTCTGAAACTGCAGGATCCCTTACAATTACCTCCTCCGGTGTCATTAACTTTATCTCCTCGATGGTTCCTATGAAGCTCTTTCCTGCAATATAATGTTTTAGGCGTTGTCCATTGACCACATGAGGTTTACCTTTCATATCACCGTGAAGACGGATGGCCCCCGAACGGTATACCTCCTGTACTACCAATGGACCCTGTCATTTTGAAGGTAATTTCCCTGCAGAAAACTTAAAATGAGAGTTGTACAATAGGACTTGATCACCTACTTTAAATTCCTTTCTTTTAATTTTCTTGTCATGCCAAATTTAACTTTCTCTTTAAACAATTTTGCACTTTCATATGCTTCATTCCTCCATTCATCTAATAGATTTAGGTCAAGCAATCTCTTCTCCCCCGCTGTTTTTAAATCAAAATTTAATTTCTTAATAGTCCATCTAGCTTTATGTTCTAATTCAACGGGTAAATGACATGCTTTTCCATAAACCATTTTATAAGGAGACATACCCATATGATTTTTATAAGCAGTTCTATAAGCCCACAATGCATCATTAACTTTAAGTGGCCAATCAGATCTAGCTCTGTTTACTGTTTTCTCTAAAAGAAGTTTAATTTCCCTATTACTTAATTCAACTTGTCCACTAGTTTGAGGATGATAGGGTGATGCAATTCTATGATTAACATTATATTTTTCCAATGTTTTTCTAAGAACACCATGCATAAAATGAGATCCACCATCAGTAATTAAAAATCTAGGAACACCAAATCTAGGGAAAATAATTTCTTTAAGCATTTGCATGGCTGTGGCATGGTCTGCACTCTTAGTAGGAATTGCTTCTACCCATTTTGTAACATAATCAATAGCAACAAAAATGTGAGTATGTTTTGTACTAGATGCAGGAAATGGTCCCATAAAGTCAAAACCCCACACATCAAATGGTTCAAGTGGTAATGTATAGTTCATAGGCATTTCATTCCTTCTACCAATGTTTCCTACTCTTTGACATTTATCACAAGTTTTAACATATTCAGCACAATCCGTGAATAGAGTAAGCCAATAAAAACCACATTGTAATACCTTTGCTGCAGTACGATCTCCTGCATGATGTCCTCCATAGGGACTGTCATGACAATCTCTTATAATAGCCTGTTGTTCATGATCAGGTACACAACGTCTAATAATGCCATCAACACTTTTCTTATACAAGAATGGATCATCCCAAAAATAATGTCTAAGGCCATAAAAGAATTTCTTTCTTTGCTGGTAAGTAAATTGTGGTGGCATAACTTTCCCAACAATAAAATTTGCATAATTAGCAAACCAAGGAGATGCAACTTTAGCACTAGAAACACTAACAAGGGCAAGTTGTTCGTTAGCAAAACTATCATTAATAGGAATAGGATCATCAGGTATATTTTCCATTCTAGAAAGATGATCAGCTACGGGATTATCTTCTCCTTTCCTATCTACTATGTGTAAATCAAATTCTTGCAACAAAAGTACCCATCTTATTAGCCTAGGCTTAGCATCTTTCATATTCATCAAATATTTAATAGCAGAATGATCAGAGTGCACAGTGACTTTTGAATCAATTATGTAATATCTAAATTTATCACATGCAAATATTACCGCTAAAAATTCTTTTTCAGTTGTAGCATAATTTCTTTGAGCACCATCTAGTGTTTTACTAGCATAGTAAATAACATTCAATTTCTTATCAACCCTTTGGCCTAAAACAGCTCCAACTGCATAATCACTAGCATCACACATAATTTCAAAGGGCAAGTTCCAATCAGGAGGTTGAATAATAGGTGCAGTTATTAAGGCTTTCTTTAAAACATTAAAGGATTCTATGCAATCATCATGAAAAGAAAACGAAACATCCTTTTGCAAAAGATTGGTTAGAGGCTTTGATATTTTAGATAAATCTTTAATGAACCTACGATAAAAACCTGCATGACCGAGAAAACTTCTTATACCTTTGATGTCTCTTGGATATGGTAATTTCTCAATAGCTTCAATTTTTGCTGGGTCAACTTCTATTCCTCTTCCAGAAATACGATGCCCAAGAACAATTCCCTCTGTTACCATAAAGTGACACTTCTCCCAATTAAGAACAAGGTGTTGGTCTTCACAACGCTGCAAAACTTTGTTAAGGTTGAACAAGCAATTATCGAAAGAAGTACCATACACCAAAAAATCATCCATAAAGACTTCCACTATCTTTTCAATATAATCAACAAATATAGCATTCATGCATCTCTGAAAAGTAGCAGGCGCATTACATAAACCAAAAGTCATTCTCCTATAAGCAAATGTACCATATGGGCAAGTAAAAGTGGTCTTTTCCTGATCATCACTATGAACTGGAATTTGAGAGAAGCCTGAATACCCATCTAAATAACAAAAGTGAGAATGTTTAGATAATCTCTCTACCATTTGATCAATAAAGGGCAATGGGTAATGGTCCTTACGAGTTGCTTTATTTAATTTTCTATAATCAATGCACATTCTATAACCAACAACAGTACGTTGAGAAACAAGTTCATCATCTTTATTAGGAACCACAGTAATTCCACCTTTCTTAGGAACACAATGAACAGGACTAACCCATTTACTATCAGATATAGGATAAATAATACCAGCCTCTATGAGTCGAATTACCTCCTTTCTTACCACTTCCTTCATTTTTGGATGTAGACGGCGTTGGAAATCAACAACAGGTTTAGCATCTTCTTCCAAATTAATTTTATGCATACATAGAGCTGGACTTATGCCCTTAAGATCATCAAGAGAATAACCAATAGACTTACGGTGAGCTTTAAGCACATCAAGTAATTTCTCTTCTACCTCAGCTGAAAGGTTAGCACTAATAATAACAGGATATATATTTTTCTTATCCAAGTATGCATATTTCAGATTTTCAGTCAAAGGCTTTAATTCAAAACTAGGATCTCCTTTAGGAGGTGGGAGTACTCCTAGATTACCAGGTGGGATATGCAATTGTAATTGTGGAGGTTGATGCCATAATATTTGTTCTAAAGCTTCTTTTTCTGCATCATTAAATGGCTCTTCCTGATTAAGCATATAATGTTCCACCACGTCTAATGAAGCTACAGCTATATGAGCAAGAGTTTCAATTATATCTTTAGATTTTGGTTCTTTCTTAGCAGGTTTATCAGCAAATTTAGAAAAATTAAATTCAAGTTTCTCTCCAGCACATTCAATAAACACCCTTTCTCTAGGCAAATCAATTTCAGCACCAACAGTATGTAAGAAAGGTCTACCAAATATAATAGGACAGAAAGAATCTTGTGGACAACCAAGCACAATAAAATCAGTAGGATATTTTATTTTCCCTACCAATACTTCAACATCTATAACAATTCCAAAGGGACTAATATAATCTTTATTAGCAAGCTGAATGGTCATACCTGTTTCTTCCATGGTGATAGGATCAATATCAGGTTTAATTTCTTGATAGAGAGAATATGGAATGACACTAATGCTTGCTCCAATATCACATAAACCATGATAACAAGAAGTCCCAATAGAGCATGATATAATTGGCTTACCAACTTTGGATGAATTCCCTTTAATAACTTTGGTAGCATCTTCACATAAATAAACATCAACAGGATCTTCTTCATTTAATTGCTTAATAATAGAGACTTGGTTCTTGACTTCCACCTGTTCTTTAGGTTGAGAACATCTCTTTCTACTTTTGTCAGCAACAACAATAAGCAAATTCTCTTTAACTTTTTCAGGATAGGGAGGTGGTTCAATATATCATTCTATTACTACAGATGACACTGGTGTTTCTTTAATAAATTTAGGGACAACAATAGAAGATTTAACAGGTTCAACATAATAATCAAAGCCACTTTTAGGAATTCGAATGTGCTCAGCAAATTTCTTAGCTATTTCAATTGCAACATATGGATCAAGACCAAAATCTTTAATAACATTCTTGAACAAAATAGAACTAGAGAAACTTTCTACACATGAATATCCATAATCAAAATAAGCTTCATTACCTTTGTTTAGGTCCCAATATTCAGAGTTCTTCGAAATAATTTCCAATAAATTCCAAGCTTCTTCTGCAGTATTATTTGTAAAGCTTCCACCAGATGAACCATCCAAATATTGCTTTAGCCTATCAGGTAGTCTCACATAAAAGTTTATCAATATAAGTTTATTTGTGAGATCATGACAAGGATTCTTACGAAGGAGGTCCTTAAGCCTCCCCCAAGCTTGAGTAATACTCTCTCCAAGGTGTGGCCAAAAATTAAATATAAAGAAACGGTTCTCATAAGCCTCTTTAGGAGTAAAATATTTAAGAAAGAAAACCTTCATAAAAGTATCCCAATTATGTGTAATTTCTTCATCCAGGGACATATACCATTTTCGAGCATCATCAGTTAAGGACTGGTACAATAACTTGCATTTTACCTCCTCCTCAGAAATAGCCTTGAGCCTAATTAGCCCACATATATCCTCAATAGCTCGTATGTGATCACTTGCAGCCTTTGTTCCATCCCCTGCAAAATACTCATTCCTAACAGCTTTAACAAATTCAAAGGGAATAATATAACCATCATCATGAGGTGCTTTTTCAACAACTTTAGGTTTAATAGCATAAGCACTCTCATATAAAGCAAGTTTCAGCGAAGCATCTCTCATAAAAGCCATAATAATAACAGGATGCAACAGCAAGTAAAATTCAGATTTCAAGTTTCCTTACCAAACTTCTTACCAATAGCGCTACGCTCCCCGGCAACAGCGCCAGAAAAGTGTCTTGATGGCTCCCAAGTGCAGGAGATCAATTGTAGTACTTTTCGGATTAGAAAGGTTGTCGAACCCACGAGGAGCAGAAGGAACTGGTAAGTAGAATAGCAAAGGAATAATAAAAGCAACAGGTGTTTTTGTGTTTTAATTGTGTAGTGCAAGTAAAGTAAAATGCGGAAAGTAAATTGCAGCAAGTAGTAGGTCTCAATGAGAGACAAATCCCAATCCTCTAATGCGCAAGAGGACAAGATCAAGTGTGTGTTTGTGTCTTATATGTGGAAAACGTTCCCGAGGGCTGCACGGATTTAGCTGGCATAGTGATTCATTGCATAACATGTTTGTATATCTTGTCTAGTTTTAATCTTCTTCGGACGGAGCCACAAATAGGAATATCTAAATAAATAAACTATCACCCCTTATGATGGATCACGTGGCCAATTAAATGACAGCACGAGAATTATTAAGACATGATGTCCCACCATAGCCTTATGCTCTAAGGTCCCCGATACAAGTACCCTCATAATGCAATTCAACGACTCTGTCTCAAGTTCATGTCACCTAAATACATCATCACGTCACTACACTACGGTGTTCTCCTATGAGCCCATGTAGGTGAAGTGTTGTACAGTCGACGTTCGTACAACACCATCATAGAATCACATAAAAGATAAATACTAGACCAAATAACAACTCATCTTATGTAACAAATCATTGCCAATTCATCCTATGCCCTCAGGAACATGCGGGAACTACTCACAACGTGCAAACATTATCATGTATGGTGACATATGTGGTACAACACAATCTGAAACGATGGATCCACCACCAAATAATGACAAGTACTCAATCCCAAACATGCAACGGAGTACAATAACACGTATCTAGGGTGTAGCAATGATCAAACTATGAGGGGAACGGAGTGGATCACGGTGATGGTGATGGTGGAGATGCAGGTGCTGGTGAGGATGGTGATGGAGATGCCTCCTCCCACGCCAAGGAGGAGATGGGGATGAAGATGGGGATGATTTCCCCCTTCTCCGGAGCTCCGGAGCAGCAGGTTCTGTCTCCCCCGCGGAGAGTTTCGAGAGTTTTACCGCCCTGGCGGCTCCGTCTCGTCTCGGGAAAATTAGGGTGTTCGTTTTCGGGGAAGACGGAGTCGTCAGCAAAAAGACCTCGGGGAGGAGGTGTTGTGGGCCCATTTGGGGGCCCCACACGCGGCCAGAGAATCTGGCCGCGTGGGCTACCCCCTTTTGGGCCTCCTGGCCCTCCTCCTTTGTGTCTTGTGCCCACGGCCTTTCTCCCGAAGAAAAACTGACAGGGTTTCTTTCCTTCCGCAATTTGGATACCTGTAGCTCCTGAAACATCAAAAACATGAAAACAGGTGTTTTCTGACACCCAGAAATTAAATACCAAAAATAGGGACTTTGTAGGAAAGTCCCATAAAATCGTCTAAAACATGCAAAACAATGACATAAGATTGATAAAACATCCCAATAATGCCTATATGGAGGGTATAAATGATGATATAAAATGCACGTATCACCGTGCTAGGGCCATAGGAATGCACAAAGGGGCATCGGTTTCTTTGAAGGCCAAGGTTGTGTCACAAGAGGTTGAGTTTGAAGAAGAAGGAAATGAGGTGTTGGCTCTATTGAAGGATCAAGAGTATGATCCCTTGCTCAAGGATATCATTGCTCTCACCGTGCAAAAGTTTTGGAGGAATCCTCCCAATGCCAAGAAATTTGTTGAGGAGAAGACCAAGTCTCGCTATGGCAATGATGGGGCTCAAAAAGTGAGGTCTTGCTTCAATTGTCAAGATAAGCACCACTACATTGCGGAGTATCCCTATGAAAATAGAGAACACCCTAGTGGCAAGCTCGTTCGCAAGGACAAGTCCAAGGTTGAGTACAAGAAACCTCATTTCAAGAACAAACCTTTCAACAAGAAATCTCTCACCAAGTTTGTGCTAGTGACTCAAGAGGAATATGATTCCGGGAGTGATGAAGAATAAGAAACCACTAGTGAAGTGGACGCTCTAGCTATTGCCTCTACTCCATCGTCTTCATATATCTTTGAATCCCCCAATGAAAATCATCCTCACCCAAATTCCAAGTGCTTCATGGCTAAGGCCTAGGAGGTATTAACTTCTCCCAACTCTAAGACCCCAAGTGAACTAGAAAATCTTGCTAGTCTTAGAGTAGAAGATGAAATGATGTCCTTGGAACATTTTATGTCTAACATGCAAGGGGAGACCAAGAAGTACTTCGAACATCTCATGAGCCAATTAGGAGATGCCCAAGAAGCTCTTGAGAAGAAAGGTGAGGTTGAAAGAAGGGATGCGGATGAAATTGCATCCCTCACTATGACTCTTGAGGAAGAGCATGATGGTAGAGTTTCTTTTGAGGAGTAACTTGAATCTATCGAAGAAACTCATAATGAACTTGTTTCTAATATCACTAAGGAACGTGACCTTGCAATTGCTAAATATAAAAAGGCTAAAATGATAAGGTTGAGTTTGGGTTTGGTCATGGTAAACTAACCGAGGCTCACAAAGCCTTAGAGAGTCAACATTCTTCCCTCAAAGAGTTGCATGAACAACTTCAAAATCAACTTAATCAACTTAACAACCCTAGCACCTCTACTTCTTATTGTGATCATGCAAATATTATTGAGGAAAATTATAGGTTGAAAGATGAGCTTGCAAGGCTCAAGGGCAAAGGCCCTCAAGTTGAGAAGGTTGTTGTCTCTACCCCACAAGTGGTGGCCCCTAGTCCTCATGTGGTTGTTGCTAGACCATAATTGAGTGCTCCAAGGCCACAAGTGGGCAAGCAAGGTCTTGGCTATGTTGCCAAGAAGAAGAAAAACAAGAAGGCCAACATTGGTGCCTCGGGTAGTATTGTCATTAGGGACAACACTACTCGTAGCACTCCCGCACAAGCAAGCAATGTTGCTTCGAGTAGTAGTGTCATGAGGGACAACACTACTCGTAGCATTTCCGCGGGAACTAACAATCCACACCATTTCTTATACGTTGATTATTATGTTGTTGTGCAAGCTAAATATGTTGGTCCTATTGAGGGTTACATTGACTATACCATTTGGGTTCCAAAGACCCTTGTTGCTAACATGAAGGGACCCTCCTCGGGTCCTAACTCTAGTCAATGATCTCTTGCAGGACTATGCTTCCGGTGGGTCTAAATGGATAATTGATAGTGGATGCACTAGTCATATGACCAGAAGCCAAGAACTTGTGACGGAGTTGCGCCCAAATGACATACAAGCAACCGTCACTTATGGAGACTCGTCCTCGTCTAAGGTATCGGGGTTCGGCAAGGTTGTGATTGCTCCCGATATCACTATCGTGAACGCCATGCTTGTCGAATCCCTTGGTTTCAATTTACTTTCCGTCCGCTCTCTTGGAAATATGGGTTTCTCCGTCTTTTTTGATGAAGATATTGTGGTCCTTTTGAGGAGCAAGACTCTTGACGTCGCATATGTGGGACATGTTGAAAATGAGTTGTTTGTGGTGGACTTTTCGAAGTCTACCAACTCTCAATCAATATGTCTTTTCAGAAAGGCGGACGTGGGATGGTTGTGACATCGCCACCTATCCCATGTCAACATGAGAACTTTGCAAAGTCTTCACAAAGGTGGCCTTATTGTCGGACTAAAAGAAAATGTTTCCTTTTCCAAAGATCGCGTTTGTAGGTCGTGTGTTGAAGGAAAGATGCATGATATCTCGCACAAGGCCAAGACTATTATTTCATCAAATAGGATCTTGGAGCTTCTCCATGTTGATCTCTTTGGTTCCGTGCCCGAGGCAAGTCTTGGTGGCAAGAAGTATTGCTTGGTGATTGTCGATGATTATTCAAGATACACTTGGGTTTATTTCTTCAAGTGCAAGAGTGAGACTTAACAAACCATCATCGACTTCTCCAACCAAGTGCAACGTCAACACAATGTGCAAATAATGGATATTAAGAGTGATAATGGTTCGGAGTTCAAGAACTACACTTTGAATGAATTCCTTAGTGAAGAGGGCATTCGTCATCAATACTCTTCTACTTACACTCCTCAACAAAATGGTGTTGCCGAAAGGAAGAATCACACTCTCTTGGATATGGCAAGGACCATGTTGGCGGAGTATTCTTCTCCCCGGTATTTATGGACCGAGGCCATATCCACCGCATGCCACTCCTCCAACCGACTCTACATCCGCAAGGGCTTGGACAAGACTCCGTATGAGATCCTCACCGGCAACAAGCCCAACGTTTCCTACTCCCATGTATTCAGTTGTAAGTGCTTTTATTTGATCAAGGGTGTTAGGTTGTCTAAATTTCAATCCAAAACTATTGAGGGTATATTTGTTGGTTACGGTGCCGAATCCCACACTTATAGAGTCTTTGACAAAACCTCACGGATTGTAATAGAATCTTGTAGTGTGGTTTTCGACGAAAATGATGGCTCCCAAGTGGCGCAATTTCATGTTTCTAATGTAGATGTTGAAATTCCTCAAGAAGCCATAGGAAGGATGGGTGTGGGATTTTTCCGCCCCATCGAGGGACACCTTATGGCGACTCGAGAAGGACTATGCTCTACTCAAGTGGAGCCCTCCTCTACAATAGAAGACCAAGCCAAGGAGCCAAGTGTTGCACCTACCCAAGAACATGTTGAAGACCCTCCTCTTATTGACCAAGTCACTACACAAGATGCTACCACTCCTATCATTCATGCTAGTCAAGGTCAAGGCCAAGATCAACCATCCTCATCCTCCTCTCCTCAAGTTTAAGCTAGTGTTCATGATGATGATGATGATGATGATCAAGTGATCCCTCCTTGCAATAATGAGGAGATCGAAGCCCTTCGTGCTAGAAGGATAAGAAGAGCTTTGAAGCATATTGATGCCCAAGACAACAAGGTCTTGGAAGATATTCAAGATAGACGATCCACAAGAAGGAAATTGGCACATTTTAGTGATCATCAATCTCACATATCTATGGTGGAACCAAAGAAAGTGTTTGAAGCTCTTGAGGACTCCGATTGGGTTGAAGCTATGCATGATGAGCTCAATAACTTTGAGCGTAACAAGGTTTGGAGATTAGTTGAGCAGCCCAAAGATTGCCACAATGTTATTGGCTCTCAGTGTATATTCAAGAACAAGCAAGATGAGCATGGCATTGTTATAAGGAACAAGGCAAGATTGGTAACTCAAGGTTACACTCAAGTTTAAGGCATTGACTTTGATGAAAACTATGCTCTCGTGGCTCGCCTTGAGTCCATCCGTATCCTTCTTGCTTATGCATCTTTGCATAATTTCAAATTGCAACAAATGGATGTTAAATTTTTTTTCTTGAATGGTCCACTAAAAGAAGAGGTATATGTTAAGCAACCTCCGGGGTTCGAGAATCTCAACTTTCCTAACCATGTCTACAAGCTCGACAAGGCGCTCTATGGACTTAAACAAGCACCACGTGCGTGGTATGAGCACCTTAGAGAGTTGTTGGATGACCGTGGTTTTGAAGTTGGGAAGATCGACCCCACTCTTTTCACAAAGAGAGTAAAATGAGAGATTTTCATATGCCAACTCTATGTGGATGATATTATCTTTGGCTCAACTAACCAAGCTTTCAATAATGAGTTCTCAAAGCTTATGACTGACAGGTTCGAGATGTCTATGATGGGGGAGCTTAAATTCTTCCTTGGTTTTGAGATCAAGCAATTGGCTCATGGGACTTTCATTTCTCAAGCCAAGTACAACCAAGACATGATCAAGAGGTTTAATTTCCAAAATACAAAGATCAAGCCATCTCCTATGCAAGTCAAGTGTCACCTATCTCGTAACCCGAAGGGTAAAGATGTGGACCAAAAGTTGTAACGTTATATGATTGGTTCTTTGCTTTACCTTTGTGCATCTAGGCCCGATATTGTTTTGAGTGTAGGTGTGTGTGCAAGGTATCAAGCGGCTCCTAAGGAAAGCATTTTGATGGCGGTCCATAGGATCTTTCGATATTTGGTTCATACCCCAAGGTTTGGTTTGTGGTACCCAAAGGGGGCACAATTTTCTCTCAAGGGCTACACGGCTTCCGATTGGGCGGGTGATCAAGATGATAGGAAGTCCACTTACGGGGCTTGCCAATTTCTTGGTAGGTCTTTGGTAAGTTGGTCTTCCAAGAAGCAAAATTGCATATCTCTCTCCACCGCCGAAGCCGAGTATGTAGCCGCCGCAAGTGCTTGCACCCAATTGCTATGGATGAGGCAAACTCTCAAGGAATATGACGTTCATTTGGATAAGGTGCCTCTTTTGTGTGACAATGAAAGTGCCATCAAGATCGCCTATGTACCCCGTGCAACATACAAGAATGAAGCATATTGACATTCGTCATCATTTCACGAAGCCACTAAATATCATTGATTCTAGGAGTTTGACTTGAGGATCTTGCACACACCCCTATAGATGAAACGTGTTTGGGTTTAGGTGTAGGCATGGACATAGGGGGAGTGTTATCCTAACACATTGGGTTCTCCCTCCCCCCCATTATGCCCAAAGCAAAAATTCCTTGTTATCTCTCTTTTTCTAATGTTGAATTGTGAGCTTCAATGTTGAGAATTGGCAATGCACCCAAGATATATCTTCGCGGTGGCATACCATGATCTCTTACATGGTGGCTTAGGCCACCAACCTCTTCTTTTCGAAGAGTTGGATCTTAGTTGGGATTTATTTGATATTTTATTGCATTTCTTGGTTTTTCCCTTCTAAGTGTTCTTTCGTAGGAAAATCTCACTCAATTGGTCTTTTGTTTGTTTGATTCTTACTTTTGAGAGGGATAAGTACTACTTTCAGTTTGGTGTTTCTATCCTAAGCCATTCTACCTTAAAACCAACTTCATCTAGCACTTGTGTCATTCCATTGTAACGAGGAAATTTCGAATCAGTAGGCAGCCGGAATTTTCGGTTCAGTTCTGAACCGGAATATCAGGTTGTACCGGAATATCCGGTCCGGCGACCATCACTTATTCTGGACCAGGACGGGGAAGAGGCAGTTCGTGCTCTTTCTTCCCCAAGTCCTCTCTTCCACCCCATACGCCGCCGCACTGATTCTCGGCCTCCCGGGCCGTTTCCTCCATGGGATCTTCGAGCTCTTGCCCAGATCCCGTTCCCCTCGTCCTCGGGAGCGTTTCCATCCAAGTATCTCCATCCATGGACACCGGTAATGTTCAATCTCGTTGAATCTTGGTGCCATAACCATACCTATCCATGGATTCGTGTTTTTGTTGACAATGCTTGGTAGAAATTGCTCCCTAGGGTACCCTTTGCATGCAATATACAATAGTTTAGATTCACTCGTCACTGATCACTGGTAGAAAATAGGCCTACAGTCCCGGTTCGCCAGGCCCATTAATCCCGGCCGCGCAACCGGGACTAAATAGGCGCGACTAAAGGTGGCCCCCCTTTAGTCGCGCCTCTTACGAACCGCGGCTAAAGGCCCGGCCACGTGGGCGGGTGGCGTGAGCCGGGGGGCGGAGGACCTTAGTCCCGGTTGGCCACACGAACCGGGACTAAACTTTATTTCGTAGTTTCTTTAATTCATTTGGGTTTCTAATTATTTTTCACTCCCTTTTTTCACTCCAATTTTTCAGTCCCTTTTTTTCAGAATTTGTATTATTTGCTTAGTGTCTAACTACAATTATCTCTAGTCAAATTACTTACTCGTGGTCAAACTTCCCGCTCGGTCACGCATCCTCCCACTACTCTAGCACTAGCACGCTTAACTTCCGAGTTCCATCCCGTCCCGCATCCAAGTGTTTCGCACGCATGTATGTGATAGTAGTATCATATCAATCCTATTAACATGTTGGTTGATGCCACATTTCTTTATTGTTTGAATTTCAAATAAATCTTTTAATAAAGAAAAGTAATGATGTAATTAATAATTTTAAATAAATAAATAAACATTAACTTTTCAATTTGTATTATTTCTAAAAATACTATTAATATATCAAAATATTCAGAAAAATAAAACTAATTCATTTTTAAATCTAAAAAATACAAATAATATATAAAAAATTAAGAAAAAATAAAACTAATTCATTTTAAAATCTTAAAAATACAAATAGCTGAAATGCTCAAGAAGACCGGGGAGCCTCTCGCAATTATTGGTGTATGCCACGTCGAGACTCTTGCCGCATGGTGTGGCCACACGGACAGTCTTCCAAACTTCATCCACGGGTGCTTGGTGGAGGAAGATCGAAGAGAGGAAGAGAAGAGAAGAGAGAAGAAGAAACAGAGACTCGGGTGCGCACTGTAGCAATGGCACCCTTCTGCCTCTCGCTCGCGAAATAAAACCGCCGCGCGGGAGGCGAGCAGTTTGTATCTTTAGTCCCGGGTGGCCAGGCCAACCGGGACTAAAGACAGGGAGGCCAGCAGACTGGATCATTAGTCGCGGGTGGCCACGCCAACCGGAATGAAAGCCCTCCACGCGCCTCCACGCGCTTCCCAACCCACGACGCATGACCTTCTGTCGCGGGTCTCCTCCCGACCCGGGACTAAAACCCCTTTAGTCACGGTGCGCAAAGTTTGGGGACTGATGGGGGCGTATGGAAGGCCTTTTTTCTACCAGTGGATCTAGTTTTGAAATCTAGATTAGAATCAATCTTGTGATGTTTTCGCACCACTGGAATATCCGGTTCAGTTCTGTACCGGAATATCCGGCTGAGTGCAGTACCGTTTGAGAACAGCCCATGTTTGATCCTTGCTAGAATTCTTATTAGATCATTACTTGGAATCTTTTCTATTGTTTTTATGTATGTTTCCTCCATTGCTCGACACATGTGCACTTACCCCTATTGCTTTCTATATATTCTCTCATTCACACGTAGCTCTCATCATGACAAGTTGGGTCCTCGCAAGCGTCCCTCATACAAGGACACTAGCGATAAGGATCCCGGTGATTCTCGCCCTCCTCGGAAAGCCACTCACAAGAAGGGTGTATCCTCCAGGCCCAAGAAGAAGAAAGATACCAGGCCCAACTATAGGAATGATATCAGTGTTCCGGATTACACTCTGATCAGGCAGAAGGATTGGTACAACACTCCACAGGACGGTACTTGTGATGATGCTCGTTTCTGGTGTCTGGAGCAGTCCTATATCTATGGAGACATCTACTCTGACTTCATGTTCCCTATCCGTGAGATGCATCCATTCGAGTTTCATGCGATGAAGCATAAGGAAGAGTTTGCAGATGCAGCCAGTATTGTTGAGAGATTCAGTATTGTGAGGCTGATGGAGACCCAGTGCCCGTACAACACCGAGCTCGTCACTCAGTTCATGTCCACTCCGGCGTTCAGCTTTGACTCTGTTTGCATCCTTAAGTGGATGAACCAAACCACTCCATGTGAGATTCCTTTTCACAGATTGGCTCGTCTACTTGGTTACCGTTACAGCACTCACCCTCCTGTTGGTCACCGTGTGCATGAGGTGGAGAGACCTCGGAGGGAGAGGTACATGGCAGAGTTGTATGTTCCTGGTTTTACTGTTGGGAAGCTGGAGGGACTTCTTCCTCTCTATGATCAGCTCGTGCGTATCTTCAGGTCCTTCTTGATGCCGAGTGGAGGTAACAATGATGCTCTCACCAGTCCATTGTGCAATCTTCTTATGCTGGCTAAACAGTGCATGGAGGATGAGGATCCTTCAAACTCTTATACTGTGGATGTCATGGACATTATCTACCATGATTTGTACAATGCTATGATTGGTGGGAACACCATTCTCTATGGACCTTATATCATGATGCTGATCAAGGATGTGATGAAGAGGGATTTCTCTGAGTTACCCATGGAGCCTCACAAGGTCAAGAAGATGTACATCAAGAGGAAGAAGGTTGTACCTGTTGCTCCTGTTCCTCCACCTGAGGGTGGTACCTCTATGGGGGGTGTGGCCTCTTCTAGTGCTCAGCCTGCTTCCACCACTCTGCGCAATGTCAGGAAGCTATCCTGGTTTTAGCGCAATGTGCTGTGCATGAACGTGAACATTCATAAGGAGCAGTACAAGGCCTACTACAGGGACACTGCCATGTCCAGTGCCCAGAGTCAGATTCTTCACCACGTGAGTGGTGCTACTAGTGATCTTCCTTCTCCACTTGTTCCTCAGTCTTATTCTCAGTGGTCTTCTAGTGATCGCACTCCTTGGGAGCGCATTGAGGAGGCTCTCCGCACCACTTCTTCTTCTTCCAGGGCTCCAGTTGATGATGATGAGGAGGATGACGAGACAGATGATGATCTGGAGAGGGCGGCTGAGGGAGCTTCTGACGCGTCAGCAGGAGAGTCCTCTGAGCATTCAGATGCTTAGATCTTCATTGGGACGTTAGCTCAGTTGTTTCTCTCCTTTTTGGTGTATCGATGCCAAAGGGGGAGAAGTAGCTTCTAGATTACGGGGATTTGCATGGGTTTCGGGCACACGCGTATGCTTTTACCATTTCTTGAGAGCTTGTGTCCATTTAGTCTTATTTCCTGAACTTTGTTCGTTTTATTGTCTCGTTTAAAACTATGTGCTATTGTGTTGTGAGACTATGTTATCGGTTATCATGGATTATCTATATGTTGGTGGTTATCTGGATTATCTATATGTTGAGGATATTATCTATTGTTGTGCTTGGATATTCTTGATTATCATCTCTACGCACAAGGTATATATTTCTCTCTTGTTCTCAACATATTTGTGATATTGTTACTTTGGCATGTTTGCTACTTGTTGGAAATTACTCCCCATATATTATTTCACTTTTTGCATTTGAGGCAAACAAAAGATGTGCATATAAGTAGGGGAGACATTTCCATTTTGTTTCAAACATGTTCTCGTCAAAGTTCTATTGCAAATCTTAGTATTGTCATCTAACACCAAAAAGGGGGAGATTGAAAGTGCATTTCGTTTTTCCCGGTGTTTTGTGTGTTAGTTAACAATACTATGTACATAATTTATCGAGGTGTTTAGTGTGCAGGTGTTATACTTAACATCGGCATCGATCACCGAAAAGATCGGTGAAGATTGGCCTAAGAGATTTGGGACAGAAGCCAACCGGATTATTCTAACCGGATTATTCTGGGCAACCGGATATTCCGGTTAGGATAGTTTTCGTCCATTTTCGGGACAGAGATGAGCCAGATTTTTGGTACCGGATTATTCATCTCAAACCGGATATTCCGTTTGTGGAGATTTTGCTCGAAAACGGCTAAGGACTGAAGATAAAACTGACAGAAAGGAACCGGATTATTTGTACCGGATTATTCCGGAGGAGCCGAAATATCCGGTCCAGTTGCCTGCGCGGGATAGAGATGAGCCGGATTATTTGTTCCGGATTATTGAAAGACAACCGGATATTCCGGTTGAAGTCAACGGATTCGAGCAGATCTGCAAACCGGATATTCCGGTCCAAACTTGGACCGGATATTCCGGTACCCTTTTTCCTGCAAAACGGCTAGTTCTGAGGAGGGGCTATAAATACCCCTCCTCTTCCACCTTGAGCTCTAGTTCTTCCCCTTGGCATTCAATAGCATTTAAGAGCTCACCAAATCCGCAATAACTCCAAATCCCTCCCACCAAACTCGAAGATCTTTGGAGGATTGAAGGAGAAGGCCCCGATCTACATCTTCACCGAGCCGTTCTTCATTTCCCACTCTCTAGCTCGAGGGATCTAGCCTAGGGTTTCCTCTTGTGGAGAACCTAGGCATCTTGCTACTTGTTGGTGATTCAAGATTGTTGGAAGGCCCCAATTTGGTTGTTGGTGTGTGCCCCAAGTTGTTTATAAAGGATTCGATTCCCGCCTCAAAGGGGATCAATAGTGGAAGGTGGACTAGGCCTTTGTGGCGGGGTTCATCAGAGAATAGGGTGAAGCCTTTGTGGCGTTGAGTAGGCCTTCGTGGCGAGCTCACACCCCTCCAACGAGACGTACTCCCTTAACAAGGAGGAACTCGGGATTACATCGTGTCTCCACGTGCTTCATATAGGTTACCTCGTTCCCTTCTCACTTTAATCATACTTGTATTGTGATTGTGTTATCCTTGTCATATAGGTAAATTCACCGTAGTTGCATTATCTAGAGAATTTACCTTTGTGTCAAGCCTAATTGTGAAAGAAAAATTAAAATTGGTCGTAGCACTTATTCACCCCCCTTCTAGGTGCCCATACTTTACTTTCAGGAAGTTCCGCCCAAAGGCCGGAATTTCCGCCCCTGCGCGAATCTGGAGCATAACGGCTTCATTTTCAGGAAACCTATTTAAGCGAGCTTCTTCCCCAATGGTTACCCAACCATTAGAGCAAGTTTTGCACCTCCATTGTTGACATTTTCCAAGCTTGCTTTCTCTCAATCCCTCCCGTGATTCTTACTCCCACTTGAGGAAAAGAGAGAGGATATCTAGATCTATAACTCCACCAATCAATCCCTCCTCTTTGTGAGGGGAAGCTATTAGATCTAGATTTAGTGATTCATTAGTTGTTTTCCTTGTTCTTCCTCCTTCCTCTCTCCATATCATTAGTTTCTTTGGTGGGATTTGGGAGAATAGTTCTTGACCACTTTGTGTGTTCTTGCCATTGCATTAGGTGGATCGGTTTGAGTTCCCCACGGGATTCATGAAAGAGAAGTTTGTGAGCTTGTTACTCTTGGGTGCTTGGTCACCGGAGAGATTGTTCCTCTTGGGTGTTTTGAGCACCCTAGACGGTTAGTGCTTGGGTCTTCTACCTTGTTGCAAGAAGCTTCGTTGAGAGTCTCCAATTGAGTTGTGGAAATAGTCTCAACCTCGTGTAAGGTTTGATCGACATATTCAAATCGACCTCATAGTGGAAACGAGTATCTCCCTCACCGGAGAAGTTAAAGGAGAATAGTGTGAACACAATCGTGCGTTGGAGTGCCTTGGCGGCTCCACACCCTCCAACGAAGACGTACTTCCCTTAGGAAGGAATTTCGATAATCACATCGATGTCTCCTTATGTTTCGGTTATTTCTATACTCTATCTCGTTACTTATGCATTTACCTTTGTGATAGCCATCGTGCTTGAGGTCATCTATCTTGATATCACATAGTTGTATCTCTTGTTTAGCATAAGTTGTTGGTGCACATAGGTAACCCTAGCTTGTATAGGTTTTGTGCTTGATAAATTAAACGCTAGTTTTATTCCGGATTTATTCAAGTCTAAACCGTAATTATTTTAAAGCGCCTATTCACCTCCTCTAGGCGACATCCTTGTACTTTCACCTAGGGGCGTGGTCTAGGTGGGTTCGTTCCCCTACCCGCCCTAGCCACGGTGGCACTCCTCCAACTGATTTTTGGACTCCGTCTTCGTTTCGTTGAGAAAATAAATATTCCGTTTTTCCCTGATTTTCTTAGACTTTTTCTTCAGGAATTTTCTGAAATGCAAAAAAGAAACATGAAAACAGAAACCGGTACTAACAATATTGTTAGTAGGTTAGCCTTGAAAAATGTCCTAAAATGATATAAATCTATATTAAAAACATAGTGCATTGGTACAAAACAAACATGGAACAATCAAAAAATTATAGATACGTTTCAGACGTATCACCTCTTACCATATGTCGGAGTAATACCAAGAGGCGGTGGCGTAGGCGCAGGCTCAGGCGGAGGCGGAGGCGTAGGCATAGGCCCATGCCGAGGCGCCGACGAAGGTTCCGGTCGCGGGGCCGCAGGAGGCACATGCCCGCATTGTCGAGTTGGAATCGCTACCCATCGTCCTCCCCATGATGGGTGGAAGTTACGCCGCTAATTGAAGGAGCACCTCGTGGCCGAGGCGCAACTACAGGCAGAGGCCACCGACAGGCTACTCATGGGCAGTTCCTCTAGGATAACCGCCTCATCCGGGAGCAGTTTGAGGCGGCCATCCATATCGCGGATGCTCGCACCGTGGTGATGATTACGACTCTGGCAACGACGACAACAACTCCAACGACTACAACTTCGGCGGCAGCGAGTCCGTAGGCGCAGACGACTCCGGATCTGAGGTCGTCGAGATCTCTGACGAGGAGTAGTGAGGGGTAGATGTGTAGGATGAAATATGTAGGTACTTCGTTTGCATGTTTGTAGTAATTTGATATCAATGAAATGAGGGTTCAGGTTGGAGTGGCCAAGTTTTGGGTTGTCCCGTCACTATCCGCGGACACGGTCGGACGATTTGAGGTGTCCGGTTGGAGATGTTCAGACACCTCCAACTCCGGTTTTGTGAAGATTCCCGAAACTTCCTTCCTGGTTTTATGTTTTTTCACATGTTTTTTGTTGCTGATTGTTTGTTCGTATTTCGTTTTTATCACTTTTTAAAAACTCATGAGCATATGTTTGGATTTTATGAATTATTTTGCAAATTTACGAACATTTTTAAATTTCGTGACCTTATTGAAAATTCCTGAATATTTTTTAAATTACTGAACTTTTCAAATTTTACGAAAACATTCAAATTTGTGAACATTTTTTAAATTTGCCAACATATTTTTCATAATTCACGAATATTTCTCAAGTCCGTGATTTTTTTTTCAAATTTAATAACTTTCAAAATTGTGTTTTTTTGTTAAAATTACATTTATTACTTTTTTTAAAATATGGGAACATTTTGTATTTCACAAAAATCTTCTAAAAAATTAAAGAAAACCAGGATGTTTTTGAAGTGTGAACTAGGGGAATGAACAAAATATAGGCAGCGAGCAAAGCGAGCATACACGCGCGAGTGAACTGGGCCGGCCCACTAGAACTCCCAGGCAAGCGTCAACGCCTAAGCGGACGCTACGAGCGTCATACAGGAGCTCCCCCAAGGCCCCAACCCAACGGTCATATTCCTCTCGTCTCGTGTGAATCTCTATCTCATTCTCCTCTGCAACTCCCCCCTTTGCTCTTCGCTTCTCCGATCCACCGCACAAAGGGGAGCCTCTTCTCGTCTCCCGCGCTAGTGTCGGCAACCTAACCCTAGCACTGTCGCCCACCTGATACCTCGCCGGCGGTCTCTCTCCACCGCGAGCGCCGCTCCTTCTCGTATCCCCTTCTTACCGTCCCCCGGCGGGTAACATTGGTCCGCTCCCCGGTGACGAGGTAGAGCTAGGGTTCCGAGAGCAGGCGGCGGAAGGCTCGCGGCGAACTCTCCTCCTCTGCCCCATCCCGTTCCGACCCGAGGACCCGACCCACCAGGGTAAGGAGCCGCCGCCCTCCTCCTTCTCCCCCCCCCCCTTCAATCTGTGATAAGATTTGCTTGCGGTGAATCTGTGATCCAGTTTTTCTGATGTCTGTAGCTATGTCACGATTTCTACGGAAATTAGGGCAGTTCTGTGGTGCTGTTTCTTCTAGAAATATGGTAGGGATGCGTAGTTTATTTACAGAATCGTCTAGTGATGCGATGCACTCGTGATTAACGTGCCGGATGCTGAATGTGAATACTTGCAGTTCATGTGCGTGCTTAAATGTTTGATCGATTCAACACTTGCAGAAGCTGTGCATCTGATGCAATGTCTTAAGAGCTTCATTATTATGGTTTATGAACCGTTTGACAAATGATGGAAATGTAGTCTAGTTGTATGAATGCAACCAGGAACCTTATGTAACGGTGTATTTGTACCCATCTTTTGTTCGAAAATGCCATATCTGTACTTCTGAGGTTGACATGCCCTTCCCTTCTGACCTGGCTTGTTGCATAGGTTGTCAATTAAGCACAGTTGGAGTTTTAGCGCTATGACTAGGAAAGAGTTATGCATATGTTTCTGAAGCTCGTAATCATGATGCAGGGTTTCACGTTTATGATATCTGTAACAGGTGTAGTCATAATTTTCTCGTCCTGTTTTGTGAAACTTATTGACTTTGCATCATAAAAAAATAGTCCCAAGAAATCGTGTATTTTTAAAAATGATTGCAATTGTGAGCCTAAATTCTTTGCAAGTACATCTTGGTGGATAACAAGGTGTTGGAGTGTATGATACTATCGTTTGTAATGATCTTCTTGTAACCTTATACATGCTTTAGATGGTGGCCTTAGCATCTGCCTTCAGTTATTCTCTATATGAAATCATGTTTATAGCAAATAATTTTCTTGTTTCGAGACTTGTATAATTCATAGTCACCCTACAGCTTTAACGCTTGCTGATGCTTCCCTTTTTGTTCCATTTTCATGCCACAGCTCTGCCTATTGCTCCAGTACGTGAAATAAGCCGAAATGCCAGTATCCATGGATAAGAAGCAGAACTCTTTCGGCACTCCTATCCGTAGGACAAACCCCTTTGATTCTGACTCTGATTCTGAAGTGCCCTCAAGACCATCAAGGACACAATCTGCCCCAGTACAGCGCACAAACCAATCCATGCAAGAGTTGGAAGAATACACTCTGCGTAAAGCAGAAGAAACCTCGCGCAAAGCAAATGATTGTGTGAGGGCCGCTGAAGCTATGAGAGAAGATGCCACACAGATCATGCTGACACTGCATCGGCAAGGTGAACAGATCACTCACACACATCGAGTAGCGGCTGGCATAGAGCAGGACCTTACTGTGGTAAGTTCTGCACCTTGCGCATTATTGGCTAACCTTTTTTTAAAAAAATTACCAGGTAACCTAGTTGGATTTTTACAATATATATATATTTAGTTTCTTCCCATGGGTGCTTCTCATAAATGGGGTCAAGTTTTATAGAACTTTTAGATATGTTGATCCTAATTTCAGTCATCACCTTATCAAAGATTACAAATAGCTTTATGATCCACTTATAAGAATGCTCATTTTTGACAATCTCTATTCATTTCTCGAATGAAAAGTTATGCCAAACTTTGTGAGGATTTATCGTTACCCACAGCCTCAGCTGTCTTCCGTTCATGTTTCTGTACTCTGTGCATCTTAGGGTTCAGCATCCTAGTTACTGGATACTAGTGGAGTTGTTCTTCCTCTTGTGGAAACGTTTGTCTTTCTGATTCATAGTAATTGGTTTCATTTTAACTTGTGAGTAAACTTATACAGATATGTAAGTTGCTGTTTTTTTTTTCATTTCAAGGGTTATATAATTCGGTTCTGTTCTGAACATTAACTGAGAAATTATAAATTTATCATCAGAGTGAGAGGCTTTTGGGAAGTCTAGGAGGACTATTTTCGAAGACTTGGAGGCCGAAGAGAAATCAACCGATAAAAGGACCAGTTTCACAGAGTATGATTGTGCAGATTCTGAATGGTTTCAGTGTCTCTTCCATATTTCTTCAACTGACCTTTTGTGTTATCGCAGATAATTCTTTCATAGGTACGCCAAACCACATGGAGCAGAGACAGAGGCTAGGAATTGTCTCAACACCTAAACAATCTCCTAATCCTGTACATCGTTCGCCTGCAACCGTGATGGAGAAAGTTGAGGTATGCCATCTTTTTAGTATGCTATAGAATGGACAGTGAACTGATGTATTCTGGAAGTTAACACTATGCTCTTTTTGTTAGGCTGAGAAAGCAAAGCAGGATGACGTGTTTGCAGATTTGAGTAACATATTGGGAAGCATGAAGGACATGGCACTGGATATGGGTACAGAAATCGACAGGTAATAATGCTACCTTCTATAAATACAGCTTCAGTAGGGTAGATGCCGTATTTCACCTGTACAGCTCTACTGTCCATTCTCATAAGATTTGTTCTGATGGAGAACAATTCTGTTTGCTGCAGGCAAAACAAATCACTGGATACTTTCAGCGACGACGTCGATGAGCTGAACTTCAGAGTCAAAGGGGCGAACCAACGGGGACGCCGGTTGCTTGGGAAGTGACACCAGGTGTAGGGATCAGGCTGTAGAACCAACAACCAATGTGTCCAAGTCCTTGACAGTTTTTGACTACGCTGTGGAGTTTAAAGCTTGTTTCTGCATACTTCAAAAAGGATCAAGGAAGCTGTTGTCCCTTTAGCAAATATATACTGGACATATATTCTTGTATTGTATTAGAGCACATTGTATTTTGCTGCTGTTCTTGTTCCCATTTTTTCTTTTGTGAGATTCTTGTGTTGTATGGCAACTGGGTCAGTTACTTGGTGTACCATATAGCCACCTTCTTCTTCGGACATGAATTGCTGATGTAATTTTTTTTCTTCCTGCGTACTTCAAAGCTATTCTTTTAGACATGTCCGAAAGGGACTTGAAATTGTAACCGAGGATGAGAAGGATATGAGTAGAGAATTGGCTGAAGTGCATTTGGATCTGTTCCCCCTTCATTCAGTACCAAAGTATTTCAGGTTCATTCAGTAGCAAGCCGGTTCCTTTTTCCTCTGCATCAACTACCAGCAAGCTAGCAGCTGAGTGCACGCGGCTTGATTGGTCGGCAGGGCAGGGTTGGGGGTTTGGGACGCGGCGGCGCCGAGGTGATGGTGGGCGGCGTCGATGGTCAAGCCTTCGTCGACAGACCGAGTAGTACTTGTAGTTGTAGTAGAACAGCACAGTTTAACTCGCAGACGGCTGGACCACCACCGGTACAGGACGTGAAATCGATCGCCCAAAACGAGCGTGCTGGGTGATGTAGGTCGGCGCCACAACCCCAGTCCCTCCCGGCGCAACCCCTTCACTCTCTACGCCGGCCGGCCCGCCCCCGCCTCCCCCTCTTTGCCAGCCACGCCGCGGCCTCCCGCCCACCGACGACCTCCTCCCCGGATCCCCCCTGCCGCACAACACCGGAAGAGGTGAGAGCCCAATTCGCACATGTGAGCGATTATGATCTTCCAGAAAATTGATTTTGAATAGCCTAGAGCCAAATTTGATCTGGGTTGGTTCATGAGGAGGTTAACTCAAGATGATTGCCGAATCGAATGGCCACCGTTGCTCAATGGTTGGTTTCCCAGGGATGCGATTGCTCTTGGAATCCCTAATGGGTTCGATTTTCAGGATGTACACAGATATTCATGTAGTAGTACTCTTAATTGCTTTGGTAAAGTTTGTGAGGACTCTACTGAAATCAGTGGCTATTGTAAGCTGTAGCCTAGTGCTTGGAAGGCAGACGAGTTAGTTTGTTAGATATTGGAGGGGATTTGTTCTAGCATTGCTAGCATACCAACTCAGAGAGGGCTGGTCGTAGGCCGGTCGCATAATGTTCAGGGAACAAGAACATTCATACTAAGAGATTTTACTATGCCATTCTGGGGTAAACACTAGGTGTATGTATCTATTGGCAAAGGTTGGTGACAAAGCCCTGGACAGAACTGTGGGTGAGGTTGCAGTGCTGCTCCTTGCACAAATAGTGTTGAATGTTGCGATGCCAGCGCATGTGTGATGAGCAAACTAAAAAGCGACTGGTGGAGATTTAGTCTGCTACTAATTGATTGCAGCTAGCCATATATGATTTGCTCAAGGGTAAAGTCGCATGACAGTATAATTCAACTGATTGGGTTTTTGATCATAGTAAAAAACATACGTGGGGTTAACGAGCATTTTTCCCCTGTATTTTTATTTTTTCTCTCTCTCTAGTAGATCTGTATTTGAGCTTGAACTTAAATATCGATCCAACTTAACGTTCCTGACTGTCATTAGCAACCAACTGCAACTCAGACAACCGTCCAGGCAGACAAAAAAAAAAGGCCAGCTGATTCCTTTGGCAGCCTGCGTAAAGTTGTTTCTGGACAAGTTTCGGCCTACCAATCCTCCATTGCTTCGTCAGAGAAGTCACCCGAGAAATGTCGCCTTTCTTGTTCCGTAAGTAAACAGAGCATTGAACCGATTCGATCTCATTGCCTTCCCTATCCTGCTAACCGACCACCAAATTTTGGGTTCCCTTTGCATCTACAGGTCGGAAGCTTTGCGGTAGTTGGTGGCGGTGCACTCGTAGCACTTTCAAGGGGAAGAGGAAGCCCAGGTACAGGTTCACCGCCTCCCACAGGTGCGCAAACACAGCCCAGGTTCTCATTAAATTTGTTTGCGCTAGTACACTCTCCTCCCAAAAGTTTGCATATATTTTTATATAGAAATAATTGAGTTATTAGTATAAAACCGCTACATTTGCGGCAAATTTTCCCAAAAACCACCACCGGTTGTCGAAATCGCAGAAAACCACCACATTTGAATTCTATCGTAGCAATGTGCACTGATAACGCTTCGCGGACGAATTGACAGCGATTAAAAGATTTGGGCCCACCCGTCAGGAAGTGTCGTAACGGAAGGAACTAACGGCTCTCTCCGACCGCGCGGATGACCTAGATCCCGAGCGGGCCCCACCGTGGTCACTCTCTCACTCACTCCTCACTCTCTCTGTTCTTCTTTCAGCGAGCTCCACCGTCGCCGCCGGAGAAGGAAGCCGTCCTCGCCGCGCAAATCTCCGCTTCCGCCGCGCTGCTCCGGCGGAATGCCAAGCTGGAACGACGGCGACGAGACTTCCGAAGGGACCTATCTCACCGATGTGAGTTTTCTCTTCCGTGCGGATTTAGGGTTACGGTTTGGGGAATTTCGATTTGTCTTGTATTTTGATCGATTCGTACTGGTTTGTAGAGCACCGATATGGAGTACGCACCTGATTCCAAATGCAAGCCTGACAGACAGGTAGCGTTCGAAGGCAGCAACACAGGAAGACGTTTCCTAGTCTGCCCCATTCAGAATGTGAGTGATGCACTTCTCCCCGATGTATTGCGTCTTTGTATTTATCTATTATGTCAGCTAGTTCATGAATTTCCTCTCTGTATTTCTGTCTGTAATCATTTCGGTAAGTACTCCCTAGTGAACTAGTTGAGAATTGTGGCTTTGTACTGAATTGCTCTCTGTATTTCTGTATGTCAGCAAGTTGAGAACTGTGGTTTTGTTGACTGGATTGATGGGGAGTGGCCTGACACTTTGCAAAACTGTCTTTCTAAACTGTGGGCAATGTATGAGGATACTGAAGCAAGTTTAATTTCAGCCAACTATGAGAATTCTTTAGTGGTGAAGAATCTTGTAAAAGAGAAGGAAATGCTGGAAGAGAAGCACTCTACTATGATATGTGACATGAACAAGATGTTGGAGACCACAGACAGAAGGATCAGGAGTGACAATATGAAGAAGATAATGCAAGGCAATGATAAACAAAAGTTTGAAATATCTGAGTATGCTAGGGTTCTGGTGGAGGAAGAGCTGAGGGAGGTGAAGCTGCAGAAGGAGAAGCTACTGGCTGAGCTTGAGTTGGTGAAAAATCTTCACAACTGTGACAAGGAGCATATCAAGATGATGCAGAAAGAAGAGAGGGCATTGGAGGAGGTGAAGAAGCAAAGGCAGCATCTTCTTCAGGAAATTGAATTGCTTAAACTGAAGGAGCAAGAGTGGGTTGGTGAAAGAGTGAAACTTAAGGATGAGAAGAGGAAGGTGGAGTACATGTTGTTTGATCTGCTGAAGGCAAAGGAGAAAGCCAAGGACAAGCTGAAGACAATCAAGGCCTTATGTGAGGACTAAATGAATGATAAAAGAGTGATTAGGGCAGATTTATATGTAATATTTGCCTAATTTATGTTGGAACATGTAATGTGGAAATAAGTAGTTTCTGGCACTGAATGTTTGAACATGAGAAGTCTTTGAACCTAGCTATGTTGAACCATAATATTTGATAGTAAATGTGTGATCCTAGTTCTGTGATGAAGTGTTGTCATATTATACACATTTGATTTTTAAAATACTAATCTGAATGATTAGAGGTTGTCGAGAACCGAGACGCTTGTCGACAACCCTAGTTCATATAGGTAAGATGAGAATTTTTTGTTGTCGAGAAGCGTATCGGTTGTCGACAACCCTAGGTCATATAGGTAAGATGAGCATTTTTTGTTGTCGAGAAGCGTATCGGTTCTCGACAACCCTAGTTCATATAGGTAAGATGAGCATTTTTGGTTGTCGAGAAGCGTATCGGTTCTCGACAACCCTAGTTCACATAGGTAAGATGACCATAAGGGGTTGTCGAGAACCGAGACGCTTCTCGACAACCATAGTTCATATAGGTCAGCAAGTAAATTAAGATAGATTCACCAAGGCACTTAAGGTAGGGTTAAATAACAGTAAAAGTAACTGATAATAGGAAGGAAAATTCACCAAATCACTTAAGATAGATTGAATAGTCTTACAGACAGTCTTAAGTACCCCTTCAAACACACATAGTCTTACTTAAGATAGTAATGGACACTGACAGAGTTGTAGACACTTAACAACATAAACATAGTTTGCTGCGAATTAAAAAGAACCATTGTTTCAAACACACATCAGCATCAATAATTTCCAGATGCTGTGAAGTACCCCTTCAATCTTCCACTCAGAGTCCTCTTCCTTTTGCTTGATCTTGTTGGTGCCCTTGTTACTGCTGGAGCTGAAGAAGAAGAAGCTGCAGCTGCCCTTGTTACTGCTGGAGCTGAGTAGCTTGGACCAGATGATGCCCTTCCTCCTGCTGCTGCTGATGAGATTGTAACACTTGATGGCTCTGCTGATGGTGCCCTCTGTGTTGATGCCCTGGCTCCTGGAGCCCTCTGTGTTGATGCCCTTGCTGCAGGTGCTGCAGGTGCTGTCCTTGGTGGGCTTGAAGCTGGTGCAGAATGTGGTGATGAACCTCCAGGTGCTGATGCCCTTGCTGCAGGTGCTCCAGGTGTTGTATCCTCAGGAAAGATGTGCCTATTAGCCTAAGAGAGAAGAAATGTCAGCATTTTCATATTATGGAAAATATTTGAAAGCCATACTGTGTACTTATACCTTATGTTGTGCCTTCCTTATCTGTAGCTCAGGCTTGAGAGTGATATCACAGTTAGAGAACCTATGGCCTGTCCTTTTGCAATTTTTGCAAGTGATAGTGCCAATCCTAGATGAATCCTTAGGTGCTGGCACCTCAAAAAGACCTTTCCTTCTCTTTGTCTGTTTTCTTCCAGGCCTTGGTCTACTTGGAGGTGGATCTATGTCCTGAGTATCAGTCTTTGTCCATGCATCAGGCCCAGGGACAGGGTAAACAACATGCTTGTATGCCTCAAAGTACATTGGCTTCTTAAAGAAATCTAGCACATAGTCTTCTAGATGGTTTTTCTCTTTCATTATAGCAGAAATGGCATGATTACAGGGAATACCTGTCAAATCCCACTTCTTGCAGCCACAAGTTTTTGCAATCAAGTTGACAGGGTGAATTCTGTCACCACTGCTTACTTGCCATAGACCTAGTGCTTTGTCAGCAGCCACATCATTGCAGTACCTAGAGTACTTCTTTGCCTCCTCCAATTTTTCACAGTAGAAAGGTGTTATCTCCCACCTTGTACTATCTTGTTTGGCTCTTATACCACAGTACTTCACCATAAGCTTTGTCCTTATTCCATCAACCATTGTCCAGATTGGTTTGCTCCTTACATCCAAGATCATTTTATTGAAAACTTCACTAAGATTGTTGACAACAAGGTCTGTTTTGCAGTTATAATCAAATGCAAACCTAGCCCAAGTTTCAACAGGTATTTGAGAGAACCAATTATATGCCTCCTCATAGTCTGCTTTCAAGGCTTCCATTGCCTGGTCAAAGCCACTTTTGGTATAACTATAGCTTGCTGCATCAATGTGCTTCTTAAGTTCTTGACCCCTAAAGCCAGCTTGTTGGAAATTTGCAAAAATATGCCTAAGACAAAACCTTTGTGGAGAGTTGGGGAACACTTTAGATACTGCTTTTAGAAGACCATGTGTAACAATTTGTGTATGTAAGTAAACTGTACATATAATGATGGATTTTACAACACAAGTAATGCTATAACTGCTGCCATACTAACCTTCTGTCTGTCTGAAATGATGGTGTAATTGCCAAATTTCCCTGCCTCACCAATGCAATATCTTAGTTGTGTCAAGAACCAACACCAGCTAGCTGTATCCTCTTTGTCAACAATTCCAAAGGCAACAGGGAAAATATTATTGTTCCCATTTCTTCCTGTGGCAGCAAGTATCTGTTGACCAGTTGTGAGCTTTATGAAGCAACCATCTAACCCTGCCACCACACATATCAATAATCAATTAGTAAGCCAAAAAAATTCATACAAGAAATATGGTCACTCATTATCAAATAATCTAACTACATATGTTCATACCTATGAAAGGTCTGCATCCATTAAGAAATCCTTCTTTTGAGGCATTTAGACAGAAAAACAAGCCATGGAACCTTGGATTTTTGCTAGGATTGTTCAAGACCTCTTTAGTTGTTACAATGCACCTGCTTCCAGGGTTAGTATCAAGAACAGTTTGCAGATAGTCCCTAATCCTCTTGTATTGTGTTTCATGATCACCTAACACAATATTAAGAGCCTTTGTTCTAGCTCTATAAGCCTTGCTCCTGGGAACAATGACTCCATATTTCTGTTTGACTTGTTCAATCAATGTGTCCACAGAGGTGTTGAAATCTGTTCTCATAGCACCCACAGAAGTTTCTGCCAGCCAGTCAATTGTTACTTTAGTATGCTCACCATGAGCCCCACATGAATGGTGCAGATTCATTTTTCTAAGAACAAAGGTTTTCTCATGCTTAATTTTTGAACCTACCATGAAAAATGGACAGTTATCATCAGCACATACTGCAATAACTCTATCTTTGTTGTTCCTGTGGTACCTAAAGTTCCTGAGCTGAGATACATGTAAATGCCTAAGAGCTCTCCTGAATTGGTACACATCAGCAAAGCACATCTTTTTGCACAGTTGGCCATCAGGATTGGCTCTTTTCTCATCATACCACACCCTTTCCTTTGCCTTCTTGCTCCTACTCTTCCTACCAGATGTGAATCGGTGCTTTGGCACAAAGCCATCATCATCACTCACACCCAAATCAGCAGGATTGCTGTCCTCATCTGATGATGGCCTAAAATCCAAAAAATTCTTATATTCTGGCTCATGATGTCCCTTACTGGTTGGCCCAGGATTAACAATTACTTGTTTTCCTTTACAGTAATCAGGCTCAGGTAGTTCTTCACCCTCTGAACCTGTCTCCTCCTCATATAATTCTTCAACATCAGTGTCTCCTTCATAATGTAGAAAGGGATCTTCTCTTGCTTTCTTCTCCTTCTCCATTTTATTCAGTATGGCCTCCCTCTCAGCATCAACAGTTCTTTTCTTTCTCAGTTCATTAATTATTTCCAGCTCCTCTGCTACCCCTTTGTCATGATCTCCTGGTCTGTATTCACCCATGTCAATGAAATCTCCTTCTGAATCTTCCTCTCCCTCTGAGTCTTCATCTGAATCAATATCTGAATCTTCTACAGGAAAATGTTTCCTCTTTCCAGGCATGTGAGTACTGCTCTGTTGTGTGCCCACAAACATAACATCTGAGTAATCAATGGCTACTGGGAACAACTCAGCAGGGATGTTCTCATCAGGTATGTGTGAAACACCATCAAGGTCTACAAGCATTGGCCCTGGCACTTCTAGCTGGAACTGAGTTTCACATGTGTCTAAGTTAAAGTCAGCTGGTAATTCTGTTTTGCCCCTGATAACAGTCAAATTAAGCAGCTTTTTCCTCTCTAAGCATTCAAGCACATTATCCACCTTAGCCATTGAGTCAAGTAACTCCACTCCTTGCAGTCCAGTGCCCTTTTCTCTCACACAATACATCTTGTCCATTATGCCATATCCTTGTGTGTGTAGCAGAGCAAACAAATTCATTATTGTGATATCTGATCTACACAATGTCCTCTCCAAATTATCTTCCCCCACAAAATTGAACCTAATTTCCCACACTTCATCATCCAAACTACAAAGAAAACGAATATTTATTATTCTTACTGACAGTACTCGCACACTAACTGTCGCTAAACACACTGAAATTGCACTGACAGTACTCGCGCCCTAACAACAAATCTCTACTCAAAAAGACAACTGGAGGAGTGGACACGGAGTACTTACTCGACGCCACCAAATGGTGAGGTCCACTGGTGGCTCAGGTGCGCCGGAGAGGCTACCACCGCCTTCGCCAGAGCTGAGGCCGCACGGTGCTGCGGGGAGCCAACGGCAGGGGCGAGGACGGAGCTGTCCATCTCACCATAAATCTCATCGCCGCCGGGGCCGTCCCTGGAACCACCTGCTACTGGGTCGCCGCCGCCGCTAGGATTCGCCGCCGCCATCGCCGCGGAGAGAGTGAGGGAAGAGTGACGAGTGAGAGAGTGACCACGGTGGGGCCCGCTCGGGATCTAGGTCATCCGCGCGGTCGGAGAGAGCCGTTAGTTCCTTCCGTTACAACACTTCCTGACGGGTGGGTCCAAATCTTTTAATCGCTGTCAATTCGTCCGCGAAGCGTTATCAGTGCATATTGCTACGATAGAATTCAAATGTGGTGGTTTTCTGCGATTTCGACAACCGGTGGTGGTTTTTCGGAAAATTTGCCGCAAATGTGGCGGTTTTATGCTAATAACTCAGAAATAATTGGTTGCAACTAACCATGGAAAAGCCAACTCTATCCCTGATTACTGCAAACTTCTTTACAACAGGGAGTGCCTGAAATGCCAACAACAGCCCAATAGATTGGTCATGCACTGATGAACTTTATGATAAAAGTTTAGCTGTTCCTGTTCTCTGCTCCCATGCTGATATGAGAACCAGAGACAGCAGCTCACTGCCCCTACTTATTTAGCACTTGTTTCTGTATCCATAGATAAGATCTGATGCGAAATTAACCTGGAAAAGCAATGTTGTAGTAGTTGATGATCAATGGTTGCAGCTTCTTATTTGCACAACACACAATGCTGGTGATTTTGTCACCAACATGCTGCAGCCTGTCAATGGTCCAGCAGTAGCATCCTGAAAGGAGGGCCAACCAAAGAATTATACTTCGCAGTTTCCTGTGAACCTACTGCTGTTAGCATCACGTAAAGGAAATAACTAATTTTATTTTTTTTAGGCGCCAGTTGATGTTTGGTAGTACTGCTTTAAAAATTCTGCAGTTTAGAACGTGTAATTATACTGCTTTAAAATCTTCTGGTATGATACAATGTTATTTTGTGGTAAAAAAAAAAACTTGCAGGAAATTGTGGAGATGGTGCTGTCATATTTGCCAATGAAGGATGCCGCGAGAACAAGCTTGCTGTCGAGTGAGTGGAGACAAGGATGGCGGAGCTACCCCAAGCTAACACTGAATTCCGAAACAATGCTCGGCGTTAGAAGGGGGAAGGTCTACCATGCTCCCAAAGTAGAAGCATAAAAGTACAGAGAGAGATTCATTGAGAATGTCAATGCTGTCGTGCGACAACGCCAGGGTTCTGAGGTTGAGGAGTTTGCGCTGGAGTTCGGGCTCGACGACAAGGATGCACAGCATATTGACAGTTGGGTCACCCATGCTGCCTCCATCAGATTGGAACGATTTGTCATCGACTTGAGTGTGCCGTCGGGGGATGGCAAGGCTGTCCTGAAGAAATATGCTTTCTCTTTGCAGCTTCTAGATGAGATGGGGAAAGTAAAGCATCTCCACGTTCTTGAGCTAAGAAATCTATCTCTGAAGCCGCTCGGTGATTTCAGAGGGTTCCTGCACCTTAGAATGCTTGAGCTGCAACGTGTGTGCGTCGCCCCAGAGGATGATCTCGAATCGTTGCTCTGCAGATGCCCTGCTCTTGAGCGGCTAGCGCTCAACTCGTGTGGACCGTTCGTGTCCTTGCGGATTGGCCATGAGCTCTGTCGGCTGGTCCATTTGTCTCTTGGTGATGGCACCATCGTGGATAACCTACGGATAGATGCCATCAACCTGAAGACAGTTTCACATAGTTACAACTTCCAGAAAATAGTCGTGAGAAAAGATTCTCGAATCACCGAGGTTATCGCTGATATGAATACCATGCCTCTGTCTCCCGATATCAAGACATGCTGCAGTATATGTTCACCGGCCTTCCCAGCGCTTTGCCCTGTCCAGAGAAGCTATCATTGGATATCCGGGAAAACATGCTGGTACGTTCTGGTCTTTGCATTTCTTATTCTGTTGGTCTTTGCATTTCTTATTCTGTTGTTATAGGGGATCGGCATCGCCTTTCACCTGGGCTATCTGCATGAGTTAGTTGCACCCATAAAGAAAACTCGCAGCCATTGATCCCTGCATTGCATTTTATTGTGTCTAACTGCAACCATTTGACTTTGAGCAGACATCGCAAGCCCCGAAATGCACCAGCAGATTCATGCATCTAAGGCACCTAACCTTGAGCATGCACCTCAGCCTCTACTGCAATTTCGACATCCTCCGGCTCGTTCACGCGCTAGAAGCCGCGCCAGTTCTGGAACACTTTGAGCTAAACGTAAGTAACGTGGAATAGATCTTTTTTTTAGCTCGGTCGTGCACACCATCGCACCATAGGATCGCTCGTTCTTATTTTTTGCTGTAACTTTCCTTCCCTTGCCTCGTGGCATCGATCTTACTCGTATTTGGCTCAGGTTGATGAACTGATGATGCCCTTCTGCGACGACGACGAGTCGGTGCCGTCGGTTCCTAGGCAGCCGCACGAGCACCTCAAAGACGGCCTCCTTCACGGGGTTCATGCTGAACATGGACCTGATCGCGCTGGCCCTGTACGTGCTGCGCAACGCCGAGTCGCTGGAGCTCATGACGTTGCGGACGCGGTATGAGTCCGACCGCTGGATCGCCGACCACTACCTCCGCGGAGAGGACCCCCGGAACGTGGTGAAGATCAGCAGTGTACGGAGTAGGAGTGATGCTACACTTACGGACGACACTTACAGATTATGGTTACGGAATTACATGGGGTGGGTCAGAGGGTGGACCCTCCACGTGAAGTTCAGAGGAGAATTTAGAGGCGGGGACTAATCAGAACAGGACACGTACGTCTGTAAAACTTATTCCGTAAGATGTCTCCCGTAGGTCTAGGATTACCGTACGGAGTAGTAGTAATCGCCGGTAGGTATGCAGGCATGACTATCGTGTCAGCGGCGCTGCGCGTGTCTGTCTTGGCCGTTGCGTTGATCGGCTGCTGTTGGATGCAGAAGTGCAACTGCCCTGAACATGAAAGCAAGCGTCGACGATGGGGACCCGGTGTTGGCGCCGGTTTATTTATGCTTTGTTCTGCTGGAAGCTTTTCTGTGTTTGGACTCTTTCTGCTCTCTGGGCCGGCGGCTCGTGGGAGTTGACGCCTTGCGACGTCAAAACCCACGCGGGCTCGTCCTTGTGATCGGCACCCCGCCGCGCCTGCACACGCGCGAGCAGCCGGTCGACAGGCGAAAGCTCTTGCGGCCGAGCATGGTCCCGGTCGAACCATGGCGCGCCGCCGCTGACGGGCGCGGCGGGGCGGGTGCGGCGCCGCCTGCGAGCACCGGTGCTCGGGACGGCCCCGTGGGCGTGGGCGCCGGGCGCAGCGTGGTGCAGCAGCGGAGCACTCTGTACGACTCGTTCGAGCTCAACGCGATGGTGGCGCGGCTGAACCGGCTGCTGCTGCACGGGGACGGCGCGAGGCGGACGGCGCCACGGAGCCCGGCTGCGGGCTGGCTCGCCGTGCCCAAGGTGCTCCTCGGCAAGATCAAGCGCGCGTTTCTTGGCGGGCCTCGGCGAGGAGGCGTTTGACAGTGTTTCTTTCCCTTTCCTTTCATTCTCTGTGTATCCGCCGCGTGTTGCTGAACTCGCAATGGTCGACAGATGCTTCTATGCCTGTTTGCTAGCCAGCTGAATGCCATACGATACGATCAGTCAGAGTGATTGAGTTGACAAGCTGGAGTAGTCTCTACTATATAATTTTGGTTAACGACACGTACGTGTACGTCGTACGTCGTGGTTGTTTCTCAGTTTACTCCCTCTGGAAATATAATACCAACCCGCAGTTCAACTTTTTAGGTTTAAGTTTTCTGTTTTAGCCCTCAAAACGCTTCGACGGACAGACAAGACGCGACTCCCAAATCATCGTATCCGACCTAGCGCCGCCACCCACCACATCTCCAGCCGCCGAAGAGCCCCCCGCAGCCGAGGCTGACAGCCACCCTGCTCCAGATCGTCGCGGGCGACCGCACTTCCTATCTAAGAGGCCCCTAAGAGGGATCTGGTGTAGGCGCGGACGAGCTCAACGAGGCCCCTAGGCGGACCCTGCTGTAGGCGCGGACGAGCACGGCCAGGCTCTCCGGCCGGTTCGCCGACCCAGCTGCAGTCGGAGCTTCACCGGGTCAAGCACTGCCGCAGCTCGGAGCTCTTCGCCGGCGACCGCACTTCCTGTCGACGAGGCCCCTAGGCGGGCCGTGTTGTAGGTGCAGATGAGCTCCACGAAGCCCCTAGGCGGGACCTGGTGTAGGCGCGAAGGAGCGCGGCCAGGCTCTCCGGCCGGTTCGCCGACCAAGCTGCACGACCACCCATGGCGCGTGCTGGTGATGCTGCTTGTTGTCACTAATTGTTGTTGCTGCTTTTCTCGCGGTGGCCCATGTCTGAACTTTCTTGGCCATTGTGTCTTTTACAATTATCTAACGTTTTCTCTTAAATTTCCCTTCACAAAAGAATAAGAGGAAACAAGTGTAAAGGCCTTGCAGAATAGAAATCGTGAGGCAACGACCTTTTCTTTAACTCAACTATCTACTCCTTTTGTCTCAGTTCTCAATTAGCTTGCTCTTGCAGCAGTTCTATAGTTTACTTGCATCCATCCCTACTACCCATCAATTTCAGATACTTGCTAGACAATCATTCTGTTCTATCTAAAGAGTGCATATGTTAATCCAGCTGCAGTGGTACGGTAGGGACAATAGCTCTGAAAAATTGAATGTGCAATGTGGCTACATTATGTAGTGACAAACTGACAATAGCTCTGGAAAAATTAAACTGCGGGTTGATATTATATTTCCGCCAGCCGCCGCCGCACTTGAGGGTAGCGCCTCGCCTTGAGGGCAAGCTCGGTATGGATGGACTCATGGCGTACACAACGTGATAGTGGAGACTAGCCGGAGCTCCGTTGACGAACGCCCGGCTTCGATGTCCCCGTTCCCTTCCACCCCTACCACCGCCCCAAAGCACCCCCAAGGTGAGTTCCCTATCCCCTTGTGAATCGGGCAATTACCTCGATCCAAAATCCCCCCTATTCTGCTCCCCAGCCTGCAATTCATGCCCTGCAGATAGGCACCAAGTATTTCAGATCATGTCTTGTTCCTCCGACGAGTGGCCACCCTGTGCATTGCAGGTCAGCATCGAGTTTTTTCTATCCGCCTCCATTCCCTCTCGGACTCGTGCCCTCCAGTTCAGCAAGATTTTTCGGTCCAGTGCCGCTCCTGGAAGTAATATGGCGAATGCGCTCATATGGAAAAGCCAACGTGAGAACCAACCACTTCTTCGACCACAGATCGAGCTGTTGAACTCAGGACTGGCACGGCATGGAGTTCACTACTTGAGTCTCGTACTTATTTGGACGTGCATAGTTGACTCGGTTTCTGGTTTGGATCGTGTTGTGTGGGTTCTCTATGATGTTTGGTGATGTATGATCTTTGTTCCTATGTCGAAGTGTCACTATGATGATGGCTTGCTAGCCTTTTATCCCTCTGATGGTACTTTAGTTACCAACCTCGGATGCATTGAGACACTATATGCAGCCTACTGAACACCTGAACTTGTTGAATCTGCCCTGAAGCCATGTTCTTTCAATTCTGCTGTGAACTGCGCGCCTACTCGTAAAGCCATCTTCCCTTCTGCTAGGTGAAGTTACTCATGCTGCTTGCTTTGGATGCTAAGAGTCTACCTACAATAAATTCAGTATGGGTCTACATATTTGTTTTTGTTCTTTGTATCAAGGTATAAGACTTGTCCGTTGATATAGTTTTGACTTACGATTATGTCGACAAGATATGTATGTCTTCTTTGGGATATATTATGTACATGATCAAGTACTGGGAAAAGATGGGGATGTACCGTATGCCAGTGTGTAACATCTTTTGACTGAATTTTGATGCTTATTCAATCTTAATTTATATGATTTGGTTAGGCCATGCTAACATGCGATTTCCTGCTTTGCAAACGGTAATTATTTTTCTTTAGCTGCTGCTATTCATCCTACAACTGGGTAATGCACTTGGGATTCTTTGTCGTGGTATGACTAATTTGGATTTTAACTAGCATATTAACATTGTTTTAGCTTAATCATTGAGTTGGTTCATTAACTGCACAATAACCCTGGCTAACAAGAATCAATGCTTTGGCCGTAGCGAAGCACGGGCATTGTGCTAGTACTGTTTGATTTGTCTTAATGTTTTTCCCTGCATCGACTGCCGTGTATCAACTTACACAACCCCCGCAACATAATCTCCTGCCCGCCTCTTTTTACTGAAAATTTTTGTTGTTTTATGGTGATCCAAATTCATATGAAGATAAAGGAAAGTTCGGCCTTCGCTACGCGGAGGCCCGTCGCCGGAGGCTTAGGGCCGTAGGCTTAGGACGCGCTACGGTACGAGTCGATACCGAGTTGGAGTTGGATACACAGTTACCGACCTAGTTAGGTCAGGACCGCCTTTATATACCTCTTGTAAGCCGCCGCACGGGATAAGCCACACATTGTAAATCCCGGCGCGATTGTAACCTACCCCGAAATAGTGAAGTATTGCTGGCTGGCGCCCGTGGTTTTTTCTCTTCCTCATTGGAAGGGTTTTCCACGTTAAAATCTCGTGTCCCCGTTGGTTCGATCTTGCTTAATTTCATCGTTGTTTTGCTATTGCGTGTAACAATTTTGGCCTTGTAAAAGTTCGCCCAAAATAATGTCACTTTGCTCAATGTAATCTCCTTCGGCGTGAAGTTGGGGTAACTCAATACAATATACTTTGTCGTTTGGAAGTGCAAAACCCCCTACGGAATTTCTGGAGCGGGGCCTACAAAATGGTGGTGCAGCATTGAAACGGGATTACGTGTGACGTTGACCCTTAAACCTTCTAGCGCTCGAGACGCTGGAGCTGAGCAAAATGGTTGCATTTGTTTTTAAAGTTTTATACTACAGTAAAAGTGTATTTTGCGGAAAAACTGTAAGGCTGCGCTTGGAATGCTATTTATTTTCACGGTCCCTCATGATTTACGGACCAGTTTTGTTGTACCCAACAAACCACCCGAATTTTAGTCGGACCTCAGCACATCCGTAATGTTTACATGTGCGAAGGGGGAGAAAACTAGCCACGGAAAATACGGACCGACTGGAAAAACTACGAACCAAGCGGCAGCGATTCGAGCGGTTACGATGTTCGTGTATAACGGAGGTATTGCCTAAAATACGGTAAACCAAGCAGGGCCTAAGAAGAAATTTAGAGGTGTATATTTGGACAACTTTTTTTGAAAGTTCTGTTTCATACGCTTATTGGGAGTAGTACTCCGTATATGTTTTCACGATGGGCCCAGGTATGCTGATGGGTCATTGCCACGGGAGCAAGCAACGCCCGGATCAAGTGCGGAAACGACTCATGGAGCGCGGAGCGTGTTGGAACCAAAACTAGCCGTTGCGCTCCTCGGCCCCAACGATCCCCTTTTCCCCTTTCCCCTCTCCTCCTGCTCCCTTCCAGTTCCGATCTCCCCCATCCCCACCCGAAACGAGCAAAACACCCCACGCATTCTGCCCCAATCCCAAACCCTAGCCATGGCGACCGGGGCGGCGGCGAAGACTCCGACCAAGCTACCCACCCCGGCGGCGACCGCGAGAACTCCCGCCAGGCTCCAGGCCCTCGCGGCGCCCAAGACTCCCGCCAGGCTCCAGGCCCTCGCGGCGCCCAAGACTCCAGCCAAGCCCGCCTCCTCGGCCGCCGCCGCCACGGCGGCGAAGACCCCGTCCAGGTCCGTCTCCCGCGCGCGGTGCCTGCACGGCTCCGAAAACACCGACCCCAACATCCTCGCCTCCCCTCCCGCGCCGGCTTCCAAGGCCCCGCTCGCCGCCGCCTCCGTCAGGAGGCAGAGATCCACGCCCGGCCCCGCCCCGCCGCCGCCGGCCCCGCAGCGCCGGTTCCTCGTCGCGAAGAAGGGCGCGCATCGCCGGAGGCACAACAACGGCGGCGACAGCGGCGGCGGCGACTTCGACTTCGACAAGTGCCGCCAGGCCGCCCGCGAGGCGCTGCGGGCCTCGCACGAGGAGTTCTTCCTCAAGGAGCGCGCCGCGTCCGCCGCCACCGACGAGGAGGAATCCAGAAAAGAGGAGGAGGAGGAGGGGAAAGCGACTGACCAGGAGGCAGACAGCGGCGCCTTTCAGGAGGGGGACGTGGCCGGATTGGAGGGCAGCAGCAAGGTGAGGGCCATCAGGAGCAGGGTCATGGCCAAGGCGCTGAACACCGTGCCGGACTCTGGGGCTGGCCGTGTCAAGCACCTGGTGGACGCCTTCGAGAGCCTGCTCTCCATCTCCGGCGACACCGCTGATGCCGAACGCGCCGGCGAGGAGGCCTGGGCGCTGCCCGGGCTGCAGCCGTGGAAGGCGGGGGGTGAGGCAGTCTTCTCCTCCTCGGATTTCCTCAACCTCGGGCCCAGCAGGCTCTGTAGTTCACTCGACGGCAAGAGCAACAGGTATTGATTTCCTCTGATTTGGTAGTGGGACAAGGAACTGCACTCTTAGGTTGTTGCTGGTGCAATGTATTGATCAAAGTTGGTTCCTCTCTTTAGGTCCAGCTGGGACAGCCAGACCGGAGGACGCAGGAGCCGGCGCAACGTAAGGATGCAATAGCTCTCCGTATGCTCTAGAGTCGATTGTGTTTTATCTCTGCTCTCTGAATTCGATGTCTTTATGCTCTGCAGTCATCTGATTCACTGAGGAGCAGCTGGAACAAAAAGCTTAAGGTCACTAGCCAGCAGCCTTTCAAGCTAAGAACAGAGGTGAATAGCATTTTCTTTTGTTTTGCTGTGGTTCTGTTTGTTTGTAGATTCAGTAGTCTAAATGATTACCTATATATTGCTATGTTGTATGATCGTGAATCGTCTTGTAACAGCAAAGAGGAAGGGCGAAAGAAGAGCAATTTTTTCAGAAAGTACAGGAGATGCTCATTGAGGATCAAAAGAAGCGCATACATATCGCTCAAGGACTCCCTTGGACAACAGATGAGCCCGAGGTTTGTCACTTTCTGTGGCTTAACTCTGTTATGTTACATATTTGAAGAATTTCTGTTAGCGGTTATTTTTAGACATAGTAGCCATAATGTTTATAACTGGCTTTCTTTGCAATAATTATGATGGTAGATGCAGAATGTCAGAGTTACATTACATAGTAGAAGATACCTCGCGCGTTGCGGCGGGATCTTAGCTAAATACATGTGCACACATGATATAAGTAAACCAAGAAATGAAATGCCATGACTTCGGGCCAGTTACTGCACAGCAACTAAGTTGCCTTTTAATTTGGAAAGAAGAAACCAAATTATTTGATCTTGTTAAATTTTGCCATGTAGGAATATAAATTGTTCACAAATCGCTTACTGATCCAATGGAATCTTCATGGAAAAATGAAACTGAGTATTGATAATACATGATACAGTCAGCACAGTAATGTGAATAATCCTTTTCTGATGCAAATGAATAAGTGGAATCTGTTCGGAAGGTGCCTACTAAAAATGAACTTATGTGTCACGCAACTTGAACGGCCAAAACAAACTGATTTGGGAGAAACCAATCCTTTAATCTCTAGCTGCTAGTCTTTTTGTGTGCATACTTGAGTGTTCAGACGAAGCTCATGTAATCTTCAACGGTTAATGGATGTACTCTTCCTGTTTTCCTGATATCTATCTCATGCTCGGTCCGATGCCTGCCGTAGAACAAAAGAAACAGGCTTCCCTGAAGAAGTGGCCTAATATGTGGAAGCACCTGCAAGTATGGTGGGTAACAAAAGAGTATAAAACAGAAGCTACTGACCTATCTCCCAGGAATACGATGGTTTTATTTAGTGCATGGTAGAGATGATCTCACCTGTTCAGTTCATGATCAAACAAACCTAGATAAATGTAAGATGCTTGTGCAGCGTCGCCTATTTCTTGATGCTTGATCAGCCAACACTTAGAATCCAATCATAATCCAATATAATCGTTGGGGACTTGATTGAGCAACACACACGGTTACCAATCAAACTCCAATTCAATTGGAACGTCTAGCAGCAGGAGAGCAACCAAACAGATTGACAGAAATGAGAAGGGGGTAAAAAATAAAATAGGGGAGATGGGATGAGAAGTTTATGCCGATGGGTACAAGAGTGTAGATCACTGGCAGATATGGAGGCGAACAGACAGGCGGGCCGTAAATCCAAGGCAACTCGGAGAGCCTTTTAAAGATGGGGGCGGTGGCAAGTCAATTCAAGCTAGGAGTTTTTCCTGTATTTTGAAGCACTGATGGCGATGAATGCTGGGTATAGTGGATCAGTTTCAGCAGCATTTATGGCGAGGAAGGCTGCAACATGAGGATTTGTGGGGAAATCGTAGGGCACAGGCGGCGGAGAGCATTAGGGAAGACGAACAGAGGTGAAAACATATTTTTTACGGGAGAAATGCCACTGACTGAAGCTTGTCATCCAGCCCATGTATGGGCTTCTTGCCAGGCGATTACCAGTATATCTTTGTTTGATAACAGATATTTGCATAATGTTTATAACTGGCTCTCTTTGCAATAATTATGATGGTAGATTTGCTTTCAGTTAACAAGTGATATTGTTATAACATTGTATCTCTATTTCATTAGTGCTTGATAAAGCCACCTGTCAAGGAAAGGACTGAGCCAGTTGACCTCGTCCTCCACAGTGATGTGCGCGCAGTTGAACGTGCTGGATTCGATCAACAAGTAAGCCTCCTTAAAAGTTCATTATACATTTGCATATGGTGTGAAGTCTTGTTTCAATGGAACCAATGGGATACCTTTTATAATTCTGTTAACTAAGGCTATTTGAGAATACAGGTATCAGATAAGATCAAGCTTGGCGAACAATTAAGACTGGAGCGGGAGCGTCAAGAGAAGCTAGATGAGGAAGAGATGATAAGGCAGTTGAGAAAAGACCTCGTTCCAAAAGCACAACCAATGCCGTACTTTGATCGGCCATTTGTCCCCAAAAGGTGAACATCTGATCTTTACTGAAACTCATAGAAGAAATGTCTCAGTTTCAGTTTAATCGTTGCGGTGATGATATGATTTGATATTACCTGTTTATTTTTCAGTAGTTGAGAGCTGTCCCATTATTACAAAGTAACTTACATTTTGATTTATCCCTGCTTGTTCTAAGGTCTACGAAAGGCACAACTGTTCCGAAGGAGCCGAAATTTCATCTCCGGCCTGAAAGGTTTTCATGGTGAGTGAGTGAGTTTTATGGTCCAAGACTCGCTGTATTTTCGAATTCATATTTTGGCGTGGGGTACAATTGACAGAAATGCGTGCTGTGTTCCGTTGATCTATAATATCTACTAAGCATGCTCACCATGCGCTATGTTATGTGAATGATGGCTGACAGTTACTATCGACAGCGATGCTTGGTCGACGGAAAGCTGAAGACTTGGGCCCATAAGCGACATGAACATCAAATGCATCTGGCAAGCACCAAAGAGCATCAACACACATGATGCTTCCCATTCTTTCGAGTTCCTAGCTTCGTCTACTTACTGTTTCCAGGTGCAATGAGAAATAGCATCAGACTTCAGTTTTTGTAGCTTGGGTGATCCTCCAACTTCTATTCTGTACATGCGTCATTATGCATACCGGTGGCTCTGTGCTTCAGATGCATCCACACCATGGTTGAAACAGCTGGTGTACAAGAGACCACGGATGGGAAATTCAATGATGAATTTCTCTCATGATCTTGTATTCCCTAAGTTGGTTCTCCAAAAAAACCTGAAATACCAATGTGTTTATATATCTCTGGCGTTTTGGCAAAAAGTTGCGTGCGGTGGCTAGCTTTTACTGAACTTCTACTGTCAGGTGCACCCAACTGAAAATAGTTAGCTGTAAACTGAATATGTATGAAGCTGGTTCTCCAAAAAATTTGAAATACCAATGTGTTTATGTATCTCTGGCGCTTTGGTAAAAAGTTGTGTGCGCTGGCTAGCTTTTACTGAACTTTTACCGTCAGGTGCACCCAACTGAAAATAGTTAGTTGTAGAGTGAATGTGTATGAAGTGCTGCAGGGGAAGTGTTATGCTAAAACATCACGGAATGATGCTCCGAAACGAATCCAGTCTAGAAGTAGAAGAAATCGTCAAACTTTGTCTGGAAAACGAGATATAGTATTATTACAGAAAAAGACAACGAGAAATTTGTCTTTGTTTCTGGAAAAAAGATTCTAAACAAAAAATCTCAAAATTCAACATCAACATTAACTTATAAAAAGAAAACTTTATCATTTGAGTAGCTAACTGGCCCGTGCGTTGCTACGGAGTGACAAAAGGAATTAATCGAAACTGCATATACAGGTTGATTGATTAATCTCTCTCCGATGATGGATTATCTTGAAATAATGGTTCTGTCTCGAGGCAATATTATTAGAACAAAGACACTACTCCCCCGTTTCAAGAAACAGGTGTGAAATCTTTGACGCTAGAACCAAGGCAGCATCTCTCCTGCCCAACTTTATCGCTACTGGACACTGCTACCCCGAGAGAATTGACGTTGTGCAGCTATGTGAAGTTTGCTCGCAACCACAGCAGAGAGATTAGACCTGGTGCACATGCGCGTACACGCCTTGTTTTACGGGAAAAAGGGCAAAAAAAAATGTGTGCCCACTTTCAGGGAACGGAGGGAGTAGCATACAATTGGGCTAATTTGAGACAGAAACTTTCACAACAATTGCCTAAAACATGATCTTAACTAATAAAACTTGGTCAAACAGACCCAAAACAATTCTAGTGCTATCACATTGGCGACTGGTACCAATGTATTAACTTATACATGTAGAATTAATCTAGATTAATTGTGACAATGAGACTAGACTGAATTGGATCCAAAAGAAGGGATTATGGTATTAGGAATTCCATCATTGGAGGCCATGGTCGCCTGCTCGGTGCAGGCGAGGTTTAGGGTTGATGAGGTGGAAGAAAAGGTCGATGCCGATATGTTGATCACTCGGATGCCCTCCGGCCTCCAACGGCACTGACCAGGCACGGCACGACGAGGTTCCAACCTTACTGTTGCTGGTGCATAATCTGCGATCAGGGCATAGCTTTCTAGGATGCGAGGAGATCAGCTTGGCTTAGAAGTAACTTAGATTTTTTTTTATTACTAGTATGCACATGTTTTAAGAAGTCAACATAGAGCTCTAATAGAATAGTATTGATGAAATAAAATCATAAAGATATTTATTATCATAAGCCTGACAAATTCAAAGATGTTTAACAAAAATCTCTATATATTCTCTTGACTAAACCTCTAAAGAATTTCCCACAGAAGTATCACACAGAAGTCAAGTGAATCACTTAATTGGTTCTATAAACTCTTAAATCGTATCGAAATACAACGCCAGTTATATCACACAGAAGTCAAATGATCCACTTAATAAGAAGATATCCCAATATTGCTACTTACGTTGTTACCGTTCATCATCTCACTCAATAGACTATTTTACAAATATTGTGATCTTGTGGGGATGTAGTAGAAAATGGATATTCTTTGCACTTGTACCTGCTTGTGCAGATTGCAGCCTAAACAACCCCCGCTCCACCTCACCATCCCGTGGCCAGGAATCCAGGTCGAGGAATCCGGGTCGTCCGGGTCGAGGAACAGGGGTCGCGGGTCGCTGCTTCCGGGAACAAAGTTTGACAAGGGGTACACATCTTTGGAACCACAATTTGGCTCGAGGATCGTGATCCCTGCCATTTTGGGTCGATGACCCTAATGCGATAAGGCAGGAATGCCGCCAGATTTACAACTTTTATTGTGAGATTTCTCCCCCTAATTACATGACCTGCAGGAAAAAAATTCGGCCTTTTTCCGGGAGTATTGGAATCTTCTGGTTTTTTTAGATAACAGGCAAACGAATTTGCCCTGCTTTAACTTAATAAAACAATTAATTCATAAGTACAAACCAACCACGCAATATTGCGGCATACAACTTAGCCAAACTTAAAGTAAACGAGACGGAGCATGCCCCCCCCCCTAACATACCGGAAAGGAACAAGCAGAAAGGTAGCTAAGGCGGACGATGCAACGTGACAGATCTATAGAGGGCCTTAAGCCCTTCGACCATCTGCAGCAGTCCCACCTTGTCTTAAGTTTTGCGACGTTTGCCCAACCCTGTAGAAACATAGCCATTTTGAATAAGAGATTAGACGGGTGTTTCAGAACCGAAGCCTCAATAGCTAATTTATTGCGCGTAAGCCAAACTGCCCAGCACATGGAGGTAAACAACGCCCATATGTTTCTCCTCTGTTGGCCAAGCAGCGACTAGAGAATAACGAAAAACTGAGGAAAATTGGCGGGGGACCACCCACACCCTAGCAGACTACGGATCATGCTCCATCCCAACTTAGGAAGGGCACACACAAAGAACAAGTGGGCGATGTCTTCAACTTCCCCACACACATCACATTTTCCATCAGAGGGGACATGCTTGGCTGCAATCTGTTTGCTCGCCGGCAGACGGTCCAAAGCGAGCTGCCAGGTGAATTTTTTTGGCTTGAGGGGCACCCTTCCCTCCCAAATGTCTTTACTATGGGAAACCTAAGTCCCCATCGCGAGCACCCGGTATATGGAGGCCACAGAATATCGACCCGACACATCCAACGCCTACCGCACCACATCCTAGCCCTCCAGGAGTGCGACCTTGGCTAACTTGGCCGAGAGCTTATGCCAGCCTTGACTGCACTCTGGGCCCAAAGTGCGTCTAAACCTAATGCCCTCGCCCGCCACGGTGAAGGCCTCCACAACGGACATGAAGGGATTGTCACAGATAGCAAAAAGGCGGGGAAGCCAGTCCTTTAAGGGGCCCGCACCCTGATACGTCTCAACGTATCCATAATTTCTGATGTTCCATGTTGTTTTCTTGACATATGCTATATGTTTCTTATAAACTTTATGTCATTTTATGGATTTTTTGGGACTAACCTATTGACAAGATGCCACACAGCCAGTTCATATTTTCTGCTGTTTTTAGTTTCAGAAAAACTGTTCTGGAAATATTCTCGGAATTGGACGAAACAAAACCCAGAAGTCTTAGAAAGTCGTCACGTACACAGAGTTCAGAAGAGACCCGGAGGGGGGCCTCAGGGCCCCCACACCATGAGGTGGCGCACCCCCCTCTGGCCGCACCCAGGGGTGGTGTGGCCCCCTCGGGCGCCCCCCGCCATCACCCTTTCGCCTATATAATCCCCCTATGCATAAACCCTAAATCAATTGGCATCCATCCATGAAAGTTCCGTAGCTCCGTCGTCGCCGCTGACAAGTTTCGGGGGATAGAAATCTCGCTTCTGGCACCCTGCCGGAACGGGGAAGTGCCCCCGAAGCCATCTCCATCGACTCCACCGCCATCTTCATTGTCCTTGCTTACTACCATGATGAGGAGGGAGTAGTTCTCCCCCCGGGGCTGAGGTCTCTACCGGTAGCTATGTGTTTCATCTCTCTCTCCCATGGTGTGATCTTTATGTGATCATGAGTTTTGTAATCTAGTTGAATAAATAGATTTTACTCGTCATTTGTTATGCTACTCAAGTGGTTTTGTCATGAGATCTCCGTAGACACTTTGATCAACGTGTAAATATGATAGTGTGTGCACCGTGTGGTTTAGCATGATATTTATATTTTGTGTTGGATGACCCTATGAAATTATGGTGTTTGTTTGGAACCATCTAGGTCTCATGGTGATAGCGTGGGGATTATCTAGATGGAGAAATGCGAACTTTAAGGAGTGCTCTTATAGCCCTACGCAATGATTAATGTTTGTTATCCGACCGAAGAGTGGTTCGGAGTAGCATAGTGAAGAGATGATATTTATACATTCAATTATGTTATTAATGTTGAGAGTGTCCACTAGTGAAAGTATGATTCCTATGCCTTGTTTCTAAGCATTGAAACACCGTTTACAATCAATTCTGCTACATGTTTGCTTGCTGCCTTTTTATTTAAGATTGCTATTATCACTTATAATCATCCATATTACTTGTATTTTACTATCTCTTCGGCAAGCTAGTGCACGTATAAAACTGACAATTGTATTAGCTGTGTTGGGGACACAAGAGACTTCTTGTATCGTAATTGCAGGGTTGCTTGAGAGGGGTATCTTTGACCTCTACCTCCCTGAGTTCGATAAACCTCGGGTGATCCACTTAAGGGAAACTTGCTGTTGTTCTACAAAACTTTGCAATTGGAGGCCTAACACTTTCTACAAGAATAGAAGCGTGCATAGACATCAAGCTCTTTTCCGATGCCATTGCCGAGGAGGTAAGGTAAATGGTACTCACATACTCTATGAGTGCTCGAAGTTATTTCCTTTAGATTCTGCAATTATATCTTTTCGTTTCTTGTTTTTATTTTCACTAGTTAAGCTTATTTTCACTTGTTCCTTGTTTTTTTACTAGCTAGGCTTAATGGAAAACAAAAAAATATGAGAGAGCTTTATAATATTTATCTTGAGTTAGGACATGAAGTATTTGAAGAGAAAATTAAAAAAACCCTTGGAATTTTGTTTGCATAATAGTGATAGCAATGTTATTAGCATTAATTCTTTGGATACCATTATTTCTAATGCTATGGAAAAGTCTAAGCTTGGGAAAGCTAGTTTTTATAAAAATGATATGTTTAGTTTCCCAGCTTTAGAGGAGAAAATTTGCTCTGATGATACTTTATCTCCCACATGTGATAAATCTAATGATGCTTGTGATATTTTAAATCCTCCTACTGAAAGTATTCCTTTTAAAATACCTATGAAAATTGTTGAACATGTCATGAGTAACTGCTATTTTGGAGATGGAACTGTCCATCCTAGTGATCATTTACTCTTTATACATGAATTATGCGAGTTGTTCAAGTGTGCGGGTATTTCAGTGGACAAAGTTAAGAGGAGGCTATTCTTTTTGTCACTTAAGGACAAAGAAAGGGAGTGGTATGAGCTACTAGATGATCCTCATCATTTTGAGTGGAAGGAGCTTGTATCTCTCTTTTACTCTAAATTTTATCCTCCTCATGACCTGTATTTAGATAGGAATTAAAATTTATAATTTTTGGCCTCGTGAGGGAGAAAGCATTGCCCAAGCTTGGTGAAGACTAAAAACATTAATACTCAAATGTCCTAACCATGATCTTCCTGAGGAAATAATTGTTACTAATTTTTATGCAAGGCTTTCAGGACATTACAGAGATTATCTAGATGCCTGTTCAGAGGGTTCTTTCTCAAGTAAGAAGGTTGAAGCTAAATGAGATCTTCTTGAAACAATTCAAACCAATAATGAAGGTTGGAATAACGAGAAAGGTAAAGAATCAGGTATAAACTATGAGTATGATTGCATTAAGTCTTTCGCTGAAACTGCTGATTTTCAAGAGCTTAGTGCTAAATATGGTCTTGATCCTCAAATTATTGTTGGTTGGTATAGATCCTTTGTTTCTAATATTAATGTTCCTAAAGAAAATTGGGACATATATCATGAACATTTTAAATACACTTGCATGAAAAATGAAATTGTTATTAATGATTATAATGAACATGCTCAAACTTCTAAAAGTACTATTTCTTATAAGCATGTTAATTTTTGTGGAGTACTTAGACCTTGTGAAAAGAATAAAATCGAAGAAGAATATTGTATCCATCACAAGAATGAAAAAACTAGAACGTGGTACAGGGCTTTAGATGATCTTGGTGAAAAAGTGTGTGCCCTCTATCCTTTTATTGTGAACTTTGTTGTAAAGTCGGTCATTTCAATTTTCAATGCTCAGGTTGTAATATTAGCCTTTTGAATCCAATGAGTACTGCAAGTTTGTATTATAATGACATGATCACTCCTAATCAGCATGATGAACTTACATTATTTTTGGGGTGTGAAGAGTTCTCAAGAAAAACTTCTTTGGTAGATATGAGTGATCCAGATATGAATAGTGTCCTGCATGGTTGTCATCTTTATTGTGTTAATAATTGCCACACAAATAATTACATACAAAATATTATAAAAGATGATACTTTACCAAAATATGACAGGACTAATATTTATTTTGTTCTTATTAATCAAGAGGAGGAATCCTTCAAAGTTTTTTCTATTGTTTCTGTCAATAAACCATGGTATATGGAGAAGCTTCCTTTCAAGCCTCTCCCTCCTAAAGAGGGGAAGAAGAGGAGGAGGAAGAAGAAGAGGAGGAGTAAAAGGAGAGAGGTAACGATATCTCCCCCTAAGCATGTTGCTCCTATTATAGTTTTTGCTGATGAGTATGAACTCGATGATTTTCTTATGCCTGTTATTTATGAAAGTGATCATGATTGGGAAAAACACACTACTTTTGATACTGAAAATCTCTTTGGTACCAATTCTAAAAATGATGATAATAATTGTTGTACTATTAGTACCATCCATGTTCCTTCCAATGATGATATAGAAAACTCTAATCTTGTGGATGATGTGCTTGAAAATCCTTTTGCTACTGATGATTATATGCTTGATACATCTCCTTCTAGTAAAAATGATGATATATTTACAAATGAACACACTTTGGAAAATGACTATTCTATTGCTAATGATAATATTATGCCCCCAGTCTTTGATAAGTATGAAGAATACTATAACATAGGCCATACTTACAGTTATCCTTATGAAACTTGTCATAGTTATGGAGGGATTACCCAAAACCATCTTCTTAATATACAACTTGTCTATCATGTTGGAGTCCTTTATGATGATTAAAACGATGATTATGATATTTTCAGTCCACCTACTGTTGTGAAGAAAATTAATTATGATTATAATATGCCTTCTATATTTGATGATTATGGTGATGAGAATAATAATGATAGCTATTTTGTTGAATTTGCTCTCACTATTATTAATAAGAACGACTATGGTTATGTGGAGAGTATTAATCCTTTTATGCACGTAGCTCATGATAAGAATGTTTTATGTGATAGTTATATTGTTAATTTCATTCATGATGCTACTGAAAATTCGTGAAAATTCCTCGTTAAATTCGTGAAAATTCGCAGAAAGATCAAAATGAACTGCAAATTTTTGTGATTATTCCTCGACTAATTCCAAAACTTTTTCTAGATTTGTGTTTTTTTATTTGAGAAACGTAAGTGTCCCTGATAAAATTCGTCTTTACAGACTGTTCTGGTTTTGGCACATTCTGTCTTTTTACTTGCATTCTCTCTGTTACTATGTTGAGTGGGTTTCTTTGCTCCACAAAACATCAGTGGATGTAGCTAATATTTAAAATTATTAATAATGCTTGTGTCCATGGAGAAAATGTGAATTTTTTATTGTGCACTAACCCTCTAATGAAAATTACATTGAGTTTGGTGTGAAGGAAGTTTTCAAGGTTCAAGAGAAGAGGGTGATATAATGTGATCAAGAAGACTTCAAAGCCAAAGCTTGAGAATGCCCCCGTGGTTCATCCCATCAAATTCTAATAATACTAAAGCGTCTAAGCTTGGGGATGTCCAAGGAATCCCCTTCTTCATCAACAATTTAGCAGGTCAATCCTAGTGAAACTATATTTTTATTCGGTCACATCATATGCACTTTACTTGGAGCGTCTATTTGTTTTTGTTTTATTTTGTTTTCTTGCTGCAATAAAATTAGTTGGAACCCAGCATTCTTTGTGTGGGAGAGAGACATGCTCCGCCTTTTCATATAAATACTTGCTCGTATTCTTAGCTTTTCTTCTAGCTGCTGGAAATCATTTTAGCTCATGTTTTTCATGCATCTCTTATTCAGAGCCATTAGTTCTAGTAGAGTTATGTTAGTACTCCCTTGTTTCATTGCTATATTATTTGGAGAGTTTGTGTTGAAATATTTTTTTTTATGTTTGATGGAAATAGAAAATGCTACATGTGGTAGATGGTATGTTGAAAAAGACTTGCATACTCTTGTAGATCATTAAACTATTTCACTTGATTATTTTATGTTGTTTTGAGATATTAATATGCTTAATGGTAAACCTGCTGGTCTAGTAAAGTAAAAACAATTACTGGTTGGTCTAGAAGCTTGAAACTATGCCACACTCGAAAAAGCAGTTGACAGTATAATGGTATATGACTTGCTCTGCTAATAACAATCGTAATGGATTTTTGTTACGCGCTACGGTCGGGGTAGACAGCAGTGACATGTCACTGCCACAGACCCTTTTGGAGTGATTTTCATTATGGCTTGTATACTCAAATTTCTAAATGTAATCTTTTAACTTGTGAGTTCTAAGTTGCGGTTTTTTGGCACTTCCACCATCCATATTTGCTAACCTCTTCAATAATGTGCATTGCCCATTCTCGCATTGAGAGTTGGTGCAAATTTCACCAGTGCATCCAAACCCCGTGGGAGGACTTTGTTCTCCTATACATAAGACCAAAATATCTTCCTCAAAACATTCACCATACCTACCTATCATGGCATTTCCATAGCCATTCCGATATATATTGCCATACAACATCCATCATCATTATGTTACTTGTTACATGTTCCATTGTTACTTTGCATACTGCTACACTGGCAGGAGCATTTAGTTTTATACATCAGCGATATTTCAGTTTCAGTTATGAGTACTAAAACTGTGATGATTCATTGTAAAATAGAGTGTTCCCCCTACCAGTGAGGATATATAAAAAAAGAATAAAAAAAGAAAAAAACCCAAAAAAAGAGAGGGCAAAAGAGAGATAATAAAGAGATAGGGGGCAACACTACTATCATTTATTCCACACTTGTGCTTATTTAGCACCAATACTTGAGTTTGGAGAGATTTTTTATTTTATGACTTGCATAACTATGTGGGGAACTTACATTATAGAACTTGGCTTGTATATTCCAATGATGAGCCTCCTCAAAATTCCTCTAGCTCTTAGTGAGCAAGCAAGTTGGATGCACCCCCACTAGTTCCATTGGAGAGATTTCATACACTTATAGCTCTATGTGCATCTATTGTGTGGCAATCACTACTCCTTGCATAGCTTCGATTATAAGACTTCCTCTTGTCTAATGATCACTTTCAGCTGTGTGAGGCTTTCTTCCATTGACCTTCCAACCCCCCCCCCATAATGTTCTTTTAGCTATAACATTCTGGTGCCGGGAACCAATACAGAACGCTTGCTTGTTTTGAGTGACCTAATAGCTTGATGATTTTTCCATGTGCGTATTTGAAGGGTATGTTGCATAGAAAACAAAAAATTTCCTACGCGTGATAAACCCGAATGGCCAAGATCTAATCTAGGAGATGAAATACAATGGGGAGAAAGAGAGTCTTGAGATAACATACCCTCAAAGACTCAAAGTGTTACGAGGTCAAATCTTGTTGTTGGCATAGTCGTACTCACGCCGATCCCGAGCGAGAAGATGTGCACCGCAATCCGGCGATGCCTCCATGATCGGTCACACGTTCAGCTCGATGAAGACATCTGTTCCCTCGATCCAGCGGGGTAGAGGAAGTAGAGGATCCCCGAACTCCAGCAGCATGACAGCGTGGTGGTGGTGAGAATCCCACGGTCAGGGCTTCGCCAAGCCGGAGACCATGGAATGGAGCAGCGGGTGGAGGGAAAGGGAGGTGGGCAAGTGTGTGAGGAAGAGGGAGCTCTCACCCTCCTTTTATAGGGGAGGGGGAGGCATCCCAAGGGGGTGTGACCAGCCATGGTGTGCCCCCACCTCTTCCCCTCTTCATGTGAGTGGAAGCTCCACTCACACCCACTCATGCTCCCTTAATTTTCCATTTAGAAAAGCCAAAGGTTTTTCTTTAATAAATAAATAAAACATTTTTATTTCTTTATTCATATTTGTTAATTCCATTAACAAACATTTGCATGCAGAACCACGAATCATTTGTTAATTCTATTAACAACCATTCGACTAAAAACCCCTTGAACTATTTCAATTTTCCGCGAAACAATTTCGGAGCTGCCCAAAACATTCTTCGGTATTCCGTATCCTCTCAAACGCTTCATCGAACCTTAAGTGTGTCACCCTACGGTTCGTGAATAATATAGACATGATCGAGACTCCTCTCCGATAAATAATCAACAGCGGGATCTGGAGATCCGTGATGACTCCTATATATTCAACAATGACTCTCGTGATCGTGTGAACCTTTGAACGTCGAAACGATTTTCCTTTGTATCGCGATATTTTACTTGTCCGAGATCTGATCATCGGTATCAACCATACCTTGTTCGATCTCGTTACTCGACAAGTACTCTTTTCTCGTTCCCGTGATATAACATCCTTGTGATCATATCATGTGCTTGCAGGCGGTGTCGATGTGATATCACCGAGAGGGCCCTGAGTATATCTCTCCGTCATATTGGATGGACAAATCCCACTCTTGATCCATGAGCTTCAACTAACACTTTCCGAATACCTAACGCCACCTTTATAGTCACCCTGTTATGGTGTGACGTTTGATGTCATCAAAGTATTGTTTCGGTATTAGTGATTAACATGATTTCATGGTCTAATGAACAATGTTACTCCGAATGTAAGACATAACAACAAAACTAAATGACTTGATCGTATTGTTATACTTAGTTAGGGTCTAAGTTCATCACGTCATTCTCCTAATGACATGACCCCGTTATTACCAACATCCAATGTCTATGATCAGGAAACCTTGACCATTTGTTAATCAACGAGCTAGTTAAAAGAGAGGCTTCACTAGGAACGTTGGTTTGTTTATTAATCACACATGTATTAATATTTCCGGTTAATACAATTCTAGCATGAGAAATAAACATCTATCATAAACAAGGAATAATGTAATAAACACTTTATTATTGCCTCTCGGGCATATTCCCTTCAGTCTCCCACTTGCACTAGGGGCAATAATCTATATTACATAGTGATGAATCTAACACCCATTGAGTTCTGGTGTTGATCATGTTTTGCCCTTGAGAGAGGTTTAGTCAATGGATCTGCCACATTCGGATCCGTATGTACTTTGCACATCTTCACATCCCCATATGTGACATGTTCCCGGTTGGAGTGAAAACAACGCTTGATATGCTTGGAATTCTTGTGAGACCTTGGCTCCTTAGCATTGGCTATGGAACCATTGTTGTCACAATAGATAACCATTGGATCCAACGCACTCGGAACCACGCCTAGTTCGGATATGAACTCCTTCATCCAAACTGCTTTCTGTGTTGCCTCCGAGGCAGCAACATATTCTGCTTCTGTTGATGATCTTGCCACCACGGATTGCTTGGAACTCCTCCAGCTTACTGCTCCTCCATTCATAACAAATACGTACCCGGACTGAGACTTAGAGTCATCCGGATCAGTGTCGAAGCTAGCATCGACGTAACATCTTGCGACGAGCTCTTCTTCACCGCCATATATGAGAAACATATCCTTAGTTCTTCTCAAGTACTTAAAGATATTCTTGACCGCCGTCCAGTGTTCCAAACCTAGATCGGATTGGTACCTACTAGTCAAACTAATAGCATGTGCCACATCCGGTCTTGTACATAGCATAGCATACATGATAGAACCTATGGCTGAAGCATAGGGAATCTTATTCATTTTCTCTCTATCTTCTGCTGTAGCTAGACAGTGAGTCTTACTCAACGTTTTTCCTTGCAACATAGGTAAGAACCCCTTCTTACTATCTTCCATTCTGACTTCTTCAGAATCTTGTCAAGGTATGTACTTTGCAAAAGTTATATTAAGCGTCTTGATCTATCCCTGTAGATTTTGATGCCTAATATATAAGCTGCTTCACCGAGGTCTTTCATCGAAAAACTACTATTCAAATAACCTTTTACGCTTTTTAAAAGTTCTATATCATTTGCAATCAACAATATGTCATCCACATATAGTACTAGAAATGCTACAGAGCTCCCACTCGCTTTCTTGTAAATACAAGCTTCTTCGTATGTTTAGACAAATCCAAACCCTTTGATCACCTTATCAAAACGGAGGTTCCAACTCCAGGATACTTGCTTCAGTCCATAAATGGAACGTTGAAGCTTGCACACCTTGTCAGCATCCTTAGGATCAACAAAACCTTTGGGTTGCATCATATACAACTCTTCCTCAATGTCACCATTAAGGAACGCCGTTTTGACATCCATCTGCCAGATTTCATAATCGAAAAATGCAGCAACTGCTAGCATAATCCTAACTGACTTAAGCATCGCTACTGGTGAGAAAGACTCATCATAGTCGACTCCTTGAATTTGTCGGAAACCTTTTGTGACAAGTAGACCTTTATAGATAGTCACAGTACCATCAGCGTCAGTTTTCCTTTTAAAGATCCATTTGTTCTCAACGGCCTTGCGGTCATCGGGTAAGTCCACCAAAGTCCAAACTTGGTTTTCGTACATGGATCCTATTTCGGATTTCATGGCTTCAAGCCATTTGTTGGAATCTGGGCTCATCATTGCTTCATCATACGTCGTAGGGTCATCACCTCCATCTACCATGAAGTTTAATACGGGATCTCCATACAGTTCAAGAGTTGTATGTTCCCTAGTTGACCTGCGAGGTGCGGTAGTTTCCTCTTCTGGAGTTTCATGGTCTTGATCATTAGTTCTCTCTTCAACTGACGGGGTCGGCACCGAAACAACTTCCGGCACTGTGCTACTCGCCATTCCAAGAAGAGAAGGTTCAATAACCTCGTCGAGTTCTACCATCCTACTATTCACACCTTTCGAGAGAAACTCCTTCTCCAAAAAGGATCCATTCTTGGCAACGAAAATCTTGCCTTCGGATCTGTGATAGAAGGTGTACCCTATTGTTTCTTTAGGGTATCCTATGAAGACGCATTTTTCCGCTTTGGGTTCGAGTTTATCAGGTTGAAGCTTCTTCACATAAACATCGCATCCCCAAACTTTTAGAAATGACAGCTTAGGTTTGTTTCCAAACCATAATTCATACGGTGTCGTTTCAACGGATTTAGATGGTGCCCTATTTAAAGTGAATGCAACGGTCTCTAGTGCATAACCCCAAAACGATAGTGGCAAATCTCTAAGAGACATAATAGATCGAACCATATCCAATAAAGTACAATTACGACGTTCGGAAACACCATTACGCTGTGGTGTTCTTGAAGGTGTGAGTTGTGAAACTATTTCACATTGTTTCATATGCATGCCAAACTCGTAACTTAAATATTCACCTCCACGATCAGATCGTAGAAATTTAATCTTTCTGTTACGATGATTTTCAACTTCACACTGAAATTCTTTGAACTTTTCAAATGTCTCAGATTTGTGTTTCATTAAGTAAATATACCCATATCTACTCAAATCATCTATGAAAGTGACAAAATAACGATATCCACCACGCGCCGATACACTCATTGGTCCACACACATCAGTATGTATGATTTCTAGTAAGTCTGTCGCCCGTTCCATGGTTCCAGAGAACGGGGTTCTAGTCATCTTGCCCATAAGGCATGGTTCACATGTTTCAAATGATTCATAATCAAGTCATTCTAAGAGTCCATCAGAATGGAGCTTCTTCATGCGTTTAACACCAATATGACCTAAGCGGCAATGCCACATGTAAGTAGCAATATCATCATTTAAGCTAATTCTTTTGGCATTCACATTATGAATATGTGTATCAATACTATCAAGATTCAAAAGAAATAAACCATTATTCTCAGGTGCATGACCATAAATGAGATTATTCATATAAATCGAACAGCCATTGTTCTCAGACTTAAAGGAATAACCATTCCGCATTAAGCAAGATCCAGAAACGATATTCATGCTTAATGCAGGCACCAAATAACAATTATTGAGGTTTATAACTAATCCCGATGGTAGACGTAGAGGTAGCGTCCCGACAGCGATCACATCAACTCTTGATCCATTGCCGACGTGCATCGTCACCTCATCCTTTGCTAGTGGTCGCTTATTCTGCAGCTCATGTTTCGAGTTACATATGTGAGCAACCGAACCAGTATCGAATACCCAGGTGCTACTACGAGTACTAGTAAGGTACACATCAATAACAAGTATATCATATATACCTTTGTTCACTTTGCCGGCCTTCCTATCTGCCAGATATTTGGGGCAATTGCGCTTCCAGTGGCCAGTGCTCTTGCAATAGAAGCACTCAGTCTCGGGCTTAGGACCATTCTTGGTTTTCTTCTCAGGAGCAGCAACAGATTTGCCACCCTTCCTGGAGTTTACCCTTGGCTTGCCTTTCTTGCCTTTCTTGAAACTAGTGGTCTTATTGATCATCAACACTTGATATTCTTTATTGATTTCCACTTCAGCAGTTTTAAGTATCGAAAGAAGCTCAGGAAGAGACTTCTTCATGCTTTGCATATTATAGTTCATCATGAAGTTCTTGTAACTAGGTGGTAGAGATTGGAGAACATGATGTTTCCTTAGCTCAATGGGAATCGATATTCCGAAGGCTATGAGATTATCAGCGTACGCAGACATCTTGAGTACATGCTCACTAACGGAGTTGTTCTCTTCCATCATGCAGCTAAAGAACTTTTCTGAAGCATCATAACTCTCAACTGCGGCATGGGTATCGAAAATCATTTTCAATTCTCCCATTGTAGCATAAGCAGTGATGTTCTCGAAACATTTTCGCAGCTCTGGCTCTAATCCATAGAGGATGTTGCAATGAACTATACTGTGGTCTTCTTGTTAAGTCAGATAAACATTTTTATCTTCATCAGAAGCATCATCAGCAGGCGGGTCACCTAGCGGTGCATCAAGCACATAGAGCTTCTTGCAAGCGGTGAGGAGAATCCTCAGGTTAAGTGCCCAGTTGGTAAAGTTGCTTCCATTGTTCGCTAGTTTTTCTCTCTCCATGAACATATTGAAATTGAAGGTGGGTGGTGCCATGATCTACAACATATTTGCAAAGACTATTTAGACTAGGTTTATGATAAATTAAGTCAAGTTAATTCTAAAATTATCCCATGAACTCCCACTAAAAAACAACATCCCTCTTAGTCGCCTTTAGTGATTACACGAACCAAATTCACTACACCAAAACCGATCATCACGTGAGACGGTGTAGTTGCAAAGGCGAACATCAATCATATCGTCCATATGACTCGTGCTTTACCTTTCGGTTATGTGTTCCGAGGCCATGTCTGTACATGGTAGGCTCGCCAAGTAGAACCGTAGTATTGCGTGTGTTTCAAGGCGATGTCTGTACATGCTAGGCTTGAAAACACCCGTTGTATGCGAACATTGAGTCTATCACACCCGATCATCACGTGGTGTCTCAAAACGACGAACTTTCTTAACGGTGCATACTTAAGGAAGAACACATTATTATCTTGATATTAAGTGAGGGGGATCATCTTATAATTCTACCATCGCGATCTAAGCAAAATAAGATGCATAAAAGGATTAACATCTGATGGCTCCCAAGTGCAGGAGATCAATTGTAGTACTTTTCGAATTAGAAAGGTTGTCGAACCCACGAGGAGCGGAAGGAACTGGTAAGTAGAATAGCAAAGGAATAATAAAAGAAACAGGTGTTTTTGTGTTTTAATTGTGTAGTGCAAGTAAAGTAAAATGCGGAAAGTAAATTGCAGCAAGTAGTAGGTCTCAATGAGAGACAAAGCCCAATCCTCTAATGCGCAAGAGGACAAGCTCAAGTGTGTGTTTGTGTCTTATATGTGGAAAACATTCCCGAGGGCTGCACGGATTTAGCTGGCATAGTGATTCACTGCATAACATGTTTGTATATCTTGTCTAGTTTTAATCTTCTTCGGACGGAGCCACAAATAGGAATAGCTAAATAAATAAAATATCACCCCTTATGATGGATCACGTGGCCAATTAAATGACAGCACGAGAATTATTAAGACATGATGTCCCACCATAGCCTTATGCACTAAGGTCCCCGATACAAGTACCCTCATAATGCAATTCAACGACTCTGTCTCAAGTTCCTGTCACCTAAAGACATCATCACGTCACTACACTACGGTATTCTCCTATGAGCCCATGTAGGTGAAGTGTTGTACAGTCGACGTTCGTACAACACCATCATAGAATCACATAAAAGATAAATATTAGACCAAATAACAACTCATCTCATGTAACAAATCATTGCCAATTCATCCTATGCCCTCAGGAACATACGGGAACTACTCACAACGTGCAAACATGATCATGTATGGTGACATATGTGGTACAACACAATCTGAAACAATGGATCCACCACCAAATAATGACAAGTACTCAATCCCAAACATGCAACGGAGTACAATAACACGTATCTAGGGTGTAGCAATGATCAAACTATGAGGGGAACAGAGTGGATCACGGTGATGGTGATGGTGGAGATGCAGGTGCTGGTGAGGATGGTGATGGAGATGCCTCCTCCCACGCCAAGGAGGAGATGGGGATGAAGAAGGGGATGATTTCCCCCTTCTCCGGAGCTCCGGAGCAGCAGGATCTGTCTCCCCCGTGGAGAGTTTCGAGAGTTTCGCCGCCCCGGCGGCTCCGTCTCGTCTCAGGAAAATTAGGGTGTTCGTTTTCGGGGAAGACGGAGTCGTCAGCAAAAAGACCTCGGGGAGGAGGTGCTGTGGGCCCATTTGGGGGCCCCACACGCGGCCAGGGAATCTGGCCGCGTGGGCTACCCCTTTTTGGGCCTCCTGGCCCTCCTCCTTTGTGTCTTGTGCCCACGGCCTTTCTCCCGAAGAAAAACTGACAGAGTTTCTTTCCTTTCGCAATTTGGATACCTGTAGCTCCTGAAACATCAAAAACATGAAAACAGGTGTTTTCTCACACCCAGAAATTAAATACCAAAAATAGGGACTTTGTAGGAAATTCCCATAAAATCATCTAAAAGATGCAAAACAATGACATAACATTGATAAAACATCCCAATAATTCCTATATGGAGGGTATAAATGATGATATAAAATGCACGTATCAACTCCCCCAAGCTTAAACCTTTGCTTGTCCTCGAGTAAATAAGGACATAGATCATTACATGCATCAATGGACTTATGGTTGATAAATAAATATGGGCATTGTATCATCATCATGTTCAGTTATAATGCAAGATAAATGAATAGAACTCATACACATAAGGATAACATATTCGAAGCTCTAGCAAACACCCCATACTTTTGAAAGCAATTAACCATTGTATGTTGGACAATCGAATTATACTCTTTAATTTGGAGAAAGATAAATGAGTAGAGGTAAAACATGATCAAGTCTCATTTAGTTTCCAAACTATTCAGCTTAAATTACTAATTGTAATGTGGCATCCATTGGGCTAAGACTCTCATTGCCCCTTTATCATTAGCATCTTAATTTATGAATGTTGAAGTAATGTGGTTGACAAGGTGTTGGTTGAATGTCTCATGCCCCGTGAGTGTGAAACCCTACTCCATGATTACTCAACTTAAGATTCCTAATAAGCTTTGTACAATCATAATACGTATTAATGACATCATAGAGAATTGCAAAGAGGTACCTCTTGCCCCATGACATAGAAACCAGCCCATGTCACAATAACAAGATGAACAAACGGAGTAGACTCATCATCCTTTTTTATTTCATTCACTATATGCATAGCTTCTTATTTTATTGTAGGATGTGCTTGTAGAGTCCACTCTAGCTGTAAGTAAATTTCCACCATGATCAAGCATGGCTTGGGTTAGCGGCCCAATGCAATTTCTCTAGTCATATATACTTACTCATCAAAACTTACTATTCCTCTATTTCATTTCGGCATGGCAGGAGTCCAAAAACAAAAGCGCATGACATCAACTAAATATAAAATTTCTTTGTGCAATGTTGAAAGCTTTTCACGTGATGCACGTGTTAGCCAACTCCCAACCAAAATCCTTGTCAAGCACAAAACTTTTAGATCCCATTAATGGGTCATGTTTGTTAAGTGCAATAGAAATAAATGTGTGCATTCAAAAGTTCGTGAGAGTCTTATCCCAAATTCAGCCCATGCCAATTAATAACATAAGCATCTTAATTTAGAGCATAAATGAAACTATAACATGGTGAACATGCTCGGAATAGCCATTAAGCTAATAGATAGATAGTGGATTTATGTCATATTGAGATAATTCTACAATTGTCCAACACACTCAAGTTAATTAATTTTAAGGCAAGATGTGATTGAAACCTCTAAATATGCCATGCTCATTTGCATGAGTGTTACCCATAAATCCCCAAAACAAGGGAATCATGGATGACACCATACTTTATTATTCATTGATAAACCATAAGACGGGGATGCATGATAATGCTCAATGAGCTCACTCAAGCCTAAATGAAAACGATACTAGATAATAAAAGCAAGACACACCAAAACTAGATAGACATGATAAAGCTGATAAAAGACGGGGGATAGGTGAAACTCCCCCAAGCTTAGCTGGTTGCGGTAATTTCTTCATTCTCCCTTCTTCTCGTACTCAGCCCACCACTCTTTCTTCTTCTTCTCTTCATAGTTGTCTTCAAGCTTTCCAATGATGCGCATCATGAGGTTATAGGCTTGCTCAAATGCTCCTGCAGCTTTTCCCAACCTTTCCATGAGGTCCTTCTCCACCGTCTCCTTGGGAGTTTTCCACTCCGGGCTTGGTGCTTTCTTCTTGGGAATAAGGTGATCCCAATCTCCAGTGCAATTCTTCTCAGTGGGAGTTTCCCTGCCAATAAGAGAAGAAACTGCATTTTTGCTAGCAAGTGAGTGCCTTGGAGCCTTCCCTCCGGTGCTCATACGTGCGGACTGTCTCTTGTTTCCAAAAGACATGTTCACCCGTATGCCAGCAACAGGGATTGGTGATGGAGGTGCTGTTGCAAGAGGTGGTATGTCGAAGATGGCCTCGTCATCTTCCTCGTCAGGTTCTTCATCCATGATCTCGCGAAGCTCCACGTCCTCGTCATCCGAGTAGTCCTTCCTCTTCCTATTCCTCCTGTGGATGGATGTGGGGTTGTTGCCCTCAAGCTCATCATCATCATCGTCCATGGAGGTGCATTGGTAGGAGTCTCCCGAAGTCATGGCTTGGAAAACCTGACAGATAGAATAGACAAAACAAAGATCGTGCGAGAACTCTCGGTGCGGGATTAGATCGACAAAAGGGGGTATATATTGACGGTTTTTGGGGTAAGACGAAGCGTCGGAGTCGAAAACGAGACGGAACGGGACTCCGAGGTGGAAAAGGGGTATCTCCACGCGGCCAAGGAATCTGGCCGCGTGTGCCATGTGGGGTCCTCTTTTCCCCCTCGAGGTCCAATTCCTTCCAATTTTCTTGTCCCACACGTTAATTTCCATAAAAAAATGAGTTCCGTAAGTTTTCACGCAATTACGAGAAACTTCCAAACACATTAATTGTAAATTATTGAATTTGGGTTTCTGAAACTGCAGGATCCCTTACAATTACCTCCTCCGGTGTCATTAACTTTATCTCCTCGATGGTTCCTATGAAGCTCTTTCCTGCAATATAATGTTTTAGGCGTTGTCCATTGACCACATGAGGTTTACCTTTCATATCACCGTGAAGACGGATGGCCCCCGAACGGTATACCTCCTGTACTACCAATGGACCCTGCCATTTTGAAGCTAATTTCCTTGCAGAAAACTTAAAACGAGAGTTGTACAATAGGACTTGATCACCTACTTTAAATTCCTTTCTTTTAATTTACTTGTCATGCCAAATTTTAACTTTCTCTTTAAACAATTTTGCACTTTCATATGCTTCATTCCTCCATTCATCTAGTAGATTTAGGTCAAGCAATCTCTTCTCCCCCGCTGTTTTTAAATCAAAATTTAATTTCTTAATAGCCTATCTAGCTTTATGTTCTAATTCAACGGGTAAATGACATGTTTTTCCATAAACCATTTTATAAGGAGACATACCCATAGGATTTTTATAAGCAGTTCTATAAGCCCACAATGCATCATTAATTTTAAGTGGCCAATCAGATCTAGCTCTGTTTACTGTTTTCTCTAAAATAAGTTTAATTTCCCTATTACTTAATTCCACTTGTCCACTAATTTGAGGATGATAGGGTGATGCAATTCTATGATTAACATTATATTTTGCCAATGTTTTTCTAAGAACACCATGCATAAAATGAGATCCACCATCAGTAATTAAAAATCTAGGAACACCAAATCTAGGGAAAATAATTTCTTTAAGCATTTGCATGGCTGTGGCATGGTCTGCACTCTTAGTAGGAATTGCTTCTACCCATTTTGTAACATAATCAACAGCAACCAAAATGCGAGTATATTTTGTACTAGATGCAGGAAATGGTCCCATAAAGTCAAAACCCCACACATCAAATGGTTCAAGTGGTAATATATAGTTCATAGGCATTTCATTCCTTCTACCAATGTTTCCTACTCTTTGACATTTATCACAAGTTTTAATATATTCAGCACAATCCTTGAATAGAGTAGGCCAATAAAAACCACATTGTAATACCTTTGCTGCAGTACGATCTCCTGCATGATGTCCTCCATAGGGACTGTCATGACAATCTCTTATAATAGCCTGCTGTTCATGCTCAGGTACACAACGTCTAATAATGCCATCAACACTTTTCTTATACAAGAATGGATCATCCCAAAAATAATGTATAAGGTCATAAAATAATTTCTTTCTTTGCTGGTAAGTAAATTGTGGTGGCATAACTTTCCCAACAATAAAATTTGCATAATTAGCAAACCAAGGAGATGCAACTTTAGCACTAGAAACACTAACAAGGGAAAGTTGTTCATTAGCAAACTATCATTAATAGGAATAGGATCATCAGGTACATTTTCCATTCTAGAAAGATGATCAGCTACCGGATTATCTTCTCCTTTCCTATCTACTATGTGGAAATCAAATTCTTGCAACAAAAGTACCCATCTTATTAGCCTAGGCTTAGCATCTTTCTTATCCATCAAATATTTAATAGCAAAATGATCAGAGTGCACAGTGACTTTTGAATCAATTATGTAAGATCTAAATTTATCACATGCAAATATTACCGCTAAAAATTCTTTTTCAGTTGTAGTATAATTTCTTTGAGCACCATCTAGTGTTTTACTAGCATAGTAAATAACATTCAATTTTTTATCAACCCTTTGGCCTAAAACAGCTCCAACTGCATAATCACTAGCATCACACATAATTTCAAAGGGAAAGTTCCAATCAGGAGGTTGAATAATAGGTGCAGTTATTAAGGCTTTCTTTAAAACATTAAAGGATTCTATGCAATCATCATTAAAAGAAAACGGAACATCCTTTTGCAAAAGATTGGTTAGAGGCTTTGATATTTTAGAGAAATCTTTAATGAACCTACGATAAAAACCTGCATGACCGAGAAAACTTCTTATACCTTTGATGTCTCTTGGATATGGTAATTTCTCAATAGCTTCAATTTTTGCTGGGTCAACTTCTATTCCTCTTCCAGAAATACGATGCCCAAGAACAATTCCCTCTGTTACCATAAAGTGACACTTCTCCCAATTAAGAACAACGTGTTGATCTTCACAACGCTGCAAAACTTTGTTAAGGTTGAACAAGCAATTATCGAAAGAAGTACCATACACCGAAAAATCATCCATAAAGACTTCCACTATCTTTTCAATATAATCAGCAAATATAGCATTCATGCATCTCTGAAAAGTAGCAGGCGCATTACATAAACCAAAAGGCATTCTCCTATAAGCAAATGTACCATATGGGCAAGTAAAAGTGGTCTTTTCCTGATCATCACTATGAACTGGAATTTGAGAGAAGCCTGAATACCCATCTAAATAACAAAAGTGAGAATGTTTAGATAATCTCTCTAGCATTTGATCAATAAAGGGCAATGGATAATGGTCCTTACGAGTTGCTTTATTTAATTTTCTATAATCAATGCACATTCTATAACCAACAACAGTACGTTGAGCAACAAGTTCATCATCTTTATTAGGAACCACAGTAATTCCACCTTTCTTAGGAACACAATGAACAGGACTAGCCCATTTACTATCAGCTATAGGATAAATAATACCAACCTCTATGAGTCGAATTACCTCCTTTCTTACCACTTCCTTCATTTTTGGATGTAGACGGCGTTGGAAATCAACAAAAGGTTTAGCCTCTTCTTCCAAATTAATTTTATGCATACATAGAGCTGGACTTATGCCCTTAAGATCATCAAGAGAATAACCAATAGCCTTACGGTGGGCTTTAAGAACATCAAGTAATTTCTCTTCTTCCTCAGCTGAAAGGTTAGCACTAATAATAACAGGATATATATTTTTCTTATCCAAGTATGCATATTTCAGATTTTTAGGCAAAGGCTTTAATTCAAAACTAGGATCTCCTTTAGGAGGTGGGAGTACTCCTAGATTATCAGGTGGGATATGCAATTGTAATTGTGGAGGCTGCTGCCATAACATTTGTTCTAAAGCTTCTTTTTCTGCATCATTAAATGGCTCTTCCTGATTAAGCATATAACGTTCCACCACGTCTGATGAAGCTACAGCTATATGAGCAAGATTTTCAATTATATCTTTAGATTTTGGTTCTTTCTTAGCAGGTTTATCAACAAATTTAGAAAAACTAAATTCAAGTTTCTCTCCAGCACATTGTAACATCCCTGATTTTTGGAAAGTCCAAAAATCACTAAAAATTGAAACTTTTTGTTTTCATGTTATGCAAATCACCAAAAACCAAATGAGATGCAAGAAACAAAAGAAGACAATACATGTTCTAATGTTTTGGAAATGAAAATCCAATATACCTCTATTCCATAAACCCTAAAGTCATTTCAAAATAAATATTTCTACATAAAGAAATATTTCTTCTTAAGCAAACCCTTACACCAAACATATTTTCAACCCAATTATGATCTTGAAAATATTTTTGATATATAAAAACTAGAGAATTGTTATCTCTAATATTTTTCTTCTTATCTCTAAAAAGGGTTTCACTATTATTGAAAACCCCAAAATAGATATAAGTTGGATCCTTGTATTCCAAGTGTTATGTCAATCAACAAAATAATATAGTGCTATAGAAATAAATTGTTTATGAAAACAAGTAATATTACTTTGAAAATAGTTTATGGCAACATTACTCAATTATTTATAGCCCTTAATAAAGTTCTATGCCTTAAAAGTTTTTGAGGAGAATAAAATTATTAATAATAACCTTTAGTTGTTATTCCAAGTTTTAAACATAAAGGTGTGAAAATAAAATGCATTGCTTGAATATAACATAAAAGAGGGTTTTGGAAAACAATATCATGACTTGTAGTTTTATTCTAAATTTTATTGATCAACAATATTAACTAATTGATATGAACTAATTAAATAACATTAAGTTACTATTAGTAAATCCTTCATATCCTAAAATTATAAAATGTGAGAATGGTTTAAAAATGACTCTCCAAAAATAATATATGACATGTAACATGTCTTTGAAATTTTATTTAGATAATAACATCAATTTATTATTTTCTAAATTTTAAAATGGCCTTAAAGTATTATTAGTGTTTTATTTATATTTCAAAATATAAAATTGTGAAAAACAAGATGAAATAACTTTCAAAATTATGTTTTTAACATTTATAATGTCACTAAAATTTAAATTGACCAATAACAATGTTTCATAAAATTTTTAAATTAAAAATCACATTATGTGACTATTAAGGAATTATTCAAATTTCCAAAATTCAAAAATAAAATATGATGTTTTGTTTCAAAAAATGGTACTGTTAAAAAGTATTTGAAATTTCAAGAATTTAGAATTTTGTTTCATGTCATTTGGATTCTTAAAACAGAAGTTATTAAAGATTTAAATAAACAGAAATTAAAAGAAAAATATCGATGACGTCACGCATGACGTCATCATCTTCTTCCTCAGAAGGAAACCCACGGCTGTTTCATCCCGAATTTTCGCCCCTCGATTAAGGGCCATTAAGGCCATAATTTCTTTCCATCCGCGTGCCTATAAGATGCCCCCGAGCCCCTCTCCACTTCCCCTATACTCTCCCTCTGTTTCATTCCCCCACGCCCGAGAGATTTGTCACCGGAGTTGAACCGTGCCGCCGTCGTGATCCTCGAAATCCGGCAAGGTAGTCCATAACCTCTGTCCCCGTTGGTTCCCCTTGGTTTACCATGCCCGTGCGCACCTCTCTGATTCCTTTTTTTTGGTTGTTTCTCTTGCATCTGTTCACCCGCATCGAGCTCGCCGGAGCAAACAGCACGTCCGCCTCGGGATAACCCCGCCGCCGTTGCTACTCAGCCCGTGGAGCCGTGCCGTCGTCACCATCTTCCTCGCTGTGCTTCCCTGAGTCTCCCCGTGGTCTCCATCGAGCTCGAGCACAACCGGAGCGCCGCATCGTCGTTTTCCGGTGAGCAGCACCACCGCGGCCACCATTTCCGGCGACCTAGGTCCGGTGAGAACCCCTTCTCTCTCTCTCTCTTTTATTTCTGGCCGTTAGATCTAGATCTAGGGGCCCTGTTTAAATCATTTAATCGAACCGGTATCAGCCAATAGGAAACAGCCACGTCAGCGCAACCTTATCCGCAGGAAAATTCGATTTTCTCCCGGAATAAAATTAAATGGCAGATTTGCAGAAAAGCCCCTACAACTTCAAATCATCATATCTTTTAAACCACGTAGCCAAATTTAGCAATCTTGGACTTTTTGAAAAGCCCTTTACATCTAGAAACTTTTGGCACTGTCCAAATTCAAATTTGACAAACTTAAATTTGTTCAAATTCAAATATGCTTGTTTGGTGAAATTTGGCATAATTCAAATTCTACAAATCCAAAAATTGTAAATAAAATATATTTGAACAAATTAAAATTGAATTTAGAATTAAGTTGTCTATTTGAGTATTTTTGGCATAGATTAATTTGTATAAATAATTTCAATATAGTTCCTTTTGCAAAATTGTTCCATTTAATAACCTTAAACCAGAAACAACCTTGCCCAACCATTTTGGACACCCTTGGACCATGACCATGTATTTTAGCCAAAAATCCATCATAGTAGTCCATCTAGTTATTATGTCTTAAATTTTGTTTCTATTTCTTTCTACCATTGTTTGTTGTGGCCATTTTGAATCCAAGACCAAGTCCCTTGTAGGTAAACCTTCTAAGAGACCAAGTAGTGAACCTCAAACACTAGTACCATAGTTTTCTATCTACTCCTCCATCCCCCTATTCTTGCTTCAAGAATCCATCAAGTTAGCAAATGGAAAACAAGACTCAAGAAATAGAAGGTTCTTCACTTTCAACTTAGTGGAAACATGAAGAGCTACAAGGAATATCAATGAAGAAGTTTTGAAGAAAAGACTTGGACTCCACACCTAGAAGAAACTCAAGGAAATACAAGTGTGAAGAAATTCAAAAGAAAGCATCTCCCTCTCTCTTTCTAATCTTTCTTCCTATTTTCTTTCTCTTGACTTAGTGGTATTTTGTGCCCATCCCATACCCAAACCAATTAGTGAATTCAAAGCCATGAAGAATTTATCAAGACCAAGAGAAGAATCCATCCAAGGAACAAGACTACAATAGAAGCATGAAGATGATCTTCAAGAAGGCAATCACATGAGGACTAGAAGCAAATCCATACAAGTTGAAGAATAACAAGTTATTTTGTCCAACCATTGACCCAAATGGAAAACCCAAGACTTAGTAATATTTTCCCTTTGATGAGGAAGTTAGTAGGCCTACCCTAACCACAATGGAAAATACTAACATAATCACTCAAATATTTTTGAAGGTGAATATGACCAAGTGTTTGCATGTATTACTTTAGTTGAAGAAGTAATATGTTTATTCTTAGTGAACTCTTGGAACTTCCTCGACAAGTATGGTTATAATAAAGTTAGATCACATCAAACTCAACCTAGTCCTTCCCAAGTAAACCATTGGAATTTCCTTAACAAGAATGAGACCACTAGAGAATGAATCATTCAACTCAAACCTAGACCTTGTCCTAACCAACTTGGTTAAGCCCCTTTTGATATGTTAGTTGCTATGTATGTTTTCTACACTTGTATGTTTGTTTGTTAGGATGCTTGTTTATATGGTTTTGTGTTGTCAATGAATAGATTGTACGGAGAGCAACGATCCTTTGTGAAGAGAGTGTGATATCTTCACCAACTTCAACAAGGCAAGTAACACACCATCAACTACCCATTATTTTCTATATGCATTAGTTGATTTTGAGTAGTATGCATGATAGGAAATTTTACTAAGTTATACTATGCTATGCTATTATCCTAGTAGTTTGTAGCCATCCCTTTTACCTTGTTATTTTGATAGCCTTAGAATTTACTAGGTGCTATGCAATGTTACAAATTGTTTTACTAGATGTTGAGGAAAAATCCTAAGTATAACTAATGAATGAACCACCTGGGTGGAAGTGGTAAGACTGGGTTATGTTGAGTGTTTCCTCAGGGCCCTTATCTAAGGGTTATTCCACTTGAGGTTGTCACTTGAGGATGGCCACCCAGGAACAAAGAGATTACTATGTCCCTCTAAATCTAGTAGCTTCCCGTGTAGCCTTTTGACATTATGGGCTCTGTCTTGATCAACTAAGTTGTGAGAGTTCGGCCCAGGCTTGACAAGCAGATGTAGCAAAATTATAGGTGGAACGGGTCTTGCCGGTGGGTTTGAATTCTTCTTGTGAAAGATCTCGTCTCAATTCTCTCCTTTCCATGATGCACTCCGGGTGTATAGGATGTTTGGGCTAATTGAAGACAAAGGGTGAAAGTGCACAACCTCTGCAGAGTTAGAAACTAAGATCTTAGCCGTGTCCCCGGTTATGGACAACTATGAGCAGCTGGACAAGGATTGACGGAAGAATCTCAACACCAATTTCAGTAAGTAAAATTTTGACCAAGTGAAGAGTATTGTGGTGCTTGGATCTTAATCCAATGCTGTCACCCCTTTGAAAAGAAAAGTTTGTTTTACAAAAGAGATAGGACAAAACTGGCTTTATGCAAACTTAGCCTAAACTCCACCCAGCCAAATAAGCATGTAGTATTAGTCTTGCCATTTATATCCACCATAGTGTTACTTGCCAATACATTAAATTGTATTGACTCCCTTGTGGCTGCATATTCCATATTGCAGATGTTTCTGAAGACGAGTGAGGATTTCGTTTAGGATCTCGAGACTATCGCCAACATGTTTTGCCTGTGGCACATGAAGAAGATGGGCTCAATGTTGTACTATGTTTTCCGCTGTATTTCTTTGTTTTCTGCTAGTCTTCTAAGACTATGCAAGTTGTAATACTATTTTGTAAAGACTGGATCATGCGATATAATAGAATTTGATGCATATGCATGATATTTCATTTCGTACTGTGGTGCTAGCAATTGATCCAGGGACTAGCACAATAACACAGGTATTCCATCTTTATTAAAAGTTGGGATGCTACACACATTCAATAAACACCCTTTCTCTAGGCAAATCAATTTCAGCACCAACAGTATGTAAGAAAGGTCTACCAAATATAATAGGACAGAAAGAATCTTGTGGACAACCAAGCACAATAAAATCAGTAGGATATTTTATTTTCCCTACCAATACTTCAACATCTCTAACAATTCCAACGGGACTAATATAATCTTTATTAGCAAGCTGAATGGTCATACCTGTTTCTTCCATGGTGATAGGATCAATATCAGGCTTAATTTCTTGATAGAGAGAATATGGAATGACACTAATGCTTGCTCCAATATCACATAAACCATGATAACAAGAAGTCCCAATAGAGAATGATATAATTGGCTTACCAACTTTGGATGAATTCCCTTTAATAACTTTGGTAGCATCTTCACATAAATAAACATCAACAGGATCTTCTTCATTTAATTGCTTAATAATAGAGACTTGGTTCTTGACTTCCACCTGTTCTTTAGGTTGAGAACATCTCTTTCTACTTTTGTCAGCAACAGCAATAAGCAAATTCTCTTTAACTTTTTCAGGATAGGGAGGTGGTTCAATATATTCTTCTATTACTACAGATGACACTGGTGTTTCTTTAATAAATTTAGGGACAACATTAGAAGATTTAACAGGTTCAACATAATAATCAAAGCCACTTTTAGGAATTCGAGTGTGCTCGGCAAATTTCTTAGCTATTTCAATTGCAACATATGGATCAAGACCAAAATCTTTAATAACATTCTTGAACAAAATAGAACTAGAGAAACTTTCTACACATGAATATCCATAATCAAAATAAGCTTCATTACCTTTGTCTAGGTCCCAATATTCAGAGTTCTTCGAAATAATTTCCAATAAATTCCAAGCTTCTTCTGCAGTATTATTTGTAAAGCTTCCACCAGATGAACCATCCAAATATTGCTTTAGCCTATCAGGTAGTCTCACATAAAAGTTTATCAATATAAGTTTATTTGTGAGATCATGACAAGGATTCTTACGAAGGAGGTCCTTAAGCCTCCCCCAAGCTTGAGTAATACTCTCTCCAAGGTGTGGCCAAAAATTAAATATAAAGCAATGGTTCTCATAAGCCTCTTTAGGAATAAAATATTTAAGAAAGAAAACCTTCATAAAAGTATCCCAATTATGTGTAATTTCTTCATCCAGGGACATATACCATTTTCGAGCATCACCAGTTAAGGACTGGTACAATAACTTGCATTTTACCTCCTCCTCAGAAATAGCCTTGAGCCTAATTAGCCTACATATATCCTCAATAGCCCGTATGTGATCACTTGCAGCCTTTGTTCCATCCCCTGCAAAATACTCATTCCTAACAGCTTTAACAAATTCAAGGGGAATAATATAACCAACATCATGAGGTGCTTTTTCAACAACTTTAGGTTTAATAGCATAAGCACTCTCATATAAAGAAAGTTTCAGCGAAGCATCTCTCATAAAAGCCATAATAATAACAGGATGCAACAACAAGTAAAATTCAGCTTTCAAGTTTCCTTACCAAACTTCTTACCAATAGCGCTACGCTCCCCGGCAACGGCGCCAGAAAAGTGTCTTGATGGCTCCCAAATGCAGTAGATCAATTGTAGTACTTTTCGAATTAGAAAGGTTGTCGAACCCACGAGGAGCAGAAGGAACTGGTAAGTAGAATAGCAAAGGAATAATAAAAGCAACAGGTGTTTTTGTGTTTTAATTGTGTAGTGCAAGTAAAGTAAAATGCGGAAAGTAAATTGCAGCAAGTAGTAGGTCTCAATGAGAGACAAATCCCAATCCTCTAATACGCAAGAGGGCAAGCTCAAGTGTGTGTTTGCGTCTTATATGTGGAAAACATTCCCGAGGGCTGCACGGATTTAGCTGGCATAGTGATTCATTGCATAACATGTTTGTATATATTGTCTAGTTTTAATCTTCTTCGGACGGAGCCACAAATAGGAATAGCTAAATAAATAAAATATCACCCCTTATGATGGATCACGTGGCCAATTAAATGATAGCACGAGAATTATTAAGACATGATGTCCCACCATAGCCTTATGCACTAAGGTCCCCGATACAAGTACCCTCATAATGCAATTCAACGACTCTGTCTCAAGTTCCTGTCACCTAAAGACATCATCACGTCACTACACTATGGTGTTCTCCTATGAGCCCATGTAGGTGAAGTGTTGTACAGTCGACGTTCGTACAACACTATCATAGAATCACATAAAAGATAAATACTAGACCAAATAACAACTCATCTCATGTAACAAATCATTGCCAATTCATCCTATGCCCTCAGGAACATGCGGGAACTACTCACAACATGCAAACATGATCATGTATGGTGACATATGTGGTACAACACAATCTGAAACAATGGATCCACCACCAAATAATGACAAGTACTCAATCCCAAACATGCAACGGAGTACAATAACACGTATCTAGGGTGTAGCAATGATCAAACTATGAGGGGAACGGAGTGGATCACGGTGATGGTGATGGTGGAGATGCAGGTGCTGGTGAGGATGGTGATGGAGATGCCTCCTCCCACACCAAGGAGGAGATGGGGATGAATATGGGGATGATTTCCCCCTTCTCCGGAGCTCCGGAGCAGCAGGATTTGTCTCCCCCATGGAGAGTTTCGAGAGTTTCGCCACCCTGGCGGCTCCGTCTCGTCTCGGGAAAATTAGGGTGTTCGTTTTCGGGGAAGACGGAGTCGTCAGCAAAAAGACCTCGGGGAGGAGGTGTTGTGGGCCCATTTGGGGGCCCCACACGCGGCCAGGGAATCTGGCCGCGTGGGCTACCCCCTTTTGGGCCTCCTGGCCCTCCTCTTTTGTGTCTTGTGCCCACGGCCTTTCTCCCGAAGAAAAACTGACAGGTTTTCTTTCCTTTCGCAATTTGGATACCTGTAGCTCCTGAAACATCAAAAACATGAAAACAGGTGTTTTCTGACACCTAGAAATTAAATACCAAAAATAGGGACTTTGTAGGAAAGTCCCATAAAATCATCTAAAACATGCAAAATAATGACATAACATTGATAAAACATCCCAATAATGCCTATATGGAGGGTATAAATGATGATATAAAATGCACGTATCAACATCACATGCATGGATAATGTTATATGATATGGTCCTTCTTGCACTTGATCTTCATCTTGTGCATCATGGTATGATCTCCGTCATTCCACCGGCGTGGCACCAAGGTCCGTGACACCTCCATCTTGATTGTCCATTACAACATATATCACATGGATATGATATACAACACGCATGCCATAAAAATAAGACAACCATATGGCTCCAGCCGGTATGTCAATAATTTACAAAAGATATCATCTCATACATAACGTTTGTAACATTGACCATATCACATCACATGCCCTGCAAAAACAAGTTAGACGCCTCTAATTTATTTTTGCATATTTTACGTGGCTTGGGCTTACGAGGATAGCACCGTTCATACCTACGTACAAGAGCCACAACGTTGATAAAACATATTTTTAATAACCCTTTGTAGATTAGATCTTAACTATAGTAGGAGAAACGGACACCCCCTCAGTCACAAGTGAGACAATTCTCGCGTACATAGTACACGTAAACTTAGTCTAGGGCAGCTTCATCCTACTATGCCACTAAGATCATAAAATACTCAAAGAGGCAAAAACATGATCATCAACGCCCACATACTCCTATGTGTTCTACCCGTACAAATCATCTACGCATAGATCCGGCTCTGATACCACTGAAGGGTACGTTGCATAGAAAACAAAAAAAATTCCTACGCGTGATAAACCCGAATGGCCAAGATCTAATCTAGGAGATGAAAGGCAATAGGGAGAAAGAGAGTCTTGAGATAACATACCCTCGAAGACTCAAAGTGTTACGAGATCAAATCTTGTTGTTGGCATAGTCGTACTCACGCCGATCCCGAGCGAGAAGATGTGCACCGCAATCCGGCCATGCCTCCGTGATCGGTCACACGTTCAGCTCGATGAAGACCTCCGTTCCCTTGATCCAGCGGGGTAGCGGAACTAGAGGATCCCCGGAACTCCAGTAGCAAGACGGCGTGGTGGTGGTGAATAATCCCACGGTCAGGGCTTCACCAAGCCGGAGACCATGGAATGGAGCAGTGGGTGGGGAGAAAGGGAGGTGGGCAAGTGTGTGAGGAAGAGGGAGCTCTCACCCTCCCTTTATAGGGGAGAGGGAGGCAGCCCAAGGGGGGGTGCGACCAGCCATGGTGTGCCCCCACCTCTTCCCCTCTTCATGTGAGTGGAAGCTCCACTCACACCCACTCATGCTCTCTTAATTTTCCACTTAGAAAATCCAAAGGTTTTTCTTTAATAAATAAATAAAACATTTTTATTTATTTATTTATATTTGTTAATTCCATTAACAAACATTTGCATGCAGCACCTCGAATCATTTGTTAATTCCATTACAACCATTCGACGAAACACCCCTTGAACTATTTCAATTTTCCCCGAAACAATTTCGGAGCTGCCCAAAACATTCTTTGGTATTCCGTATCCTCTCAAATGCTTCATCGAACCTTAAGTGTGTCACCCTATGGTTCGCAAATAATATAGACATGATCGAGAGTCCTCTCCGATCAATAATCAACAACGTGATCTGGAGATCCGTGATGACTCCTATATATTCAACGATGACTCTCGTGATCGTGTGAACCTTTCAACGTCGTAACGATTTCCCTTTGTCTCGCAATATTTTACTTGTCCAAGATCCGATCATCGGTATCAACCATACCTTGTTTGATATCGTTACCCGACAAGTACTCTTTTCTCGTTCCATTCATATAACATCCTTGTGATCATATCACGTGTTTGCAAGTGGTGTCGATGTGATATCACCGAGAGGGCCCTGAGTATATCTCTCCATCATATTGGATGGACAAATCCCACTCTTTATCCATGAGCTTCAACTAACACTTTCAGAATACCTAACGCCACCTTTATAGCCACCCTTACGGTGTGACGTTTGATGTCATCAAAGTATTCTTTTGGTATTAGTGATTAACATGATCTCATGGTCTAAGGAACAATGTTACTCCGAATGTAATACATAACAACAAAAATAAATGACTTGATCGTATTGTTATACTTAGTTAGGGTCTAAGTTCATCACGTCATTCTCCTAATGACATGACCCCGTTATTAACAAAATCCAATGTCTATGATCATGAAACCTTGATCATCTGTTAATCAACGAGCTAGTTAAAAGAGAGGCTTCACTAAGAACGTTGGTTTGTTTATTAATCACACATGTATTAACGTTTCCGGTTAATACAATTCTAGCATGAGAGATAAACATCTATCATAAACAAGGAATAACATAATAAACACTTTATTATTTCCTCTCGGGCATATTCCCTTCAGTATTGTTGTTGCTTGACTTGATCCTAACAGGAGTTGTTGTGAGAGTTGGATGCTTAGGATGATTATATTGTTGTTCTTGAAGCTTAAATCATCTTTAATATACTTTGCAAAGTGGATTGTTTTTAGTATTGAACATTATAAAGTTTTACTTTGTTCTTCTTAATTGTTTACACATTACTCTATATCAACTATAAACCACAACCTTTACTCATTTGAACTTAGTTTACATGCTCTACATTATGATGATCAAGTTTATGTTGGTAGCAAGTCACCTCAGAAATTATTTGTTTTTATATTTTTCCTACTCGAGGACACGTAGGAACTAAGCTTGGGGATGCTTGATACGTCTCAAACGTATCCATAATTATTGATGTCCATGTAGTTTCCTTGTCATATGCTACATGTTTCTTATACACTTTATGTAATTTATGGATTTTCTGGGACTAGCCTATTGACAAGATGCCACAGAGCCATTTCATGTTTTCTGCTGTTTTTAGTTTCATAAAAGTTGTTCTGGAAATATTCTCGGAATTGGACGAAACAAAACCGAGAAGTAGAAATGTGTCACGTACACGGAGTCTAGAGAAGACCCGAAGGGGGGGTCTCACGGCCCCCCCACCATGAGGCGGCGCCCCCCTCTGGCTGTGCCCAGGAGTGGTGTGGGCCCCTCGGGCGCCCACCGCCATAGCCCTTTCGCCTATATAATCCCCCTGATGCATAAACCCTAAATAAATTGGCCTCCATCAACGAAAAGTTCCGTAGCTCCACCGCTGCCGCTGACAAGTTTCGGGGGGCAGAAATCTCTGTTTTGGCACCCTACCGGGACGGGGAAGTGCCCTCGGAGCCATCTCCATCGAACCCACCGCCATCTTCATCGTCGTTGCTGAATCCCATGACGAGGAGGGAGTAGTTCTCCCCCTGGGGCTGAGGGATCTACCGGTAGCTATGTGTTTCATCTCTCTCTCCCATGGTGTGATCTTTATGTGATCATGAGCTTTGTAATCTAGTTGAATAAGTAGATGTTACTCTTCATCTGTTATGCTACTCAAGTGTTTTTGTTATGAGATCTCCGTAGACACGTTGATCACGGTGTAAAGGTGACAGTGTGTGCACCGTGTGGTTTAGCATGATATTTACATTTTGTGTTGGATGACCCTATGAAATTTTGGTGTTTGTTTGAACCATCTAGGTCTCATGGTGATAGCATGGGGATTACCTAGATGGGGGAAATGCAAACTTTAAGGAGTGCTCTTATAGCCCTACGTATTAATTGGTGTTTGTTATCCGACCGGAGAGTGGTTCAGAGTAGCATAGTGAAGAGATGATATTTATGCATTCAATTATGTTATTATTGTTGAGATTGTCCACTAGTGAAAGTATGATCCCAAGGCCTTGTTTCTAAGCATTGAAACACCGTTTACAATCAATTATGCTACATGTTTGCTTGTTGCCATTTTTATTCAGATTGCTATTAGCACTTATAATCATCCATATTGAACGGACAACGATGTCGCCTAGAGGGGGGGTGAATAGGCGATTAAAACTTTTCCGGTTAAGGCTTGCTAAATGCGGAAATAAAATAGGTGTTTAAATTAACAAGAACACAACCTAAATATTCTAGGGTAGACTAGGTGCACCAACAACTTATGCGAAGCAAGACAAGTAACAAGGTGATAGCAAGATATATAACTTCAAGCTCGAAGGATATCACAATGTAAATTGCATAAGTAAAAAGCTCGGGTATAGAAATAACCGAGGCACACGGAGACGATGATGTATTCCCGAGTTCCTCCCACAAGGGGAGTACGTCTCGTTGGAGGGGTGTGAGCTCGCCACAAGAGGCCTACTCAATGCCACAAAGGCCTCACCCTATTCTCTGATGAACCCCCTCACAAAGGCCTAGTTCACCTTCCACTATTGGCAACCTTCAAACCCGAGGCACGCATCCACAACTAAATTTGAGGCTCTCGGTGTCACCACAATCTTGGGGCACACATCCACAACTCAATTGGAGGCTCCCAAGAACACCACAAGTCGTCTAGGGTCCAAGACCCAAGAGTAACAAGCTCAGAAACTTCCCATTCCACGAATCCTCGTGGAGAGAGCAAACCGATGCAACCGATGCAAATGGCAAGAGAACAAGTGCTCAAATACTTCACTCTCAAATTCCAACAAAGAAACAAATTCTTATGGGGGAATAAGAGAGGAAGAACAAAGGAGGAGAAACACCAAGAACTCCAAGATCAAGATCTACTAGGTTTCCCTCACTAAGAAGGAAGATGGATTGGTGGAAATGTGGATCTAGATCTCCTCTAACTTCTCCCTCAAAGATATGCAAGAATCATATGAGGGATTGGGAGAGGGGAAAGCTATCCAAGGTCAAAAATGGTGTGGAGAGGGGAAAATTCGTGCTTGGAAGACTTGGGGACCAATGGGGAAGAAGACCCCCTTAAATAGGTCCCCACAAAAACTAGTCGTTTTGTGCAGAGTGAACAGGATATTCCGGTTCAAAGTTGGACCGGATATTCCGGTTACCATCTGTCCCGAAAACCTTTAGTCCTTAGACGTTTCCGGCTAAGGACTTCGGAGTGGAGGGACAGATACCAACTGGATATTCCGGTTCAAACTTGAACCGGAATTTTGGCCCCCCGCTTGACTAACAAAAACAACAACACGAAAACTGCAATAACTTTTTCATCCGGACTCCGTTTTTGATGATCTTGGGCTCGTTGAAATCACCACAACGATCACTACAATAATATGCAGAGAAACATCATTGTACAGAAATAGAAGATAAAACCAAATGGGGAAAGGTTTTGGCCTCTCAAAAAGGAACAACCGGTAAAACCTCCTACACGAAAACACACATAACTTTTGCGAATGAACTCCGAGATAGGTGAATCCAAATGGGTTGGAAATATAAAAACAATGACTATCCAAACAAAAAGTAATGGAGAAGTTAACACTCATGGAAGGTGTGGAAAAATTCTCAAAGCTGAAATGGATGTTTTCACCACCGAAAACACAACAAGTTTTTCTTACCAAAATCGTTTTCGATAAACCTTGGCTTGCCATGAAGATCATGACAAGCACCTAAAACCCATGGATATGAAAGAAAGATAAGAACCAAGAAATATTATATGAAAGTATGCAAAGTTTTGAGCTCTCCACAACAATTCGATCAAGTTACTCACTTGAGAGCCCCTCTTGATAGTATGACTATCTATCCTATAACCCGGTCTCCCAAAAGGCATGAGACCGGTAAGGGCCTCTTTGGATCAAAGGAATTTCATAGGAATTCTGGAGGATTTCAAACCATAGGAATTTTTCCTACGGAATGCCTTTGGATTGTAGGATTGACACCACCAAATTCCTAAGGAATTTATTCCTTTGCCCTCCATTCCATAGGAATCTCAACATGAGGTCCAACCTCTTTTTATTTTTTCCTTTGAGAAGTCCAATGCACCCATACTCTATCTCTCTCTACTCTCTCTCCCCATTCCTGTAAAATTCCTGTGTTTGTTTCCTGCGCACCATCCAAACACATCTCTTACAAAATTCCTATGTTTTAGAATCCTGTAGGAATTGAAGTGCATGACATTGCAATCCTTTGTTTTTCCTATTCCTATGTTTTGAAAATCCTTTAAACCAAAGAGGACCTAAAATAGAGAACCTATAAAGATTATACCTTTGCCTTGAGCATCCCACTTGAGCAATATGATGACAATCTTGACTCTCTCAAGTTGGATCTTCTTTCTTGATCGCGCTTTCTAGCACAAGCTCCGCTTGATGAAGACTTGCAAGTTGCTCCCCCATACACCATTATGGGAGAGACTAGCTCCCCCATACAACATTATGGGAGAGATCCTTCTCAGAAAATATTCACAAGGACACAATCTCCAAAAGGGTGGCAAGCATCAAGGATAGGATTTCTTCGAGATGCCTCGCTTGAGCTTCCACGTCAAGCTTGACGACAACATAGACCATGGGCTATATGAAATCTTCCTTTTGATGCATGCCCATGTAAAGATACATAACCACACATAGATATGCCACACACATATATCATGGGTTAGTTCACAATGCTATATTGAAAATTGCTTACCATACCATGAGATACATAATCCCACTTGGTATATCTTGTAGCTTTGTGTGTTGATCACTTGCTTGATCAACCTTATATCTTTGCTTCTCACTTCAAATGATGATGTATTGAAGATAATAATGAAAGATCACCTAATCTTTTTCTTCAAGACACACTAGCAATAATCTCAACTAAAACCATGACCATTCTTTATATAAATCCTTGAATATAACAATGGCCATCAAGGAAGCTAATATAGTTCAATACATGAAATCCATTATTTCCTATGGACAAGATCTACAAGGATAACTCAATGCAAACGTTAGTCCATAAGGATTGTCATTAATTACCAAAACCACATATGGGGGCACCATGCGCTTTCAATCTCCCCCATTTTGGTAATTGATGACAATTCCTTTTTACGAGGGTTTATATGATGAATTAAGCAACCATGCAAAACAAGGAGCAAGGATGAAATACTGTCGCACCCGGACTTTTAGAGGATACCCACAGCCCGCTAAACAATAGATAAATGGCTTACGGGGCCTACCTGCACCCGCACCTTAATATGAGTAGGCCAACACGTAAACGTGTGACAACCATCCTCTACTATTCATCGTCTGTGAAAACCATCCAATAGAAATCCGAATACTTCCATTGACGTACTTCATAACATACACACATGGTACGTCAACGGCGTTTGAACAAGTGATATCACAACAAATCTCTAAGACACAAAGAAATAGAAATAAGTGGCAAAAGCTCTCACTAGAGCAGAGATAGCAAATACAGTCATACAGGGGACACATGTCCCAACAAGTCATCATTACATCACAGTGGAAGCAAACAAAGTGTCTGAGTACAGACAAGATCCAAATAGGCCTAAGAGGCCGGAACGAAAGAACGGAGCCCATCCACAAAGTCTCGGATCCTGCCCGGGTCCGCTATCTACTCGTGAGCAGCCTCGTCATACTCCACGTAATAGCCACCATGGGGATCCTCGGAAACGTAGTCTGCAGAACACGCAGCCCCAAAGGGGTCAGTACAGACGAGTACTGGCAAGCAAGACGCACAAAATACCAAAGTGTACCCGACAACACCAAGTACAGATGCTTTGGGTTCAACGGAAGATAGGTGATACAAAGGTGCGGCAGCGGTCTGCACTAACCAACTACAGAGACACGCTACAACATCCGGCTAAAAGAAAGGGATAAGATAGCGTATCGGAGCCAACTACCACTAACCTCGGACAAACCCATCCTGGATCTCGCCCCTTATCCAAAGAAGCAACCCGAGGATAACTCACACAGTTGGATTAATGAAGGTTCAGGTTATTGTGACAATATGCCTATTACTAGTCAAATTATTATTAATTAGGTGTAAGTTGTCTGAGTACTTGTTAGCCAGCACTTTCACCAAGTCGTCACATAACCGCGGACAACACGGCTTCTCGAGAAGATTCATCCCTGCAGGGTGTGCTCCAGTACCCGTACACACTCGAGCCACCAACTAAAACTCAGGTGGACTCAACACGACTCGAACCATCTCTACAACCTGTCCTAGGAGCCACGGAGCTATAAGGTCCCGGCCAGTCCGACCTAACCTAAGCGCAAGGGTGAAAACCACACCCCCCGGCACCACAGGCCTCGCCCTATATGCATCATCATCATCATAATCATCAACCATGGGCGCGACCCATTCATGCGTATGCGCAAATGGAACACCCGAACTAAGTGTGGCTCTTCGGACAAACTGCGGATCAGGTCAAAGTCGAGGGGGGTTCCATACGACCACCCGGATGCGGTGAGCACGCTCATCATGGATCAGAGGACAAGACCCTTTTCCTATTTAGGGTCGACACTAGCAGGCTTCAAAACCCTAACCCGGGCCTCCTGCCGGTGCCTTATCATCAAATTATTATTACCCCAAACATTAACATGATATGGATTATAACAAGCCCATCTATCAAACTAAACAGGTGATAAGATAAATGAAAACAAGACTCGAGCACAACAAACCTAAGCATGGTACTACGACACCGGCTAACAAACAACAGGGTTGTAGGTGTGGGGGTGAGGCTATATTCATGGCTGCAGGATGACATGTGATAGGATCGGAACACAAGCAACGATTCGTAAGGCTAGCAGATTAGACAACGGAAAGTATCTGTATCAAGTGTGGAAAGGACACAATGGTTCATGTGAGTGAATACTTGCCTGCAAACTCAGTAGCCTGGTACTGGGCTAACTCCTCTGAAGTAGTATCGTAAACCTCGTCTGTCTCAACGTCGTCGTCTATTCGAGAAGAAGCAAACAAACAACGAAGATAGACAACAATCAATAGCATGGCTAATGCACAAACATGGGATGATGCATGACAATTTCATTGATGCATCAAAGATAAGCTAGTTGACATGGTAACCATATTTAACTGGGCCCATATGCAATTTGGGTTGCATATAGAAAGGCCCAAGAATTAAGGTTGAATTAAGTGATCTACAAATAACCATCATGTGAAAGTTGATTAAAATGATTCATGGATGATGAAAACAATAAGAAAACAACATTAGCTTCAATTTGAAATGTTGTTTACCAAGTTTGGAATTTTATTTATTAAGTTATGAAATTTGGCTTCTTAAGTGAGTTACACAAGCAATTGTTTATTTTCACCAATTTTAAAGGTTCAAAACAGATAACAAAATTCATATTTGGAAAGAACACAAAATTTTAGATGGAATACATATTTCATTTGTTGAAAATGGATTTAAAATGAGCAAGTTATCAATTTGACAATTTTAAATGCCTTAATTAAGAAACAGTTGTTTTCAGCAATTTAATTTATTTAAAACAGAACACAAAGTTGATATTTGCAAAGTTCATGAAAAATGGAATGGAAAACATATTTGGTTTGTTGAATTTGGAAATTCTATGCCCAAGTTATGAATTTTGCAATTTAAAAGGTGTAATTAAAGTATTGAATTATTACTCCAATTTTAATTAGGAAAAACAGTGAACAAATTGTATTGAAAAGGTTGAAAACATGTATAAAATGTTTCAATGAACATTTTGAGCTATTAAACATAATTTTTGGATCATTACTGAATTTATTATGCATTTTTCCATAACCATTTTTATTCTGCCCTTTTTAGTAAACAGAAGGAAACATGTTCAAATTTAATTCAATTGTGACCAAATAAAATACCACTGTTTAGAGTTTGTTAAGACAAATTTTTAGAGCCCAAGTTTGCTCAATTTGGGTGAACAAAACTCAAGTTATGAATTCCCAAAGTTTCCAATTTTTATTGCATTTTCTGTACTTAATTATTTAGTGCAAAATTTATTACAGAAACATGTTGCAACTTTGTGACTAATAGAAAGAGCACAAGATTCTGAATCCACAGAAACTTGAATCATTGAAATTGGAGCAATTTTCAATTTGTTATGGATTTTACAAATAAAGACTCAGATCTGTTTTTCTGGATTTCGGGAAATAAAAGAAAAAGGCCGAAAAAAAGGGGGTGGCTTTTTCTTCCAGGGGGACTCGAACCTGGGATCCAGGGGGTGCGCTGAACGGGGCTAGCCACTGGGCTATTGATGCAGCTGGTGCTAGGTACAGGGGGCGGGGGGTTTTGAGGTAAAGCCTCGGAATTCATCTGTGTCGAAACTGAACAACGTTCAGTTAACTGAACGCGATCGGGACGGATACGACGGCGATGACCCGTGCGATCTGCTGCTGTGGCCGGCGTGTGCGGGCGCCGGGGGGATCCGTGCTGTGCGTGCGCACCGTGGAGCAGAGGGGGAGGAGGAGAAAGGGACAGGGGCGTGCTCACCTCGAGGCCTGGGCGAGCGGGAGCAGGCGATAGGAAGGAGATGGCCGCGGCTCGACGGCGGAAAAACGTGGACGGCGCGGTCGCCTGGAGCTCCCTCGGTCCACGCCGTCTTCAGCAATGTCGAAGAGGGAACCGTCCCGGTTCCATTCCCGCGAAGAACCCGCCCGGAGAATGATCACAGCAACCGCACCATCACGCCAAACTTCCTGCCGTGGAGCTGCTATTTTCGAGTTCAGAAAAAGGTTCAGAACGAGGGGGGGACAGAGAGAAAAGAGGAGAAGGAGGCGGCGGTTGTGGAGGAGGAAGAGGGAGAAGGAAGCTAGGGTTAGGGTTTTCGGCCGAGGGGGGTTGATAAGGGGAGGGGAAGAGAGCAGGTAGGAGGGGTCCATGCCGTGGTGCTCCTGTCGTCAGGGATGAAGACTCCCTGTACAGAGGTGGGAGAAGAGGCCGAGCGGGCTGGGGTCGTAGGTGGCTGGGCCGGCTGTTGGGCTGGCCTGGCTGCCTCCCCCAGCCCTTTTACAATTTTTATTTCTTTTTCTCCTTTTCTTATCTTTTTCTTTTTTTGTAGAAGAGAAAAGGGAAGGAAAAGAAAGGGTTTTGGGATCCAAAATTTTATGGTGATAAATTTTTATGGGTTCTTTATTGCAAAAGCCCAGTTGCATGATGTTTTGTTTTTGAAAATTTTAAATATTTGTGGATGTTTGAATTTTAATTGAATTTGAGTGAATTTTGCAACAATTGAAAATATTGAAAATTTAGCAAGTTAATTATTTGGAAATTCAAGTTTATTGGAAACAATTGAATGGTTTGATTTGAATGTTTTATTTGAAAAAGTTGTAACAGACCAAGTGTGAAACATAATGATTTGAAATTTGATTTGAAATTCAAACTCAACACATGAATGCATTATGATGACATGATGCATTGAAACAAAAACAAGAAACAAACATTCTAAGTTGGGAGTTTTTCATACTTGGGATGTTACAAAACGCCCCCCCTTGAAGGAATCGCGCCCCGAGATTCCTACCGAGAAGAGAAAAGGTCCGGATACTTCTTGCGAAGATCCTCTTCGGTCTCCCACGTTGCCTCTTTATCGGAATGATGAGACCACTGCACTTTTAAGAACTTGGTGATCTTGTTGCGAGTTTTGCGCTCGGCCTCATCGAGAATGCGAATAGGGTGCTCCTCATAAGAGAGGTCTTCTTGCAGTTCAATGGAATCATGATCAACTGCACGACCTGGGTCTTTGAAGCACTTCTTGAGCTGTGACACGTGAAAGACATCGTGCACGTTGGATAACTTTTCTGGAAGTTGAAGACGATAGGCATTTTCTGCACGCCTTGAGAGAATGTTGAAGGGACCAATATAACGTGGAGCAAGCTTTCCGTTGACACCAAAACGATGGGTGCCTCTGAGAGGAGTGACACGGAGGTAGGCCTTATCACCAGCTGCATAGACCATATCTCTGTGTTTGCTGTCATAGTAGCTTTTCTGACGAGACTGAGCAATCTTCAGATTGTCCCGAATGATGCGGACTTTCTCTTCGGCCTCCTTAACAATGTCAGGGCCTAAGAGTGAACGTTCACCAGCTCCAGACCAATTAATAGGACTCCTGCATCTGCGACCATAGAGAGCCTCGAAAGGTGCCATGCCTAGACTTGCCTGGAAGCTGTTGTTGTAGGAGAATTCAGCATATGGAAGACATTCCTCCCATTTCATGCCAAAAGAGAGACCACATGCTTTGAGCATATCCTCGAGAATCTGATTGACTCTTTCGACTTGCCCTTGAGACTGAGGGTGATAAGCTGTGCTGAACAGAAGCTTGGTGCCCAAGGCTTCTTGAAAGCTTTTCCAGAAATGAGAAGTGAAGATGCTTCCACGGTCTGAGCTGATTTCCAACGGAACACCATGAAGAGGAACAATTCTTGTGGTGTAGAGCTCTGCCAATTGACTAGCTGAGATTGTCTCTTTAACAGGAAAGAAGTGTTGTGCGTGCGCACCGTGGAGAAGGAGGCGGATCGGAGCCAACTACCACTAACCTCGGACAAACCCATCCTGGATCTCGCCCCTTATCCAAAGAAGCAATCCGAGGATAACTCACACAGTTGGATTAATGAAGGTTCAGGTTATTGTGACAATATGCCTATTACTAGTCAAATTATTATTAATTAGGTGTAAGTTGTCTGAGTACTTGTTAGCCAGCACTTTCACCAAGTCGTCACATAACCGCGGACAACACGGCTTCTCGAGAAGATTCATCCCTGCAGGGTGTGCACCAGTACCCGTACACACTCGAGCCACCAACTAAAACTCAGGTGGACTCAACACGACTCGAACCATCTCTACAACCTGTCCTAGGAGCCACGGAGCTATAAGGTCCCGGCCAGTCCGACCTAACCTAAGCGCAAGGGTGAAAACCACACCCCCCGGCACCACATGCCTCGCCCTATATGCATCATCATCATCATAATCATCAACCATGGGCGCGACCCATTCATGCGTATGCGCAAATGGAACACCCGAACTAAGTGTGGCTCTTCGGACAAACTGCGGATCAGGTCAAAGTCGAGGGGGGTTTCATACGACCACCCGGATGCGGTGAGCACGCTCATCATGGATCAGAGGACAAGACCCTTTTCCTATTTAGGGTCGACACTAGCAGGCTTCAAAACCCTAACCCGGGCCTCCTGCCGGTGCCTTATCATCAAATTATTATTACCCCAAACATTAACATGATATGGATTATAACAAGCCCATCTATCAAACTAAACAGGTGATAAGATAAATGACAACAAGACTCGAGCACAACAAACCTAAGCATGGTACTACGACACCGGCTAACAAACAACAGGGTTGTAGGTGTGGGGGTGAGGCTATATTCATGGCTGCAGGATGACATGTGATAGGATCGGAACACAAGCAACGATTCGTAAGGCTAGCAGATTAGACAACGGAAAGTATCGGTATCAAGTGTGGAAAGGACACAATGGTTCATGTGAGTGAATACTTGCCTGCAAACTCAGTAGCTTGGTACTGGGCTAACTCCTCTGAAGTAGTATCGTAAACCTCGTCTGTCTCAACGTCGTCGTCTATTCGAGAAGAAGAAAACAAACAACAAAGATAGACAACAATCAATAGCATGGCATAATGCACAAACATGGGATGATGCATGACAATTTCATTGATGCATCAAAGATAAGCTAGTTGACATGGTAACCATATTTAACTGGGCCCATATGCAATTTGGGTTGCATATAGAAAGGCCCAAGAATTAAGGTTGAATTAAGTGATCTACAAATAACCATCATGTGAAAGTTGATTAAAATGATTCATGGATGATGAAAACAATAAGAAAACAACATTAGCTTCAATTTGAAATGTTGTTTACCAAGTTTGGAATTTTATTTATTAAGTTATGAAATTTGGCTTCTTAAGTGAGTTACACAAGCAATTGTTGTTTTCACCAATTTTAAAGGTTCAAAACAGATAACAAAATTCATATTTGGAAAGAACACAAAATTTTAGATGGAATACATATTTCATTTGGTGAAAATGGATTTAAAATGAGCAAGTTATCAATTTGACAATTTTAAATGCCTTAATTAAGAAACAGTTGTTTTCAGCAATTTAATTTATTTAAAACAGAACACAAAGTTGATATTTGCAAAGTTCATGAAAAATGGAATGGAAAACATATTTGGTTTGTTGAATTTGGAAATTCTATGCCCAAGTTATGAATTTTGCAATTTAAAAGGTGTAATTAAAGTATTGAATTATTACTCCAATTTTAATTAGGAAAAACAGTGAACAAATTGTATTGAAAAGGTTGAAAACATGTATAAAATGTTTCAATGAACATTTTGAGCTATTAAACATAATTTTTGGATCATTATTGAATTTATTATGCATTTTTCCATAACCATTTTTATTCTGCCCTTTTTAGTAAACAGAAGGAAACATGTTCAAATTTAATTCAATTGTGACCAAATAAAATACCACTGTGTAGAGTTTGTTAAGACAAATTTTTAGAGCCCAAGTTTGCTCAATTTGGGTGAACAAAACTCAAGTTATGAATTCCCAAAGTTTCCAATTTTTATTGCATTTTCTGTATTTAATTATTTAGTGCAAAATTTATTACAGAAACATGTTGCAACTTTGTGACTAATAGAAAGAGCACAAGATTCTGAATCCACAGAAACTTGAATCATTGAAATTGGAGCAATTTTCAATTTGTTATGGATTTTAGAAATAAAGACTCAGATCTGTTTTTCTGGTTTCGGGAAATAAAAGAAAAAGGCCGAAAAAAGGGGGTGGCTTTTGCTTCCAGGGGGACTCGAACCTGGGATCCAGGGGGTGCGCTGAACGGGGCTAGCCACTGGGCTATTGATGCAGCTGGTGCTAGGTACAGGGGGCGGGGGGTTTTGAGGTAAAGCCTCGGAATTCATCTCTGTCGAAACTGAACAACGTTCAGTTAACTGAACGCGATCGGGACGGATACAACGGCGACGACCCGTGCGATCTGCTGCTGTGGCCATCGTGCGCGGGCGCCGGGGGGATCCGTGCTGTGCGTGCGCACCGTGGAGCAGAGGGGGAGGAGGAGAAAGGGACAGGGGCGTGCTCACCTCGAGGCCTGGGCGAGCGGGAGCAGGCGACAGGAAGGAGATGGCCGCGGCTCGACGGCGGAAAAACGTGGACGGCGCGGTCGCCTGGAGCTCCCTCGGTCCACGCCGTCTTCAGCAATGTCGAAGAGGGCACCGTCCCGGTTCCATTCCCGCGAAGAACCCGCCCGGAGAATGATCACAGCAACCGCACCATCACGCCAAACTTCCTGCCGTGGAGCTGCTATTTTCGAGTTCAGAAAAAGGTTCAGAACGAGGGGGGGACAGAGAGAAAAGAGGAGAAGGAGGCGGCGGTTGTGGAGGAGGAAGAGGGAGAATGAAGCTAGGGTTAGGGTTTTCGGTCGAGGGGGGTTGATAAGGGGAGGGGAAGAGAGCAGGTAGGAGGGGTCCATGCCGTGGTGCTCCTGTCGTCAGGGATGACGACTCCCTGTACGGAGGTGGGAGAAGAGGCCGAGCGGGCTGGGGTCGTAGGTGGCTGGGCCGGCTGTTGGGCTGGCCTGGCTGCCTCCCCCAGCCCTTTTACAATTTTTATTTCTTTTTCTCCTTTTCTTATCTTTTTCTTTTTTTGTAGAAGAGAAAAGGGAAGGAAAAGAAAGGGTTTTGGGATCCAAAATTTTATGGTGATAAATTTTTATGGGTTCTTTATTGCAAAAGCCCAGTTGCATGATGTTATGTTTTTGAAAATTTTAAATATTTGTGGATGTTTGAATTTTAATTGAATTTGAGTGAATTTTGCAACAATTGAAAATATTGAAAATTTAGCAAGTTAATTATTTGGAAATTCAAGTTTATTGGAAACAATTGAATGGTTTGATTTGAATGTTTTATTTGAAAAAGTTGTAACAGAAGTGTGAAACATAATGATTTGAAATTTGATTTGAAATTCAAACTCAACACATGAATGCATTATGATGACATGATGCATTGAAACAAAAACAAGAAACAAACATTCTAAGTTGGGAGTTTTTCATACTTGGGATGTTACAAATACCATGGAAGGCAAATGTTTAAGAACAAAACTAAAGCATAAAACCAAATTCCCTTAAACCCTGTAAACTTCTCCCCCATTGGCATCCATTGCCGAAATGGGCAAAAAGATTAGAAGGCCAATATAATAAGAGTTCCCCCATAGTGTATGCATTCGTCATGATATGAGTGAAATCAAGAGCATTTAACCAACTATGAATAGATGGAGGGAGATCAAACTATATTGAGGATCCAAAGATTTACAAGCAAAGTCAAATTTAAGGATACTTTCACAAAAAAGCAACCAACCAAAGGATCCGAAAAAAACGATTGACCAAAAACAATATTATGGTAAGATCAACCAAGTGTTCTAGAAAATCAAGAGGGAACTCCCCAAGGTAAATGCACAATGTTAGATTTGAATTACTATATAATGTGCACAACATGGAATCATCACTCCCTTCTAGATAATTTTGAACACAAACAAGAGAAATATAATAGATTGGAAATGAAGAAAAGCAACTTGCAAACAAACAAAAGTTGAGCAATTAAGGCCAAGAAGCGACAAATAAAGACTTACTCAACCTAAGTAGATGGGTGTGACAAGGGAAAACATTTTTTAGGAGACTAATAGGATGATAAAATCATAAACATAGTCTTTCAATATATGAGGCACATAGTGCATATCATGTCTTTCCCATACACACAAAACAACAAAGGATAAAACACATAGGTCCACAAGCTTATTAAGATGCAAAAGGAATAATAAATGAAAAGCAAAGCTTGTGACTTTTAGGAACCACCAAGGAATATAAAGCAATAACACGTGGTCACTAAAAAATAGAATATCAATTAAAGATGTAACTATTCGCGTGTGTATAAGTTTCTAATTGGACACCAATCACAAAGATATATATATCCACAAAGAAACATGCACACACAAAATAGGTACAAAGGTGAAGAACATGATATCCAAGAGAGGTTCATAAATATACCAATAAGATTTTTGCTTGAAAGCAAAGCGCTAAGCTTAGTTTTATCTTAAAGGGATATATATGAACAAGTCAACAAACTCATCAAAGCATCACAAATATGACAAGGGAAAAGTGATAGTTGAAATGCTTCGAGAAAGGTAACGCGTATCACAAAAGGCAAATGGTTTTGAGAAAATATCAATATTGCATATGAGAGACTTCGAGTAGAAGATGCTAGATTAATATATTTGGGATTGGTGAATCATGAAAATGATTATAAATATCCCCTTGATATGTAATCATCCCGGCTTACTCATATTTGCAAAAAAGATTCTTTTGATAAGACATTTGCAAGAAACAAATGAAATGCAACAAACGGAATTCATGCCAAGATGCAACCTACACAAGGTTGAAAGCTAGAAATGTATTCATGGAATAGATACTTGTTACCGAGACGACATTGGTGATGAAGAGGATGCGAGTTTGATAATCATCGTAGCTTGACTCCTATAATACCATGGTAAGAACACCTTCCTTATGATTGAGCAAGCAACCAATGTATCTCCATTGTACCTAAAAAAATCAAGTACAAAAGGTTTCCCAAACTTATTGGGTCCAAAGTAGTTAGAACAACTACAATACATAAGACAAACTCCACATAAATATGTGCATATTAATATGAATTTGAATTTCATGCACATCTTAGCCATTTAGGATTTGATGGAGTTTATCCTATATGGATCAAAGAAAGTAAGCATGTCAAAAGATATACATAGTAAATATACATGCACAAAACTTTCAAGAACCAAACATGATACAAATTAGACAAAACACCAATTGAACCAAGAAGGCACTCACAAGAGTGAAAAGCAAGAGAATTGTCCAAATTATATCGAGAACCAAATCAACACATGATTGAGGAAACCAAATAGAGAAGATACCAAAAAAAAACATCAAAGAATAACCAAACCCTCTACACTTTTCATGATGGCACACAAAGTACCAAGACGAAGAATGTTCGTCTTCCAAAGAGACAAGTCATTGGGATAAAAACCAATTTTAAGACAACAAGAGTCCAAACTCATATAGGAAAGCTCTTCCAAAAATAGTGCATTTATTTATGATCTTGTGTTTGAATACAAAATGCACACGATGGAATCATTACTCTCCATACATATTATTCAAACACTAGTCATGTTAAAATAAAATCAATAAGATGCAATACAAATTAAAGAATTGTGTTCTACTCAATGTAGGATAGCTTCCCCAAGAAATGTAACACAAAGAAGTATGACTTTGAATGAAAGTGCACACAAATGGGATCATTGATTTTCCTAACTCAATAAAGCATAAAACAAATTTTGAGTAGAGCAAGGAAGACACAAAGGAGTTTGAACCAAACAAATCCTTGGCAAAAAACAAGGAAATTTTAGAGCAACGGCCAAAGTAAATATGATCAATAAACTTACCACAAATTATTATAACTTGTAAAATACAAGAGATGTATGGAGATATTTCTCGGTGGTAGATTTTTTCACAATCATATTCAAAAACCATAAGCATGTGGTAAAAGATAGGAATAATAAAAAACCTGTTTACATAGATATTATTGAAGGCTTCAAATAAAACCCGAAAATGCAAGGCAACAAGAAACTCTCTTACAAACAAGATACCAAAGAAGAGAGACAAAAGATATTTTAAGCAAATATGGAACTTGTTTGAGCAACATGCCACTTAGGAACAAGATAACTAGAATATCAACTCTAGGTGGCAATACCTCACATGTTCACATTTTCTAGGCTTGTAATATGCACAAAGCTTATTAGTCCCTCATAATGTGATAATCCATTGAAATCAACAAAAGGAAAAGATAAATCCAACTAGAGAAAGTTAATGGACATTTAGAAATTGAATTTTACATGAGAATGACATACCACATAGATATTAGATAATATTGATATATCAACACTAAGTGGTATTCCTCATGTACACATATTTTAGGATAGTAAAGTGCAAAGCATATTACTCCCCAAAATGGGATAGTCCATTAATCTCCCAAAGAGCCAACTAAAATAAGCAACAATAGCAATGAAGGCTCAACACAAAACACACAAGTACATGGAGTCCAAATCAACAAACACAAACTAGATTACTCAAGATGGGTAAGTAGTAGGCACACCATATACAAACACATGCTAGAAACAAAACCAACACATGCAAGGGGGCAAGTAACTTTCAATGCATATATGAATTAAATACTAGTTACCACAAGGAGGAACATTGGATAAGAGAGATATATAATCCAAGTGACTTGGATTGAGGAAATATAATTGATGAAGATCCCTTAATTCTTCATGAGATAGCCAAGTTTCCAATGCCCTCCAACAACACCTATTGATAAAGTTTGAGCTTGTTGGTCTCCAACCAAGTTGGGTCCTAAGAGGTTAGTCACAATAGGTTTGGCAACCCAAATGGTTCTTTTCTTGACACCACTTTGAGTACCAACATACTTGGCTAACACATTGTCCACATTATCCTTCCGAATGGAATAAACATTATCAACAAAGATAGGGTTGGATAATGTACCATTAGTGCATGAAGAAGCAAAGTGTCCCTTCTCACAACAAAGGTAGCAACATCGACTCTTTTCTTTCTTCTTGATAGGCTCCTTAACTTGAGGAGCATTGGCTTGAGTCTTCTTAGGAGGTGGTCGTTGTTCAACTCGTGGTTGAGCATGAGATTGAACAAGAGGTCGCTTCCCTAGTTGCTTCTCACTAAGAGGCGTCTTCTTCAAAGGGAAAGATCTAACATGGTGCCCTTCAATCTTGCACTTGAAGCAAATAAACTTGGCCGAATCTTTTACTTGTTCTTGGCCCTTCTTCTTATAAACCTTGGACTTGTTCTTGATATTGGAGTTAAATCCAAGTCCACTCTTGTCATTGGGAAGTCTTCGCACCATCAACATATTGTCAAGGGTGGAACTCCCTTTATGACACTTTTCGAAGTCTTTCTTCAAGAACTTGACTTGGGCCATGAGCTCTTTGATTTCCTCTACATGGTTAGAAACAACACAAGGGCTAGAGGAAGTAGATGCTTCATTGTTAGAGCAACAAGGCAAGGAAAGAAATTCATCACAAGATGTAGAAACATTATGGGAGGATGAATTACTAATACTAGCACAAGGCAATATAGCATTAATACAAGAGATTGTGCTAGTAACCACATGAGGCTCACAAGATGTTACCTTTGTAGTGATAGCCTCAAGAGCTAAATTTAGCTTCGTATGGGATGCTAGAAGATCCTCATGAGAGCTAGATAGCTTTTCATGGATTTCTTCCAACTTCCCACACTTGCTAGTCTTCAACTCAAGTTGAGCACTTAGCTCAACATTCTCCTTCAAAATATATGCTTCACAAGATGTGGTGTTAGTAGCACAAGCATCATTAGAAATAGAAGAAAATAACTTGGCAAGATCATTATTCAACCTAGAGTTTTCCTAGATTAGCATTGTCAACAACAAATTCAACCTTTTCATTTTTAAGAACTTTATATTTAGCATTAGTATGGTCACGTGCTTTAGTGAGATAGGCTATTTGTTCATTATAGAGCTCCTCAATAGATTCAAGTTTCTTCTCAAGATTAACTCGGAGCTCATACTCTTTCTCAAGAGATGTAGTGAGGGATGCCTTCTCATCGGCATCACTTCTTTCAATCTCACCTTTCTTCTCAATGATTTTAGTGCTATGAATAGCAAAAGCCAAAATTTCACCCAAAGGAGTGATAGCTTTACTACCTTTATGGAGATCAAGAATAACCAACTCACCCTTCTCCATTAAAGAGACCTCATCCTCATACTCTCCACAAAATAAATCCCCATCCTCATCATCACAAGATGTAGTGGGTTCCAAAGGTGGAGATACCTTTGAATCCTTAGCCATAAGGCACACATGAGAAATGGATAACGAAGATGAAGATTGACTTGAAGCACCAATAAGGTCCATGTCTTGTTCCACCAAAATAAGGGATTCCTCTACATTGTTAGCCACACAAGTACTAGAGGAAATGGAAGCATTGTTTTTATGAACACAAGACATAGGAAGCATATCATCATGAGATTTAGTTAAACAACTATTACATGATACGCAAGGACTATCAACACTAGCATGTATGGAACTTTGAGTTCTAGGAAATATTAAGTCCAACGATAGATTATTGCAATGGGATAGAGATGAAGTATAGTCAATATCAAATTCACTATCCAAAATGCAATTCCTATCACCACTCACCATATCATTACCTTGTGACAAATCACATGTTGGTGGAGTGGAGAAATATGTGAACTCATCACGGCCGGAAGTAGATGGAGAACAATCATCCTCAATAATGTTGCACACATCATATATATCTTGAAGTTTTATCCATAACTCATGAGCGTTCCAAAAAGGCATGATTGATTCAATAACTACATCGCCCAAAACACACAAGAGACCATTAGATACTATAGTATCGAGATAAGAGTTTTCCTCATCCTCTAAAGATAACTCTTGAGAATTATTTGGAGGAGGAAAATCCATATCTACAATTATCCTTACATACTTTGGACCCATGTCCGTAAGAAAATTAAGAAAGCGAATTTTCCAAACATCATAGTTTCTACCATATAATATAAAAGCGGGAGCATACTTGACTTTGTCTTCCTCAGCAACGTGAGCAATGTCGAGAGCCCTGGCCATCTCCCGGATCCAGTCATCAGCATCCAGAGGCTCGCGTGTTGCCACGAAAGCTCTCGGACCCAGACTCAGAAACTCCTTGATGCTGACTCGTGGAGCATTCTGGTTGTTGTGCTGGTTAGTCTGAAACTGGGCCATCTGTGCCACGACCTGAGTCATCTGAGTCAACAGCTCCGTGATTGGCGGTGGCTCAGGCGGGTTGTTCCTTGTTGGCGGCATCCTGAATAGACATGCATTTTAGCACAACAACAGAAAAGGATAGACTTGGTAACCGAAAGATAGATTATTCCGACGCATGAATAGATAACCAACAGGTACATCATCACATGTTCAAATACATCAGAATATCCAACACACCAATACATGGTTCGAAAGCCAAAGGATAACTAAACATAGCTAAGAATGGATACATCGGTACTCTCATTCTCATCACGCAGGACGACAGTGAGTAGTACGACGAGGGGTACGGTGAGGAGCACGCCCACGAAAGTAGGTAGAACGACGATCCACATAGATCTGACGTGGCCTGAGAGCGACTCTAGGTGTGGTGAAGTACATAGCGTCGACTCCCTGTGCTCCAAAGCGTGGAATCCCGGTGTAACCTGCACCGAGGTTGAGGAGTGGACCTCTGATCGGCTCGTAACCTCCAGCATCTGGCAGACGACGACCAACTAGCTGATCGAAACGTGCAAAGTGCTCATCTCCAACAAAGTCTGTGGTGTACGTCGCCAGACGAGTCAAAGCAAGGTAGAGCTTCTCTCTGACTGAGGCCAACTCCTGAGAAAATGTGGTGGCAACTGCGTCACTGTGCCTCACGAACTGAGCGGTGGTGTGCAGCCTGGTGTTATCATGCTCGTAGACATCCAAGTTGTCGTAGAGAGTGAAGTGAGCTCCCTCAGAAGTGATGTAACCACGGGGGATGTGGCGATAGATAGAATCGTCAAACCCCCAGTAGTCAGCACGAAGGACGATGAGACTCACATAAGCTGCCTGCTGCACAGCCATATCCACTGTGGAACCTACTGCCTCGTAGCGGTGGACAACGCTCATGCCATCATCTGACAGAATGTAGACGATAGCCTGGTAGTAGGTCTGGTCAAACTCTCGCTGCTGCTCGTAGACCTGGTACTCTGGTGCCCAACGGAAACCCAGATAAGTGACCATGTCTCTCAGCATCTCCGGATAACCGGCGGTGCTCTCACAACGAGTCATCCGAACCACCTGCGGGTAGAACCTGAGATCCATCTGCAGATGATTGGGGAAGTTTTGATTAGACGCCGGTAGAAGAACTGAAGTGGAAAGCAACAACAAGGTTTCAACGGACGATAAGGATGTTGAAAAGAACAGGATATTGAAGCAACATCGGGAAACACGAGACCAAAAACTCCTGAGGTACTACGGAGAACCCAAAACACGTGAAAACCTAACTTGAAAGTTTAGATGAGAAGAGAAAACAACGTTGCACTTACTTACCAGAAAAGGGTGGGTGGGTGGGGAAAGAAGAAAAATGGCAGAATTCCTACTCTCACGTTTCATTTTTCCTATATAGCTACAAAATAGTTTCTAGACTCAACTGTGATCAGTAAAAGGGATCCTACAGGCAGACAGGCTCTGATACCATTTGTCGCACCCGGACTTCTAGAGGATACTCACCGTACGAACTGAACAGTATTTTGATTGGATTACGGGGCTTACCGACACCCGCATCTCTTACGAGTAGGCCAACACTTATGTGTGACAACCAATCTTTACTATTCACCGTCGATGTAAACTATCCCGTAGAAATCAGGACACTACCATTGACGTACTTCATACCATACACACATGGTACGTCAACGGCGTTGAACAAGATGATAACACAACATATCTCTAAGACACAAAAGATTGAAATAAGTTGCAAATATCTCTCACTAGAGCAGAGATAGCAAATACAATCATTCAGAGGACACATGTCCCAACATAACATCATTACATCTCAGCGGAAGCATTCAAAGGGGGTCTGAGTACAGACAAATCCAAATAGGCTTAAGAAGCCGAGAACTGAAAGAAAGACGGAGCCCATCCACGTAGTCTCGGATCCTGCCCGGGTCCGCTACCTACTCGTCAGCAGCCTCGTCAAACTCCACGTAGTAGCCGTCACTGGGATCCTCGTAAGCGTAGTCTGCGGAAACCACAACCCCAAAGGGGTCAGTACATAAACGTACTGGCAAGCAAGACTCACAGTTCACCAAAGTGTAACCCGTCAACACCCAGCACAGATGCTTTGGGTTCAAAGGAAGAAAGGGGATATGAAAGATGCTGCAACTGGCTGCGCTAACCAACTACAGAGATTCTACCACTTCTGGCTAACAGAAAGGAGATAAGATAGCGTATCGTAACCAACTATAAATGACCACCAAACAAACCCATCCTGGATCTCGCCCCTTATCCAAAGAAGCAATCCTAGGATAACTCACACAGTTGGATTAATGAATAATGGATCAAGTTGTTGTGTCGATAAGGCTATTACTAGTCAAGTTATCAATAGTTAGGTGTAAGTTGTTCTGAGTACTTGTTAGCCAGTACTTTCACCAAGTCAACCATAACCGCGGAAAACACGGCTTCTCGAGAAGATTTATCCCTGCAGGGGTGCACCAATTTGGCCGTACACGTAAGAATAACCCGCCAGATGGGATGCCTCCCACCAAGCGGGGTACTCAACACAACCCAACTCTTCTTCGCATCAAGCCCAAAGCACCTTGGGCGCACGGCTAATCAAGCCCCGAAGAAAAGGGACACTCATAGCACTCTAAGACCGTGTCCCCCTATATGCCGACTACAAAAGTTCCACCCTGCGCTGGGCTCGCAAAAACATGCATGCGGCAAATGGAAAACACGAACTAAATGAGGCGATTTGGACGAGATGCGAATCGAATCAAATTGAGGGGGGCGCCCATACTCGCTTCCCACATGCGGATAGTGCGCTCATCATGGATCAGTAGACAAGAACCTTTTCCTATTAGGGTCGACATGTTGGGAATATGCCCTAGAGGCAATCATGTATGATGTAATTCCCACTGTATTCATAAAGTTATTAAGTTGTCCTTGTTTTGAACATCTGATATATATCATTGAATATGTGATTCGATTGTGGAACTATATATTCATGTTGTTCATACTAGATTGTCCTTGGTCATTTAGGTTGTGCTGGACACACACCCTAGACTAATGTGAGTGTTGGCTGATGACACGGTTCCACTTGTCATGGGCATGGTGATGCCATTCCAATGTTCACGGACTTGGCTAAAAGAGTTTAGCAAGTCGGACTGACCCACATTGAGATGCAACGATCAAGTCGTCATTTGCATGTCTCAATCAATGTAATCCTTAGACCTGAGGTTGTCGCACAATCCGAGTTGTGGATCACCGACTTAGGTTCTGTAAAACGTTGTTCTGTGACAAGGCAACTATAAAGGCAGAGTTCGGGTCGAATGAGAAGCAAGCTGCGTGATGTGGATAATCAAGATGGGATTTTGCCCCTCCGAATGGAGAGATATTCTCTGGGCCCTCTCGAGTGATATGATTCAGGAAGCATGGCCATGCGCGACTCAGTTAAGTGTTAACTGTGTCGGTTGACTAAGAGTTAGTCAGATGAATCGCATATCACGGATCGAGAAGAGAGTTGAACTATTTAAGGGATGACGATAAATCGCCTATAGTTCGTCAAGGTATATCGTGAGGCAAAAAGGACTAAGATGAATATCACATTGAAAAGTATGTCGTCATGACTCAATGGAACTTGGGAGTCGGCACGTTCTGCTAGGAGCCGCTACCGATTGATCGATTGAGAGTAGGACTCCAATCGTGTCCAAGTCGCCATGAGCCTGCAGGGTCGCACACTTAAGAGCGGGAGCAAGTATTGGTCGGGTTGGACCCGAACCGGAAATGGACTGGTTTTGTGAGTCGGACTCATAGAGGGAATGGGCCACAAGTGTTGTGCAGCCCATTACCATACGCTATATAAAGGGGGGCGTAGGTTGCCCAGCGGGCAAGTTAGTCCACTCTCCCATGCGTTGGGAACCCTAGCCCCACTCAGTCCAGCCGTCGCACCAGACCTAGCAGTCTGCCGTCGGAGCTCCTCCTCGTACGTGTTTATACCGGCAGAGGTGCTGTACGTTCAGCACTTCGACGTTCGTGGGATTGGATCGGCCGGATCGGATCGTGGGACTGCACTGCCCCGACGCGCTGCATCGATAATCCGCACCTGCGCGTCTAGTGGTAATACTCGTGGCCTTCTACCTCGGCTAGATCTTGGGAGTACCGCGTAGGAAAAGTTTTCGTTTATCTCTACGCGTCCCAACAGTGGTATCAGAGCGGTAGCTTCTGGTATTAGGCCCGAGATCCGTACATATGTGATATGTAGTTAGCGTTAGATTTGATCTAATTGCTGTTTTGGTGGTCGTTCTATGAGATAGATCGGTTTTGTACAAGGTTGATTGGATCAATCGTACTCGGGGTTAATGGATGATCTGGTTTCCGTGATCATACTGCTAAGGTCGTGAAACAACTTACCCCTACCGGTCGGTTTCCGCCATCGGGGTATACCGTGACACATAAATCCAGTTGCGGTGATCGAAGATCAAAGAGTTTGATCGAATCGGAATACGGATCAGATTTGGGTAAAATCGTTTTATCCGATGAAGAAATCCATGATCGGAATGCAGATGAGATCTGCGTTTTCCGAAATCCGGCTAGCGGGACCGCCGGCTTCGCCCTGTCGTAGCGCCTTAGATGTCGTTGCGAGTTTCACAACGCCGGTAGATATCGTATCTATGCATAACTTGTTTTTGCAGGAAGTTGTGAATGGTATGGCTTATGTGCATGTGATGTGTGTAATCCATACATGATCTGCGTATCATGTTTGTGTCAGCCGGCTGGAGCCTAGGTGCTGTCATTTTATTGTATACCGGCCTGCGTGTCGGATTCTCTATGTAAATTTTCATTTACTAGCTAGTGTAGCTTGTTGGAGAACCCGGAAGGCATGCAAGTCGATGTACAAGTCGGCTACATGGAGCAAGATGGCACGTGACAAAAGTTGGCACGAGTCGACTTGCAAGCTTTGTGGAGATGGAGATCACCATGAAGAGAGCCATACCATTTCACATTATAATAGTTTTATTTGTGTTATTGTTATGTCTCTATTTATCTCTATTTAGATAGTTGGTAGATTCTTTAATCCCTCAAAGAAGGTCTAGTCGGTCGCCCCGCCAGTGCTGCACCATCACAAGTCGGACATTCTTGGTAGTGGGCTCATAAAATTGAGGTGCTACCAATTCTTTCCGGTTAGGTGGGTTTGAGTCGGACTCTTACAAGCAGAAGCACTTGGTAATCTAGACGAGTCCATCACAACGGTTGTGGGGCTCGGGGCGAGGTAGGTTGGGAGCTGGGGCATGTGATGTCACCCAACTAACAGGAGTCGTATAGAGATACGATTGCAAGGTGTTGCCTACCTAGATCACTTGACGGCTAGCAGTGATGCTAAAGCTCACTAGTCGGCTTGCTTATTTAGGATCCTGAATCACTTAGCAACCATCGGAGGGATGTTGGTTCTAGTGGGAGCATAAGTATTAAAGCGTTTAATATGCTTGCTCTTTTATGAATACATGTCTTAAGTGTTTTTGCGTATTTTCTGTTGTAGATCAATGGCACCTAGCAACCTTCCTCAGTTGTCCACGTTTGCGTTGAGGTCAATCCTAGAGAAAGATAAGCTTAATGGAACTAATTTCACCAACTGGTATCGTAATCTGAGGATAGTCCTCAAGCATGACAAGAAAGAACATGTTCTAGAAACTCCACTTCCAGATGAGCCTGATGACGATGCGACTGTCGCTGTCATGAATGCCTACCGTAAGGCTAGAGATGAGTCTACGGAAATCAGCTGTCTTATGCTTGCACACATGGAACCGGACTTGCAGCAGCAGTTCGAGAATGTTGAGGCCTACGATATGATCGAAAGCCTCAAAAGTATGTTCCAGGCTCAAGGAAAGACTGAGAGGTATCAAGTCTCTCAAGCTTTGCTTGGCTGTAAGCTGAAAGACGGCGATCCACTGAGTCCGCATGTAATCAAGATGATTGGTTACATACAGTCTCTGGATCGGCTGGGCTTCCCCATTAACGAAGAGTTCGCTACTGATATAATTATGAACTCTCTTCCTAGTGCGTATGGTCCGTTCATCTCGAACTACCATATGCATGGTATGGATAAGAGTATCACTGAATTACATGGGATGCTCAAAACGGCAGAGGCTGATATCAAGAAAGGCGCCAGTCAAGTGTTGATGGTGCAGAATAAGGCTAAGTTCAAGAAGAGTTCTTGGACTAAGAAGAAGAAGGATAAGTCAGGAGGTAGCGCCCATGGCCCTGTCCAGAGTGCTCCCTCAAAGACTAAGCCTTCTCCTACAGCCGGAGCCAATTGCTTCTATTGCAAGCAAGATGGCCACTGGAAGAGGAACTGCACCAAGTATTTGGCTGACAGAGCCAAGAGTGGAGGTGTGACTTCCAACTCAGGTACGCTTGTGTGCAATGTTATAGACATTTATCTTGCTGATGCGCCTAATAGTTCTTGGGTATATGATACCGGATCAGTTATTCACATATGCAACTCGTTGCAGGGACTGGTAAGAACTAGGAGCGTGGCAAGAGGAGAGGTTGACATTCGGGTCGGCAACAAGGCGAGGGTCGCTGCGTTGGAAGTCGGCACGATGCAACTTCATTTACCTTCAGGATTTATTTTGGAACTAAATAATTGTTATTATGTTCCAGCGCTTAGTCGAAACATTATTTCCGCCTCATGTTTGATGAGACAAGGTTATGAGTCGAACATTAAGAATAATGGTTGTTCTTTATATTTGAAAGATATGTTTCATGGCTTTGCACCCGTTCAGAACGGGTTATTTATTTTAAATCTTGATAGTGAATCAGTCTATAACATAAATGTTAAAAGGTTAAAACCAAATGATCTGAATATGACTTACTTTTGGCATTGTCGGCTTGGTCATATAAGTTGGAAGCGCATGAAGAAGCTCCATGATGATGGACTTCTAACTTCGTTCGACTTAGAGTCGTTCGAGACATGTGAATCATGCCTACTAGGCAAAATGACCAAGACACCTTTTGCAAGGAGTTGTGAAAGGGCGTCCGACTTGTTGGAACTAATACATAGTGATGTATGTGGTCCAATGAGCACGACAGCCAGAGGTGGTTATGAGTACTTCATTACCTTCACTGATGATTTGAGTAGGTATGGATATATCTATTTAATGAAACACAAGTCGGAAGCCTTTGAAAAGTTCAAGGAATTCCAGAATGAGGTACAAAATCAGCTCGGCAAGAAAATAAAGTTTCTACGGTCGGACCGTGGAGGCGAGTACATGAGCCATGAGTTTGATGACCATCTAAAGAGTTGTGGAATAGTTCCTCAACTCACTCCGCCGGGTACACCGCAGAGAAATGGTGTATCGGAACGGAGAAATCGGACCTTGTTGGACATGGTACGATCAATGATGAGTCGGACAGATCTACCTTTATCATTTTGGGGTTATTGTCTAGAAACTGCAGCTTTCACACTAAACAGAGTACCATCAAAGTCAGTAGAGAAGACACCACATGAGATGTGGACGGGCAAAAAGCCAAGTTTGTCTTTTCTTAAGATTTGGGGTTGTGAGGTATTTGTCAAGCGACTTCAGTCGGACAAGCTCACGCCCAAGTCGGATAAGTGTATTTTCGTGGGATATCTGAGGGAAACCTTGGGGTACTACTTCTACAACCGGGAAGAGGGCAAAGTGTTTGTCGCTCGGAATGGTGTCTTCCTTGAGAAAGAGTTTCTCGGTCGGGAAGTCAGTGGGAGCACGGTGCAACTCGAAGAAATTCGAGAGGAACCAGCTAGGGGCGAGTCGGCAATGGCCTTGGAGGCTGAGCCGGTCGTGGTACCTACACCGGTTACAGCACCTGAACCTCGGAGATCTGCCAGATTACAGAGTGCTCGAGATGTTTTACTGTTAGACAGTAATGAGCCGGCAACTTATTCGGAAGCGATGGTGGGATCTGATTCCGAGTCATGGCTTGGAGCCATGAGATCCGAGTTAAAGTCCATGGATGAAAACCAAGTTTGGAATTTGGTTGATCTGCCTGACGGTGCAAGACCCGTCGAGTGCAAATGGGTCTTTAAGAAGAAAATTGATATGGATGGAAATATTTCCGTCTATAAAGCACGACTTGTCGCGAAGGGGTTCCGACAGGTTCAAGGAGTTGACTACGACGAGACCTTCTCGCCCGTAGCGATGCTTAAATCAATTCGGATCATGTTAGCCATAGCAGCCTATTTCGACTATGAGATATGGCAGATGGATGTCAAGACGGCTTTCCTTAATGGAAATTTAACTGAGGACATGTATATGATACAGCCCGAAGGTTTTGTCGATCCGAATAATGCTGACAAGGTATGCAAACTTCAGAAATCCATTTATGGGTTGAAGCAAGCATCTCGGAGTTGGAACATTCGCTTTGATGAGGTAGTCAAATCGTTTGGCTTCATCAAGAGCGATCATGATTCTTGTTTATACAAGAAGTTTAGTGGGAGCAAAGTAAACTTTCTAATCTTATATGTGGATGACATATTACTGATTGGAAATGATGTCATGATGTTGCAAGAAACCAAAGAGTCATTGGATAGGAGTTTATCAATGAAAGATTTGGGTGAGGCAACTTACATATTAGGAATCAGGATCTATAGAGATAGATCAAGGCGGCTCATTGGATTGAGTCAGAGTACTTATCTGGACAAGGTTTTGAAGAAATTCAAAATGGAAGAGTCCAAGAAGGGATTCTTACCGATGTCCCATGGTATAAAACTTAGCAAGACTCAGTGTCCTTCGACGACTGATGAGCGAAGTCAGATGAGTGTGATTCCATATGCTTCGGCAATCGGATCCATCATGTATGCCATGATTTGTACTAGGCCAGATGTTTCCTATGCTCTAAGTGTTACGAGCAGATAACAGGCTGACCCTGGCAAAGCCCACTGGGCAGCGATTAAAAATATCCTTAAGTATTTGAGAAATACTAAGGAAATGTTCCTAGTTTATGGAGGTGATGAGGAATTCAGTGTAAAGGGTTACACGGATGCGAGTTATCTCACCGACTCAGATGATTCTCGTTCGCAATCTGGATACGTGTTCGTAATGAACGGAGGAGCTGTGAGCTGGAAGAGTTCCAAGCAAGATACGGTGTCTGCATCTACAACAGAAGCTGAGTATATTGCTGCCTCAGAGGCGGCAAAGGAAGCTGTTTGGATCAGGAACCTCCTGATTGATCTTGGTGTGGTTCAGGGCGCGTTCAATCCTTTGGACGTATATTGTGACAACAATGGTGCTATCGCACATGCCAAGGAACCTAGACAACACCAGAAGAACAAACATATACTCATGCGGTACCACCTCATTCGCCAGTTTGTCGAACAAGGTGATATCAAGTTATGCAAAGTACACACGGATGCAAATATTGCAGATCCGTTGACAAAGGCGCTACCACAGCCTAAGCATAAGGTGCACACGAGAGGCATGGGCATTCGATGCCTAGGCATATGATGCCAGGATGATTGACTCTAGTGCAAGTGGGAGACTGTTGGGAATATGCCCTAGAGGCAATCATGTATGATGTAATTCCCACTGTATTCATAAAGTTATTAAGTTGTCCTTGTTTTGAACATCTGATATATATCATTGAATATGTGATTCGATTGTGGAACTATATATTCATGTTGTTCATACTAGATTGTCCTTGGTCATTTAGGTTGTGCTGGACACACACCCTAGACTAATGTGAGTGTTGGCTGATGACACGGTTCCACTTGTCATGGGCATGGTGATGCCATTCCAATGTTCACGGACTTGGCTAAAAGAGTTTAGCAAGTCGGACTGACCCACATTGAGATGCAACGATCAAGTCGTCATTTGCATGTCTCAATCAATGTAATCCTTAGACCTGAGGTTGTCGCACAATCCGAGTTGTGGATCACCGACTTAGGTTCTGTCAAACGTTGTTCTGTGACAAGGCAACTATAAAGGCAGAGTTCGGGTCGAATGAGAAGCAAGCTGCGTGATGTGGATAATCAAGATGGGTTTTGCCCCTCCGAATGGAGAGATATTCTCTGATCCCTCTCGAGTGATATGATTCAGGAAGCATGGCCATGCGCGACTCAGTTAAGTGTTAACTATGTCGGTTGACTAAGAGTTAGTCAGATGAATCGCATATCACGGATCGAGAAGAGAGTTGAACTATTTAAGGGATGACGATAAATCGCCTATAGTTCGTCAAGGTATATCGTGAGGCAAAAAGGACTAAGATGAATATCACATTGAAAGGTATGTCGTCATGACTCAATGGAACTTGGGAGTCGGCATGTTCTGCTAGGAGCCGCTACCGATTGATCGATTGAGAGTAGGACTCCAATCGTGTCCAAGTCGCCATGAGCCTGCAGGGTCGCACACTTAAGAGCGGGAGCAAGTATTGGTCGGGTTGGACCCGAACCGGAAATGGAATGGTTTTGTGAGTCGGACTCATAGAGGGAATGGGCCACAAGTGTTGTGCAGCCCATTACCATACGCTATATAAAGGGGGGCGTAGGTTGCCCAGCGGGCAAGTTAGTCCACTCTCCCATGCGTTGGGAACCCTAGCCCCACTCAGTCCAGCCGTCGCACCAGACCTAGCAGTCTGCCATCGGAGCTCCTCCTCGTACGTGTGGATACCGGCAGAGGTGATGTACGTTCAGCACTTCGACGTTCGAGGGATTGGATCGGCCGGATCAGATCGTGGGACTGCACTACCCCGACGCGCTGCATCGATAATCCGCACCTGCGCGTCTAGTGGTAATACTCGTGGCCTTCTACCTCGGCTAGATCATGGGAGTACCGCGTAGGAAAAGTTTTCGTTTATCTCTACGCGTCCCAACACGACACTAGCAGGCCTCAAAACCACACAGGGCCTCCTGCCGGTGCCTTATTAGCATATTATTATTAACAGGTTGATTGAGTAACATCGAGCCCCAGAACATAATAGAAATATAGTAACAGAACGTAACGGGTAACAGACTCGAGCAAAACAACCTAAGCATGCTAGTAAGACACTGGCTCAAGCAATGGGGTTGTAGGAGTGGAGGTGAGGCAATATCAGGGTTAAGGGATTCATGTGATAGGTTCGTAACAGAAACAACTATACATAGGGCTAGCAGAATAGACAACGGAAAGTATCGGTAACCAATGTTGAAAGGAACACAGTGGTTCATGTGAGTGATAACTTGCCTGCAAACTCAGCAGCCTGGTACTGAGCTAGATCCTCAGAAGGGGTGTCGTAAAGATCGTCGGTCTCAACGTCGTCGTCTATCCGAGAAGAAGCAAACAAACAATGCAGAAAGATAAACAATCAATATCATGGCATAGTGCACAATCATGGGATGATGCATGTCAATTTAACTGATGCATCAAAATAAAATAGTTGACAATGGGAAACAATTTAAATGGACACATATGCAATTTTGAGTTGCATATGAAAAGCCCATGAATTTTGGTTGAAACAATTGTTTTCCAATTAACCAACAAGTGAAAGTGGATTAGTATGATGCATGGATGAGGAAAACAACAAAATAACAACAATAGAACCAATTGGAAATAAGGTTTAACAATTTAGAAATTTATTTATTAAGTTAGGGAATTTTTTTTTGGTTCCTTAAAGGGATTACACAAATAGTTGTTGTTTTCACCAATTTAAATTGTGCAAAATAAATAACCAAATTCATATTTGAAAAGAATACAAAATTTTAGTTGGATTACATGTTTCAAATATTGAAAAAGGGATTACAATGATTTAATTATGAATTAAACAAGATTAAACAAGTCTTGAATGAATTTTAAACAAGTTTAGATATTATTTGAATTTTATTTGTTCCAAACATAAACTCAAATTCATATTTGAAAATTTTATAACTTTCTAGTTTGAAAACATATTTTGCATGTTCAAAAATAATTTAATTTGAGCAAGTTATGATTTTATCAAATTTAAATGATTTAACAAGGTTTAAATTATTTAGGCAATTTAAATTATTCAAAACAGGAAACAAAATTTATATTTGAAAAGGTTATTTGAAATAGCATGGAAAACATATTTTATTTGCATTAATTGGATTAAGTATGAATTAGTTATGGATTTTAGCAATTTACAAATGAATTATTTGAATTCAAATTTGAAATGCATTTGGAAAATTCAAAACAGAGAACAAATGTTACCAATGGGTAGATAATTGAATTTGGGGGAGTGCACATATTTTATTTTTATTAATTGGAGTTATAAAATAAAAGTTATTCACTTTTTAGTTTAAGGGGCCATTCTGTAATTTGGGAGGGACTTGTTTTTAAAACAGAAAGTTGGAAATCATTTTGTTGCCGCACAGAAACCTACCCTAGGCACTGCCAGTGGGCCTAGGGCCATCGTGTGCTTGCGTGGCATCACGGGTGGCTGACAGGGGGGGCCACCCTGTCAGCGATGCGCGTAAAAAGGTTGGGAATTTCTCTCCCGGGGGAGAGCCAGGGATCGAACCTGGGACCTGCCCGCGCGCGCACACTTGTTGTAACCAGTGCGCTGTGTTGCGTTTGTTGTCAGTAAACGCAACGCGACCAAGGTAAGCTGTCGCTCGCGTCTCTGAACTTTTAACTGACAGCGAACGCTTCTGCAACCTGACGGAGAACAACGACGGCGGCCGGCGACGAGCTACGCGCGTGGATGGATGCGGTGCGTGCACGGATGGGTTGCGCGTGATCGCGATGCAGAGGGTACAGAGGGGAGGGAGTGCACGGTGAGCTCACCGGCGCTGTAGGCATTGCAGAGGCGCGGGGCAGACGAGCTCGACGGCGACAGCGGCGTGGTCGTGGACGGCGGCGACGGCGTGGACTCCCTCCGCGGCTACGGTGGTGTCCAAACGGTAGAGGGCGATGCGCCGGTGCGGTTCCAGAAGCTAGGAGGGTAGGTGGCGCGTTGAGGTGGCGGCGGCGTCCATGGTTTCAGAAGCGGGCTCGGTGGTGGTCTCCGGTGAGAGGCAGAGAGAGAGGAATCACGGCGAGGGAGAGGGAAACGGCGGCGCGAGCTCGAGGGAAGAGGGAGGTAGGTTTAGGGCAGGCTAGGGAGGGCTCTAGGGGGTCTTATAGGGGCAGGGGCAGCTGCTGGCCGTCCTTCTGCTCCTGTGCCGCCGTGGCATCGCTGGATGCACGGCCATACAGGTTGAAGACGACGGCCGAAGCGGTACGGGCCGCGCGGAGGGTAAGTGGGCTGGGCCTGCGCTAGTTAGCTGCCGCGCGCGCGCTGTTTTTTCTATTTTTTTCTATTTTTGCTTTTCTGTTTTTTTTTTTTGCAGCAAATAGAAAAGGAAGAAAAGAGGGTATTGGGGTTATTAAAAATTCTAGAAAAATTTGTGTTAACTCCTTAATGGATTGGTAACCAAATGCAAGTTTGGAATTTCAAAATTATTTGAATTATAGTGCTGTTTGAAATTGGAGTGAAATTTAATTGAATTTTTGTGGTTAAGTGGTTATTGAAAACAATAATTTAAATTAGGGTGATCAAATGAATTTAATTGGAAACAAATGAGCACATTTGCTTTGGTTATTTCATAATTTCAAAAGTGGGTACTGTTTGCAATTGAGAGATTTGAATTTGAAATAACATTGGAAGTAATTAATTGAAATAAAACCACCATTTTATTAGTTGATCATTATGGAGTAATTGGAAACAAATGGTTGTTTTTTATTTGAACTTTTATTTGAAAAAGATTGTAACAGAGCAAGTATGAAGTAAAGCATTTGGATTATTGTTTGAATTTCCATTATGAAAACAGAATAAAAACAGATGCAAAACAAATAAGAAACAAATGCAAGCAAAGAATAAATATGATGACATGATGCAATACTTTAATAAACAAGAAATCAAACATTCTAGGGGTATTTTCATACTTGGGATGTTACAAAACGCCCCCCTTGAAGGAATCGCGCCCCGAGATTCCTTACTGAGAAGCGAAAAGGTCCGGATACTTCTTTCAAAGATCCTCTTCGGTCTCCCACGTTGCCTCTTTATCGGAATGATGCGACCACTGCACTTTCAAGAACTTGGTGCTCTTGTTGCCAGTCTTACGCTCGGTCTCATCGAGAATACGAACAGGGTGCTCCTCATAAGATAGATCATCTTGCAGTTCAATGGAATCATGATCAACTGCACGATCTGGATCTTTGAAACACTTCTTGAGCTGTGACACGTGGAACACATCGTGCACCTTGGATAGTTTTTCCGGAAGTTCAAGACGATAGGCATTTTCCGCACGCCTTGAGAGGATGTTGAAAGGACCAATGTATCTTGGTGCAAGCTTTCCTTTCACACCGAAACGATGAGTGCCTCTGAGGGGAGTTACACGGAGATATGCCTTTTCACCAGGTGCATAGATCATATCCCTGTGCTTGCGGTCATAGTAGCTCTTCTGACGAGACTGAGCAATCTTGAGATTGTCACGAATGATACGAACTTTCTCTTCGGCTTCCTTAACAATGTCAGGGCCTAAGAGTGAACGTTCACCAGCTCCAGACCAATTGATTGGACTCCTGCATCTGCGGCCATAGAGTGCTTCAAATGGTGCCATACCTAGGCTTGCCTGGAAGCTGTTGTTGTAGGAGAATTCAGCATATGGAAGGCAATCCTCCCATTTCATGCCAAAGGAGAGACCACATGCTCTGAGCATATCCTCGAGAATCTGATTGACTCTTTCGACTTGCCCCTAAGACTGAGGGTGATAAGCTATGCTGAATAGAAGTTTGGTGCCCAATGCTTCTTGAAAACTCTTCCAGAAATGTGAAGTGAAGATACTTCCACGGTCTAAGCTTATTTCCAATGGAACACCATGAAGAGGAACAATCTTTGCTGTGTAGAGCTCTGCTAACTGGCTAGCTGAGATAGTTTCCTTGACAGCAAAGAAGTGAGCTACTTTAGTGAGACGATCAATGACAACGAAGATTGCATCGTTGCCCTTCTTGTACTTTGGAAACCCAGTAACGAAGTCCATTTCAATCATGTCCCACTTCCACTCAAGAATTTTCAGAGGTTGGAGTAGACCTGCTGTTTTCTGATGGACTGCCTTAACACGTTGACAAACGTCGCATTCAGAAACGTATTGAGCAATTTCACGTTTCATGCCAGGCCACCAATACAGTGTCTTAAGATCCTGGTACATCTTTGTACTTCCAGGGTGGATGGAGAGAGGAGTTTCATGAGCCTCCTTGAGAATGACATCTTTGAGACTTTGAATCTGAGGAACTGCAATGCGTCCTTGGAAGAACACAGTTCCCTTGTCATCAATTGAGAAGGACTTGAATTTATCATTGCCTTCTTTGATGTGCTCTACAATCTTCTTGATTTCAGCATCACGAAGTTGTTCAGAACGAATCTTGTCCTCGAGAGTTGGTTTGGCTGTCAAGCTAGCAATATAACCTTGAGGAACAAGACCAAGGTTCAGCTTCTGGAATTCTTCATGAAGTGGAGGTTGGCTTTCCATAATCATGAGATTATTGCAATAGGACTTGCGACTGAGAGCATCGGCCATAACATTAGCCTTGCCTGGAGTGTAAGAAATGGTGAGATCAAAGTCTTTAATCTTTTCAATCCATCTCCTTTGCCTGAGGTTTAGATCTGGTTGAGTGAAGATGTATTTCATACTCTTATGATCGGAAAAGATTTCAGTGCGGTTACCCAACAAGTATTGTCTCCATTTCTTGAGGGCAAACACAACTGCTGCAAGTTCAAGATCATGTGTGGGATAGTTTTGCTCATGTGCATTCAACTGACGTGAAGCATAAGCCACAACTTGACGTTCTTGCATAAGAACTGCACCTAGACCTTGGAGAGATGCATCGCAGTATATCTGGAAAGGTTTGGTAGTATCTGGGCCAACCAAAACTGGTGTAGAAGTGAGTTTAGTCTTCAAGAGATTGAAACTCTCATCACATTGTGGAGTCCAAACGAACTTCTTGTCCTTCTTTGTCAGATCAGTGAGAGGTTTGGCAATCTTGGAAAAGTTTTGGACGAAACGACGGCAATAGCTAGCCAAGCCAAGAAAACTTCTGACTTGCTTCACCGTCTTAGGAGGTTTCCAATCAACAATTGCCTTAACCTTTTCTGGATCAATGGCTATGCCCTTGGCAGACATGATATGACCAAGGTAAGCAACTTCTGGAATCCAGAACTCACATTTGGAGAACTTGGCATATAGACGATGCTCGCGAAGTTTCATGAGAGTGAGACGAAGATGTTCTCCATGCTCTTCCTCGGATTTTGAGTAGACCAGAATGTCATCGAGATATACCACAACGAACTTGTCGAGGTATTCATGGAAGACAGAATTCATAAGTCTAGAGAATGTCTCCGGTGCATTGGTGAGACCAAAGGACATGACGGTGTATTCATATAGACCGTACCGAGTGGTGAAAGCTGTTTTTGGAATATCTTCCTTTCTGATCTTTATTTGATGGTAACCCATCCTCAAGTCCAACTTTGAGAATATTGAGGCTCCAGCAAGTTGATCAAAAAGATCATCGATACGAGGAATTGGATACTTGTTTTTGATGGTTTTCTCGTTGAGAGGACGATAGTCAACCACGAGTCTTTTTGTTTGATCCTTCTTGGCAACGAACAGAGTTGGGCAACCCCAAGCGGAGGAACTAGGCTGAATGTAACCTTTCTCCATGTACATATCGATTTGCTCCTTTAACCATTTCAGTTCAGGAGGAGCTATCTTGTATAGATGCTTAGAGATTGGAGCAGTACCTGGCTCAAGCTCGATCACGAACTCAACTGCTCTGTCCGGAGGCATCCCTGGCAATTCTTCTGGAAAGACGTCAGGGAATTCACAAACCACCGGAACATTTTCAAGTAGAGGTAGAGGTTTTGCATCGAGGTTGAACAGCTGAATAGACCTTGATTTATATGGAGAATAGACTATCTGGCCAGAAGGGTGAGAGAGAGTTATTGACTTTTGAGCACAGTCAATTTTAGCTTCGTTTGCCTTCAACCAATCCATGCCCAGAATGACATCAATGTCAGAATTTCCCAGCAACATGAGTGAAGCAAGGAATATGCGACCTCCAATTAGGATTTGATTGTCCATACTTATCTTGGAAGTCAACATTTTAGATCCCGGAGAGTGAACAGAGATTTGATTGCTTAGTGGAACCAGAACTAGGTTGTATGCTGTTGCAAAGATCTTTGACACAAAAGAATGCGATGCTCCGGTATCAAACAACACTTTAGCTGGAAAAGAGTTTACGGGTAATATACCGAGAACGACGTCAGCAGCTTCCTCAGCTTTGTCGGCCTTGATATGATTCACCCTCGCGGTCCTCCCGACAGGCCTGTTGTTGGAGTTGAAGGCTTTAGCCGGGGGAGCACGCACCATTGCCTGGTTGTTGTTGGGGCGAGGAGGTGGAGGTAGCTGCCTCTGAGTGCACTTATCAGCGTAGTGTCCCGTCTCCTTGCACTTGTAGCAAAGTGACGACACGAGGAGGACCTGGCCTTGGCTGCCCCATTGGAACCCTCTGACCATGCATCTGAGATGGGTTGGGTGGGCAGGGAGCAAATCCTGGAGAAGCTTGTGCATATGGAGCCCGAGTGACAACACCATTTGGCACCCAGATGCGGCGCTTCTGCGGAGGGGTGGTCATGTTGGAGGAGGAACCACCCTCACGCGAGTGCTTGCGAGAATCCTCGAACGCCTTGCGCCCATTTTCCTCATTGAGCGCGGTGTTCACGAGCTCCTCGAAGTCCTTACACTTGATGTTGGTGAGTGCGTACTTGAGTTCCGGGTTAAAACCTCGGCGGAACCTTGCCATCTACTTAGCCTCAGTGGACACCTCATCACCAGCGTATCGAGCGAGACGATTGAACTCGTTCTGATAGCCGATGACGTCCAGCTTGCCTTGCTTAAGAGAGCAAAACTCTTCACGCATCCTTTCCATGAGACCATCTGGGATGTGGTGCTTCAGGAAGGCATCCTTGAAACAACCCCAGGTGATAGGATAGCCAGCTCTCATGGTCTGGTAGTTCTCCCACCAGGTAGCTGCCTGACCCTTCAGTAGGTAGGTGGCATACTTGACTTTGTCTTCCTCAGCAACGTGAGCAATGTCCAGAGCCCTGGCCATCTCCCGGATCCAGTCATCAGCATCCAGAGGCTCGCGTGTTGCCACGAAAGCTCTCGGACCCAGACTCAGAAACTCCTTGATGCTGACTCGTGGAGCATTCTGGTTGTTGTGCTGGTTAGTCTGAAACTGGGCCATCTGTGCCACGACCTGAGTCATCTGAGTCAACAGCTCCGTGATTGGCGGTGGCTCAGGCGGGTTGTTCCTTGTTGGCGGCATCCTGAATAGACATGCATTTTAGCACAACAACAGAAAAGGATAGACTTGGTAACCGAAACATAGATTATTCCGACGCATGAATAGATAACCAACAGGTACATCATCACATGTTCAAATACATCAGAATATCCAACACACCAATACATGGTTCGAAAGCCAAAGGATAACTAAACATAGCTAAGAATGGATACATCGGTACTCTCATGCTCATCACGCAGGACGGCGGTGAGTAGTACGACGAGGGGTACGGTGAGGAGCACGCCCACGAAAGTAGGTAGAACGACGATCCACATAGATCTGACGTGGCCTGAGAGCGACTCTAGGTGTGGTGAAGTACATAGCGTCGACTCCCTGTGCTCCAAAGCGTGGAATCCCGGTGTAACCTGCACCGAGGTTGAGGAGTGGACCTCTGATCGGCTCGTAACCTCCAGCATCTGGCAGACGACGACCAACTGGCTGATCAAAACGTGCAAAGCGCTCATCTCCAACAAAGTATGTGGTGTACGTCGCCAGACGAGTCAAAGCAAGGTAGAGCTGCTCTCTGACTGAGGCCAACTCCTGAGAAAATGTGGTGGCAACTGCGTCACTGTGCCTCACGAACTGAGCGGTGGTGTGCAGCCTGGTGTTATCATGCTCGTAGACATCCAAGTTGTCGTAGAGAGTGAAGTGAGCTCCCTCAGAAGTGATGTAACCACGGGGGATGTGGAGATAGATAGAATCATCAAACCCCCAGTAGTCAGCACGAAGGACGGTGAGACTCACATAAGCTGTCTGCTGCACAGCCATATCCACTGTGGAACCTACTGCCTCGTAGCGGTGGACAACGCTCATGCCATCATCTGACAGAATGTAGACGGTAGTCTGGTAGTAGGTCTGGTCAAACTCTCGCTGCTGCTCGTAGACCTGGTACTCTGGTGCCCAACGGAAACCCAGATAAGTGACCATGTCTCTCAGCATCTCCGGATAACCGGCGGTGCTCTCACAACGAGTCATCCGAACCACCTGCGGGTAGAACCTGAGATCCATCTGCAGATGATTGGGGAAGTTTTGATTAGACGCCGGTAGAAGAACTGAAGTGGAAAGCAACAACAAGGTTTCAACGGACGATAAGGATGTTGAAAAGAACAGGATATTGAAGCAACATCGGGAAACACGAGACCAAAAACTCCTGAGGTACTACGGAGAACCCAAAACACGTGAAAACCTAACTTGAAAGTTTAGATGAGAAGAGAAAACAATGTTGCACTTCCTTACCAGAAAAGGGTGGGTGGGTGGGGAAAGAAGAAAAATGGCAGAATTCCTACTCTCACGTTTCATTTTTCCTATATAGCTACAAAATAGTTTCTAGACTCAACTGCGACCAGTAAAAGGGATCCTACAGGCAGACAGGCTTTGATACCATTTGTCGCACCCGGACTTCTAGAGGATACTCACCGTACGAACTGAACAGTATTTTGATTGGATTACAGGGCTTACCGGCACCCGCATCTCTTACGAGTAGGCCAACACTTATGTGTGACAACCAATCTTTACTATTCACCGTCGATGTAAATTATCCCGTAGAAATCAGGACACTACCATTGACGTACTTCATACCATACACACATGGTACGTCAACGGCGTTGAACAAGATAACACAACATATCTCTAAGACACAAAATATTGAAATAAGTTGCAAATAGCTCTCACTAGAGCAGAGATAGCAAATACAATCATTCAGAGGACACATGTCCCAACATAACATCATTACATCTCAGCGGAAGCATTCAAAGGGGGTCTGAGTACAGACAAATCCAAATAGGCTTAAGAAGCCGGGAACTGAAAGAAAGACGGAGCCCATCCATGTAGTCTCGGATCCTGCCCGGGTCCGCTACCTACTCGTCAGCAGCCTCGTCAAACTCCACGTAGTAGCCGTCACTGGGATCCTCGTAAGCGTAGTCTGCGGAAACAACAGCCCCAAAGGGGTCAGTACATAAACGTACTGGCAAGCAAGACTCACAGTTCACCAAAGTGTAACCCGTCAACACCCAGCACAGATGCTTTGGGTTCAACGGAAGAAAGGGGATATGAAAGATGCTGCAACTGGCTGCGCTAACCAACTACAGAGATTCTACCACTTCCGGCTAACAGAAAGGAGATAAGATAGCGTATCGTAACCAACTATAAATGACCGCCAAACAAACCCATCCTGGATCTCGCCCCTTATCCAAAGAAGCAATCCTAGGATAACTCACACAGTTGGATTAATGAATAATGGATCAAGTTGTTGTGTCGATAAGGCTATTACTAGTCAAGTTATCAATAGTTAGGTGTAAGTTGTTCTGAGTACTTGTTAGCCAGTACTTTCACCAAGTCAACCATAACCGTGGAAAACACGGCTTCTCGAGAAGATTTATCCCTGCAGGGGTGCACCAATTTGGCCGTACACGTAAGAATAACCCGCCAGATGGGATGCCTCCCACCAAGCGGGGTACTCAACACAACCCAACTCTTCTTCGCATCAAGCCCAAAGCACCTTGGGCGCACGGCTAATCAAGCCCCGAAGAAAAGGGACCCTCATAGCACTCTAAGACCGTGTCCCCCTATATGCCGACTACAAAAGTTCCACCCTGCGCTGGGCTCGCAAAAACATGCATGCGGCAAATGGAAAACACGAACTAAATGAGGCGATTTGGACGAGATGCGAATCGAATCAAATTGAGGGGGGCGCCCATACTCGCTTCCCACATGCGGATAGTGCGCTCATCATGGATCAGTAGACAAGACCCTTTTCCTATTAGGGTCGACACTAGTAGGCCTCAAAACCACACAGGGCCTCCTGCCGGTGCCTTATCAGCATATTATTATTAACAGGTTGATTGAGTAACATCGAGCCCCAGAACATAATAGAAATATAGTAACAGAACGTAACGGGTAACAAACTCGAGCAAAACAACCTAAGCATGCTAGTAAGACACTGGCTCAAGCAATGGGGTTGTAGGAGTGGAGGTGAGGCAATATCAGGGTTAAGGGATTCATGTGATAGGTTCGTAACAGAAACAACTATACATAGGGCTAGCAGAATAGACAACGGAAAGTATCGGTAACCAATGTTGAAAGGAACACAGTGGTTCATGTGAGTGATAACTTGCCTGCAAACTCAGCAGCCTGGTACTGAGCTAGATCCTCAGAAGGGGTGTCGTAAAGATCGTCGGTCTCAACGTCGTCGTCTATCCGAGAAGAAGCAAACAAACAATGCAGAAAGATAAACAATCAATATCATGGCATAGTGCACAATCATGGGATGATGCATGTCAATTTAACTGATGCATCAAAATAAAATAGTTGACAATGGGAAACAATTTAAATGGACACATATGCAATTTTGAGTTGCATATGAAAAGCCCATGAATTTTGGTTGAAACAATTGTTTTCCAATTAACCAACAAGTGAAAGTGGATTAGTATGATGCATGGATGAGGAAAACAACAAAATAACAACAATAGAACCAATTGGAAATAAGGTTTAACAATTTAGAAATTTATTTATTAAGTTAGGGAATTTTTTTTTGGTTCCTTAAAGGGATTACACAAATAGTTGTTGTTTTCACCAATTTAAATTGTGCAAAATAAATAACCAAATTCATATTTGAAAAGAATACAAAATTTTAGTTGGATTACATGTTTCAAATATTGAAAAAGGGATTACAATGATTTAATTATGAATTAAACAAGATTAAACAAGTCTTGAATGAATTTTAAACAAGTTTAGATATTATTTGAATTTTATTTGTTCCAAACATAAAATCAAATTCATATTTGAAAATTTTATAACTTTCTAGTTTGAAAACATATTTTGCATGTTCAAAAATAATTTAATTTGAGCAAGTTATGATTTTATCAAATTTAAATGATTTAACAAGGTTTAAATTATTTAGGCAATTTAAATTATTCAAAACAGGAAACAAAATTTATATTTGAAAAGGTTATTTGAAATAGCATGGAAAACATATTTTATTTGCATTAATTGGATTAAGTATGAATTAGTTATGGATTTTAGCAATTTACAAATGAATTATTTGAATTCAAATTTGAAATGCATTTGGAAAATTCAAAACAGAGAACAAATGTTACCAATGGGTAGATAATTGAATTTGGGGGAGTGCACATATTTTATTTTTATTAATTGGAGTTATAAAATAAAAGTTATTCACTTTTTAGTTTAAGGGGCCATTCTGTAATTTGGGAGGGACTTGTTTTTAAAACAGAAAGTTGGAAATCATTTTGTTGCCGCACAGAAACCTACCCTAGGCACTGCCAGTGGGCCTAGGGCCATCGTGTGCTTGCGTGGCATCACGGGTGGCTGACAGGGGGGGCCACCCTGTCAGCGCTGCGCGTAAAAAGGTTGGGAATTTCTCTCCCGGGGGAGAGCCAGGGATCGAACCTGGGACCTGCCCGCGCGCGCACACTTGTTGTAACCAGTGCGCTGTGTTGCGTTTGTTGTCAGTAAACGCAACGCGACCAAGGTAAGCTGTCGCTCGCGTCTCTGAACTTTTAACTGACAGCGAACGCTTCTGCAACCTGACGGAGAACAACGACGGCGGCCGGCGACGAGCTACGCGCGTGGATGGATGCGGTGCGTGCACGGATGGGTTGCGCGTGATCGCGATGCAGAGGGTACAGAGGGGAGGGAGTGCACGGTGAGCTCACCGGCGCTGTAGGCATTGCAGAGGCGCGGGGCAGACGAGCTCGACGGCGACAGCGGCGTGGTCGTGGACGGCGGCGACGGCGTGGACTCCCTCCGCGGCTACGGTGGTGTCCAAACGGTAGAGGGCGATGCGCCGGTGCGGTTCCAGAAGCTAGGAGGGTAGGTGGCGCGTTGAGGTGGCGGCGGCGTCCATGGTTTCAGAAGCGGGCTCGGTGGTGGTCTCCGGTGAGAGGCAGAGAGAGAGGAATCGCGGCGAGGGAGAGGGAAACGGCGGCGCGAGCTCGAGGGAAGAGGGAGGTAGGTTTAGGGCAGGCTAGGGAGGGCTCTAGGGGGTCTTATAGGGGGCAGCTGCTGGCCGTCGTTCTGCTCCTGTGCCGCCGTGGCATCGCTGGATGCACGGCCATACAGGTTGAAGACGACGGCCGAAGCGGTACGGGCCGCGCGGAGGGTAAGTGGGCTGGGCCTGCGCTAGTCAGCTGCCCCGCGCGCGCTGTTTTTTCTTTTTTTTTCTATTTTTGCTTTTCTGTTTTTTTTTTTTTTGCAGCAAATAGAAAAGGAAGAAAAGAGGGTATTGGGGTTATTAAAAATTCTAGAAAAATTTGTGTTAACTCCTTAATGGATTGGTAACCAAATGCAAGTTTGGAATTTCAAAATTATTTGAATTATAGTGCTGTTTGAATTTGGAGTGAAATTTAATTGAATTTTTGTGGTTAAGTGGTTATTGAAAGCAATAATTTAAATTAGGGTGATCAAATGAATTTAATTGGAAACAAATGAGCACATTTGCTTTGGTTATTTCATAATTTCAAAAGTGGGTACTGTTTGCAATTGAGAGATTTGAATTTGAAATAACATTGGAAGTAATTAATTGAAATAAAACCACCATTTTATTAGTTGATCATTATGGAGTAATTGGAAACAAATGGTTGTTTTTTATTTGAACTTTTATTTGAAAAAGATTGTAACAGAGCAAGTATGAAGTAAAGCATTTGGATTATTGTTTGAATTTCCATTATGAAAACAGAATAAAAACAGATGCAAAACAAATGCAAGCAAAGAATAAATATGATGACATGATGCAATACTTTAATAAACAAGAAATCAAACATTCTAGGGGTATTTTCATACTTGGGATGTTACACCTACTCAACGCCAGAACGGCCTCACCCTATTCTCCGATGAACCCCGCCACAAAGGCCTAGTTCACCTTCCACTATTGGCAACCTTCAAACCCGAGGCACGCATCCACAACTAAATTGGAGGCTCTCGGTGTCACCACAATCTTGGGGCACACATCCACAACTCAATTAGAGGCTCCCAAGAACACCACAAGTCGTCTAGGGTCCAAGACCCAAGATTAACAAGCTCACAAACTTTCAACTTCCACAAATCCTCGTGGAGAGAGCAAACAGATGCAACCGATGCAAATGGCAAGAGCACAAGTGCTCAAATCCTTCACTCTCAAATTCCAACAAAGAAAAAAATGCTTATGGGGGAATAAGAGAGGAAGAACAAAGGAGGAGAAACACCAAGAACTCCAAGATCAAGATCTATTAGGTTTCCCTCACTAAGAAGGAAGATGGATTGGTGGAAATGTAGATCTAGATCTCCTCTAACTTCTCCCTCAAAGATATGCAAGAATCATAGGAGGGATTGGGAGAGGGGAAAGCTATCCAAGGTCAACAATGGTGGGGAGAGGGGAAAATTCGTGCTTGGAAGACTTGGGGACCAATGGGGAAGAAGACCCCCTTAAATAGGTCCCCACAAAAACTAGCCGTTTTGTGTGCAGAGTGAACAGGATATTCCGGTTCAAAGTTGGACCGGATATTCCGGTTACCATCTGTCCCGAAAACCTTTAGTCCATAGCCGTTTTCAACTGAGGACTTCGGAGTGGAGGGACAGATGCCAACCGGATATTCCGGTTCAAACTTGAACCGGAATTTCCGCCGCCCCCCCCCCCCCCCCGCTTGACTAACAAAAACAACAACACGAAAACTGCAATAACTTTTTCATCCGGACTCCGTTTTTGATGATCTTGGGCTCGTTGAAATCACCACAACGATAACTAAAATAATATGCAGAGAAACATCATTGTCCAGAAATACAATATAAAACCAAATAGGGAAAGGTTTTGGCCTCTCAAAAAGGAACAACCGGTAAAACCTCCTACACGAAAACGCACATAACTTTTGCGAATGAACTCCGAAATAGGTGAATCCAAATGGGTTGGAAAGATAACAACAAGTAATATCAAAACAAAAAGGAATGGAGAAGTTAACACACATGGAAGGTGTGGAAACAATCTCAAAGCTGAAACGGATATTTTCACCACCGAAAACACAACAAGTTTTTCTTACCAAAAACCGTTTTCGATAAACCTTGGCTTGCCATGAAGATCATGAAAAGCACAAAAACCCCATGGAGATAAAAGCCAAATAAGAACCAAGAAAGATTATATGCAAGTATGCAAAGGTTTGAGCTCTACACAACAATTCGATCAAGTTACTCACTTGAGAGCCCCACTTGATAGTACGACTATCTATCCTATAACCCCGTCTCCCAAAAGGCATGAGACCGGTAAAATAGAAAACCTATAAATATTATACCTTTGCCTTGAGCATTCCACTTGAGCTAGATGATGACAATGTTGACTCTCTCAAGTTGGATCTTCTTTCTTGATCGCGCTTGCTAGCACAAGCTCCGCTTGATGAAGACTTGCAAGTTGCTCCCCCATACACCATTATGGGAGAGACTAGCTCCCCCATACACCATTATGGGAGAGATCCTTCTCAGCAAATCTTCACAAGGCCACAATCTCCAAAAGGGTGGCAAGCATCAAGGATAGGATTTCTTCGAGATGCCTCACTTGAGCTTCCACGTCAAGCTTGACGACGAACACCGCTTGACGACAACATAGACCATAGGATATATGAAATATTCCTTTGATGCATGCCCATGGAAAGATACCTAACCACACATAGAGATGCCACACACACATATCATGGGTTAGTTCACAAAGCTATATTGACAATTGCTTACCATACCATGAGATACATAATCCCACTTGGTATATCTTGTAGCTTTGTGTGTTGATAACTTTCTTGGTCAACCTTATATCTTTGCTTCTCACTTCAAATGATGATGTCTTGAAGATAATAATGAAAGATCACCTAATCTTTTTCTTCAAGACACACTAGCAATAAGCTCAACTCAAACCATGACTATTCTTCATATAAATCCTTGAATATAACAATGGCCATCAAGGAAGCTAATAGAGTTCAACACATGAACTCCATTATTTCCTATGGACAAGATCTACAAGGATAACTCAATGCAAACATTAGTCCATAAGGATTGTCATTAATTACCAAAACCACATATGGGGGCACCATGCGCATTCACATATTACGTGTATTTTACTATATCTTCGCTGAACCAGTTGCTCCCACTTGGATGGGCTCCACCGCCGTCAAACACTAGCAGGGTGTGGTCTGATTCCAAGGAGGTTTCAACCCTCAGAGAAGCTAGATGAAATAAAGCGTCCAATTCCGGTTCAATGAACACCCTATCCAATAAACACCAAAAAGGGATGCTTTGCTTATTTGACCAGGTATATCTCGCACCCGAGCGAGGAACCTCCTACAAAGCCCACCTAGCAATTGCATGATTGAACATCTCGATTCTTGGCCAACTGATGTTAACATTGTTTTTATCTTGAGTGTCCCTAATGAGGTTAAAGTCCCTACCCATGAGGACTCAGAAGGAGCGGGACTCAATCTTGCTAGACAACTCCTCCAGAAAGTCGGGCGAGAGCGCATGGTTTGCAAGGCAATATATCCCCATAATGGTAAGCTTCCTATGGAGTAAACGGTGTAGGCAGTTGATGCTCATGAACCACCTGCCCCGGTCAAAGGACTCTACATCAAAGACGTTTTCTTTTAAACCCAGGAGAATGCCACCCGAACGGCCCTCTGTCACACCCGGACTTCTAAAGGATACTCGCCGTTCCGTTGAACAGTAGTAGATTGGATTACGGGGTTTACCGGCACCCGCGTCCTCTTACGAGTAGGCCAACACACGTATGTGTGACAACCAACCCCTATCTGTTCATCGTCGACGTAAACTATCCCATAGAAATCAGGATACTTCCGTTGACGTACTTCAAAACATACACACATGGTACGTCAACGGCATTGGAACAAGTGATATCACAACAGATCTCTACGATGCAAAAGATGGAAATAAGTTGCAAATAGCTCTCATTAGAGCAGAGATAGCAACTACAATCATCCAGAGGACACATGTCCCAACATATCATCATTACATCACAGCGGAAGCATTCAACATGTCTGAGTACAGACAAGATCCAAATAGGCCTAAGAGGCCGGAAACGAAAAGACGGAGCCCATCCACGAAGTCTCGGATCCTGCCCGGGTCCGCTATCTACTCGTCAGCAGTCTCGTCATATTCCACATAGTAGCCACCAGGTAGATCCTCGGAAACGTCGTCTGCGGAAACCACAGCCCCAAAGGGGTCAGTACATAAACGTACTGGCAAGCAAGACTCACAATTCACCAAAATGTAACCCGTCAACACGAAGCACAGATGCTTTGGGTTCAACGGAAGAAAGGGGATATGAAAGATGCTGCAACTGGCTGCTCTAACCAACTACAGAGTTACTACCACTTCCGACTAACAGAAAGGAGATAAGATCGCGTATCGTAACCAACCTACCAACTAACTCCAAACAAACCCATCCTGGATCTCGCCCCTTATCCAAAGAAGCAATCCTAGGATAACTCACACAGTTGGATTAATGATGGTTCAGATTATTGTGTCAATAAGCTTATTACTAGTCAAGTTGTTAATCATTGGGTGTAAGGTTGTTAATCATTAGGTTTAAGTTGTCCTGAGTACTTGTTAGCCAGTACTTTCACCAAGTAATCCATAACCGCGGAAAACACGGCTTCTCGAGAAGATTTATCCCTGCAGGGGTGCACCAATTTGGCCGTACACGTAAGAATATCCCGCCAGACGGGAATCAAACCCACCAAGCGAGGTACTCAACACAACCCAACTCTTCTTCGCATCAAGCCCAAAGCACCTTGGGCGCACGGCTAATCGAGCCCCGAAGAAAGGGGACCCTCATAGCACTCTAAGAACGTGTCCCCCTATATGCCGACTACAAAAGTTCCACCCTGGCCTGGGCTCGCAAAAACATGCATGCAGCAAATGGAAAACACGAACTAAATGAGGCGATTTGGACGAGATGCGAATCGAATCAAATTGAGGGGGGCGCCCATACTCGCTTCCCACATGCGGTTAGTGCGCTCATCATGGATCAGTAGACAAGACCCTTTTCCTATTAGGGTCGACACTAGCAGGCCTCAAAACCACACAGGGCCTCCTGCCGGTGCCTTATCATCAAATTATTATTAACAATAACATTAGCATGATTCATTGTTTAACATCGAGCCCCCAGAACATAATGAAATAGTAACAGAAAGTAACGGGTAACAGACTCGAGCAAAACAACCCTAAGCATGCTAGTAAGACACGGGCAACAAGCAATGGTTATAGGTATGGAGGTGAGGCAATATCAGGGTTAAAGGATACATGTGATAGGTTCGTAACAGAAGCAACTAATCATAGGGCTAGCAGAATAGACAACGGAAAGTATCGGTAACCAATGTTGAAAGGAACACGATGGTTCATGTGAGTGATAACTTGCCTGCAAACCCAGTAGCCTGGTACTGAGCTAACTCCTTAGAAGGGGTGTCGTAAGTATCGTCGGTCTCAACGTCGTCGTGTACCCGGGAAGAAGCAAACAAACAACGCAGAGGCAAACAATCAATAACATGGCATAGTGCACAAACATGGGATGATGCATGACCATTTAATTGATGCATCAAAATAAACTAGTTGACATGGTAACACAATTTAAATGGACCCATATGCACTTGGATTGCATATGAAAAGCCCATGAATTATGGTTGAATTAATTGTTCTACAACTAATCATCTTGTGGAAGTGAATTAGCATGATGCATGGATGAGGTAAATAGCAAAATAACAACAATAGAAACAATTTGAAATAAGGTTTAACAAGTTTGGAAATTCATTTTTTAAGTTTGGAAATTTTGGTTCCTTAAAGGTGTCACACAAACATTTGTTGTTTTCACCAATTTTAATTGTTCAAAATAGATAACAAAGTTTATATTTGAAAATAACACCAAATTTTAGGTGGATTACATGTTTCACTTGTTGAAAAAGGATTTCAAATAAATTATTTATGAATTAAACAAGTTTAAGCAAGAATTAAATGAATTTAATTCAAACACGAACTTATTTGAATTTTTATTTGTTCAAAACATTAAACCAAATTCATATTTGAAAAGTTTATACTTTTATGGTTTGAAAACATATTTTATATGTCCCAAAAGAATTCAATTTGATCAAGTTATGAATTTAGCAATATTAAATGATTTAAACAAGGTTTAAATCATTTAACCAATTTTAATTATTCAAAACATGAAACAAATTTTATATTTGAAAAGGTGGTTTAATTTTGCATGGAAAACATATTTCATTTGTTGAAATTGGATTTAAAATGAGCAAGTTATTATTTTGGCAATTTTAAATGCAATAATTAAGAAACAGTTGTTTTCAGCAATTTAAATTATTCAAAACAGCAAACAAAATTTATATTTGGAAATTACATGAAAAGTTGATTGGAAAACATATTTAGTTTGTGGAATTTGGAATTTTTATGCCCAAGTTATGAATTTTGCAAAATTAAGTGATTTAAACAAGAATTCAAATGTTTCACCAATTTAAAATATTCAAAACAGTAAACAAATTTTATATTTGGGTAGAACATTTAATTTGGTACAGAAAACATATTAAAAATGTTGAATTTGGAGTTGGGATGAATTTCTTATGCATTTTACAAGTTAAGGTGCAAATCTGCCATTTTTTAGCTGCTAGGGACTTGGAAAATATTTTACAGGGGCTAGAACTAATTACCAGGGGCCTATGTGTGATTCTGAGAAGTTCTGTGACCAAAACAATTGGAAATAAAAATGTTGGTTTTATTGAGGGAGGGGGGATTCGAACCCCCCACCTCCTGCTGCGAGGTGGTGCTGCTAACCAGTGGGGCTGGTGCTCTGTTTGTTGAAGGGAAGGGGATCTCGGGGGGTAAGAGGTTCAGATGGGCGCGATTTTTTTTCTCTGAACTGAAGATGGGTCGCTGCCTTTCCTGTACCTGAAACTGCACGAGATGGGGAAGAAGGGCAGCGATGCTCGCCGGCCATCTGCGCCGTGGGGGGGTGGCCGTGCGTGGTGGGGGCTGCGAGGGGGAGGAGGAGAGACGAGGGGAGACGGAGGAAGGGATCGGAGGCGTTGCTCACCTCGAGGCAGAGGAGAGGCAGTCGGGGCGGAGCAGAGCTGCAGCAGGGCGCGGCCGGCGGCGAGTCCCGCACGGCGGCGGCGCTCCGGTGCCCCTCGGGGGCAACCGAGGGCACGGCAAGGGAGAGGGATCCCCCAGGGTTCCATTCCCACGTCTAAAACGGCCGGGGGGCGACCACAACTCCGATGATCGCCGGTGGAAAAGGAGTATTTCGGTGGGGTGTGGAGGTTGCAGTTACAGAGATGTTTCAGAGAGGGAAGAGCAGAGGGGAGGAAGAGGAAGAAGGTGGCGGGGGAGAGGGAAAAGAGGGAGAAGGAAGGTGGGATGGAGACCCTAGGGTTAGGGCTTAGGTCTTATGGAGGAGGGGGAAGGAGCTCCACCGTTGGCTGTTTCTCTGAACCACGTGGGGGGGCTGGATGGTGATCGTACAGAGGTTGATGACGACCTCGAGGAGGTACCAGGCCAAGGGGGAAAATGGGCTGGGCCTGGTTGGCTCTCTCTCTCTCTTCTCTTCTTTTTATTAATTGTTTCTGTTTTTTTTTTTTTTTTTGCAGAATTAGGAATAGGAAGAGAAAGAGGGTTTTGGGTTAGGAAAAAGTTTTAGGAAAAATGTGTTTTAGCTATTTAAGTTAGCAGCAACCACTTGCCAACATTGGGATTTTAAAAAGTTCAAATATAAATACTATTTGTGATTTGATTGAGATTTGAAATAATTTGAGATTAAGTGAGTTATTATTAAAAGGAAACATATAATTGGTTTTTGGGCCCTCAAGTTATTTTGAAGCAAATTGATTGGAGTGTTTTGTTTCATTGATTCAAATGGTTGTTGTTTGGAAAATTAAATGTATTTGAATTTGAGTAACAAATTGGATTAAGTGGATTATTAAAACCACAATTTTAAATAGTTGAACCTTAGGGATTTAATGGAAACAATTGATTGAATTGTTTTGCAATTTTCATAATTTCAACATGGTTGTTGTTTGGAAGAAAATCATAATTGAATTTGAAAAGGGTTTGATATTAAATGAATTTTTGATAGAAACAAAACAACAGTTTGGAAATTACAACTTTAATGGAAACAATTGGTTGTTTTGATTTGAAATATCCTTTTGGAAATTGTAACATCACAAGGATGAAACAAAAGGTTTGAATTTTGGTTTGAAATTCAAATAGAAAACAAAGGAAAACAAATGAAAACAGTTGGAAAACAAATGAAAACAAAAGGAAAACAAACAAAACAATTGCAAATGAACATGATGCCATGATGCAAAACATAAAATAACAGAGAGCAAAACATTCTAAAGGCTTATTTTTCATACTTGGGATGTTACACCCTCCGCCGGCAGCCAGAACCAAAAAAAAAACTTGTCCCCTAGCTCCAAGCCTTAGAGCTCCCCGTCTGTGAAGTCAGGTTTAATCGTCTCCTACAGACAAATCACGTCCACGCGGTTGTTGCGGAGATATTCTCGCAGTAAGGTTCGGCGCCCCACGCGGCCGAACCCCCTGATGTTTCAAAAGATGATACGCATTGAAGCTCTTCTCCTAGGGCCCGTGCTTGGCGGGTCACTAGGCGTCGCTCCGGCGGTGCCACATATGTCTGTTCGGCTTTTCTCTGCCCGGCTCCCTTCGCCAAAGCAGCAATCGGCATGTCCATCTATGCGGAACTCTCCTTGGACTCCTCCTCCTTGTCCATCACTGGGACCTCCCAGGGGTCTCAGGCGGCATATGAGGCGCAGCCTTTGTCTGAGCTTGAATTCTAGCGAGCTCCACATATCTCTCGATTCTGGCCCTGACATTGGCCAGGGCGACTTGCGCTTGTTCGTTAGCTCTAATGATGGAAAGGGTCTCCGCGGGACAATTGCTCGTAACCGATAACAAGTGGGCATCCAGAAAATCCGCCAAAATCGCAAGAATGGGATCAGGGACCAAACCTGAGGAGGCCTTCTTCGCGGACGGAGGTGACGATGCTGGCTCAACGCGACTCCCCGCCACCCGATGGACCACCCGATCGATCATCGAGCCCTCCTTCTTTGCCACATCTGGAGCACTCTGTCGCACCGTCTCCACTGACGCCACCTTGGAACGGATATCCAGCGCCACCAGAGCAGTGAGCTCCGGTATCACCGGAGCCAACAAGAAGCCCCCTAGCACGGACGCTGGTGACGGAGCAGAGCGCTCCACCTCCTGTGAGTCGACGACCACGGACTCCACCTCCACCTAGGGGGAGCACCTGGCCGCCCTGTCGTGGTTGCACTTAATCCGCCATTGGAGTCACCCACATTGCGGAGCTTGTTGGGTAGGGAGGCCACCCAAGCCTCCACCCTACCTGAGGACACATCTCCCAGCGATGCCAAGGAAACCAGCACTGACTCGCTGATGAGTGAGCGCTGCGGGGCCTCCGCGGAGATCTCCAACTCAGCCGTCGCGATACACTCACCCAGAACCTTGGACACATCCCCTGCGTCAGTTAGATTTGTACCGTATTGAGAGAACATGGATCGGGCGAGGCACATGCCCCTCCACTGCCAACAGTGACCCTCTGACTGAATCGGCCGGTGGAGGGAGAGCCTGTTCCAGGGCCGCATTGGGAGCAGGACCCCCACCTTTAACCGGGAGGGAACTAACCCGAGCTTTTTTCTTATTCAGAGATTTGCGGTTGTCCTAATCATCGCCCTCGTCCTCAGAGCTCTACGACGGGTCTTCTTCTTCATCATAAGAACGGTCCTTGGTCCCAGGGGGCGAAGGAGAAGGCGCCACCACGCCCTTGGTAAGGCCCTTCCGCTCCAACCGGATTTTGAACCCCTACAGGTTGACATAGATAATCAGTTGGTCCTTGACCATAATAGGCACTTGGCACCCGAACTTCATCCGGATTGGGGCATCGGGGTCTGCGAGAGAGAGGAGACGTCGACTTCCATCGAAACCCCCAGCTCAAGGGTAGCACCCAATAGTAGGCGCTCCGACCTAAGGGGACCAGGAACATCCAGCAGCTTAACCCAAATGACCTCCAGGGAATCCGACGCCCGTGGACCCCCACCATCTCGGCCACGACAGCCGTAAACCCAGTGATAGGCAGCACAAGGCCCCCTCCCTGCATCGCCATGCGCAATAGCTCCTTGGATGGAAACACCAACGAGAACTCACATTGACTCAATTGCTTCACTTGCCAATTCCATTTGTCATCGACGAGCTCCTTGAACTCCTCGTCGACTTCCATTGCAGAAAAATTACCCTTCTCTATGGTGGCATAAGCTGTGTTGGTCGCTGGCTTTGCGAGCTTGTCCTCTGGGATCAATACATGGAAGAAGCATCGTCCCGCGATTCCAAAACCAACCCACACCGGTCGTAGTTCCTTCTTCCCAGTTGGACACATGAAGCATCCCCCAGCGGCGCCCCCTAGGGGTTGCAGGTTCGGATTGCCTGGCTGAGCCCCCCTCGGCCACCTCCTCCCGTCATTCCGGCTGGCCTCGCGCCGTCGCGATCCCTGCGGGATCTGAAGACGGGCCCTAAGGCACTGATCTTCACGTCGATCTTCCTCCCGGCGGCGCGCATCTTCTTCCTCACGCTCACACGAGCCACGCCGATCTTGCCTCGGGTCTCGCGACAGACGGTTGCGGGGTCTCCATCGCGTCCCCGGTCTTCACCACGACCCACCTCCTCGAACGGGCGCATGTAGGGGTGGGCATAAAAAATCGAGAAACCGAACCCAAACCGAGACCGAACCGAACAAACCAAAATATAACTTTAATTCGGTTTTCGGCCCAATATATCGGTTCCCAACTTTAGAAACCAAAATTATATCAGTTAGTTTGATTTTTAGTCCATGTTAACTGAACTGACCGAAAGGACCGATTCATCATGCAATCAAATATTTCAACACGATGCGACAATCTATATCTACGATAATAAATCTGTTATCCCATTAAAAATATCTATCATTGCCAACATGATCTCCACCCAAATTCTATTTATTGCTTTCTCTTATGCAACTGCAATTATTGTTCACAACAAAGACATACCCATCCACATGTTGTGTAATACTGCCACGACACTAGGTTCACATGTGCATGTCGCCCCGGCGAGGCTCCGCAACTCCATTCTCGCGGGTTTAGCTTGACTGCTCCATCCTCGCGGGCTAGTAATGAAGCTGAGGTCATCTTAGGTGTCCTAGTGCAATGCTCTGCCAAGGATTTTCACGCCGGCACCATGCAACCACACCACCTCAACTCATTTTGCTCTCTAATTCTTGGTATGAATTTTCTGCATGTTACAATCTTGGTTATGTCGGTTTAAACCGAAAACCGAACCGAATTTTTGAAGAACCGAATTGTCGGTTCCTAAAAAATGATAGGTTAATTCGGGTGTCACTTTCTAAAAACCGAATTATTAAAAACCCAAAAAACCGAACCGAAAAGGCCGAAAGAACCGAATGCCCACCCTAGGCGCATGCCAGGGCGCTCCTTGTCTCTCCAACCCCGATCCATGGCCACCAAGCAAGGCGCCGCCGGACCCGAGAGAAGCTGGGGCGGGGAGAAGAGGACTTTTGCCCTAGATCGGTGGCGGATGATGTCGTGGGCGGAGGCTAGAAACCCTAATGTGGTGTCTAGGGTTCCACAGGGAGCCACGTCCACTTATATAGGGGATGCAACGTCGCCTCCCCTTTCTCCTGGACTGACACTTAACTTGGGCTGGGCCCAGACCCACCCTGGACCGTCACACTCGCTCCCCCCTCCAAAAACGGACCCCCACCCACAAGTGGGCCAGACAGAACATCAGCATCCCAAAGAGGCCTAGGATCAACGCGCTGCCCCACCAACGCCCCAGGCCTACCAGGCGGGAACACTAACGCGGCGACACCCCCCGCACTCCCCCTTGGAGGCGATGGCGGCGGCGGCGGATCCGGCGCGCCCAGCACCGGAACCAACAGTGATCCCACCAGCACCACCGCGGATCCATCAACACACGTCGCCCCACCCCGCGGCAACGACGGAAACTCCACCTTGTCCACCACCCATGGCGACGACGCGGCAGCCGCTGACCGCCGAGCCACCTCCTCCGCAACCAACTAAGAAGAGCCCGGCCCCACGAACTGCAACGCCGCACCCAACACCTTCGCGAAAACGTCACAGAGAGGTACCGACCCCGCAAGGCGGCAAGGTGACCCCACCAAGCCGCCCTCCTCTTCCGAAGACGATACCGAGCCACCCGCCCCCGAGCCACCCTCCGGCGCGGGTAGTGGCACGCAGCGACGACGTCCCTTGCGCCGTCGGCGCAACGAATCTTCACGGCGAGACTCTGGGGAGCGAACCCAATCGCCCGTGGAGTCGCCCAGAGCCATGGATCTCCTTTGCGTGAGACACACCACTCCATCAAGTGTCTTCAATGCGGCGCAGATGTCGGAATCTTCTGGTTATATTTCCTAATATTTTGTGGAGGAAAAATGAGGCCATAATTACAATCTTTATGCTGAGATAAAACTCATCAAGTAAAATGATTAAAAATAATTAAAAATATGGGTCCAAAGATCATCCTCCGACGCCTGTTTTTTCCCCCACGAAACCACCCTCGTTCCGTACGTGTCGTCTCTTCCCCACGAAAGTAGCGGCTATGTTTCTTTTTTTTAGGATACAACCCTAGCAGGTGTATCGGTTCCATAGAAGAAGAGGCCAAGACGGCGGTACAACGCCAAAAAGGCTACACGATACAAACACAACGCCACACGATTTTCAACACAACCTACATCGACCACAACAACGACACAGATTCGCCTTGCACCGTCTTCAGCCAAGAATGGCGAGGAGGCGATACACCGAGCCTCTAGGCCGCATCACCACCATAGAAGTGAACTTCAGGAGACCGACTCGAGCTCCGGGGTGGCACAAGCCTAAGAATCGGCGAGAGAGCGGCGGGACCGAACTAGACCGGAGGAGTTGATGTCCAAGAAGTGCCGACGACGGTGTACATAACGCCCCGAAGACCCACGCTCTGAGCGGCGGCCGACTCCAACTAGCACATCTAGACCTCCGTCAATCACCTAGGCGACGCCTCCAAGGAGAGGAACGACATGGCTCTGCCGCTGTCGCCCGATCCGGTAGTCGGATCTAGGGTTTCCCCCGGCTATGTTTCTTCCTCATGCACAAATTCCTCCACGTGAACACTCCAGTTCATTCCTTGGATTCATATCCAAGAGTCATGCGGCTGCCCAAATCTCACGTTCTACTCCTCTACCTCCGAGGAACCAGCCTCCCCTAGTGACTACCAGGCCACCAGGCGGAGACGGATGAACAGAGTGGAGTCACGGCGGCGATGGATCGATGGCCGGAGCCACGGGACGGGAGATCAAAACGACGAGGGCAGACTGAGTAGGATGGACTCCTAGTATTTCCTCCTCTCCTCGAAATCTTGAGTACTATGAGATAGATTAGATGTGAGCCGTTGCATAGATTGGTTTAAAGGCCATTTTTTTAATAGATAAGCATGCAACGGCCTTTTTTATAGATAAACCTGCAATGGGCTAAAAATCAGGAGTTGGTTAGTAGCGCCCGATCAGAGCGCCTGGTTAACTAGGAGTAGAGAGTTCGAACGTTGGTTGTGGCCTCTGCCTTTTATCCTTCCATATAAACCGAACATATCTAAACGATCAAAAGGCACTCAGCGCTTCTCCTCACTTGGCTGGCATCCTCCACACTCTTCTCTATTTCTCTCTGTCTCTTCTTCCCCCATCCATCCGACCACAAACCTTAGCACAGCCAGCTCTCCACCGCCGCTGCTGCCGGAGAGACCACCAAACAGATCTCCCCGATGGAAGCGTTCCATCGAATCCTTTCGGCCGTAGTCAAGCTCCTGGTGCATGCCTTCAAGAGCCTGCTCTCCATCTCCGGTGACATCGCTGAGCCCGAGGTTTGTCACTTTTGTGTAGCCTAATTTTGTTGATCACAGTCCTCCATTAGCATTTTGTTCAATACCTTGGAACTTGGAAGGAGAGATGAATTTGTTCTACTACCAGATTGAAGAATTTCTGTTAGCTGATTATCTTTAGCACATACTGGCTACGAAGGAAAATTGATTACAATAGATTTTTGTTTGATAACAGATATTTGCATAATATTTATATCTGGTTTTCTTTGGAATCACTGTGATGGTAGATTTGCTTTCAGTTACAAGTGATATTGTTATAACATTGTGTCTCTGTTTTTGTTAGTGCTTGATAAAGCCACCGGTCAAGAAAAGGACTGAGACACTTGACCTCGTTCTCCATAGTGATATACGCGCAGTTAAACGTGCTCGATTTGATCAAGAAGTAAGCCTCCTTAAAATTTCATTATCATTGCATATGGTGTAGTCTTATTTCAACCAATGTGATACCATTTTCATTTTGTTAACTAAGGCTATTTGCGAATACAGGTATCAGAGAAGATCAAGCTTTCTGAGCAATTAAGACTGGAGCGGGAGCGTCAACAGAAGTTAGAGAAGGAAGAAATGATAAGGCAGTTGAGAAAAGAGCTTGTTCCTAAAGCACAACCAATGTCGTACTTTGAGCGGTCATTCGTCCCCAAAAGGTGAACATCTGGTCTTTACTGAAACATACAAGAAATGTCTCAGTTTCAGTTTAATCATTCAGTGATGATTTGATATTATCTGTTTAGATTTCAGTAGTTGAGAGCTGTCCGGTTACAAAGTAGCTTACATTTCGTTTTATCCCTGTTTATTTAAGGTCCGCAAAACGCTTAACAGTTCTGAAGGAGCCAAACTTTCATCTCCGGCCTGAAAGGGAGCGTCAAGAGAAGTTAGTGGAGGAAGAAATGATAAGGCAGTTGAGAAAAGAGCTTGTTCCTAAAGCACGACCAATGCCGAACTTTGATCGGCCATTCGTCCCCACAATGTGAACATCTTGTCTTTAGTGAAACTCATACAAGAAATGTCTCAGTTTCAGTTTAATCATTCAGTGATGATTTGATATTATCTGTTTAGTTTTCAGTAGTTGAGAGCTGTCCTGTTACAAAGTAACTTATATTTCGTTTTTCCCTGTTTGTTTTAAGGTCCGCAAAAGGCATAACAGTTCCGAAGGAGCCAAACTTTCATCTCCGGCCTGAAAAGGAGCGTCACGAGATGTTAGAGGAGGAAGAAATGATAAGGCAGTCGAGCAAAGAGCTTGTTCCTAAAGCCCGACCAATGCCGAACTTTGATCGGCCATTCGTCCCCACAATTGAACATCTTGTCTTTACTGAAACTCATACAAGAAATGTCTCAGTTTAGTTTAATCATTCAGTAATAATTTGATATTATCTGTTTAGTTTTCAGTAGTTGAGAGCTGTCCTGTTACAAAGTAACTTACATTTCGTTTTATCCCTGCTTGTTTTAAGGTCCGCAAAAAGCACAACAGTTCCAAAGGAGCCAAACTTTCATCTCCGGCCTGAAAGGTTTTCATGGTGAGTGAGTTTTATGCTCCCAAGACTGTGACTATACAAATACTCTATTTTCTGGCTCAAATAACTACTGATGAATTCATATTTCACCGTGGGATACAATTAACAGAAATGCATCCTGTGTTTCGTTGTTCTATAATATCTATACAAAGCATGCTCACCATACTATGTTATGTGAATGATGTCTGACAGTTACTATCAACAGTGATGCGTGTTCAGCGGAAAGCTGAAGACTTCGCTCCATAAGCGACAGGAACATACATGCGCACCAAGGTTGAATCAACTGGTTGTACAAGACACCGAAGATGGAAAATTCAATGATGAATTTCTTTCATAATCTTGTATTCCTAAGTTGATTCTCAAAAAGACTCAAATACCAATGTGTTTATATATCTGGGTTTTGGTAAAAAGTTGTGTGCGTTCTGGTGGCTAGCTCTTGCTTAATTTTTAGTGTCGGTTGCACTGAACTGAAAATAGTTGTAAACTGAATGTGTATGAAGTGCTGCAGGGGCTAAAACCATCACGGAATTTCCGAGAAACGGAAAGTTCTACGATGGCAGAGCTTCAGTCCGAGGATAACCATTTAGTTAGAAAAGCTTTGACTGCGCCAGCAAAAAAGAAAAGGAAACCTTTGATTGCATGAACTAGCTACGTGTAGTTGGTATGCTCATACAGAAAGATAACTACTAAACAAAAGATAACTAATCAAAATAACTACTAAACAAAAGAGAACTAGTTGTGTGTAGTTGGAACGCTCATACAGAAAGAGAACTACTAAACAAAAGAAAAGGAAACCTTTGATTGCACGAACTAGTTTCGGAACATCATTCCATGAGAGTTCCAACATAGTTTCTGACTATCATACAGAAAGATGACTACTAAACAAAAGATTTCAACAAAAAGAAATTGAAAATAGAATAGTAGAAATATCATTTTGGCGTTAAGTCGATAAACATGAGGCAATTGCTTGATGGAGTACACAATGATTTATCCTATCTATACCGTTCTATATTAAAATTAGGTACACTTCATCAATAAGCTGAATCGCATTATTGAATTGATTTATCTCACCGCTAGCTGCAAGCCAAATCTGAATGAAGTATGGACCAACCATACAACCAAGTATTTGATTACCTTTTCATCTCAATGAGAAATCGCGTCAGATATGTGGTGGGCATAATATCTGAATTTCAAGCCTTCCAAAAGCTTCGTGACAATACATGGACAAACACAAATGTGGAACCCAACTAGAAAGGACACAGGTTTTTTTTTCCTCCATTCAGAAAACAAGAAATATCGAGGATATATAAATTGAGTTGGACAACGCTGAATTCTTCTTCGATGGCCTCATTCCTAACCATATGGCTTGAGAATAATGCAGAAAAAACAACAAAATGAAATAAATCACCAACCACCAGGCCTACACATTTAAAACCTCATGTGCTGCCTGCTAGATCACTGCCTTCTAGCGCGGTGTCGGGATTCAGTGGTGTCAGTCACTTGGAGGGCCATGCAGTTCCTGCTGCGTGGTTGCTCCCGTCCGTAGTTCCTTAATCATAATGGTCGTGTTCGCACACAAACACGTCACCGTGTACCCTCGGCGCCGAGCGTAATATGCGACAGCACGCGTCGAGAAAGGCTCGCCGGAAGCACGATACGCAAGACAGTCCGGCGAGCCCTTTTGTAAACCCAAAACCCCGCTATGGGCTGCCCTAGGTCAGCCAGGCCACCCCTAGAGCCTCGTGGATTTGCAGCCCTCCATTACTGAAGAACGACGAATAACGAGAAGAAGCATACCTGGGTAGGGGATAGATGAACACGAAAAGTAGTAGATGTGTTTGTTCGATTGGTGTTGTTCAATCAGCCGTCACCCCTCAACTATATAAGAGACGGATAGACTTCATGTGCAAGGGCAAGGCTCGAATTCACGTCAAAAAGCCCTAATTCGAGTCTAACTCGGACAAAACTGGTTTGGGCCCGAACTTGGCCGTCGGACGATCGGTGGGAATGCGCCCGACGATCGCGGTCGCTTGATATCCAACGTCAGGGGCGCCAGACAGTCTGGAGCTGGAGCAGGGTTATACCTGAGAGCGGGCGCCGGACAGTCTAGCGTTGGACGAACCCGAGAGCTTCCGCACAGGCACCGCACGATCCGGCGTGTGAGGCGCGTACGATCCAGCGATGGCGAACCCAAGAGCCGCCGCATAGGCGCCGGTAGCTACCGGCATGCATCCGGTGCTGGTGTACGTTGCATCATTTAAAAATTTGCCCTGCGTAACTTCCAAGATCACTATGGAGATAATGAAGCATGCTCATACATGCAAAGATCCGGAACTACGAATCACCGGCAGCGGAATATCGATGTAATCGTAGAAGAGATCTGAATAATCGTAGATCCTCACAAGTTGGCCTAGTTGAAAGTGTTAGGAATAGCAACTTGGTATTATTGGGAGGCAAAAGCCATCATATATACATGTACATGTGGATGCCAAAAGGGCCTGAAATGTTGGGAATATGCCCTAGAGGCAATCATGTATGATGTATTTCCCAATGTATTCATAAAGTTATTAAGTTGTCCTTTGGTTTGAACATTTGATATATGTCATTGAATATGTGATTCGATTGTGGAACTATGTATTCATGTTGTTCATACTAATTGTTCTTGGTCGTTAAGGTTGTGCTGGACACACACCCTAGACTAATGTGAGTGTTGGTTGATGACACGGTTCCACTTGTCATGGGCATGGTGATGTCATTCCAACGATCACGGACTTGGCTAAAGAGTTTAGCAAGTCGGACTGACCCACATTGAGATGCAACGAGCAAGTCGTCATTTGCATGTCTCAATCAATGTAATCCTTAGACCTGAGGTTGTCGCACAATCTGAGTTGTGGATCACCGACTTAGGTTCTGTTAAACGCTGCTCTGTGACAAGACAGTTATAAAGGCAGAGTTCGGGTCGAATGAGAAACAAGTTGCGTGATGTGGATAATCAAGATGGGATTTTGCCCCTCCGAATGGAGAGATATTCTCTGGGCCCTCTCGAGTTTGATTCAGGAAGCATCGCCATGCGCGACTCAGTTAAGTGTTAAATGTGTCTGTTGACTAAGAGTTACATATCATGGATCGAGAAGAGAGTTGAACTATTTAAGGGATGACGATAAATCGTCTATAGTTCGACAAGGTATATCGTGAGGCAAAAGGGACTAAGCTGAATATCACATTGAAAGGTATGTCGTCATGACTCAATGGGACTTGGGAGTCGGCACGTTCTGCTAGGAGCCGCTACCGATTGATCGATTGGGAGTTGGACATTAATCGTGTCCAAGTCGCCATGAGCCTGCAGGGTCGCACACTTAAGAGCGGGAGCAAATGTATTGGTCGGGTTGGACCCGAACCGGAAATGGACTGAGTTGTGAGTCGGACTCACAGAGGGAATGGGCCACAAGTGTTGTGAAGCCCACTACCATTCGCTATATAAAGAGGGGTGCAGGTTGCCCAGCGGGCACGTTAGTCCACTCCCATGCGTTGGGAACCCTAGCCCCACTCAGTCCAGCCGTCGCCCCGGACCTAGCAGTCCGCCGTCGGAGCTCCTCCTCGTACGTGTGGATACCGGCAGAGGTGCTGTACGTTCAGCACTTCTACGTTCGTGGGATTGGATCGGCCGGATCGGATCGTGGGACTGCACTGCCCCGACGCGCTTCATCGATAATCCGCAACCGCGCATCTAGTGGTAACCATCGTGGCCTTCTACCTCGGCTAGATCTTGGAAGTACCGCGTAGGAAAACGTTTTGTTTATCTCTACGCGTTCCAACATGGAATGCAAAAGGCCAAAGGCCAACACAAATACAACTCTAACACCCCCCCCCCCCCCCCTCAAACTCATGGTGGATCCACAACACTGAGTTTGGAGAGGTAAAATCTATGATGTGCTATAGTTTGGGACTTCGTGAAAAATTCCGCCAACTGTAACTCGGAAGCCACATACTGAAGAGTAATAACATGATCATGCACACCAGTGCGCACGAAAGAAGCATCAACACCAATATGTTTGGTAAGTTCATGCTTCACGGTGTCACGCGCAATACTGATAGCACATGTACTATATGACAAGAGGGTAATAGGTGTAGTAACAAAAACACTAAAATCCTCTAGTAATCATCGTAACTGGGTCACCTCTGTCGTCAAGAGAGCCATAAACCGCAGAGCACTCGAGGGGGGAACCGCAGTCTGTTTCTTCGTATTCCCGGCAATGAGAGAACCACCAAGGAATATACAGTTAAGGTGATCTGAAGGATCATTATCCCAGGTAGCATCCGAATAGGCCTAGAGCTGCAACAAGCTAGAACGAGGAAAGAAGAGATGGAGAGAGATAGTGCCACGAAGATATCATAGCACTCGAAGAAGGTGACTATAATGAACCGAGGTGGGAGCAGAAACAAACTGACTCGGAATATGGACAGAATAGGAGATATTCGGGCGAGTGACATCGAGGTAGACAATACTCCCAACAAGATGCCGATAACGTGTGGGATCAGACAAGGGCTCACCATCAAAAGCACGAAGGTGAACATTGAGCTCCATAGGAGTCCCAACAGTGCGCTCATCACTAAGTGTCGCACGAGTAAGAAGATCATGAATATACTTTTCTTGGGAAACATAAAAGCCATCAGTGGTAGAGAAAACCTCAATCCCAAGAAAATAACAAAGAGGAACAAGATCAGACATAAGAAACTGCTCATTGAGACGGTCCTTGACAAAGGCAATGTACTCAAAGTCATCACCAGTGATGATCATGTTATCAACGTATAGAAGAAGAAGAGTCCGACCACGAGTGGAAATATGGACAAACAATGCTGGATCATGATCACTGGGAGAAAAACCAGCATTAGTCACCACATAAGCAAAGCGCTCAAACCATGTGCGGGGGGCTTGCTTAAGGCCATAGAGAGAGCGACGTAGACGACATACCATGCCATCAGGAACAGAATAACCAGGTGGTGGCTACATATAAACCTCTTCACGTAACTCACCATTAAGAAAGGAATTCAAAACATCAAGTTGGGACACAGACCAATGACAAACAGAGGCCACAACAAGAAGTGTGCGGACAGTAGTCATATGGGCCATAGGAGCAAACGTCTCATCATAATCACGAGCATGCTCCTGCTAAAATCCACGAGCCACAATACGAGCTTTATAACGCTCAAGAGAACCATCAGAGTGAGTATTAATTTTATAGACCCACTTACAAGTGATGGGGCGAACACGGGAACGAACAGAAACCAGATCCCACGTGCCGGTGCGCTCAAGGGCAACAATCTCCTCTGCCATCGCAAGGTGCTATTCAGGATGAGCAACATATCGATAAGAAGTTGGCTCAAGAACAGCCGAAATACCATAGCGGCTAGGAGAATAGCGGTCAGGAGGGGGACAGGGCCGAGCACTAACACCATAGTTCGGCTGAGACGAAGAAGAGGACACATCAGAAGTAGATGAAACGTCAGTAGACTCGTCCACAACACGTGGACGACGGGTATAGTGGAAAGGAAAAGATGGACGAGAGGAATGACCGAAAGTGATGGAGATGGTTAAGGGGAAGATATTGGTGATGAAGGTGGAGAGTCATGCGATAAGGGAGGATAGGAAACCGTAGGAGAGGATGGCATTGGATCTACAACAACGGGAGGAGCCGCAATACTGGGCATAGAGGGAGGTGTATCGGGAAACATGAGAAAAGAGATGTCCTCAACAGAAAGGGGGCAGGAGGATGGGCATGGTCAGAAGGATTGACACTCGTCAAAGTTCACATCCCGGGAAATACGCATCCGACGACTGATAGGATCCCAACACCGATAACACTTATGATCATCACTGTTTCCTATAAAGGCACTCTATAAGCGCCGAATAATCTGGAGCACTATTAGCAAGACTCTCAAGAGGAATACCACCTTGTAGAGCAATATAAGGCTGAATGTTGATGAGATAGGTGGAAGTGGAAATGGCCTCAGCCCAAAAGGTGAGGCAAAAGAGAGGCATCAATGATCATCGCACGTGTTGTCTCAAGAAGGTGACGATGCTTGCACTCAGCCAGACCATTCTGAGTATGAGCACCAAGACACGAGAACTGAGAAAGAGTACACTGCTCAGCAAGAAATCCTCGTAGCGCACGCGAGATATACTCACTAACGTAATCGGCGCGAAAAACACGAATAGGAGCGGGGAACTAGGTATGAACCACGGGCAGCAACTTTTATGCATATAGATAATACCTCTCTATGATAAGACATGAAATAAATCCAAATGTGGCGATAAAAATCATCTATAAAAATAATATAGTAGTGAGGACCACGGGTCGAAGCGAAGAGAGCCAGACCCCAAACTTCAGAGTGAACGAGATCAAAAGGACGTTCGGACACTAACTCACTTTGAGGATATGGTAGCTGAATTTTCTTACCAAGCCTACAACCCAGACAATCCAATGAAGTGTTACCAGAGATAGAGCCAAGAACACCACGATTAACTAAAGACGAGAGACGAGAACCACATAAATGGCCAAGACGATGATGCCACTACTGAAAAGAGCTGGTAGATGCGGCAATAGGGGCCGCGAGATTGGCGTCGGTGGTAGCGGAGGGAAGACGAAGCCAATCAAGATCCTAGAGACCATCATGGCGTCGAAGGCCAGCACCAAGAAGAGCGCATGTGCGACGATCCTAGACAGAACATGAATCAAAATCAAGAATGACTCTACAACTAGAGTCAACAATCTGACTAACATAAGTGAGTTGCATGGTAAGTTGAGAAACATGAGAAACACAGGGAACATGAAACAAAAATGTGCTAAGAGTGCCTCGACTAGTGACGGAGACGGGAGTACCATCAGTAGTAAGAACACGAACATGAGACTCGATAGGACGAATAGAGCTCAAAGTGGAAGAATCATAAGTCATATGAAAAGACGCTCCAGTATCTAGAAGCCATGAGGATGTATCTAAATGGGGAGAAGGTGGTCTCTCACTTTCAGAAAAGAACCCGTCGATGAAGAATCCCAAGCAGCAAGCAAGCATCGTAGTTGCGCAGTCTCATGCGCAGACAATGACACATCGGAAAAGGTCGAGGTACAAACACCTTCTGACAAGGAGCGGATACCACCACCCGTGGAAGCCGCGTGTAGAGTCTACATGGAGCGGTTACCACCTCGCACGGAAGCCGCGAGAGGGGTCTGCGTTGAGCGTCCCCCTCCGTGCGCGAAAGCCGCAAGAGGTGTCGGCGAAGAGAAGGCACCACCATGCACGGAAGCCGCGGGAGTAGTCGACGTAGAGCAGCCACCGGCGCGCACGGAAGCCGCGAGAGGTGTCCGCGAAAAGTGGGTACCACCACACACACCCAGAAGACGCGAGAAGAGTTGGCATAGAGAGATCACTGCCGCGCGTTGAAACCATGAGAGGTGTCAGCATAGAGCAAGAACCACCATGCGCGGAAGACGTGAATGAAGTAGACGTAGATCCGGCACTACCACACGCGGAAGAGCAACCAACACAACATGTTCAAGACGTCGAAATAGACGACGTCAAAGGCGGATGATACGTCCAAAACTTATCTTCTTTTCCGAACACTTTTGCTATTGTTTTCTTCTAAACTTGTGAGTTTTGGATACAACTAACACGGACTAATGTTGTTTTCAGCAGAATTACCTTGATGTCTTATTTTTGTGCAGAAAAATCAACTTTTAGGAAATTGCCCGGAAAAGATCCCGAGGTCCTTATTTCACCCAAGACCCCCGGAGCCAGAAGAAGAGCCGGAGGGGGGAAAGGAGGGGCCCAAACCATAGGTGGGCCCCCCTCCCCTTGGCCATGCCGCCTGGTGATGTGGCCACCTCAGCCACCCTCTCCCCCCCCCCCCTTCGACTACTTAAGCCTCGTAACCTAAAAACGAGGGGGGTTCGTCATATTCCAGAGAAACATACATGAGCGCCGCCGCCGCCTCGAAACCCAATCCAGGGATCAGAAACTCCTGTTCTGGCACCCTGCCGGGACAGGGATTCGAAGGAGATCATCACCATCGTCACCGCCACCACTTCTCCATCAACCATCCATGATTCCCCCATTCATGTGTGAGTGATCCCCGCTGTAGGCTTGGAGGGATGGTAGGGATTGGATGAGATCGATCATGTAATAATGCTAGATTGTTCGAGCATAGTGCCTAGTATCCGTTGTTAGTGCTATATATCGTTGTTGCAACTTGTTATGCTTAATTCTTGTCGCTAGGGCCCGTGTGGCATGATCTCAGATATGAACATGTTATTGTTTCATGAGTATAATTATGTTTCTTGATCATACCTGCAAGTTGTTTACACATATCGTTGTCCGGAACCCGAGCCCCAAAAGTGACATTAATTGGGACAACCTGAGGGGATGGTTGCGATGTGAGGATCACATGTGTTCACGGAGTGTTAATGCTTTGCTTCGGTGCTTTATTAAAGGAGCACCTTAATTACTAGTAGTTTCCCTTGAGGCCCCGCTGCAACGGGCTGGTAGGACAAAAGATGTTTTGCAAGTTTCTCATTGCGTGCACGTACGACTAAATTGGAACACATGTCTATGGTTTGCCTAGTACTTGGGTGCTTTATTATTATCTATATGCAATGCCCACATTATTATTATTACATGAACTATCTTATCCATGCAACGCCCCTTCATCCATTCCCTATGCCTACAGTATTTTAATCATGTTGTTTTACACGATTTATATTGATGTACTATTTTACTCCTGCTGTTATTTTACTACTGCTGTTGTCATAGAACTGTTACCACTGATAAACTGTTGCGAGCAAGTCTACTTTCAGGTGCAGTTGAACTGACAACTCATCTGTTAAGGCTTATAAATATTCTTTGGCTCCCCTTGTTTCCAATCAATAAATTTGGGTTTTACCTCCCTTGAAGACTGTTTCGATTTCCTATACTTGTGGGTCACCAAGACTATTTTCTTGCGTCGTTGCCGGGGAGCATAACTTTATTTATTTGCTCACTTGAACGTGATATTGTTCGTTGCAAGCTTTTCATCATGGGAAGAACTCGTGATGGGAAAGTTCCTATATTACCATCCACTACAAGGAGAGGTACAACTCTGAACACATCTGTTGCTCTTGATTTTTGTAATGAGTAAGCTTCTTACACCACCACATGCTACACACACTGCTACTTCTTCTGAGTCTGAAAATGCTTATGATACTTTTGATGATGCTTCTACTGTGCTTGATGATACTAGTTCATTAGGTCCTTTCCAAGATGCTACAATTGATAGATCTAAACAAATTAAAAAAACTGAAATACCTATTGAAAATGCTAGTAACGTGTTAATTCACGTGAGTCTAGAGAAAGTCCTAGTGATGATCTTGGGGAAACTTACATTGAACTTAATGATGACTTTATTGAAGAAATTCAAGCTACTACTAGTGCAAGTGCTCTTAAGAGTCTTCTTGCAAGACATGTTGTTAAATATAAATCTTCTCCTGATGCTAGGTTTGCTACATCTCCCATATACATGAAAGATAAGGATTATGATTTCTCTCTAGATTTATCTTACATATCTATTATTGAGAAAGAACCTTTTTGTGGTACTGAAAATGAAACTGCTATGGAACATATGAATGAGATCTCATCTTTGAGTAGTTTATTTTCTAGTGATATTAAGAAAACACTTACTTTGTTGCTAAGATTTTTCCTTTATCATTGAAAGATGAAGCTAAAACTTGGTTTAACAGTTTGTCACTTTGATCTATTACTAGTCCTATTGGTTTGGCTAATGCTTTCTTTGAGAAATATTTTCCTACTAGTGCTCAACATGCTGCTTTGCAGAATATCTTTAACTTTAAGCAAATTGAAGGAGATAAACTGTCTGAATCTTGGTCAAGGTTTTGTTCTTTAATAAGAGCTAGCCCTGGAAATCCATTACCTAAAAACGAGCTCTTATATATATTTTATAATGGACTAACTGTTGAATCTAGGACATACCTGGATAGTTGTGATGGTTGTGTTTTGAGGAAAAGAACTCCAGAAGAAGCTGAGGAATTACTTGCTAATATAAGAAAGAACCATGGTGATTGGACTATACCTGAGCCTACACCAACACCCAAGAAGAGGGGAATGATTGAATTAAACGATGAAGTGATGAGGGAAGCCAAGAAATCTCTTAAAGAGAAAGGTATTAAATCTAAAGATGTGAAGAATTTGCCACCTATAGAAGAATTATGTAAGCCAATTCCTCACCCATCCATAGTTGAGGTACACTCCCTCCAGTATATTGATAATAGAGATATTTCCTATTCTAAACCACCTCATCAATGCTTAGATGAATTTGATAATTATGATGTTAAGCAAGATAATTTTAATATGAGAATGCAGAATCGTCTAATTGAAAACTCTAGAGCTATAGATAATTTGCGTGGTATTATTGAGAGAACCTCTAATGATGTTAAAATGCTTGTTAAACATGTTCGTACGGTTCGAACTCAAATTGATCAACTTACTAAGGTGCAAAAAGATTTGCTAGCTAATGCTTCTAGAGAAAAACATGTTTATGAATTAATTACTAGAAGTGGTGTTTCTACTTAGGATCCCCTATTTCCCGATGGTCGTCCTAAAAGAATTTAACAAGATTCTCAACAACCTAAAAACAATAGTACTTATTCTAAGAAAAAGAAGAAGAAACATAAAATTTTTGTAGAATCTCCTGAACCTGCTAAAGATCCTAATATTATATCTATTTTTGATGCTGAGACTAAAAGGGGCAGTGATAAAAGTGATGCTTCTGATAAAGAAGAAATAGAAGGTGAACCTGACAAGCAAACTAAAACTGCAAAGTACACTAAGGAGGATTTCATTACTAATAAACATGGTAAAGAAAGATAATCTTGGGTACAAAAACCGATGCCTTTTCCTAATAAGAAACATAAATCAATGGAAGAAGAACATTATAACAAATTCTGTGAGTGGATGAAACCTTTGTTTTTTGCAAATTCGTTTGACTGATGCAATTAAACTGCCTCCTTATTCGAAATACATGAAAGGTATTGTCTCTAACAAAAGGAAGATTCCAAATGAAGAAATTTACACTACGCTTGCTAATTACTATTTTAATGGTAAGGTCCAAAGAAGCTTGGAGATCCTGGTATACCCACTATTCCATGCTCCATTAAAAATAATTATGTTAGAACTGCTCTATGTGACTTGGGAGCAGGAGTTACTGTTATTCCTTTTTCTCTTTATAAGAGACTCTTTCTGGAAATATTAATACCACCTGATATATCCTTACAAATGGCTGATAAATCAACTGCTATTCCTGTTGGTATATGTGAGATTTTTTCCTGTTCAAGTGGCTACTAGTTGTTTGATATTAACTGACTTTGTTGTGTTGGAAATGCCTGAAGATGATAATATGTCTATTATTCTTGGGAGACCTTTTCTTAACACTGTAGAGGCTGTTATTGATTGCAACCAAGGAAAAGTAACTTTTAGTGTTAATGATAAAGAGCATAAAGTTTATTTTCCCAAGAAGATTGATAGGAAATATGGTCTAAACTCAATTGAAAATATTGAGACCATCAAGATTGGAGAATTCTATTGTCCTATTCCAATGCCACCAAAAGAATATGAAATTATTATGATCGGGACTATGTCTATCAAAGTTGAGGTAACCTAACATTTAGTATATACAAAGTTTTGCTTCATGTAAATTGTTTTGGTAACAAGACTTGATCAACCTTGTTAACAAAGTGATTTGAAACGAACGAAACAATGTTTTCACAATGTTGACCATTGTTTTCACCACACCCACCTTTGTTTTCACCGTGCTACACATGTTTCCATCATCCATACTTTTATTTTCACCGTGTTTACTTCTGTTTTCACCATGTTTTATTTTGTTTTCACCATGTTATGCATGTTTTCACCATCCATAATTTTGTTTTCACCACTTCCACCTTTGTTTCCACTGGCTATTTACACATTAGAATGTCTTAGAACCTACGTAGAATTGGTTTTGGTTTTGTTTTCCAACATTCCATAATCATTTCCAGGTTTATAATTACTTATTAAATTCTGAAAATACCTCGAAAATAAAATTTCTCGAAAAAATCCAGAAAAATTATAATAATTTTTACGTTAAAAATGAGGCAGAGAGGCACCTGGGGCACCCTAGGGGGACCCACCATGCAGGTACACCACAGGGTGGTGCGGACAGCCCCTGGGCGCGCCATCACATGGTGTGGGGCCCCTCACTTACTCTCGTCCCGGCCAAATAGTCCTCTCTCTCACCCAAACTTGAAAATATCCCTGGAACCCGAGTTCTTGTTGTTCTTCCTCGGCATTTTTCGACATCCTTTGTCAACACATCATTGTTGCTTTGGAGCATTTGCTCTCCGGTATGTGACTCCTCCGATTGTCCAAGTAGAATTTTGTTTAGTGGAGTATTTCTGTTTATGTGAGTTTGCATGCTTGATTTGTGTTGAAATAAATTAGTTTTGATCCATGTATAGCCCTCCTACAAGTCTCTATAGTAGTTTCTATCATATAGTTTCTTGAGATCAATTTTTGTGATGATTTTTAAAAAAAAATAGAAATGGATAACTACAACTTTGGAGAAAATTTTAAGAGTGATGCACCTAGGAGGACAAGTCCTTCACGCTCAGCTACCCTGCTGAGACCATCTTACAATGAAAATCTCATTGCACCGAGTATCGACATTGCAGGAGACGATGGAGTTGCACATCCATCTAGTTCCCTTGCTATACCTTTTTAAGTGGTGCAGGCATACTTGTGGACTTCTTGCTGCTGGTTGGTAGGGTTGGACTAACTGATTACATGAATGATGAAAGCCCTCAATATGATATATTAAAGAAAACTATTGTTGAGGGCTTTACCTTCCACAACTCTCAGTATAACCTATCTGTTGCATTCAAAATCTATATAGACCTTTTTCCATGCTCTTGGAAATTTTTTGCAGCATCATATGTATTAACATATCTGGGACAACGAGGAAGATTCAGGAACGACTCGCTGATTTGCGAGCTCTATCGAGGAGTTACAAATGATGATGACCGCACAGCTCAGCGCGGCAAGATAAGGATCATTCAACTCCCCGCTATTAGATATTTCACTTATTATCTTGCTACTACTGTTCTTGGTAGGGAAAAAACTAGTAATATTTCAAATTACCATCTTGCTTTTCTTGCTTCTATGCTTAATAATAGCAATAAAATAACCTTGGTGCTTTCATTGCTCGCCGCTTAGCTGCTAGAGGACCTATTTATGGGGTATTATTGCTACGCTTATGTTAACTGCTCTAAACCTTTCTATTGCTCCCAATGATGAATTGCTAGCTCCACATAGACTTGATCTTGTTGCCCTGAAGGCTCAGCATTTCCTTACTGCTAACTCTAGTGCTGGACATCTAGTATATAGAGTTTTATTTACTGATGGAGATGAAAGGGAAGTTCCCTTGCCGCAGCCTGTTTTGTTCGATGTTAGCAGGAGCCATGGTCGCGCTCGAAGAAGGAACTAGACGAGCAGCTGCGCTTGCTTGAATTCCATGAGCAGCATGCCCCCGAGCAGCAAATGGGGAAGAACGCGCCCCTCCAAGGACTACACCGCGTAGTACACCGGGGCGTCCTCGAGCTCATATCAGGAGGATGGCCCATCCTCGACCTACTATGGGGGAGCCATGTCAGACCCCGGACCCAGAGATATACATACTGTTATGTGCTCCTAGCCATGGACTCACAAGGGCTTCAGGGTTACCAGCCCCGGCCGCAACAAACAACGGCAGGCAGACCGAATTCATCGGCACGTAGTCCGGATCCCCGGTCTACTACTCCTTGTATCCATGCTAGTCATAACCAATTATGCATACCCAAGCGTCCACGAGTCGGATGAAACTGAAGGAACGGGACCAAAGTTATACAGAGCTGCTATGTGTCCAGAAAGTGCAACAACAATTGAGGGTTACTGGGGTTACCTCGCCCCAGGCCGATCACATCGACAGGCGGGCTCGGACATGGATCATCGGCTCCACAACCCCTCGACTGCGACAACTATGCAGGCATAGCCAAAACTGTATAACAACGGGCTCGAAACCAACAACCGATCAAAGCAGTACTCTAAACATGAAGCTTTATTAAGCAAGTAATACTAGAGTATAGCTTACAAACAGAGATCACACGACCCAACATTACATCAGACAACGGAAAGCAAATTATGTTGCTATTCAACAAGAACCAAAAAGGCCTAAGAGGCCGCAACATAAGGCGACGTCCCAGCCCATAGATTCCAGGCTGCTACCTGGGAAACTCCAAACTATCCGTCGACGTCCACGTTGAAACACCACCAAAGGTACGGAACTCCACCTGAACCAAATTGAAGCAAACATGAGTACGGGAGGTACTCAACAAGACTTAACTAACCTATTATATATCTGCTTGTTCATAAAGGGTTTATGAAGGTTGTTTTGCGTAAAGCCAACTTTGTTTCGAATAGAGGGAGATAGAGAAGTTTTTCACAAATCTTTTAAAAGAATACCCTTTTCTCGGGTATTGCCTTCAGATCCTCCGAAGCGTCATCTTCAGCACCGATAACCGGAACCACCTCTTAAAACTAAACATTCATTGCCAACAGCTTTTACGTCATGTTCAAGTTATCTATGATCTCAGGATCCGTCACCAAGTTGTCCTTAACCGCGGACACGGCTTTTCGAAAAGATTAAACCCTGCAGGGGTGTACCACTTTACCCACACGTATCAACCGACTCTTAATGCCAAGCTATTGGCACAATTCCGACGATGTGCCGGCAGAGGGTGGCTGACCACGATCTTTCCCTTGCTTCGCCTATTCCATGAGTCGCTCCGAGTAGAGATGGACCGCCAATAGGGAGTGGCCATCTCCTGCCGGGTCTCTATCGTTGTGAGCGGTGCTTCATCTACTGTCTCGCCACAGGCTGTTACACCGCCACGTCCTAGTTTTGAAAACGTTTTAATATCCCCAGCAAATCCAAATGGAACTCCCGAAACTATGCAACTCATGGAACAAACTAGACAAGTTGAAACCGAGGGGAATCCAATCCCCGTGTGGTTGCACGATCAGTCTTGGCTTCAAAGGCGAGAACTCACTCCTAGGGGCATGAACGAGGCAAATCACCACATCCCATGTGGCAACTCATCCAAGCCTTTTATCATATTAAACACATATCTCGAATCTTGCCACGTCATCCTATCATACTAGATTCATTTCGTAACTCTGATTCATCAACCGGATGGAGCAGAGATAAACAGACATGTATGACTAAGCATGGCATATTTGAGGCTCTGGCGATACACACAAACAAATCCTATGTCTGCTAGGAGCATTGAATCATGATATCTGGTTTATGCAAATAAATAGGATAACTCTATCTATTGACTCAAGATACTTTGTAAAGCATGCATCGTACGAGAAGGAAAACACTTCGAAAACATATATGGGCAGATAAGAGGTTATGCTTGCCTTGCTTCAAGAAAACCAGAGAAATCTTCAGGAATAAGTGCTTGACTTGGTTGTTTAGACCAAGTATTCGGCAACAGGGGTATCGAACTTCACTCCGGATTCGCGCTCTACCGGTGAAAGCAAACACCGGAAAGAAAGAAAACAACACTCAAAACAGACATCGATGCAATGCTCAATATGTATTCATGAACATTTGAATGCATTAAAGATAAGCCCTAAACACGGTTCATGGGTTGCTAGGGTTCATATGTTAAGAAAACAGTTTCAGTGAAATTAGTCCCGAAATGGACCTCGGAGGCCGATTCGGGCAAAACCTAGAGGTGCGACAAGTTAACGTGCTCAAATAGGGTTGATAACACCATAACTAGGTTGCATTTGTCATTCTAAGCATTTTGACATATAACTTGTAATTTTATAATTTTCTTGAATAAAAACTTATTTTCTTTATTTTAAATGATTTAAATAATGGTCAAAATTCAACTTTGTCAAAAATGTGTGCAAATGACATAAACATGTAGATTACATTTTTCTTAACAAAATGGTATATTGAACACATTTTTCTGATTAGCCAATTAAAAGTTATTGCATTTACAAATTTATCATTTTTCTGTAATTTAAATAGCAGTGGGGTCCACTTGTCAGAACATTTTCATTTAACTGAAAATAACAGGAAAACTGCGTGGTGACGTCAGCGTGATGTCGTGATGACATCACCCGAGCCCAAATGTTCACAGATGCTATGAAATTGACGAAAAACGCGCGAAATCTTCGAATCAAATTAGCCCACGAGGTTGAGGAGATCATGGGGAGTGCGGGGGTGGTCTCGGCTGGCCGGTTGGTCGCCGGAGCTCGCGCCGGCGAGCTCGGGCGCGGCGGCGGTTGCCGGCCGGCGGCAAGGAAGATAACCGGAGGGGGAGGGAGGAAGAGGAGGGCACCAGGGCGTTCGGGAGCTCACAGTGAACCTGATGGCGGAGTCGGGGAGGCGAGTGGGGGCGTCAAAAGCCGGCGGCGAGCAGAAACCGGCGGCGGCCGTGGCGCTCGTCGGCGTCGGAATTGGGGCCGGAGGGGGCGTCCCTGCTGCTGATTCTACTCGAGGAGGGGGAGGCGGAGGTGGTGGTGAAGGGAAGCTGCTCGGCAGGGCGCGGGGGCGGCCGTGCTGCCGGCATCGAGCGGCGGAAACCGGCAATTAGGGTTTGGTCAGTTTGGGCGCTGCGCGTGAATGATACAGAGAAGAGGAGGCTCCAGGGGGAAGGAGAAGATAGATGAGGGCTCGGGGTTCTCTCCTCGGCCTTATCCTCGCAGAGGGAGTAAGCAGGAGGTGGCGGGGGAAGAACATCGTGGAGCTTCTGTCTATTGTCGTGAGGAAGAAGATGACAAAAGGAAGATTTCCGAAAACCCCCCTGAGAAAACAGAAACTGCGAGAAGATCCCTGTCCTTTTTAAAACAGCAGCTTAAAACATATTTTGAGGGCTTTTCTGTAAAGAACAAAAATTGGTAAAAATTATTTTTGGGCTCCTTACAACATGGGCAAACTCAACATATCTTTGGTTGGCAAAAATTGTACCATTCTAAACCATCATTTTAATGTGGCACTTTTAAGTGATTTTAACAAACTCTGTTATTAAATTTTGGTGCACTTATTTTAAAACCAACATTGGGTTCAAAAATGCATGCATGACATGACATGAGCACCAACACAAACACACAGCCACTTTATTACAAAAAGGTGGATGTTACAAGTCTACCCCCCTTACAAGAATCTCGTCCCGAGATTCCTAGGTTTTAGCAAAGAAGGACGGGTACTCAAGTCGTAAATGATCTTCTCGTTCCCAGGTTGCTTCAGCTTCAGAATGATGAGACCACTGAACTTTGAGGCACTTGATGCTTCGGCATCGAATCTTTCGTTCAGCTGCCTCGAGGATACGGACAGGACATTCTCGGTAGGTCAGATCATCCTTAAGATCGATGGTTTCATGATCAATATCACGGTTGGGATCTTTGAAGCAATGATGGAGTTGTGAGACGTGGAATGTAGCATGAACCCGTGGGAACGTTGAAGGTAGATGGAGACGATAAGCAAAATTCCCACTTTTTGCAAGAACAGTGAAAGGACCAACATAGCGAGGCGGTAATTTTCCCTTCATGACATCACGATGAACACCTTTCAAAGGTGTGACTCGAAGATAGGCTTGTCCGCCGAAATCATAACGAATATCTTGTTGACGGTCACCATAACTCTTCTGGCGAGACTGAGCAGCTTTCAGATGTTCACGGATTATACAAACTATTTCTTCAGTCTCATTGATCAGATTCTTCGGTCCAAAGAACTGTCTTTCACCGGTTTCTGACCAATTTAACGGAATTGAACAGCTTCTGTTGTAGAGAACTTCAAACGGAGCTTTGGCCAAGATAACTTGGAAGCAGTTGTTATAAACGAATTCGGCAGATGGAAGACACTTCTCCCAATCATTACCGAAGGATACAACACAAGATCGAAGCATGTCTTCCAGAGTTTGGTTCAGACTCCCAAGGTGATCATTACGGGATGATTGATAGATGATGGTGGAATATAGACGACTTCCCATAGCTTGCTTGAAACTTGCCCAGCCCTTGGAAGTAAACAGATTTCCATGATCAAACATGATCTTCTTAGGAACACCATGAAGGGGTATTATCTAAGAGACATACAAAACTGCCAATTGTTTAGCATTGATGCCCTGATGGATAGGAACGAAATGAGCAACCTTTGACAGACGATCAATCACTACCCAGATAACGGTGTGTCCCTGATCATTTCTTGGAAGACCAACAATGAAAGTCATCTCCACTTCATCCCACTTCCAAACAGGAATAGGGGTGGGGTAGAGAGTAGCAACTGGTCTTTGATGTTCAGCTTTAGCACGACGACAAACGTCGCATTCAGCCACGAATTGAGCGATATCTCGCTTCATCTTGGTCCACCAGAACCTTTGACGTAGATCACGGTACATTTTGGTGCTACCAGGATGAACAGAGAGAAGTGACTCATGAGCTTCACGGAGGATCAGTTGTTTCAGACTCTGTTTCTTCGGCACAACAATACGTTCATCAAAATAAACGGTACCTTGATCATCAACAGAAAAACATGTAGGAATTCCACGAGAAATCTTTCTCTTGACCAAGGTAATGCTTAGATCCCGCTTTTGGGCATCTTTGATTCGATGTTCAAAGGATGGTTTCACTTCTGGATTAACCGGATAACCAGAGGGAACAACCTCAAGATTAAGCTTGGAGAACTCTTTGTGGAGAGAAGGTTGATCTTGCTGTATCTTCAAGCTGTTACAGTAAGACTTATGAATTGTCGTGTCAGCCACGACTTTACCTTTACCGTATTGACAATTGACCTCCACATTGGGTTCTTTGACTAGTTCCAACCATCTATTTTGTCTAAGACTCAGATCTGGTTGGGTAAAAAGATATTTGAAGCTCTGCTGGTGGAAGTAGAACTCACATTGATTTCCTAGCAGATAATGTCGCCATTGTTTCAAGGCATACACAACAGCTGCTAACTCAAGAGCATGAGTTGGATATTTGAGTTCATGTGGTTTCAGTTGTCGAGAAGCATAAGAAACCACCCGACCATCTTGCAAAAGACCGCAGTCGATACCTTGATGAGAGGCATCACAGAAGATGACGAAGTCCTTGCACGTGTCCGGAAGGACAAGCATAGGAGCATTAGCCATCTTGGTTTTCAACAACCGGAAACTCTCTTCTGCCATTCTTGACCATACAAACTGTTTATCTTTCTTAAGAAGATCAGTCATTGGTTTGGCAGCTTTGGAGAAACCTTCAATAAAGCGGTGATAACAAACGATAAGTTCGAGGAAGTTTCGAACCTCTTTGATGGATTTAGGTGACTCCCAGTCCAATATGGCTTGAACTTTGTTAGGGAGAACTGCAACTCCGTCAGCAGATAGGACATAGCCTAGGAATAGGAGCTCTTTCAACCAGAACTCACATCTGGAGAATTTGGCATAGAGACGATGCTCACGAAGCTTTGTCAAAGCTAGCCGAAGATGTTCAACATGTTCTTCTTCGGACTTGGAGTAGATTATAACATCGTTGAGGTGAACCACAACGAACTTGTCAAGATACTCCATGAAAATGGATTTCATAAGCCCCATCAGCATGGTTGGAGTATTGGAGAGTTCGGGAAACATAACAGTGTACTCGTAAAGGCCATAACGAGTTTTGACAACCGTTTTAGAAACATTCACGGACCTGGTCTGAAGTTGATGATAACGCAGACTTAAGTGTATCTTGGAGAAAACAACAGCACCAAACAGACGGTCGAACAAATCATTTGTCCGAGGAAGAGAACACTTGTGCTTTATTGCCACATCATTGAACGGACAATATTCACTGACCAGCTGGGGAACTGTGGTATCCTTCTTCATGATGAAGAGTGTAGGACATCCACGAGAAGATGTCTTGGCATGAGGGAAACATTTCCCTTCTGACTCCTCTATTTGCTTCTTCAACTCAACCAGCTCTTCTAGATACATACGGTATGGTCTTTCAGAAGTAGGAGCCACTCCAGGAATTAGTTCAACAACAAACTCCACTGAATAATCATGACGCATACCAGGAAACTCTTCCAGGAAGACATCCGGAAACTTACACACCACTGGTACCTCATGAACCTCGGGAGATGGTCGAACTTCGATTGCATTGAGCTGAGGACGTGGCTGTGGTTGAACTGTCCCACAAGGAAACAACAACCGAGTTGTCTGACCATATGGATGAATCAGGGTAATAGACTTAGCTGCACAGTCAATCATGGCATGATGTGTTGACAACCAGTCCATGCCCAGTATGACATTGATATTAGTTTGGTCCATGATGGCGAGTGTACTGAGAAACACCAAACCTCCAATTTCAATTGGCACACCAGGGCAACAATGATTGATCTGACGGATAGACCCTGGGGTGGAGATTATTAACGGAGGGACCACTTTCACAAAGGGTATGTCTAACAACCCCGCGAAAGCTCTTGATACACATGAATGTGACGCTCCGGAATCAAACAGAACTGATGCTGGAGCTAAGTTGACACGAAGCATTCCCAACATGACATCAGGTGCTTTCTGAGCTTCTTCAATAAGAACATGGTTCAAACGACCACGGTTAACAACACGTGTAAGAACATGCTGAGGTGGAGGAAGTCTCCTCTGAGGACATTTGTTGGAGTAGTGTCCAAGTTCACCACACACGTCACATGTCACCAGTCGTTTCTTGTTACCAACAGCACCAGAACGCCCACCGAGGTGGCCTTGTTGAAAAGCTGGTGGATATGGAATAGCACTGTATGGAACACACACGACTCTAGAAACTCAACACTAGGTCAACTTGGGTAAAAGACGTCCTTGCCAGAGAAGGCACCTAGGTTATGAATGACTAGAAGAGATAGCAAAACCTTTTCAAATCAAAACAGGTAAGGTGACCCAGAGTTAGAGCGATACCAGATAAGGAGTAAAAAGAATCCTATGAAGATTTTTCACAATCCATTTGGAATTTGAAAGTAGTTTTTCACAAACACTAGACTCGACATCGACCAAGCAGTAAGGTTTTCCTACAGGCAGTCCTGCTCTGATACCATAACCTGTCAGACCCCGGACCCAGAGATATACATACTGTTATGTGCTCCTAGCCATGGACTCACAAGGGCTTCAGGGTTACCAGCCCCGGCCGCAACAAACAATGGCAGGCAGACCGGATTCATCGGCACGTAGTCCGGATCCCCGGTCTACTACTCCTTGTATCCATGCTAGTCATAACCAATTATGCATACCCAAGCGTCCACGAGTCGGAGAAACTGAAGGAACGGGACCAAAGTTATACAGAGCTGTTATGTGTCCAGAAAGTGCAACAACAATCGAGGGTTACTGGGGTTACCTCGCCCCAGGCCGATCACATCGACAGGCGGGCTCGGACATGGATCATCGGCTCCACAACCCCTCGACTGCGACAACTATGCAGGCATAGCCAAAACTGTATAACAACGGGCTCGAAACCAACAACCGATCAAAGCTGTACTCTAAACATGAAGCTTTATTAAGCAAATAATACTAGAGTATAGCTTACAAACAGAGATCACACGACCCAACATTACATCAGACAACGGAAAGCAAATTATGTTGCTATTCAACAAGAACCAAAAAGTCCTAAGAGGCCGCAACATAAGGCGACGTCCCAGCCCATAGATTCCAGGCTGCTACCTGGGAAACTCCAAACTATCCGACGACGTCCACGTTGAAACACCACCAAAGGTACGGAACTCCACCTGAACCAAATTGAAGCAAACATGAGTACGGGAGGTACTCAACAAGACTTAACTAACCTATTATATATCTGCTTGTTCATAAAGGGTTTATGAAGGTTGTTTTGCGTAAAGCCAACTTTGTTTCGAATAGAGGGAGATAGAGAAGTTTTTCACAAATCTTTTAAAAGAATACCCTTTTCTCGGGTATTGACTTCAGATCCTCCGAAGCGTCATCTTCAGCACCGATAACCGGAACCACCTCTTAAAACTAAACATTCATTGCCAACAGCTTTTACGTCATGTTCAAGTTATCTATGATCTCAGGATCCGTCACCAAGTTGTCCTTAACCGCGGACACGGCTTTTCGAAAAGATTAAACCCTGCAGGGGTGTACAACTTTACCCACACATATCAACCGACTCTTAATGCCAAGCTATTGGCACAATTCCGACGATGTGCCGGCAGAGGGTGGCTGACCACGATCTTTCCCTTGCTTCGCCTATTCCATGAGTCGCTCCGAGTAGAGATGGACCGCCAATAGGGAGTGGCCATCTCCTGCCGGGTCTCTATCGTTGTGAGCGGTGCTTCAACTACTGTCTCGCCACAGGCTGTTACACCGCCACGTCCTAGTTTTGAAAACGTTTTAATATCCCCAGCAAATCCAAATGGAACTCCCGAAACTATGCAACTCATGGAACAAACTAGACAAGTTGAAACCGAGGGGAATCCAATCCCCGTGTGGTTGCACGATCAGTCTTGGCTTCAAAGGCGAGAACTCACTCCTAGGGGCATGAACGAGGCAAATCACCACATCCCATGTGGCAACTCATCCAAGCCTTTTATCATATTAAACACATATCTCGAATCTTACCACGTCATCCTATCATACTAGATTCATTTCGTAACTCTGATTCATCAACTGGATGGAGCAGAGATAAACAGACATGTATGACTAAGCATGGCATATTTGAGGCTCTGGCGATACACACAAACAAATCCTATGTCTGCTAGAAGCATTGAATCATGATATCTGGTTTATGCAACTAAATAGGATAACTCTATCTATTGACTCAAGATACTTTGTAAAGCATGCATCGTACGAGAAGGAAAACACTTCGGAAACATATATGGGAAGATAAGAGGTTATGCTTGCCTTTCTTCAAGAAAACCAGAGAAATCTTCAGGAATAAGTGCTTGACTTGGTTGTTTAGACCAAGTATTCGGCAACAGGGGTATCGAACTTCACTCCGGATTCGCGCTCTACCGGTGAGAGCAAACACCGGAAAGAAAGAAAACAACACTCAAAACAGACATCGATGCAATGCTCAATATGTATGCATGAACATTTGAATGCATTAAAGATAAGCCCTAAACACGGTTCATGGGTTGCTAGGGTTCATATATTCAAAAAACAGTTTCAGTGAAATTAGTCCCGAAATGGACCTCGGAGGCCGATTCGGGCAAAACCTAGAGGTGTGACAAGTTAAAGTGCTCAAATAGGGTTGAGAACACCATAACTAGGTTGCATTTGTCATTCTAAGCATTTTTACATATAACTTGTAATTTTATAATTTTCTTGAATAAAAACTTATTTTCTTTATTTTAAATGATTTAAATAATGGTCAAAATTCAACTTTGTCAAAAATGTGTGCAAATGACATAAACATGTAGATTACATTTTTCTTAACAAAATGGTATATTGAACACATTTTTCTGATTAGCCAATTAAAAGTTATTGCATTTACAAATTTATCATTTTTCTGTAATTTAAATAGCAGTGGGGTCCACCTGTCAGAACATTTTCATTTAACTGAAAATAACAGGAAAACTGCCTGGTGACGTCAGCGTGATGTCATGATGACATCACCCGAGCCCAAATGTTCACAGATGCTATGAAATTGACGAAAAACGCGCGAAATCTTCGAATCAAATTAGCCCACGAGGTTGAGTTGATCATGGGGAGCGCGGGGGTGGTCTCGGCTGGCCGGTTGGTCGCCGGAGCTCGCGCCGGCGAGCTCGGGCGTGGCGGCGGTTGCCGGCCGGCGGCAAGGAAGAGAACCGGAGGGAGAGGGAGGAAGAGGAGGGCACCAGGGCGTTCGGGAGCTCACAGTGAACCTGATGGCGGAGTCGGGGAGGCGAGTGGGGGCGTCAAACACCGGCGGCGAGTAGAAACCGGCGGCGGCCGTGGCGCTCGTTGGCGTCGGAATTGGGGCCGGAGGGGCCGTCCCTGCTGCTGATTCTACTCGAGGAGGGGGAGGCGGAGGTGGCGGTGAAGGGAAGATGCTCGGCAGGGCGCGGGGGCGGCCGTGCTGCCGGCGTCGAGCGGCGGAAACCGGCAATTAGGGTTTGGTCGGTTTGGGCGCTGCGCGTGAATGATACAGAGAAGAGGAGGCTCCAGGGGGGAGGAGAAGATATAGGAGGGCTCGGGGTTCTCTCCTCGGCCTTATCCTCGCAGAGGGAGTAAGCAGGAGGTGGCGGGGGAAGAACTTCGTGGAGCTTCTGTCTATTGTCGTGAGGAAGAAGATGACAAAAGGAAGATTTCCGAAAACCCCCCTGAGAAAACAGAAACTGCGAGAAGATCCCTGTCCTTTTTAAAACAGCAGCTTAAAACATATTTTGAGGGCTTTTCTGTAAAGAACAAAAATTGGTAAAAATTATTTTTGGGCTCCTTACAACATGGGCAAACTCAACATATCTTTGGTTGGCAAAAATTGTACCATTCTAAACCATCATTTTAATGTGGCACTTTTAAGTGATTTTAACAAACTCTGTTATTAAATTTTGGTGCACTTATTTTAAAACCAACATTGGGTTCAAAAATGCATGCATGACATGACATGAGCACCAACACAAACACACAACCACTTTATTACAAAAAGGTGGATGTTACAAGCCACTTCCTGTCCCTCTTGGTATTGATATCCACTTAGGCCAAAAGCCTAAGCTTGGGGGAAGGCATGCCGACATCACACTCATCTACATATCATGTTTCTGTCGGTTCTTTGTATATCCATATTTTTGCTTCTTTCGTTTCTTTTTGTTTTCATTTGTTTTGTTCTTGTTTTCCAAAACACAAATAGACCAAAAATATTTTTGTTGTTTCTCTTGATTTGTTTCTTTAGTTTCTTTCATTGGTTTGCTTTGTTTTCTATTTTAGTTTAATATTCAAAAATCCAAAAATATTTTGCTTTGTTTGCTTATTTTCCTTCTGTTCCTGTTTTAAATTCGAAAACCCAAAAATATTTGTTGTTCTTCTTTGGTTTTGTAAAGTTGTTGCAGATTTCAATGGTCTTTCGTGTCTCCATTGGAGCTTGGTTATCATTTTATATCATTCGATTCACACAAGTGAAGAGCAATAATGACGAGTTACAACAATTCAAGTTGTGGTAAGAGGCTGGTATGAACTCTATTTGTTTTCATTTTTGTACACATACTCATCCTTGTGGACATGCTTAGTTTGTTCGTGTAAGGTGTATGCTATTTAATGGATGCTTATTAGTTCGTGCTCTCTCGTGTTTAGTTCCAACTTACTAATATTAGATAGCATGCCGTATAAATGTTTGCTTGCATTGTTTTATTCATAGAAGGGTATGACATTGTGGTGTGTTCCTCTTAATGTTCTTGAATTAACTTGGCACATGCTCACGCATGCATATGACTGAAACAAAAAAGTCAATTAAGCCTCGACGATTTATTTTGCCTCAGAGTATTTGTATCACTTTTATGCCCCCCATTAATTTTATTTTGTCGCAAGCATGATTATGACGGTTATTTCTCTCTTGATTGTCACTCCCAGTCTATTGCTAGCCTTCACATGTACTGAGTATGAGCTCTAATCGTGCATCCAACTCCCAAAAACCAAAGTTTGACAAATGTGTCCACCATACCTACCTATATGTGGTATTTCACCGCCACTCCAAGTAAATTTACAAGTGCTACCTTTAAAACTTTCAAAATACTTCTCGTTTTGTGACATTGTTTTAGCTCATGAGGAAGTAGTAGTTTGGTTTGTTGGCTTCCATGCTAATTAGGTACCCTGACTTGCATGCTTCATCTGCTCGTCATTAATTTTGCAAAGAGATGGTTAGACCACTATAACATCAAAAAGCTAAACAACTAAATAGGCACTCCTCATGTTATGAGACTGTTAGCAGGCACTCGAGGATTCTATTAGCCATGGTTTGCAAAAGCAAGGTGGGGAGGAGTGGCATACTATATAAATGCATGCTATAATTCGGAACTGCTCTCAACCTGTTTAGTATGGAAGATAACAACGACTCTATTACCATTCGTTGACATGAACAACCACCTCTCAAAATCATTTTACTTCTGTTTTTAGTAAAATAAAAAGCTCTAGCGCATGCTAATCACTGCTTCCCTCTATGAAGGGTCTTTCTCTTACTTTTATGTTGATTCTTCACCTTCTAACTTTACGCACTTTCTTGAGAGCATAGTTGTCATTCTTAGTGTAATGTGCTTGTCCTAGGATACGGTTAATTGTGGTAAAACTTTGATGCTTTTATCTTGGATATCTTTACTTATAGTTGATACGTCATAAACATATCCTTAATTTCTCATGTTCCATGTTTTTTTCATGTTATTTCCGACATGTTTGACATACACTTTATTTCATTTTTATCGATTTCCGGGACTAACCTATTGACAAGATGCCACAGCACCAGTTCCCTGTTTTCTGTTGTTTTTAGTTTCAGAAAAGTTGTTTTGGAAATATTTGTGGAATTGGAAAATTCGAAGACCAGAAGTCTTAGAATTCCCGAAGGTTCCACGGAGTCCCAAAGAGACCCGGAGAGAGGCCACAGGGGGGCACATCATAGGGCGGCGCCCCCTGGCCGCGCCTAGGGACGATGTGCCCCCTCGGGCATCCACCGCCATCGCCCTTTCGCCTATATAATCCCCCTGATATGTGAACCCTAAGTATATCCCACTTTTCCCCAAGAAACACCTGAGGCCGCCGTCATCGTCATCCCGAGATGGGAGGGTTTTGGAGCTCTCCTCGGCACCCTGCCGGGAGGGAAATTCATCACTGGAGGGGTCTACACCACCATGCCCTCCTCTGAAGTGATGCGTGAGTAGTTCATCCCTAGACTACGGGTCCATAGCAGTAGCTAGATGGTTGTCTTCTCCACTTTATGCCTCATGTTTAGATCTCGTGAGCTACCTTACACGATCGAGATCATCTTTATGTAATGCTACATGTTGTGTTTGCTGGGATCCGATGAATGTTGAATGCTATGTGTTCTGATTATCAATCTATCATGTTATCTTCATGCATATGTTATTTATGTTCTTGCATGCTCTCTGTTATTATTAGATGCTTTGGCCAAGTAGATGCTAGTGAATCCAAGAGGGAGTATTTATTCTTGATCGTGGGTTCATGCCTCCTTTGCATCTGTGCTCGAGTGACAGAAACGTGACGGATGGAGGATGTGATGTTGCCATTAGGGAGAAAACAACGGTGTTTACTTCGTTTACATTGTTTACATCACAGATTTTGCTTACTGCGATTATCTGTTGCTTGCAACTTAATACCCAACGTTTGTTCCGATGATATTCGGAGGGTGGATTAGTAGTCATAGATGCAGTTGGATGATGGTCTATGTATCTTGTTGTAATGTCCACATGAATCACATAGTAATCTTTATGTCTTGCATATGCACTACGGTGCAGCCTTCATTTCTGTCAATTTCCCAGCTGTAATTTGTTCACCACACGTGTTATTTATCTTCTATGGAGAGACACCACTAGTGAACTGTGGACCCCGGTCCATTTTGTCATACTGATAATACACACACTGTTTCCACTTCTTTCATACTGCTTCTACTGTTCTCGTGTTGTTTTCCACGCCATACGTTTAACCTCTTTGTGTTCAGCAAAACCGGTGAGATTGACAACCTCACTGCTTCGTTGAGGCAAAGTGATTTGATTTTGTTGTGTAGGTTCCACGTTACTGCTGAACCGGTAGTGCGCCCTGCCATCTCAGCTGCATCAACCTTCTGAAGTTATTCCTTCCTCCTACTGGTCGATTCAACCTTGGTTTCTTTCTGAGGGAGACTTGATGTTGTGCTCTTCATACCTTCCTCTTGGGTCTCCCAACGAACGTGTGTGACACGTGCATCAAGCATATTTTATGGCACCCTTGCCGGGGAGGAAGAGAATTTATGCAAGGGGAGTCTCTCGCCTCCAATCTCTTTACTTTGTTTTAGTTTTTCTTAGTTTATTTTATTTTGTCTTGTTTGCTTCTCTTTATCAAAAACACACAAAAAATAGTTCTTATTCTAGTTGTTATTTTTGCTTTATCATGCTTGCTATCAATGGTTGATGTCTTTGAAACTAGATCTTATTGGCAATATGGGTTCACGGAAGAACAACAAAAATATTATAAGGAACACCGCTTGTCACAAAAAGGGAAACACTTACGGGAAAAAATTAATAAATTAGATATCATCGCTAGAAACTTGTTCTCTACCTATAATGTTACTTATTGCTTTGATAAATCTTGTTGTTGTAGGAGGTATAAACACCTCCCTTTTCAATGTGAGTATAATGATGATGCTACCATATCTTCTTGTGTTAAGGGAAATTATGACTTTTATGATGTGGAAAAAATTGAGGAATTTATTGCTTGGAAGGGTGCATTCGAAATTGCCTATTTGCTTGAAAGTATTGATGATGCACCTTATAAATACGATATTTATGCTATACTTGAATATTGATTTGATAATTACAAGGATTGTAGTTACTACATGCTTAAATATCTTAATAGATGCTCTCCCCCCAAAGGGAGAGAATAATGCCTTGCAGGAACCTATGGAAGAAGAAATTGCTGAATCTGGAAGTTCATTGGATGAAAAAGAGGAGGAGAGTGATGATTAAGAGGAGGAACGATGGAGTAGCTACCTATGTCTACCTCCAAATGAGAGTAACTATTTAACTCATAATTGTGATGGTCCTATTGATTCTTTTGAAATATCCCTTTTTGATAAAATTGATACTTGCTATACTTGTGACCTTGATACTACTTGAATGAAACTTGTGAGAATGATATTGCAACTGTTATTGTCGATACATCGTAGTAGAGTTCATAGACGGGGGTGCCATGAGCCTACTGGTAGAACCGCGGGGGGAACGTGGAACTACTGTAAACGAGAACACCGAGTTTACCCAAGTTTGATATGTCGCAACTAAGGCGACGTTCCTACTCCTGCAATATCACTAAATCAGGGTTGAAGCCTGAAGTATACAAAGTGCAGTTGGGAGTATGGTTTCTCTAACTCGGCAAGGATCAACTTCTCGGAGAGTTGGCTTCTAGCTAATTCTCTTCTTGTTCTCGCTCCACGTCTGACTTTATATAGATAGCTGGATTAGGGATTACAGAAAGAAAATCTAGAAAACTACGGAAAGTATCTAACTTGGAAAGTAAGGAATCCATCTTATCCTCCAAGCCGCACCATTTTGGGCCATGGTCCGGGTTCTTCTAGAATCCGGCTTCCTGCACGTCAGCTTACTGGGACGCCCAATGGACTATGTTCCATTGCCTATGGGACACCCGGGTAATCCGGCCTTTGGGCCAATGCCGGACATACCCCTAGTTGGCATATATCCGACAGTAGCCCCAAGAAGGATTAAGACTTTATGTTGCCATTCCTCGGGGATTTGTATTCTTTTTCATGAATGCCAGCTTTTGGTATTGATTCTTCTTTTAGCAAAATTTCTTAATGCCAAACTCGGATTTACCGAAATCCGGCTTTTCTCCCACGAGCATTCGTGGAGAAGGAAACTCATGACATCAGCGATGAATCCTACTGATGTCACAGACGTTTGGGTTCAGTTAAAACCTGAAAACATATCCTCTGACAGATTCTTCCACGAGAAACGAGGAGATAGCAATAATCACCCCGTCCCCTCGTTTCCCGGATTTTCGGGAGTAACACGCGTTGGTCATCCAACGGCTAAAAGAGTCATTGGAGCTAATATCCGCGCATCATGGCTATAAATAGCCGTCTCGGGGCCTCCCTTTACTCTTCTTCTTCCTTCTTCCTCCTCGAGCACCCAGAGCACCAGAGCACTTAGCGCCCCTAATCAACAAGCCCAAGTTCCAGAGAACGCAGAGACCCGAGCCCCCGAGCTCTTCTTCGGAGAAGCCATCGGAGGATCACCAGAGATTCTCCCCGCGCCACCAATCCTACAACGCCGTCGTCGAGATCGAAGACATCATCAACGACTTGGATCCCCTCCTCGATTCTCCATCGCGCACTGCTGCGAGTGCGCCGGAGGGAGCTACCAGTGAGCCGGCGGGCGGGGATCCGCCTCCCACAACCGGAAACATGCCGCCGCCATCGGCCACTCCTCCTCCTCCTCCTCCATTCCCCGAGACTACGGAGGAGGAAAACACTTCTTGCAGCTGCGAGGACATCGCCGCTTCTGCCACTGCTGGAGGCGAGGAAGAAGGAGAGGAGAATGCCGGCAATTGGAGCCACTTTAATTTGGTTCCGTCCTTTCTCCCGGCAATGGAGAAATACGGCTTCGTGCTGAAGGATAAATGGCGGGTGGGGGAAGACGACGTCGAGCCGTCTCCACAACCCGGTGAACACGTGCTTCTGGCATCCTATATCAACAGAGGTATGGGATTTCCACCTTCCATGTTTTTCAGCCAGGTCTTAGACCACTACAAAATCCAACCACATAATCTTCCGCCAAATTACATTTTGTACTTAGCCAGATTCCAGGCCCTCTTTGAGGGTTATCTAGGGATAGAACCCAGCTTGGATTTCTTCTAGTATTGTTTTAACGTTAAACGCAACACTTCTGAGGGTGTACTTCCGACTTGCGGAACCATATCTTTCAACCTCTGTCGGTATAGGGAGGATTAGTTCCCCAAGATCAAAACCTTCGAGTCCGTCAAATTCTGGACGGGCTCGTTTTTCTATCACGTGGATGTTCCGTTTCATGGAAAGGAAACGGGCATTCCGCCTTTCGTCAATTTCGCGGTCACGCCCCAAGACAATTGGGCGTTGGACGCGGTCTAGGTTCTGCCTCCAGACCTGATGAGAACCAAGAGGCGAATCGCAAAACTCGTCTCTTCCACTCCTCCGTTAACCGGCATGGACACGATCATATGCTGGTTCGGAAGGCGGATTCATCCCCTCGCTTATCGCGGCAAACGGCTCCTGTGTGAATACACGGTCCCGGGCAATGCGATGAGGGCAACAAAGAGCGCTTTGACCAAAAAAAGGAGTTCAAAAGTGCATGAACCAACTCGTCTCTACTCGTGACCAATATGAGGAGAGCTGGGAAATGTATCACGCGAAGAACCCTTCTCCCAAGGTACGTTTTTGTCATTTGGGGAATTTCTTGAGTTCCATCGTTTCTCGGATGTTTATACTAATCTAGGATTTGGGTTATTTCTTTTTCAGCTCCTTGAACTTGCTAAAAGAGAGCTTGCCACCGATGACGAGTTGGCTACGCTACGAGCCAACTTTCAGTCTGGAGGGAGGAAACGCAAGAAGGCATCCACTAGCTAGGAAGTCATCGACCTTGACGGTGTGCCCGTTGCCACCTCCAGTTAAAAACCCGGAGTTTTCATATTTGCATGGTTTTTGTTGCATGTTCTTCTTTCTCGGAATCTCAATCTTGGATTTTTCTTATTTTTTTCTTTTCTACCCTTGCCCCTACCACTTTGAAGGGAAAAGGCCGGAAGAAACTGAAGGCTGCTGCCCACAGAGGAGCAAAGTCGTCTCCCTCCGCTGCCTTAGATACTCCAATGGCGGCTAGAGAAGATAACTCGGCTGCTCGGGAGGAGCCTCTGCAGTCCAGCCAGCCCGTTGCATCCAACTCGGATTTGCGGGAAAGGGCGGCGCCTGATGAAGATGGGCCTTCTAATCTTCCCAAGGAAGATCCAATCCCCACCTTTGACGAAAAGTTCAAGGTAAAGAAAGAAGATTGTTTTGACGAACACGGTTATATTCATTTGTGGGAAAAAAAACTCTCTGCCCGAGCTCCCTTGGTTCGTCCTTGGCCCAAATCCGGCCTAGTTGTACGAAATAATTACGTGTTCTCGCCTCGCTAGGTTATACAAGACGACATCCACCACATGGGTATTACCTTTGCGAAATACGCCAAGGAATTCTCCGAGGATCTCGCTGGTTTGCAAAGGATTCCCAAGGTGATATATCTAGCCCCCAATTATTAAGACAAATCTATTCTTTCTGTTTTTGCCTTAATGATTTTCTCTTTTGTCTGCTTATTTTTTACTAAGCAAATTTTCCTTTGTGTATTTCTTACCAAACCGCCGGGAACATAAACGTGGAAGTTTTCGACAAGCTTACCATTAAGAACCAAGAGATTAGGTCTCTTCTTGGTATTCTTAGTGAGAAAAACTCGGAATTAGCCGTGGTTCAGCGGCAGCTAAAGGTCACAGTAGGTAAATGTCTTTCTCCATTCTTACTGTTGTTTTCTGAACTTTTTCTAAGTCTTTTTTTCCAAGTTTTGAACTCTTCAATTTTCATTCTTTTCAGCTTCTTTGGCTAAGGCCAAACAAATTGCTAAAGATTCTGGCAATGCTGAAACCCTCCGGAAGGAAAATTCGGAACTTTACAAGATGACTCTAAAGCTCCAAAAATACCTAATGGCAAGCCAACTGGCTGTCGGATTGGCCAAGTCCCGCGCTTCTTCTCAAGCTGAGAAGGATAAGGCGACTATCCGGGACCTAGAGAATGCCCTCAACCAACGCCTTGAAGAAGTCGTTGAGATGGATAAAATTCTCGATAAGTTTATGTTACTTTACCAAGTTTTGTCTTTATTATTTGTGCAGTATGCCTCCCTTTTTCCTCCTTCCATGTTTTCTAACCTATCTTGGTTTTTTCAACTGAAGGGAATCATCTGCTTACCCGGATTGACAGAATCCGAGCTTTTGGGAAAATCATCACCGACCTCAAGACTGCGGGGATGCTACTTATTAATAAGTGCATTCCCGTCAAAGCTAGCGATTACTCGGAAGTCAGCAAACGTCCGGAGGCCATTGAAGAGGTGGTCGGCTCAAGGGATTCCTAGCTCCCATCTACTGCCCGGGGTGGTGTGTGCATGGCCCTTGGGCTAATGCGTATGCATTACACCACCTCGAAGTCCTGGTGCGTTGCTACCGGTATCCCTCAAGGATATACAGAAGCTCAGAGGGAGGATATCTTTGAGTCTGTCAAGGGGCAAGCCTCCAAGATAGCTCGGATGGTGTCAACCTCCACATTCTACCCGGAGGAAGAGATTCCAGCAACTCCGGAGAACCCCGGCGACAGCGACGAGGAGTATGAGGATGCCGCCTAGTTCCCGCGTAGACAACCGAGAAAATAGAAGCATTACTATTCTTACAATGTAATATAAATTGTAATGCTATCTATCTTTTGTATAAATAAGCACTTATCCTTTTGCAGTAAAGTTTTAATTCTTTGCAAGTTTTTCAGAGTTTTAATTCCTTTCCTTCTAAGTTCTCTAGTTTGTACGGTTTAACTTTCCTTAGTGTTGAAGTGGCTCGAAAGTATGTAATCTTCACGCCAAGTGACTGGGTTCAGACCTATCAGCCAAAACTCGGAATCATGGATTATACTTAGGCACTTTTACTTACTAATTCCAGTGACCCAACACACAAACGATCAGATAATACTTAGGAAAAATAAGGAATTTGAAAAGTATGAACCTCAGGCACGCAGGCACAATCTGAGTTTCTTGAGCCTCCTTAGGCTATAAAAGCATTCAGTTTTATAACTCCGAGCACGCAGGAAAAATTCGGGTTAGATAAGACGAGAGTATGCTTTTTAAACAATGACAACAAGACAAACAAATAAGCATAATTTTTGGCACCTTTATTTCATGATCTTAAAGATGTTTACATAGAATTTGAACTAAGTGTAGAAGGGACGTAACTGCCAGATGCTCCAGGGCCTCTTTGTCTCTCCTAGTTCTACATCTATCTTTCTTTTTCACTTGCGATTTGGATTTTGGGGATCATCTTCCATGTCTTGAATGTCTACAAGATAATATGACCCATTTTCATAGCTTTGCTAATGATAAATGGTCCCTCCGAGATTGGGGCTAGTTTGTGCTTCCTATCATGTACCAATCTTAGCACCAAATCACCTTCTTTGAAAGAACGGTGTTTGATTTTCCGACTATGATAACGTCGCAGTCCTTGGTGATAAATGGCGGATCTTTGTAACAAAAGTTCTCGTTCTTCTTCTAAGAGATCGACGGCATTCTGTCGTGCGTTTTTTGGCATCCAGGTCATCGCACGCCTGCACGCGTGGGCTATCATGGATCGTGTCCGTAGGAAGCACTACTTCTGCACCATAAACCAGGAAAAAAAGGTGTTTGCCTTGTTGATCTATTTGGCGTTGTTCGAATACTCCAAAGCACAGAAGGTAATTCTTTTACCCATGCTCCAGCTGCTCTATGAAGAGGAGATTCGAGTCTTGATCGTATTCCTTGCAGGATTGAACTATTCATTCGCTCAAACTGTCCATTGGATGTGGGTGTGCCACAGATGCAAGATCTAGGCGAATTCCTGTTTGTCGGCAGTATTTTGCCAACTCTCCAATAGAGAAATTATTTATCCCGTTATCCGTGATTATGCTATGTGGAACTCCATATCGCATGACTATGTCTATGATGAAATTTCTGGCTGTCGCACCGTCAAGTGTTTTGATGGGTTTTGCATCCACACACTTGGTATACTTATCTACTTCAGTGAGTAGATGTGTAAGTCTGCCTCTTACATTTTTTAATGGTCCCATCATATCTAGCCCCTAGACCGCAAATGGCCATGTTATGGGGATAGTTTTGAGTGCTTGAGCTGACATATTTGTCTGCTTGGCGTAATACTGACATCCGGCACATGTATTCACTATGTGCTCCGCGTCTGTCTTGACTGCACGGGATGCTTTTTTAACTATGTTTTTTTATTGAGCATGATGTCCGCAATCTCCTGCATGCATTTCCTGTAGAATCTCTCGTCCTTCCTCTGGCGAAATACATCGCTAAAAAATTCCGACCGTGCTGCGTTTATACAGGCAACATTGATTACCGTGTGTCCTTTGCATCGGTGTTGTCTCTGCCTTTGCAAGACTTCATCTGCTCCATCGGGGAACTTCTGATCGACTAAGAAGTTTAAGTATGGAATTATCCCATCCGGGTTAACGAGAAAAACTTCTATTGACTCAGAAACTAGAGGATAGTCAACATCCCCATCTTTTATTGATGGTTCATGCAAATGTTGGCCAAATACACCAGGTGGTAGAGTTTTCACTCTTCCGAGCCCATGCGGGCTATAGCATCCGCGTTCCAGTTTTCTTCCCTTTTGATATGAAGTACTTCAAATCCTAGGAAGGAAATGGCAAACTCGCCAAGTGTTCTCCGATATTCGGCCATGATGGGGCTTTTCGCATCCCATGTTTGGTTTAGGTGGTTATGCACCAAATCCGAGTCACCATAACAAAGTATACGCTTAACACCTATCTTCTTTGCGATATGCAAGCCATGAGGAAATGTTTCGTATTCTGCCACATTGTTGCTGGCGTTAAAGTGTATTCGTAATACATATTCCATTATGTCGCCTTTTGGATATTTAAGCACTACACCAGCTCCAACGCCTTCTTTCATTTTGGATCCATCGAAATGCATGATCCAATATTCCGACTCCGGCATTGGTGTGCTTTCCATTGCTTCTGTCCAATCAGCCACGAAATCTGCCAACACCTGGGATTTAATTGTCGTCCGGGGTTGGTACTTAATGTCGAACGCAGCGAGCTCAATGCCCCATTTGGCTACTCTGCCTGTTGCCTCCGCATTGTTTATAATATCCCCTAGTGGTGCTTTGCTTACCACTGTTATGGAATGTCCTTGGAAATAATGACGGAGTTTTCGAGATGCGAAAAATATGCCATATGCCAGTGTTTGATAATGTGGATACCTTTTATTTTACTCGGAGAATACCTCGCTGACGTAATACACCGGATGTTGATCTGGAATACTTTGCTCGTCTTTCCACAATTATCACTGCGCTAATAACCATGTTAGTTGCTGTAAGATACAGTAACATGGGTTCTTCGTCTTTTGGTGATGCCAAAATCGGGGCTTTCATCAAGGTTTCCTTTAACTGGGTTAATGCTTTGTCTGCCTCTTCTGTCCATTCAAATTTGTCGGATTTCTTCAACAATTTGTATAATGGCAGATCTTTGTCCCCAAGTCGGCTTATAAACCTGCTAACGGCGGCTGCAGAACTCGTTAGTCTTTGGACATCTTTTAGACATGTAGGTCTTGTAATGTTCAAGATTGTCTTGATCTTTTATGGGTTTACCTCTATTCCTTTGTGAGAAACGATAAAACCCAGAAGCTTTCCTGAGGGAACCCCGAATACGCACTTTAATGGATTTAACTTCATTTTATAAGTATGCAGGTTTTCGAAGGTTTCTCGTAGATCTTCAAGGAGTGTATCCTTTTCCTTGGAAACAACAGCAATATAATCCACATACACATGGACGTTTTTGCCGATTTGACTATGCAAACATCTTTGCATGCAACGCTGGTATGTTGCTCCGGCATTCTTGAAGCCAAAAGGCATGGTTATGTAATAGTATGTTCTATATGGGGTTATGAAAGAAGTTTTTATTTGGTCTTCTTCCTTCATACGTTTCTGATGGTACCCGGAATAAGCGTCCAAAAAGCATAAAATCTCAAAGCCAGCAGTGGCATCTATTATTTGATTGATTTGTGGTAATGTGAACCTATCTTTTGGACACAATTTGTTCAAGCCAGTGTAATCTATACACATCCTAAGAACAATACTATCCTTCTTCGGGACTAATATTGGGTTCGCATACCAATCAATATGTATAACTTCCCGGATAAAATCAGCTGCTAAAAGTCAGATAATCTCCTTGCCTATAGCCTTCCGCCTTCTTCCGTCGAAATGACGGAGACCTTGTTTGACGAGTTTTGATCCTGGAATTACTTTGAGTTGGTTCTCAGCAAGTTCCCTGGGAATACCTGGCATATTAGAAGGACACCAGGAAAAAATGTCCCAGTTCTCACGTAGGAACTTGATGAGCGCGCTTTCCTATTTGTCGGTCATTTCTGTTCCCACTATGACAAATTTTGTCGGATCTTTGGGATCTAGGATGACCTGTCTTGTATTCTCCGAGGCTTTGAAACTATCTGCCGGCTTCCGGCTTTCTTTTCCTGCCGGCATTTGTGTCGGCGATACTTCTTTAGCTAGCTCCTTTAGTTCCTCCTTCTGAATCACTTGTTTAGCACAAGGGGAATTTCCTTTCTCCAGCTCGTCGCCAATTTGAAGTCACCGGATATGGTGATTATGTCGTGGGATAATCACGGCAGACGTTACCGGGGGTAACTTATCTTGGGGCAATTCGACTCTAGTGTTTGGGAGAGGGTTTTGCTCAGGGGAAATCATGGTGACAAACGATCTGGTAGCCGGCAATCAAGTCGCCGAGTCTCCGATCTAGGTTTATTATCTCAACTCTGGTATTACAGGGAATACTCGAATAGCTAGTGAAACTCGTGTCTAATCTAACCCTAGGAGCCGGCTTATATAATATCCGGCCCCCATGGCCCCCTATCCAAGGCATACTCGGAGTCCTACTTGGGCACCGCTTACAAACCCTAAGTTTCCTTATCGAAACCCACAATCCGGGTTACAAGGCCTACGCTCTTGGGCCTTCTAGAAACTCCTTAAGCCGGGTCTTGCGCAGCTCCCTTTGGGCCGAGTTACACCTTGACGTTAGCCTACCGGGTTATCATCCCTCCATCAGATTACTCCTCCTTTTGGCCCTGGCATCTTTAGCTTGTTATAAATATAACATGATCTTGCCATAAATTTTGCGAAAGCCGGACGTCCGAGTAGTCCGAGTATTGCGTGATAAACACTTTCGAACGGTACAACCTCGAACGAGATCCTTTCCTGACGGAAGTGTTTCCTCTTTACAAAGGTTACATCTAGGGAAATTTCTCCTAGGGATTGTGCTTGCCTGCCAGGAACAATACCATGAAACGTATGGTACTGTGATTGAGCTGGGTCTCGGAGATGCGTAGCTGCTTCAATGTACTCAAGTACATGATATTGATACTGGATCCTCCATTGATCGGCACTCTTTTGAGCCTATTATTTTGAACAATAGGGCTTACAACCAAAGCATGTGTGCCAGGTTCTGGAATGTTTCTGGGATGATCAGATTGATCCCAGGTAATTGGCGTATTTGAATACTTCAAGTACTTTGGGGTTGGAGGTACAACCGCGTTGATTTCTCGAAGTGTTCTTTTTGCCTGTTTTGCTGAGGGAGTTGCCAGGAAAGTTATGTTACATTCTCCTTCAACTCTCGGGAATTTTGGTTCTCCTTCCATTGTTGTTTCTAGATTTTATCATCAGTGTCCGATTCACTTTCTTCTTTTCCAGCTTTTGGCTTTTGCTTGTTGAACTTCCTTTTGGACTTCTTTCCTTTATTCTCGGATCCTGCAGTACATTTCATGTGCTTGTTAAGGCGGCACTGCGCATTGGTCTGGGTAGGTTTCTGAAATTGCGAATGGTGGACACAGTTTTCCGACTTAATCTTTTCCCACTCTTCCTTAGAGTAGGAGATGGGTATTGTGTTTCTTCCCTTCCATTTTCTTCCATTGTCTTTTCCAAAGGTTAAGTTTACTTCTTTGGGTTTTGGTTGTGCCTCATAAGTTGCCTTCTTTTCAGAGTGATTCGCCTTTTTGGCCAGGACCAAAGCATCAATGTTTCCGCCTCTCACTCTGATGTCATCTCCAGTCGCTGCATGCTCATTGGCGGTGGTGAGCATAGATCCGAGATCTTTGTGCTCTTTTGAACCAACCATGAACGGTACGAGGCCGGGTTTCAAGTCGTTGATGAAAGCATGCATTGCTTGTACATGACTTACTCCAGAGCAATTGTTCTTCATTGCAGTCCATCTTGAGATAAAGTCGACATACGACTCATCCTTATATTGCACGCAACAGTTCAGCTGGTTGATACTCTTAGGTTTCTTGTACGTACCCCGGAAGTGTTGAGTGAATACTCTAGCCATATCGTCCTAGCTATCTACTGTTCTTGACGGTAGCCCGTTGATCCAATCTCTGGCTCCATCCAATAACATTAGGGTAAGAAACTTTACAGCCTCTAAATATGTCTCTTTGTTAATCTAGACGGCAGTATAGTAATCTGAAAGCCATGTGCCCGGGTTAGTACTTCCGGTATACTTTTGATAAGTTGGACCAACTTTGGCGAAGCCAGAGTGTAGACTAATTTTTGGGATCATGTCGGTGAAACACTTAGGTCCAAAGTATAGATCGTCTCTTTCCACCTTATCGACGTGTGCGGAATATCTTCCAGCTGAATGGACAGAAGGGGATCTGCTCCATTCTGGTCCATTGTTGCGCGAGTACACTCTTCTGGGATTATTCCTATTTCTTCCGTTATCATGTCCTTTGGAATAAGGCGGAGTTCTACTCCTTGGCCTTTCTTTGTTCCTAGAAGGAGTACGGTATCTCTCACGCCTGTGAGGATTATCATATCTTCCGGCTTTATCAGCTTGGCGTCTCGGGGCGTCTTTCCGGTTCTTTTCCTCCCGTTCTTTGTTACCACGGGGATTATTTCCGCCTTTCGGCACATGGGGTCCTGTTTTGGACGCTGCGTCCCTACTGTCGGGGATTTTCTCGTCCTTTTTAGGGTATCCCTTCTTTTCCTTAGAATCGTCTGAATCTCCGGGTTCTCGTGGGTCAGGTGCTCCAGCGGCATAATGCTGAGTCATCATGTAACTTGCCTGAACATGCTTGTCCTTGCTGCTGCTGTTGTAATGCTTTTTCGAGGAAAGCATACACTCCATGCAGTTTTTCTTCCTTTAAATACAGATCATCATTAAGGATGGCAAACGCGGCTTCTACGTTTTCGGCTGCACTTTTATAGATGTGTTCGCCCTTAGCATTTAAGTTGTTAACCTGTCTTTGCAAAGAAGGGTTTTGGAGCCGTTCTTTTGCTGGCAGTACATCCGGTTTTGAAATTCCGGGTAATCTTGTGGGTTTTATCCCGGACATGTTCCGACGCTCGAATTCCTCAATTTCTTCCTAGTTTGCCTTTATATCGGCCTGGGCTTTGAGTATATTTTCCTGAGAGCGTAATAGATGTTGTTGTTGCCATATAAGGGCTTGCCTCCTGACTTCCAGCACTTCCGGTGGTTCATGAGGTGCAACCATGGTTTCAATCAGATCGATCTCGTCCTGTTCTAACATTTTTGGAGCAGGGATTTCATTCTTTTTCTTCTCCACGGGTTTGACTCTGCTGCTTCCTCCTATTTCCAGGTTTTGGTTGGCAATGTCTGACATCTTTTTCTTCTGGAGTTTAGATTGGAGTCTCTTAGCAGATTTCTTCTTCTTCTTGGAAGAAGGGGGTTTCTTGCTAGTTCCTCCTCTGTAAGTTCTCTGACATCAGGGTAAGTTGTACTAGCTTCACCTTCCTCTTCTTCTTCATCTGGCGGACGTGTTTTGGGATCTTCATCTTCCTCCTTGACAGAATATTTCTTTCTCCTCGGCAACAGCGCCAGAAAATCCTTGTTGCTTCACCTTAATGGTGCCTTGAGGCGCCAGAAATCCTTTGTTATGGATGGTGTGTTGGGAACCCCAAGAGGAGGGTGTGATGAGTGCAGCAGTAAGAATTTCCCTCAATTAAGAACCAAGTTTATCAATCCATGAGGAGAAAGAGGATCTTCGGAAGTTGATGCCACTCACGGTGGTGATGGCGCCTCACCGGTGTCAGCGCGGAACCTGCACACAACACAACCAAAATACTTTGTCCCAACGATACAGTGAGGTTGTCAATCTCACCAATCTTGCTGAAAACAAATATTAGACGTATAGTGTGGAAAATAGTGTATGCTTGCAGTAAGTAAAGAAAGCAGGGAATTGTAGTGGTTTGTTTAACAGTGTAGGAAAATGGACCGGGGTTCATAGGTTCACTAGCGGTGTCTCTCCATAAAAGATAGCATGCTGGGTGAACAAATTACGGCTATGCAATTGACAAATAGAGGTTGCACCGTAGTGCACATTCATGACATGATGACTACTATGATATTTAGTGCGGGAATTACAACAATATACATAGACCGTAATCCAACTGCATCTGTGACTAATAATCCACCCTCGGGTTATCATGCGAACCCCCTTAGGTATTAAGTTGCAAGCAACAGATAATCGCATTAAGCAATGTGTGTAATGTAAGCAATGATTATGCACGCAGGGCACTCACACCGCTGTTTTCTCCCTAGTGGCAACAACACGTCCTCCCCCGTCACGTTTTTGTCACTCGAGCACAGGCGAAAAGGGGGCATGAACCCAACTATCGAGCATAAATACTCCCTCTTGGAGTCACTAGCAACTACTTGGCCAGAGCAACCACTAGCGATGGAAAGCATGCAAGATCACAAATAACATATGCAATAAAGACTATAATCAACTTGGCATAAGTTCAATATTCATCAGATCCCAGTAAACACAGCACATAGACGTACATAAGAATAATCTCGATCATGTTAGGCAGCTCACGGGATCTAAACATTGAGGCATAGGAGGAGAAGACAACCATCTAGCTAATGCTATGGACCCGTAGTCCAAGGTTGAACTACTCACGCATCACTCCAAAGGCAGGCATGGTGATGAAGATGCCTCCGGGTGATGATCTCCTCTCCGGTAGGGTGCCGGGAGACATCTTCAGAGCCCCCCTGATCTAGGGTTGACAATGACGGCGGCTGCGGAACTTTTCGGGGATTTTTGATCGAGTGCTTAGGGTTTTCCTTCGGAGAGGAACAAATAGGCGAAAGGGCAAAGGCAGTGGATCCCTAGGGGCCCCACACCACCCCCCGGCGCGGCCAAGGGGGCGCGCCGCGCTATGGTGTGGCCCCCCTAAGCCCCCCCCCCCTCCGGGTCTCTTCGGGACTCCGTGAAACCTTCGGGAATTCTAAGACTTCCGAGCTTCGAATTTTCCAATTCCGAGATATTTCCATAACAATTTTTCTGAAACTAAAAAGAGCAGAAAACAGGGAACTGGCTCTATGGCATCTTGTCAATAGGTTAGTTTGGAAAATCAATAAAAATGACATAAAGAAGGGAGAAAACATGTAGCAATTGGCATAATATCATCATGGAACATCAGAAATTATAGATACGTTGGAGACGTATCAGGACTGTGGCTAGACTTTTTCATATCATGCTAGATGTTATTTTAATTCTAAAGCCTAGTGGTTATTTAGTAGCATGATTTGTCTCAAATAGCTGACAGTGTTTAATGTCCCATCGAAAGAATCATGAGTTGTTCTTGTCATGTTGAAGCATACATTTGTGGTGTTCTCCTTTTAATGTTTTATTTGGTTGACTTGGCGTATGCTTACACCATGTTTATGACTACGAACCAGTCACTTATAGCTTCTATGATAATTTAGTTTTTGAAATTGTTGTACCACTTATGCTTTGATTAATGATGTTTTTGTCGCTATGCATGATTATGGACATTATTGCTCTCTTGATTTGTCGCTCCCAGTATTTTGCTAGTATCCACATGTACCGAGTATGAGCTCTACTTGTGCACCCAACTCCCTAAAACCCAATTTTGCCAAATGTGTCCACCATACCTACCTACATGTGGTATTTAACTGCCACTCCAAAGTAAATTGCTCATGTGTTACCCTTAAAACTTTCAAAATTACTCATGTTTTGTCTTCCCGTTTTAGCTCATGAGGACGTAAATAGAGAATCTTTATCTCACTTGTTGATTGGATTTTCACACCCTGGACTAGTGGCTTCATCCGATTATCCAATTGATAGAAGAGCTGGCAGCGGGGTGCCAAGCCCCAAATTAATACAAACAAATTCTCTTCACTATTTTTGCCCCTGATTTATCAGTCAAAGCATAATTGTGTAAACAAAAGAGAAAGAGGGATGACCTTCTACCCAGATGCGTCCTTCTATGGGAGCCGCTCTTGTGAATTCTTGTTGGCTTGTGAGGTACTGTATTTTCTGTTTACCATTCGTTGACATAAGCATACACACATCTCTAAAAAATAGATACTCCTCCATGGTATGTGATTGTTGGCAGGCACCCGAGGATTCGGGTAGCCATCGTTTGTGAAAGAAGGTTGGGAGGAGTGTCAAACATTTTATACCTCTGTTTAATAAAATAACATCTCTAGCACATGAGTGATCCCTGCTTCCTTCTGCGAAGGGTCTTTCTTTTACTTTTATGTTGAGTCTCCATCTTCTAACTTTATGCACAGTTGAGAGAGCATCGTTGCCATTCTGAGTTTAATGTGTATTTGCCCCCATAAACATTATTAATTGATTCACGATGTGTTATTGTTTGTTCTCAAATTATTTGTTCTAGTCTTCCTCTTAAACTTTGAAGGAGTCATGGCATTTATGTTTTGCCCCACTCTTAAGGACAAGCGAAATATCACTTTGCCATGTTATCTCTATGGTTGAAACAAACGTATATCTTTCGAGTGCATTATTATTCATGATATTTTATTTGTGTTACTTCTCCTGATGCGAGGTGATTACTATGATTTATTCTTAAAAATTTATCTATCATGCTTGTGTTTAAAGTACCATGATCTCAGCTTACATATGCTTTCACAATTTAGAAGATCTATTTTATGTTGGTATCATGTCACCTCAGAAATTATGTGTTTTTATCGTTTACCTACTCGATGACGAGTAGGAACTAAGCTTGGGGATGTTGATACGTCATAAACGTATCCTTAATTTCTGATGTTCCATGTTGTTTTCATGTTATTTTCTACATGTTTGATATACACTTTATGTCATTTTTATCAATTTCCGAGACTAACCTATTGACAAGATGCCACAGAGCCAGTTCCCTGTTTTCTTCTGTTTTTAGTTTCAAAAAAGTTGTTCTGGAAATATTCGTGGAATTGGAAAATTCGAAGCCCGGAAGTCTTAGAATTCCCGGAGGTTCCACGGAATCCCGAAGAGACCCGGAGAGGGGCCACAGGGGGCACACCATAGGGTGGCGCGCCCCCTGGCCGCACCTGGGTGTGGTGTTGGCCCCTCGGGCGTCCACCTCCGTCACCCTTTCACCTATATAATCCCCTCGATACGTGAACCCTAAATATATCCCACTTTTTTCCGAGAAACACCCGAGGCCGCCGTCATCGTCATCCTGAGACCGGGAGGGTTCTGGAGCTCTCCCCGGCACCCTGCCGGGAGAGAAATTCATCACCGGAGGTGTCTACACCACCATGCCCTCCTCCGAAGTGATGCGTGAGTAGTTCATACCTGGACTACGGGTCCATAGCAGTAGCTAGATGGTTGTCGTCTCCACTTTATGCCTCATGTTTAGATCTCGTGAGCTGCCCTACATGATCGAGCTCATCTTTATGTAATGCTACATGTTGTGTTTGCTGGGATCCGGTGAATGTTGAATGCTATGTCTTCTGATTATCAATCTATCATGTTATATTCATCATATGTTATTTATGATCTTCCATGCTCTCGTTATTATTAGATGATATGGCCAAGTAGATGCTAGTAAATCCAAGAGGGAGTATTTATGCTCGATAGTGGGTTCATGCCTCCTTTGCCTCTGTGCTAGAGTGACAGAAACGTGATGGGTGGAGGATGTGATGTTGCCATTAGGGAGAAAACAACGGTGTTTACTTCGTTTACATTGTTTACATTACACACTTTGCTTATTGCGATTATCTTTTGCTTTCAACTTAATACCCAACGTTTGTTCGGATGATATTTGGAGGGTGGATTAGTAGTCATATATGCAGTTGGATGACGGTCTATGTATCTTGTTGTAATGCCCGCATGAATCACATAGTAATATTTATGTCTTGCATATGCACTACGGTGCAGCCTTCATATCTTTCAATTTCCCAGCTATAATTTATTCACCACACATGTTATTTATCTTTCACGGAGAGACACCACTAGTGAACTGTGGACCCCGGTCCATTTTCTCATACTCATAATACACACACTGCTTGCACTGTTTTCACATTGCTGCTACTGTTCTCATGATGTTTTCCACACCATTCATTTAACCTCTTTGTGTTCAGGAAAACCAGTGAGATTGACAACCTCACTGCTTCGTTGGGGCAAAGTGATTTTATTGTGTTGTGTAGGTTCCACATTGCTGCTGAACCGGTAGTGCTCCCTGCCATCTCAGCTGCATCAACCTTCTGAAGTTACTCCTTCCTCCTACTGGTCGATTCAACCTTGTTTCTTTCTGAGGGAACCTTGATACTGTGCTCTTCATACCTTCCTCTTGGGGTCTCTCAACGAACGTGTGTTACACGCACATCAATAGTCTTCACTTGAACCTCAGAGGTGCCCTGGCATTTATGTTTTGCTCCACTATTAAGGGAAAGCGAGATACCACTTTATCACACCCTACTATGAACATTGCAATCGTGGGAATTGATATATTTCATGTTGTGTTTTATTAGTGTGTTGGAATCTCTTCATGGTTTGCATAACTATTAGGTGGATTTATGTAGCATACTTCTTATTATGAATTTCCTAAGCACTTGATCATATGGTGAGAATATTTACATCATATGAAACAAATGTGTTCGTAAAATTCTTTTATCACACTCAGTTGTTAACTAAATTGCTTGAGGACAAGCAATAAGCTAGGCTTGGGGGAGTTGATACGTCCAAAACGTATCTCCTTTTCCGAACAATTCTGATATTGTTTTCTTCTAAACTTGTGAGTTTTGGATACAACTAACACGGACTATCGCTGTTTTCAGCAGAATTACCTTGGTGTCTTGTTTTTGTGCAGAAAAATCAACTTTCAGGAAATTTCCCGGAAAATATCCCGAAGTCTTTATTTCACCCGAAGACCCCAGGAGCCATAAGAAGAGCCGGAGGGGGCATGGAGGGGCCAACACCATAGGTGGGCGCCCCCCTGGCCGCGCCGCCTGGTGGTGTGGCCGCCTCAGCCACCTCCTCGGGCCCCCCTTTCGACTACTTAAGCCTTGTAACCTAAAAAACCGAGGGTTTTGTCATATTCTAGAGAAACACACCTGAGCGCTGATGCCGCCGCCTCGAAACCCATTTCGGGGATTAGAAGTTCCTGTTCTGGCACCCTACCGGGACTGGGATTCGAAGGAGATCATGCCATCGTCACCGCCACCAAATCTCCATCAACCATCCATGATTCCCCTGTCCATGTGTGAGTAATCCCCGCTGCAGGCTGAAAGGGATGGTAGGGATTGGATGAGATCGATCATGTAATAATGCCAGATTGTTAGGGCATAGTGTCTAGTATCCGTTGTTAGTGCTATATATCGTTGTTGCAACTTGTTATGCTTAATGCTTGTCACTAGGGCCTGAGTGTCATGATCTCAGATCTAAACATGTTATTGTTTCATGATTATAATTATGTTTCTTGATCATATCTGCAAGTTGTTTACACATATCGTTGTTCGGAACCCGAGGCCCCAAAGTGACATTAATTGGGACAACTAGAGGGGATGGCTGCGATGAGTGGATCACATGTATTCATGGAGTGTTAATGCTTTGCTCTGGTGCTTTATAAAAGGAGCACCTTAATTACTAGTAGTTTCCCTTGAGGTCCCGCTGGAACGGGCTGGTAGGACAAAAGATGGTGTGCAAATTTCTCATTGCGAGCACGCACGACTAAATTGGAACACATGTGTATGGTTTTCCTAATACTTGGATGCTTTATTATTATCCATCTGCAATTCCCACGTTATTATTATTACATGAACTATCTTATCCATGCAACGCCCGTTCGTCCATTCCCTATGCCTACAGTATTTTAATCCAGCTGTTTTCCACGATTGCTATTGTTGTTGTTGTTGTTGTTTTACTCCTGCTGTTATTATACTTCTGCTGCTGTTATAAAACTATTACCACTGATAAATTGTTGCGAGCAAGTCTACTTTCAGGTGCAACTGAACTGACAACTCATTTGTTGGCTTATAAATATTCTTTGGCTCCCCTTGTGTCGAATCAATAAATTTGGGTTTTACTTCCCTCGAAGAATGTTGCGATCCCCTATAATTGTGGGTCATAAGCGGACAAGCACCAATCACCGAGATACAACGCATGTGCGAGATAGAATCAATGCAGAGGAAGCCTGTCAAGAATCAGCGGGCAACCAGTGAGACGCGTACCCAACAGAAACATTGTAATTTTTTATTCCTCTCCTTTTTAAGGAAAAGATAAAGCCACGAAGAAGAACAGCCGGCCGACAAAGACAACAGTGACGACAGTCCTAGATGGGATCAGCACAATTTGCAACGTGCGATAAAAATAGGAACCTAGGATTTGCTACCATCTTAGGAATAGCAACTTGGTATTATTGGGAGGAAAAGGTCATCATATATACATGTATAGGTGAATGCCAAAAGGATGGAATGCAAAGGGCCGAAGGCCAACATAAATACAACTCTAACAGAAAAAATGTCGCAAAGCTTCCGTCGTCAAGGATCACACATGTAATCCCTCTTATGGTGTGAACATGTAAGCTTGTATCAACCCGCCATCGCTCCATCGTCCAGGACTCGGTACCGACAAAGAGAGACAACATTGTGGAATTGCTAATTGGTAGATCTAATCAACTGTGATTAAAGCTATGTGATTATGGAAGTTCTCAACACATGATACAGAATAACAATTAGAGCTACGTCTAATTAGGAGAAGACACTCAAAAACCAATTAGAATAAGCCAAAATCCAATTAGGGGGGCTCTAATTAGATAATCTAATTAGAGGCTCTAATTCTACTAGAGATAGATAGATAGAGAGAGAGAGGTTTCAGTAATCCCTCCCACAATCCGCACCAAGAGGAGGTGGCCGCACCCCTCCTCCTAGCCCAACTCGGATTGGACTCCCTCTCCTTCCTTTTCCCTTTTTCTCCTTTTTTCTTTGGCCTTTTTATTTTCTCTCTTGAACCAAATAAGGAAGGGACCAGGGGATGATGGTGCGCCTTATGTGGTTCCCTCGGACCCACATGGCAGCCCCCACAACTGTGTGCGGCCATGGCACATTCCTGCCCCCTTTTGGCAATTCCCCTTCTCGGTTTTTGCCCAAAACTCTTCTGCAACCCTGTGACCCCAATAGATAAAATCATAGAACTTAGTTAATGATGTTATAAACATATTTATACCATCCCGGGATATCTCATGCCCTCCGTTTTATCTCTTATAAATTTTTTCCTTCCATCGACATTATTTCTCTCTTATAATAACTTCCCCGAAACACCTCCGATTGACACCAAACTTGTTTCTATGACATCCTCATATCGACATAAAACATTCATAAAACCATTAGCACAAAAGCTATTCTCTCAATTAAAGGTTGGAACGTCTTAAGAGTGTGACCCGTAAAGGATAGGTAACACACATACATGTTCGGAAACGTACCGAACAATAACCAACAATGGGGCCATGGGCGCCCATGATGGCTCTTGTGTGTCCAAAAAGAGCGAGGGAACCTTAAAGTTACTCATTTACTTATTCCCTAGTATGATATCATGAGGTGAGACAATATGCTCTAGTATGATCAAACCATTTGATCATAACACATATAAAACTCGTACCGATATCGTTCTCTTTTCTCATCCATATCCCCGATGTCCTTGTGATAAATCACACTGTGTCTGGCGAGACGATTGGTTGACATAAGTGATACTGAGATGGACCATAGCATGTATATGTTCATCGTCTGGGGGACTTAAGTACTATTCTTGAACGATCTCAGTTCCATTACATGCTCTAGATTATACCCAGACGACATAGTTATAATCCCCTATTATGGTGGACGGTTTATGACATCCAAAGTATAACTATTGATTGTGAGGTCACTAGAGATTCTCATAGTATAGGAATCATAGTCAATGACAACTCCATATGTACTTTGCTAAATACATTACAATTGTTAGTCTCTCAGCAAGATCATATGCTTGGGTTATTTCAGTACTATTGTTACCCTAACAATAAACTCTTATGTTTGCTAGACTTTATCAAAGTCCGTGATCAGAAAAACATTATCATCTCACAAACCATAAGCTAATCTTAGAGACAGGATTAGGAACTTTTGTTTGGTTATATGTTGACACCCGCGCAAATGTTTTCCTTTGAAAACTCACTTTTCAAGTACTATATCGGTTATAGCATGGTGACATAAACTTAATTTCTGAACTTAGAGATAGGATAATAAATGAATATTGTTGTATATAGGGCATATCTCCAACAGTCTCCTACTTGCGGTAGAGTCAATAATAGTCTAGTCAGTATAATGTCATAATACCTATGGAAATCTGGTGTTACTCATACTTTGCAAGTGGTTCTTTAGACCATTAGCTTTCACCTTTTGATCCAAGCAACTTGTGATAAACTTGCATTGTATTTATTAGGAATTGTAATTGTGTGAATCTGGTTCCATAGTAGCATTAATAATTCAAAAGTCTCCAAGTGTATTATCATACCGTCTTTTGAGCCTCACTAAGTCGAATGACTTTTATCCAATAACTTGCAATCAACAATTTCTCACATAGTTTTGCAATTGTCCATAGAAATATATTGTAGAGTCCACTCATAATACACTAATGTTGATAATTATGCAACAAACAACATTATCAACTGAAAAATCATAATCTGAATTAAAATCAAAGATTCGATTTTGTAAATCCACTACAAATACATGTGTGATTAAACATCACATAATACTATTTGAAGCTATACAAAATCCCACCGAGTCGTCTTAAATTTGTAATAACACTGTCAATATCTATGTGAGAAACATCTCATCATAATATTCTGGGTTTAGTTACAAAAAATAACTACTTTTATGAGAAAACTTACACTTAAGTTTTCTCCTTTAGAGCATATCTAGCAGACTCACTACCCCGCGCGGAAATGTAAAATAACCGCTTTTTGCGGTTTTGGGAAAAAAAAGTGGCCATAGCAGGCGCAGCAAATCCCGACGGCCCATATTGTTTTTTGAAGGGCACCAGAAAATATCCTCCCTGATCGGCAAAGAAAAGGATTTTGCATCCGCCCCGAGCGGGCCCCCCATTCGTGAAAACCCATGGCGGGAGGGACATTTCAGCACAGCTCCCCTCCCGCTTCCCTTTAGCTGCCAGCCTCCATCGTCTCTTCCCGCGCCACCACCGGTGATTCCGCCCCGAATCTCTCTGTCGCGAGTTTCCCCGCCGGCCCGCAGGATCCGCCACCGATTTTCGAGATCCCAGTGTCTCTACAACGCCTTCCCGTCGCCCCGTGGAGCCAGATTCCGCCCCAGATCGAGCGCGCTGCAGAAGGAGAAGAAGCAGCAGCGGGACGGCCTCTCCATTCACGCCTACGGCGGTGAGTTGTTGCCTATGCTTGGATTTGCAGAGGTTGCGGTACAAATCTCCTCACCCACTTGTTTTTATTTTTTTTGGATTCATAGATGGATTTGACCCCGTGCAAAGAATTTTTGCTCGAGGATTCCTCGTCGGACGACAACTCGGATGTGGAAACCATGCTCGCAAACCAGCGCCAACAGATGATAGTCGTCGTCCTTGCAGTGAAGGATTTCGAGGACAAGCATAGAAGGGTGCGCCGGTGGGAATCGAACGTCAGGCTCTTCTCATCTCTTCCGACGAAGGTACCGAATACGTTGTTCATTGTTCGTTAAAATTGTTGAAGCATGCGAGGCGAACTGCCGTTTCTTCACTCGGCAGAGGAACGCCGCGGGATTAATTGGATTCAGCGCATACCAAAAGATCTCCACCGCGATGAGAATGATTGCTTATGGTATTCCCGTGGACTATATCGATGAGTACCTTCGCATTGCCGCGCTGACAATTCTTGTATTGGATTATTTTTTAATTTTTAGATTTGCAAGTGTTGTAATAATGGACTATTCTTGTACTATACAATGTACAATTTATTTATATTTTACTTGACATGGTTTGATATTAATTGTGTATAGATATGTGATACATATGTGCTGGAATGGTCACATAACAATTGGTTTGAGGGCTCATATTCCGCCATGGCAGAACAGACTTATCAAAACTGAACGGTAAATCAGAAATCCCACCGATTTAGGGTGTCTGTTCCGCCGGACCATTTTTGGCCCATAAAACCGCGTTTTTTGCGCCCCTTTCCCACGCTTAAGGGTCCGCGAGATAAGGGGTCTACTAGAGATGCTCTTATACCGGTTGTTTAAACAATTTAGCACATTGGAAACATACCGGTTCTTATGTTCCTATTCATGACAACGAGGTTGGTGAAACCACAAATTTTGTTACTTGATCTCAACCCTTGCTAGTTTGCTCACCAAGACTACGAACTTCAAGTCTATTTCATAATATCACATAATGCTTATGTTAAAAAAAATTATCTCTTTGAAATTCAAAATTTCTTTTAGGATTACACTTAACACGCACTAGTACAGAAACCCCTTTCTGTGGCTCACCAAAATGGAATTATGTGGCGCACCCCCCCCCCCCTTTTGTTAGGTGCGCTAAAGAATGTACGCCATTAAAATAAAATTCTGTGGCGCACCGAAATCCATGCGCCATAGAATTTTTTTTGAAATGTTTCTGTGGCGCACCCAAAACCATGCGCCATAGAATTTTTTTGAAATATTTATGTGGCGCACCCTCCACCATGCGCCACAGAATTTTTTTTGAATTTCAAAAAAAGCAGATCTGGCCGCCGGAATTTCGAAATTTTGCCGGATGGTGGGTGGAGGAGGAGGAGGAGGAGGGGGTCACCGGAGGTGGTGGTGGTGGTGGAGGAGGAGGAGGAGGAGGAGGAGAGGGTCACCGGAGGTGGAGGTGGTGGATGAGGAGGAGAAAGTGGTGGAGAAGGAAGAGATGGAGGAGGAGGATAAGGTGGTGGAGGAGGAAGAGGTGGAGGAGGAGGATAAGGTGGTGGTGAAGGAGGAGGAGGAGGAGGAGGAGCTCGCCGGAGAAGGTGGAGGAGGAGGAGCTCGCCGGAGAAGGTGGTGGTGGAGGAGTTCGCTGGAGAAGGTGGTGGTGGAGGAGCTCGCCGGAGTTGTTGGAGTAGGAGAAGCTCGTCGGAGAAGGTGGTGGTGGAGGAGCTCGCCGGAGTTGGTAGAGGATAAGAAGTAGCTCGTCAGAGATGGTGGTGGAGGAGGAGGAGGAGGAGCTCGCCGGAGGTGGTTGTGGAGAAGGAGGAGGAGAAGGTGTAGAGTTGAAGTAGAGTAGAGAAAGGGAGAGGAGAAGTGGAGGAAAAGGGAGAAGAGAAGTGGAGAAGAGAAAGGAGAGAAGGAGAAGGAAGAGGGAAAACAGGAGGGTTGTTGGGCGGGATTCAAATTTCGAATCCTGCCCAAAAATTCTATGGCGCACGGGAGGAGGGTGCGCCACAGAAAGATGGCAATTCTATGGCGTACCGGGGTTGGATGCGCGACAGAAAAAAATCCATTTTTTTTATTTTGTAGGAAAAAATCTTCAAATGGTCATAACTTTTTTTTCCTTTTGGAATTTGGAGAATCTAAAAAATCCTCACAGGCCGAAGGCGAGTGAGGTTGAGTTCCTTTTTTTCTCTAGTTTTTTTTTTTGATATCTTGAGCATTTTTTTCCGACATCGTATGCAAAAGTTATGCCCATTTTACTTTTTTAACGAACTTTTGCTTAGAAAGTCGAAATTCATATTTCAAAATTTGGTAAAAAAAAAAGTATACCTTAAACTCTCTATGCATCTATAAGGGATTTATTTTTTTTATGCTTTTGAGACCTGCAACTCTCCCGTGAAAACTAGAAAGGCGTTCCCGGGGGGTGTGGAGTGAAAAAAAAAATTGTGGTTGCATGTGTGGTTGGTGCGCCACAGAAATGTTCGATTCTGTGGCGCACCAATGCCCGTGCGCCATAGAATACGACATTTCTGTGGCGCACCAGATTACGTGCGCCACAGAAATCTTCGCCTGCAATGATTGAGACGGACCCCATCTAGTTTCTGTGGCGCACCCTTCTCCTGTGCGCCACAAAATCCAACATTTCTGTGGCGCATATTTTGGCGTGCGCCACAAAATAATTTCTATGGCCCACCATTCTCTGGTGCGCCACAGAAATCCTTCCATAAAAAGGCAGTTTTCTACTAGTGACGCACATCATAATCATGTTTATTAAACTCCTTAATATATCTCATACATTCTGAATTTAATAAGGCACTTTTTGAAAATTTATTTAAAACTCTTTTAAATCATTTCATGAGTAACTTTCCTTCAATTAGGCTCAACTGAATGAAAATATGATATCTAGCTCCCACTGACTTTTCGGTCCCTTCACTTTGTATAATGAAAAGAATAACTTCTTGTTTCACTAAAAGAACTGACTTAACACTCATAATGTAATATTTCAGATTACACCAGTAATCTAAAATTAATTACTTTTTAGCAAACTAGACGATACCCCGAGCATTGCAGCGGGCATAAAAGAGCAATGGACGAATGTAAAATGCGCATAAACAATGTTATGAAGTAAAAAAAAATCCCTCTATACATTTTTATAAGTCGTTTTAATTTTGCCCACATACATTCTAATAGTGCATCTAGACTCATTTACACATAGATTCACTCACTTTACTGTGTATGTGGACAAAAGTGAAATGATAAGTGTGTCTTATAAAAGTGGACAGAGGGAGTAGTTTATTTGCAGATGTACATCACTATGAAGATAATAAGTGTGAGGAAATAATTCAATATTTTACATAGAAATGGGAAATAAAATCTTGTAAAGAAATACATATCGTACATGTTTTTGGGGACTGCGGCCTATGATAAGCTCCAAAAGTTAAAAAGTATAAAATAAAATAAAAATGCTACATGTATATTGGCTGGAAAAGTGCAATGTAGTTTATAGATTCTCTCATAGTTTATAGAAGTATGTTAAGACATTGATGTTCATGGTATGAACTGAAGCCACTTGAGTCATTCCATTAGTTGAATTTGAAGATGAAGGACTCATGCCATTAAATGAATTTAAGATGAAGAAGCATATTAGGTGAACTCCGGTATTAACAGTTGCATGCAGGTGAAATTTGAGGTCTTGCATGTGTTTACCTGCATGTGTTATACGCGTACAGCGGAAGGATCCAAATTAATCAATAAGTAGAGATATGGTTGTTTGAATATATAAAACCATCTACTTTTCTCTCTCCTCACAATGTACATGAGTATGCTCATAGTTGACAACTCTCATATGTGTGATAAGTTATCCAAAATACACCAAAATCTAAATATAGTGCTTTGAATTATATTATTCAATCAGTGCAAAGATAAACATGTTGTATGCGATGACTGTGAGGATACAGAACCAAGTAAGACCATTAAAAGTATTATGAATAGGTATACTGACTGAAAATAATTTCAAATGATGTCCAATTTCATGTATAGTTAGGTATTTTCTTCGCTATATTTGATAGCTCATACACAATCAAAGAAACCAAGCAAGGATATAAAACTGATAAAGGCAAGAGTGCATGTCATATCTGAAACCTTACACTTCATAGAAGGAGAATGGGCTCTCAAGAAGAACTTGCGTGCATACCTTATTTGTTGCAGTTCCAAGGCGCAACTCAATTCTCAATCTTACAAATGAAGATATAGGTAAACACAAAAAAAGGTGGAGGAGACCGGACTTTGAACTCAAAAATCCTCCAAATATTTACCACTCCAGCAGTGCCACCGTATAGGTCGATGGAGGAGGGAAGATTTCCTGGTTGAGACAGTGTTGCACTACCGCGACGACGAGGCGACGGATGATGCTTGATGTGGAAGGAGAAGAAGTATTCCTTTTTTGAGGCCTGAGATGAGGAATGGATTTATCATATGGAGATGTTTTAGCATGTTATATAACAAGGATGAAATGAGATGCTAGAGAAGGGGAACAGATAAGCCTGTCATGGAATAGGAAGGAGAGAGGATGATACAAATTTTAATCAAACTTACGGTGTCAGTTTCTTGTTCATTTATTTCTCATGATTCATGAGACATAGAACATGCGTGGAATGGTTGAAGTTGTTCATAAGTTGTGAAGGTCGATGGGAAGAAAAATATTTAATGGGTCGGTTAGTGCAATTTGTGAGCATCCGGAGTAATGTCCTGGGTTGCATGTGGCTGGTGCCGATTTAGCTTTTTTTAAGCGTGATTTAGTCACAGTGATGGAAATGAAACGCATAGAGGGATGATTAGTGAGCTACATGGATCAACATAATAACGGAAATGAAACGTACACGGGGATGATGTGGACCAATGAGAGGGCTTGCTGATGTGGACAACTTGCATGTTTAGAGAAATGAGTTAGTGGGGTTGATCTACTTAGTTATATACGATTACTTTTGCTATTTGATCTCTCAACAACACCAAGCAACTAATATGATAAGTTTTTCAACTCGTCATTATAATTTATTCATCCTTAATAAAATAATTTTAATCAAGACTAGCTTTATAAATAATATATATCCATATATGTTCCCCTTGTGAAATGTTCATGCTCTGTTGATTTAATATCACTACAACCACTCTCAAGATGAAATCTTAGAGTTAACATGAACATCTGCTTTTACTTGGATCTCTATGAAAATTTAATGTTATTTATGAGCTTTATTATCTTGTTAGTTTTGTTTTGCGTTTCATGGCCATTGTCTAGGAATTTTGATGACTACAACACAAAGTGAATATTACATCAAATTACGCATATGACCTTTATACAATATTAAGTTCGAACTTTATGTATCTCATGCATAAATTCTTGAATAAGGTGATGAACTAGAAACATTTGCATGTTGCCCCTTTCATTCAGTCCTTACACCAAAGATTTGCAATCTTAACTTGATATAATTTCCACCTCTCTATCACGAGAACATATTTTTTCTCTTTAATCCAACGTTTTGGACGCTTGGAGTTAAAGTGGAAATTTACTACCAATAATCAAATTGGTTTTATGCAAAAACGTCTTAATCAATTATGAATCATACTTGAGCAATATTGACGAATTGGAACTTTCATTAAAAATAACTCTAAGTTAATTAATGACAAAGCTCCAACCTTTACAAACAAAATACTTAGTAGCCCGAGAATTATTTTCATTTCATGCTTCACATATCGCACCAATACATTTAGACAACCTTATTATAACATTGCTTAAATCCTTGTTTCACAAAGATTCATCATCATGATAATTTTGAGTCTCCCAAAATTTATCATGAGTAATTTTCACTAAGAAAACTTTCTATATATGTCATGATTTTATTAAGCCCTTTTTTCTTCAATAAAATTTCTTTCATCTCAGATTTTGATTAATAGTACTCCCACTTACTTTTATGAAACATTAAAACTTAAATTATTTTATTTATTCCACTTCATCAATATCATCAACTTATTATATTAAGTCTTCAATTGAATTCAGTCAATTGGGAAATGATACGTCTTAAACGTATCTATAATTTTTTATGCTCCATGCTTGCTTCCTTTATGTTATTACATGTTTTCTTTATGTTTTCCTTCGTTTTACAAATGATTTCACGGACTAACCTATTAACAAGATGCCAAAGCCAGTTTCCCTTTTGTGTTGTTTTTGTATTTCAGAAAAGCTTTAAAGAAAATATTCGCCAAACGCCCTAAGAATTTGCGGGATTTATTTTTTGCCCCGAACAAAGATGGAATCCAAAGAAGATCCAGAGAGGGGCCACGGCGTGGCCAGGTGGGCACCAGGTGCGGGTCCACACTAGGTCGCACCTGGTGCCCCACCACCACCTCGGGCACCTCCTCACGCCGCCTCTTTGCCTATAAAATTACATTAACCCTAAGAACGTCGGGGACGGAGAATTTTTTATGAAACAGATATAGAGGCGCCGTCACCTTGAAAGTCCAATCTGTGGCTTCTAGATTCCTGCTCCGTCACCCTGCTGGAGAGGGGGGTCATCACCGGAGGCCTCTACATCGCGATGATTGCCTCCAGACAGATGTGTGAGTAGTTCATCTCGAGACTACGGGTCCATAGAAGTAGCTAGATGGTGTTCTCTCCCTCTTGTGCCTCCATGTTTAGATCTTGTGAGCTGCCTAACATGATCAAGATCACTGCTATGTAATTGCTACATGTTGTGTTTGTTAGGATCCGATGAACCATGAAATTATGATCACTTTGTTCATGTCTTTTTGAGTGCTTCACTTATATCTTTAGAGTGTTTTAATCTTGTCCTGTAATGCTATTCGGTGTGTATGATTTCCTTGGCCATGTTATTGTATGCACCTCCAAGAGAGGGTTTATATGCTAGATAATGGGTTCATGCCTCGTTTTAAGCTGCGCTCGAGTGACAGAAACGTGTAAGGTGGAGGATGTGTTGTTGACACTAGGGAGAAAATAGCGGTGTTCTTTTCTACGGATGGGAATTATTGCTTACATTACGTATTTTTCTTATTGCAATTGTTTATTGCACACAAGCAATCACTTCGTCGCTGCAACTTAATACCAATGAGATTTGATGGATTTCTGTCTCAAGGTGGACTTTTAGAAATAGATGTTGTCGGATGACGGTCTATTTACCTTGATGTAATGCCTACAATGTTAGAACCCGTGAAATTATTTTATCATAATAGTATTGTCATATGCTCATGATTTGTCCATTGCCCAGTTGTAATTTGTTCACACACCATGTTTATTGTTTTAGGGAGAGACACCACTAGTGAAACTATGGCCCCTAGTCCCCTTTTCCTCATTGTTTACAACCTCTTTTACTTTCTTTCATCATAGTTTTCTCGATGTTCCGTTTTCATTTAATATTCTCCAACCATTCAATACAATTAATTCTCTAGTTTTCAGACAGATGGGAAGATTGACAACCTTCTCGGAAAGTTGGGAGCGAGCGAGGGTTTGTGTGTGTGTGTACAGGTCCACATTTGTTGAACGGCCAATCAACAAACAACCTATTGAGAGACTTAGAAGTCCCACTAGATCGACCACCCTGGTTCCTTAACTAGGGGAAATTTGCTGCTGACTACATCATACCTTCCTCTTAGGGTCTCCCAATGGGTGTTTTATTTCACACCATCGAGCTATATTTCTGGCACCATTGCTGGGTACTTCAAGCTTTCAACTAGGGGAGTTACACACTCCACTTTCTCTCTTTTGTTTTGTTCTTTCTTAGTTTTCTTTTGTTTAGCTTTGTTTCTCTTATATCAAAAATCCAAAAAAATAGTTCTCTAGTTTCTAGTCTTTTGCTTGCTTTGTTAGTTTGTCTTGTTTTGTGTTGCAAGCATGGGTACTAATGATACCACCAAGCTTTGTGACTTTAGTAGTACCAATAATAATGATTTTATATGCACACCTATTGATCCACCTGCTGCTACAACATAATTCTATGAGATTAAACCAGCTTTGTTGAATCTTTTCATGAAAGAACAATTTTCTGGTATGGAAGACGATGCTTCCTTGCTTTTAAATAACTTTGTTGAGTTATGTGATATGCAAAATTATAAAGAGGTATATAGTTACATTGTGAAACTAATACTATTTCCTTTTTCCTTAAGAGGAAGAGCAAAGCAGTGGTTATTCTCTTTGCCTAAAAATAGTATTGATGCCTGGACTAAATGCAAAGATACTTTTATTGGGAAGTATTATCCATCAGCAAAAATTATACAATTGAGGAGAAACATTATGAAATTTATACATAATGATAATGAACATATTTCTCAAGCTTGGGAAACAATAAAAACTATGGTAAAGAATTTTCCTACTCACGGATTAACTATGTGGATGGTTGTCCAAACTTTTTATGCAGGATTAAATTTTCTTCAAGGAATTTATTGGAGTCAGCTGCGAAGGTAACCTTTATGAATCTCACATTAGGTGTAGAAAATAATTTATTGGATGATTTCATGACAAATTACTCTCAGCCGCACACAGAAAGGGATCCAACAGGTAAAAAGGTAAATTCTGTTGAGGAGGTCTCTTCTTTGGGTGATAAAAATGTGTCCATGGATCCTAATAATGTTCCCTTGAACTCTCTGGTTGCTAATGAAAATGATCAATTTGATGTGAATCTTATTGCTAGAAAAAATTTCAACAAAAGTGCTGGGAAATAATTTTGGTGGTAACAACTATAAGCTTTATCCTCCTAATAATGATAATTCTTATAGAAACTTTGATGGGGACACAACCAACAAGAAAATACCTAGTTATGGTAATATAATGGAAATTTAAGAAGCCACTAAAATTTGTATGCACACCCATCATGAGCAAAATAAGGTTTCTACTAAACAATTGGGTGAACATTCTACAGCTTTGAGAGGAATAAATGAACAACTTGTAGGATTGACTTATGAAATTTCCAATCTTTAAATAAGGCTTAACACAGCTCAAACCTATATTTCTAATATTTCTAATGATCAAGCTAGTTTGGTACTCCAAATGACAGCAAAACCTAAAGTTGTTCCTTCTCCTGAGTATAATCGTGCTGAAAATTTTATAAGTACATCAGCTGCAACAATTCAAGTGATTGAAGAACTTAAAAACTTCATGACCCATTAGCATGCTAATGATCCTAAACATGTTAAAGGTCAAACAAAGGGGATTTGAGAGGTCAAGACTTTAGTAAAAGGAGTCCCAAGATTTGGAGAGGGTGAATCTTTCTAGTGAGAAAAATGTTAAAAGTGGGCCCGATGATAATAATACTTTAGGAGAAACTCTTCCCACTATATTTGAGGATGATAAACTTGATTTTGATAATTTTACCCTCTCTGATGTTATAAAGTTCCTACAAAAATGGCCAAAGATCCTAATGCTAGTAAGTTAAATATTGCTTTCACTAAACATATCACTAATACTCTTATTGAATCTAGAGAAGAAAGGCTCAAACTTGAAGCCGCTATTCCTATAAAATTACAAGATGGTTGGGAATCTACAATTAGAATAAGATTGAATGATTTTTATTGCAATGCTTTATGTGATCATGGTGCTAGTTCGTCTATTATGCCAAACAAGTTTATATGATATGCTTCATTTGAAGCCTTTGGATGCTAGTATTTTGGGAATCCATCTTATTGATTCCACATTTAAGAGACCTTTGGGAAGGATTGATGATGTTCATATTATTTCTAATGATAATTATGTTCTCGTGTATTTTGTTGTTTTGGATATTGAATGCAATTCTTCTTGTCCAATTATTTTGGGAAGACCTTTTCTTTGCACCGTTGGTGTTGTGATTGATATGAAAGATGGGATTATAAATTTTCAGTTTCCCCTCAAGAAGGGCATGGACCATTTCCCAATAAATAGAATTTAGTTCCATTTTGAATCCATTGTGAGGGCTAGCTACGATTATATTGATAATCCTTGATTCTTGCTCTTTGCCTAGCTAAAAGGCGTTAAAGAAAAGCGCTTGTGGGAGGAAACCCACTTCATTTTCTCTTGCTTTCTTTATGTTTTACTTCTTGTGCTATGAGTATTTGAAGGTGTTACACCTATAACAATCTCTCTTTATCCTTTTTATTTCGTTTTTGTGCCAAGAATAATCTCTATTTGGGAGGAAGTGCAACTTGCTGTTTATTGTCCAAACTTTTGCGCCTCACCAAACAACATGTATCTCTCATACAGAGTGCGATAATATCCTAAAAAAATCAGGAGAATGTCCCAGGTTGTTATCTAACTTTCATTAGTAGACCACTTCTTGATTTGAGCTTCAGAAGTGCCTAAAAAAAAATTCAACTTATAGTCAGTTGGGTTTTGAAAGATTTATGCCTTTTGATTGCATTTGCTTATTTATATTTTTCTTTTATGTTCTCTTGGGGAGAGGGATTTAAAAAGAAGTTGTGACAGTATACAATATTTAAATTGAGTGTTTGTCTTGTGTTGAAACCGAACCAAGTGAATTTCTATATTTGATGCACTAACCCCGCTAATGAAGATTGTGAGAAGTTTTGTGTAAAGGAAGACTTCAAGTGTAAGGAGAGTAGGATGATATGAGAAGATGAATGTCGAGACCTTGACTCGGCAGATCCCTTTTATGAGATATTAGGGATTGTAGATTAGGAGACTGATGCGCGCTGGTGATCTCGGCGGCTAACAGGGAGGCATGGTTTACACAGGTCTCGGTCCCTCGTGGAGGTCAAACCCTTACCCCTGCTTATCTGATCTGTATTATGATGAGATAGTGGGTGTGTTACAATGGTGGTGGCGGCGCAGATTGGACCTTGCGCTGGTAATGTGTACGGGTGTGTCCCTTGAGTCTTGTCTAGTTTACGATTGCTTGTCCTCTTTCTGTCCTCCCTCCTGGTTTTATATAGGTAGCCACACAAGGTTTTACACGAGTCCTAGTCGACTACGTACTGAAGTCCTTGTCTTGTGATCCAAGATATTACTCATAGCTTCATGGGCTTCATGAGTACCTGCAGTGTATGCCCATGTTAGTAGCCCCGAGTGTCTAATCGACTCCGGGGAGTCTGGTAGAGACTCAAAGACCCGGAGAACTCAAAGCATCTTTGTGAGTCGACATTATTCGACATTTGGGAGCTCATGACTCGGAAGTTCAGAGAGACAAGGATGTATGGATCTTAGCATGAGGACTCCTGTATTGAGTTAGAAGTCGTGTGATTTCAATACTTTGTTAAGGGATATGATATAGATGCTTGGTACGCTCGACGGATCGGGACCAATTAATTGCACTCGGGCAAACACATCACTAACATTTTCAAACCTGAGTCCCCTGGCCTGAATATGGGATGGTTGACAACTTCAACTCGCGCTGCAGAGGAGTTACCAGAGTCGCGTTTAACCTTAAGCAAGTACCTAGTGTGTCCGCCAGGATTTTTCATCGTACCGTCAGCACGAAAAATGACAGAGAATGCAGCATGAGTACAATTCCTAGGCCCAGAGAACGGATCCTCGGGTCTTATATTCATGTTTTTCTTAAACGCGGCATCTAGGCGTGCCTTCGTGGCTGAACGAACCGAGAAGTCAAGATATTTTATACTGCGCCGAGTATCGGAGTCGCAGTGTTTCGGCGAGGACTGTGGCAAGTGCCTCTTTGTTTAATACTCGAAGAAAAAAAGCCTGATGGCTGATGTTTGTGTGATTTCACGTCGTACTGAGCACTCGCTCTGTATTGTGGTATTCTCCTTTGATGATTTATTTGGGTTGACTTGGCGCATGCTCACTGTAGCATTACCACATTTACATAATGCAATAACATATGTGTTACTGTGCTAGTCCCTAGATCAATTTCTAGCACTAGAGTACAAGATGAAATATCATGCAAATGCGTCAAATTCTATTACATCACGTGATCCAATCTTTACATCATTATTAAATTACAACTTGCATAGCCTCAAAAGACTAGCATGAACTGAATTACAATTTGCATAGTCTTAGAATACTAGAAGGAAACATATCATTACAACGGAAAACGTAGTACAACACTGGGCCTCATCTTCTTCATGTGCCACATGCAAAACATGTTGGCCGTAGACTCGAGATCCTAAAAAAATCCTTACTTGTTATCTAATCCATTTGCAATATGGAATATGCAGCTACAAGGGGTTAGTATAATTTAATATACTAGAAAATGACACTCTGGTGGATATGTGAAAAATTGTATCTTCTACATGCTTATTTGGCTAAGTGGAGTTCAAGGCTAGATTTTGTAGAAAGCTAGTTTTATCCTATCCTTTCGTAAAACACTTTTCATCTAAAGTGGTTCACAAGTACACTTTAGTGAACTATGAATCAATACTGGTTTGTCTCCAGGGACAGAGCTGGTCTATCTCCAAGGTCTTGCAATAATAAGGGTCTATCTCCATAGACTATGCTTGTATATCTCTAGTGCCTTGTAACATCAATGTTCTTTCTCGAGAGGTTGTGATGGTCTTTCTCCTTTGTCTTGTAATCATCAATGGTCTATCTCCAGAGACTGTTCTGGTCTATCTCTGGTGGCTATGTTGTACTATCTCCTTTGCCTTAACACTAGTGGTTTTTCTCCAAAGGTTGTGATGGTCTTTCTCCAGTGACTATGTTGGACTATATCCTTTGCCTTGTAACACCAATGGTCTTTCTCCAGAGGCTGTGTTGGTCTTTATCCAGTGGCTATGTTGGACTATCTCCTTTGCCTTGTAACACAATGGTCATTCTCCAGAGGTTGTGTTGGTCTTTCTCTAGTGGCTATGTTGGACTATCTCCAGTGCCAAGTATTATCAATGGTCTATCTCCAGAGGTTGTGCTGGTCTTTCTCCAGTGGCTATGTTGGACTATCTCCAGTGCCAAGTATTATCAATGGTATATTTCCATTACCAAGTAACATAATAGTCATTCTCCATTACAACAATAATCATTGGAATAATATCCAGCTTAGTCTACAAGCATGGCTAAGCAAACAATTTCCACTTTGGTAACTACTGGGATCAAGATAACAGGTAACTATCCCTACTTGGTTTGCATAATATTGTCCATGCAATTTTGTGAAACACTAATGCATAACAAAACATAGGAACTTTATGAAGTGTGTAACTTGCCTTGTTAAGGTTGGTGTAGAAGTATACTCTATTCACAATTAGAACGTTCCTCTTTGTACAATCTAAACAATTCAAAGGAATAATAATAAACAAACTTTCACAAACAAAAATGGAACAAAACATAACAATAACAACTTAGTCAAAAGGTTTTCCAAGCTAAAGGGTTTAAGGCAAGGTCAAGGCTTGAGTTTGAAAGATTCAACTCAACTGGTCATACTTGTCGAGGAAGTTCTAAGAGTTCACTAAGGCTGGTCAAGTATTATCACATCACTCAATATGCAAAAGTAGTGTATGTGATAAAATGGTTAAGTCTCTACACCTAATTCCATTCACATACGGAATTGAAGTGTTTGGGATAGAGTTTCCATTTCGGTTAGGGTTGATTCTAGGTTCATCACATAACAGCAAAGAAAAATAATTATTGTGATGAGGTCTTGGTCATCCATCTTTTTTTACATCTTCAAGTGATTCTTCAGCTCTTGATGTTGTCTAAAATCCTCCTTGATAATGTAGAGGTCCATCTCCATGGAGGCAACTTGATCTTGATGTCATCTTGACCTTGGCATTGGTTTTTAGCTCAGATTGCTACTATATGTTTGTCTAACACATTTCGAGTGTTGTTCTTGATCAAGAATGATCACACCACAATCTCCTCTAATAGGGTGTTATCAGCACTAAACATTTTTTTTCAAAGTGGCTAACACCATGGAGAGAATTTAGCCAAAACTAATATGGAAGAGGTTCAAGGGTCACCATTGGCTTGGGTAAAGGTCTCTTTGGTTCAAGGTACATATGGGGAACAATTTTGTATAAGAAAACATATTCTAATAATTTATGAAATTAAATCTATGTCAAAATTACTCAAATGGACAAATTAAATTTAAATTAAATCCAAATTTGTCCAAAAATCATTTTGGGAAGAAGAGTTTGTTAGAACATAACTTAAGGTTTCCAAATATATTTTATTTGTAATTTTTGGATTTGTAGAATTTCAATTATGTCAAAATTCATCCAAATGGCTCATTTGAATTTGGAAAATTTTGAATTTGGATAGTGCTAAAAGTTTCAACATGTCAAGGGCTTTTCAAAAAGTCTAGGTTTTCTAAATTTGGCCTTTGGTATCAAAAGTTATGATGGTTCCAAGATATAGGGGCTTTTCTGCAAAAATACCATTTAAATTCTATTCGGGTAAAATAACAGGAAAAGGCTCATACACGTGGCAGGCTGTGACTGGTCATGCCTGCTGACTGTACTACTACGTGGCTGCTGACTAGGCTTTGCTTACTAGGCAAGATTCATTAAATCTGGAGCGTTGGATCTAGATCCAACAGCTCGTAACGGTTCACACGGGTTCTAATTTAGGGCGTCCATCAAATCTGACGGCGAAAATAGAGGGAGTGACTCACCGATAGGGATCCCGCCAGAAAAAGACATTGCGGTGGTATTGCGGTGGTCTACGGTTCAAATCTCGACGTCGACAAAGCTCCGGTGGTCGTCTGGGCTCGGGAAGGCAACAGAGAGACTCGGCGCAGCACGACGAGTTAAATAGTGGTTGTGGCATGCCCTATGGAGGTCACTGTCGATGGCGCAACACAGATGGAGGTGGTGGCCGCTCCGGCGAGATGCAAAAGTGGACGACAACGTCTATTCCCTTCTCAAAAAATCGAGCCAATATCTCATTGGGTGTACCAGAGAGGGAAAGGCTAGAGACCAAGAATGGATAGCGAGGGCTCAGGGGCAGACGGAATCAACAAAACTCCACGGCAGAGACACACAGCTGCAGCGAGCGATTTCTGCAACCTCAAGGTGAGAATTCGTGGGGAAGCAGAGGGCAAATGGGGAGAGGAAGCAAGGCTATAAGGGGAGGAAACGTCGCATTGATTCTGGTCTTAATCTCGCGCAGTCAAGGATTTCAATTCGGGCAGTTTCTTTGGGAGAGGAGGGGTGAAGACGATGATGTCATGTGACGTCATCAATTCTTTTCTTTTAAATTTTATTTATTTTTGTTTTCTCTTTTCTCTTATAACTTCTGTTTTAAAAATCCTTTTAGACTCAAATTAATTTCTAAATTTTTGTAATAATATTATCTATCAACTAGTAACATTTTTTCAAACATTTCATCACATTTAAATTTTTGAAATTTGAAAAATATGGATAAATCCTTAATAGTACTTAATGTCATTTTAAAATAAAAATATCAAATAAAATGGAAATGTGACTAATTAAAATTCGGAGAGTTATCTCATTTGTAGATATTCTTTCTCAAAACCATTTAACTCATTTTAATAAACAAAACCATTTACGAAAATCATTTTATGGTTTTAAAACTTAATATATATTTAAAAATTCACATGATTAATTTTGGGCATATAAAAATATATTTAATAAACTAAGAATTGTCAAATGAAATATCCTTCATAATTGAAATTTATATGATCCATTTGAATCAAATTATTGAAAGTGAAACATTTTAAAAGTAGTAATTTAGTTGGAATGATTTTGTAGAATAGGTCTTGCTAGAAAGAAACAAATAATTTTAATAAGGAAATATTTATTTTGAACAAGCTTTAGGGTATTAGGAAAATAGAGGCATACTTGATTTTACTTGCAATAACATTAAAATAGGACAAAATATTTATTTTGTGTATGAGTTTTATTCGATGTTTGTGGGTTGCATTAACATGAAAACAAAAGTTTCGATTTGTAGTGATTTTCGAACTTTCCAAAATTCAGGAATGTTACACTCACACCATGTTATGACTATAAACTAGTCACCTTTAGCCTTGATGATCATTTAGTTTTTTACTTGTAATATCACTTCGTGTTTTGATTAATAATGTTTTGTCGCTCTGCATGATTATGGTCGTTATTGCTCTCTTAGTTGGTCACTCCCAGTCTCTTGCTAGCCTTCCCCTGTACTGAGTATGACCTCTACTCGTGCATCCAACTCCCCAAAACCAAAGTTTTCCAATGTGCCCACCATATCTACCTATATGTGGTATTTCACCTCCACACCAAGTAAATTTGCATGTGCTACCTTTAAAACTTTAAAAGTATTAAACCTATTTTGTGTTCATATTTTAGCTCATGATGAAGTATTATATGCTTTATTATTTCTTCATGATTGGTGGCTTCACACTTGACTATCATGAATAATGGTCTAGTCCTCAATATTGCAAAAAGAGTAGGCATATGGGTGCCCAACCCACAAATGATAAGCTTCAATAATAACGTTAAAATATCCTCACACTATGGACTTGAGAAATCACGAACTTAGCTTGTGCAAACAAAGAAAACAGGGGAATGTTATGATTATCCAATGGGAGCCGCTCTTGAAGCCATTAAACATTAAAATATGTTAAGTCATTAGTAACATGACAAGATGATAAGACATACACCTCTATCAAAAATTTATTTTCAATACCTCTGTTTTATTAAATAAAAAAATCCTAGCACAGGACAATCCATGCTCCCCTCTGCGAAGGGCATTTCCTTTACTTTTATGTTTAGTTTTCACCTTCTTACTTTATGCACCAGTTAATAGAGCATAGTTTTCATTCTGAGTATAATGTGCATAGTCCCAAAATTTATTATTGATTTATTCATGATTATTGTATTGCTTGCTCTAAAATTATTTGTATCTAGTCACCATTTAAACTTTGAAGGATTCCTAGAATTTATGTTTTGCTACTTGATACGTATCCAACGTATCTATAATTTCTGATGCTCCATGATGATATTATGCCAATTGCTACATGTTTTCTCCCTTATTTATAGCATTTTTACACGTTTTCCGGGACTAACATATTAACAAGATGTCACAAAGCCAGTTCCCTGTTTTCTGCTGTTTTTAGTTTCAGAAAAGTTGTTCTAGAAATATTCTCGGAATTGGAAAATCCGATAGCGAGAAGTCTTAGAAGTCCCGGAAGCTTCCAGAAGTCCCGAAGAGCCCCGGAGGGGGGGGCACAGGCTGACCACACCATGGGGTGGCACGGGTCCCCCCGGCCGCGCCACCTAGGAGTGTGGGCCCCCTGGCCACCCCCCGGCATCGCCCTTTTGCCTATATATACTCCCCGAGGCATAAACCCTAGAGGAATCGACCTTTTCAACAAAATAGATCTGTAGCTCCGTCGCCGACGACGACAAGTTTCGGGGGACATATCTCTGTTCCGCCACCTTGCGGGACAGAGGGGTGCTCCTGGAAGCCATCTCCATCGACTCCACCACCATCTCCATCGCCGTTGCTGTCTCCTATGATGAGGAGGGAGTAGTTCTCCCCCGAGGCTGAGGGCTCTACCGGTAGCTATGTGGTCCATCTCTCTCCCATGGTGTGATCTATATGTGATCACGAGCTTTGTAATCTATTTGAATTCGTAGATGTTACTCTTCATCTTTTTCTACTCAAGTGCTTTATTAATATGAACTTTGGAGCCACCTTGTCCCGCGATGTGAAGGTAACAGTGTGCACATCGTATGTGTCTCCTCTATGAATTGTGGAGTTTTCTTAGTACCATCTAGGGCGCTCATAGTGACAGCGTGGGGTTAACTAGACATGGGAATACAAACTTGAGGAGTGTTGTTACATCCCTACGTGATGATTAGTGTTCGTTATCCAACCGGAGAGGGTTAAGAGTAGCATAGTGAGAGAAGATATCTAGTTATTCATTCACGTGATCATTGTTGAGAGTGTCCTCTAGTGAAAGTAGGAGCCCTAGGCCTTGTTTCCAAGCATTGAAACACCATTTTCCGCATGTTCTGCTACATGTTTGCTTGCTGCCATTTTTATTTCAGATTGCTATTATCACTTATTTTCATCCATATTACTTGCATTTTACTCTCTCTTCGCCGAACTAGTGCACCTATACAACGGACAATTGTATTAGTTGTGTTAGGGACACAAGAGACTTCTTGTATCTTAATTTTAGGGTTGCTTGAGAGGGATATCTTTGACCTCTACCTCCCTGAGTTCGATAAACCTTGGGTGATCCACTTAAGGGAAACTTGCTGCTGTTCTACAAACCTCTGCACTTGAAGGCCCAACACTGTCTATAAGAATAGAAGCGTGCGTAGACATCAAGCACTTTTCTGGCGCCGTTGCCGGGGAGGTAAGGTAAAAGGTACTGACATGCTCGGGTGTGAGTGCTCGAAGTTATTTCCTTTAGATTCTGCAATTATATATTTTTGTTTCTTGTTTTTATTTTCACTAGTTAGGCTTATTTTTACTTCTTACTTGTTTTTATCTTTATGCTTAAATGGAAAACAACAAAATATGAGAGACCTTTATAATATTTATCTTGAGTTAGGACATGAAGTGTTTGAAGAGAAAATTAAAAAACCTATGGAGCTTTATTTGCATGATAATAGCAATGTTATTAGTATGAATTCTTTGAACACTATTATTGCTAATGCTACGGAAAATTCTAAGCTTGGGGAAGCTAGTTTATATTAAAATGACCTTTTTAGTTCCCCAAGCACGGAGGAGAAAATTTTCTTTGATGATGAGCCTATGCCTGTTACGTATAGTAGTGATCATGATTGGGAAAAACACACTACTTTTGATATTGAAAATGATGATATAGAAAGATCTAAACTTGTGGATGATGTATTTAAAAATCCATTTGCTACTGATGATTATATGGTTGATACATCTCCTCCTAGTAAAAATGATGATATGTTTACGAATGAACACATTTTGGAGGATAACTATTCTATTGCTTATGATGATATTATTCTTCCTATATATGATGATTACAATAATGAGTATGATATTTTCAGTCCACCTACTATTGAGGAGAAAATCAATTATGATTGCAATATGTCTCCTATATTTGATGATTATGGTGATAATAATAATAATGATAGCTATTTTGTTGAATTTGCTCCCACTACTATTGATAAGAATGACTATGCTTATGTGGACAGTGTTAATTCTTTTATGCATGTGGCTCATGATAAGAATATTTCATGTGATAGTTATGTTGTTAATTTTATTCATGATGCTACTGAAAGTTATTATGAGAGAGGGAAACATAATTTCATGCATCTCAACAATATTAAGTTTCCTCTCTTTATGTTGAAATTTTTGAAGTTGCACTTATTTTGTCTTCCTATGCTAGTCATTTTGTGCTTCGTTGACTTGTTTTTCTACAAGATTCTTTTTCATAGGAAGTGGGTTAGACTTAAATGTGTTTTATATTTGCTTCTTGATGCTCTCTTATTATGCTTCAACTCTTATTCTTATGTGAGCATTTTTTTTTAATAAAATCATTGTGCCTAGCTGAAAGGCGTTTAAGAAAAGCGCTACCGGGTGACAACCCGTTTTATTTCTCTGTTTTCAACCCATTTTCCTTTGTTTTATTTTATGTGCTTTGCACCTGGGTGTTGTATCTTTTTCTTTTGTGTTTTTTTTTAGCCAAGTAAAGGCTCTAGTGGAAAGTTGAGGCTATATTTCGGATTTCTGCACAGGAAACAGATTTCTGTTGTCCACTGTTAATTCCGTATAAAATCACAGAAAAATTAAAATGACCTGAGTTTTTTTGTGTGCAATCCTGTGCTATATACGCAATTTTTCTTAGTTTACCACTTTTTGATTTGAGCAACAGAGGATTTTCGAAAAAAATCATCTTTACCTGTTGTTCTGTTTTGACAGATTTCTGTCAATAATTGTATTTGCATCTTAATCTCTTTCTTTTGGTGTTCTTTTGAGAAAAAGAGTTTTAAAATAAGTTGTGACAGTAGTAATGTGTTTATGAGTGTTAGGCTTGTGTTTAAACTGAACCATGTGAATTTATTATTTTGATTGCAGTAACGTTGCTAACGAAGATTGTGAGAAGTTTGGTGTGAATGAAGTTTTCAAGGGTCAAGAGAAGAGAATGATATGATGCGATCAAGAAGGGTGAAGAGTCTAAGATTGGGGATGCCCCGGTGGTCCATCCCAGAAAATTCCAAGAATACTCAAGCGTCTAAGCTTGGGGATGCCCAAGGCATCCCCTTCTTCATCGACAAATTATCAGGTCACTTCTAGTGAAACTATATTTTTATTCGGTCACATCTTATGTGCTTTATTTGGAGCGTCTTTTATTTTTGTTTTCAGTTTTATTGGTTTTATTTGTTGTAATAAATGGTTGGATCTTATCATACTTGTGTGGGAGAGAGACACGCTCTGTTTTCATTGCTTAGAACACTCTAGTTTTCATTCTTATTGTTCTGTGAGTGTTCACTTTTTGCTAGTACTTCGTTTATCCTTTGTTTTCATGCATCTCTTATCAGAGCTGTTAGTTTTAGTAGTGTTATGTGATTACTCTCATATTTTCTTGTTGTATCATGTAGAGTATTTTTGTTAAAACATATCTTGTATGGTGCTTGTTGGGAATGGAAACTGATGTTTAAAGTACAATTTTTAATGGTGCAAGTAGAAGCTCGTATAGATTGTTGCTAGAAATTTTTCATGCCATGCTAAATGTTATTTTAGTTCTAAAGCCTTGTGATGTCGAGTAGCATTAATAGCGTCAAATAGCTGAGAGTGTTTAATATGTCATTGAAAGATTCATGAGTTGTTCTTGTCACAAGGAAGCATAAATTTATGGTATTCTCTTTCGAATGTTTTATTTGGTTGACTTGGCGCATGATCACACCATGTTTATGACTATGAACCAGTCACGAATAGCCTCCATGACCACTTAGTTTTTTAATTATGATATTGCTTATGCTTTAATTAATGATGTTTATGTCGTTATGCATGATTATGGCTCTTATGCTCTCTTGATTTGTCGCTCCTAGTCTTTTGCTAGCCTCCACATGTAATGAGTATGATCTCTGCTTGTGCATCCAACTCCCTTAAACTAAAGTTTTTCCCATTGTCTCCACCATACCTACCTACATGTGGTATTTAACTACCACTCCAAGTAAATTGCTCATGTGTTACCTTTAAAATCTTCAAAATTACTCCTGCTTTATGTTCCTTTTTTTCTCATGAGGACGTCAATAGAGAATCTTTATCTCACTTGTTGATCGGATTTAACACCCTGAACTAGTGGCTTCATCCGCTTATCCAAATTATAGAAGAGCTGGCAGCGGGGTGCCCATCCCCAAATTAATACACACAAAATCTCTTCACTATTTTTGCCCCTGATATATCAGTCAAAGAAAAATTGTGTAAACAAAAGAGAAAGAGGGATGACCTTCTACCCAGATGCGTCCTTCGCATGGGAGCCTCTCTTGTGAATCTAGTTGGCTTGTGACGTACTGTATTTTCTGTTTACCATTCGTTGACATTAGCATACATCTCCCAAAATATAGAGACTCAATGTCAAACTTTTAATACCTCTATTTAATAAAATAAAAAGCTCTAGCACACGAGTGATCCCTTCTTCCCTCCGCGGAGGGCCTTTCTTTTACTTTTATGTTGAGTCTCCATCTTCTAACTTTATGCACATTTGAGAGAGCATTTTTTCCATTCTTAGTTCTATGTGCATTGTCCCATAAACATCAATAACTACTTCATGATGTGATATTATTTGTTCTAAAATTATTTGATCTAGTCTTCGTCATGAACTTTGAAGTTTTCCTGGCATTTATGTTTTGCTCCACTCTTAAGGACTAGCGAAATATCATTTTGACATGCTTTCTCTATACCTGAAACAAACGTTTATCTTTCTTTGCATTATTATTCATGGTCCTTTATTTGAGATACTCTTCATGATGAAAAGTGATTGCTTTGCTTTGCTTTATTATTAAAGTTCTATTTATCATGTCTGTGTTTGAAGTTCTATGATCTCAGTGTACATATGCTTTAACATTATAATTATCAAGTTTATGATAGTAGCATGTCACCTCAGAAATTTGTTTTATCGTTTACCTACTCGAGGACGAGTAGGAACAAATCTTGGGGATGCTTGATACGTCTCCAACGTATCTATAATTTCTGATGCTCCATGATGATATTATGCCAATTGCTACATGTTTTCTCCCTTATTTATAGCATTTTTACACGTTTTCCGGGACTAACCTATTAACAAGATGCCACAGAGCCAGTTCCCTATTTTCTGCTGTTTTTAGTTTCAGAAAATTTGTTATGGAAATATCCTCGGAATTGGAAAATTCGAAAGCGAGAAGTCCTAGAAGCTTCCAGAAGTCCCGAAGAGCCCCGGAGGGGGGCCACAGGGTGGCCACACCATGGGGTGGCGCGGGTCCCCCCTGGCCGCGCCACCTAGGGGTGTGGGCCCCCTGGCCACCCCCGGCATCGCTCTTTCGCCTATATAAACTCCCTGAGGCATTAACCCTAGAGGAATCGACCTTTTCCACAAAATACATTTGTAGCTCTGCCGCCGCCGCCGACAAGTTTCGAGGGATAGATCTCTGTTCTGGCACCCTGCCGGGACGGGGAAGTGCCCCCGGAAGCCATCTCCATCGACTCCACCGCCATCTCCATCGCCTTTGCTGTCTCCTATGATGAGGAGGGAGTAGTTCTCCCCCGAGGCTGAGGGCTCTACCGGTAGCTATGTGGTCCATCTCTCTCCCATGGTGTTATCTATATGTGATCATGATCTTTGTAATCTATTTGAATTCGTAGATGTTACTCTTCATCTTTTGCTACTCAAGTGCTTTATTAATATGAACTTTGGAGTCACCTTGTCCCGTGATGTGAAGGTGACAGTGTGCACACCGTGTGTGTCTCCTCTATGAATTGTGGAGTTTGCTTAGTATCTTCTAGGGCGCTCATAGTGACAGTGTGTGGTTAACTAGACATGGGAATACAAACTTGAGGAGTGCTGTTATAGCCATACGCAATGATTAGTGTTCGTTATCCAACCGAAGAGGGTTAAGAGTAGCATAGTGAGACAAGATATCTAGTTATTCATTTATGTGATCATTGTTGAGAGTGTCCTCTAGTGAAAGTAGGAGCCCTAGGCCTTGTTTCCAAGCATTGAAACGTCGTTTTCCGCCTGTTCTGCTACATGTTTACTTGCTGCCATTTTTATTTAAGATTCCTATTATCACTTATTATCATCCATATTACTTGCATTTTACTCTCTCTCTTCGCCGAACTAGTGAACCTATACAGCTGACAATTGTATTAGGTGTGCTGGGGACACAAGAGACTTCTTGTATCTTAATTGTAGGGTTGCTTGAGAGGGATATCTTTGACGTCTACCTCCCTGAGTTCAATAAACCTTGGGTGATCCACTTAGGGGAAACTTACTGTTGTTCTACAAACCTCTGCATTTGGAGGCTCAACACTGTCTACAAGAATAGAAGCGTGCGTAGACATCACTACTCCATGAAGGACAAGCTGGATACCAATTTATTATGTTTTTTATTTATGATTGAAACAAATATATCACTTTCAATGCATTAATTCTCATTGTCATTCTTTATGTTATTTTTCATGTACAACATAGTTGGTAAGTTTACATGGTGCAAATAATATTTATCATGTATTTGTTAAAGTGCTTTGATCTCAGCTTACAATGATTTTACATATGATTGATCAAGTTCGTGTTGGGTGCATATCACCTCAAAAATTATTTTGTTATCACTTACCCACTCAAGGACGAGCATAAGTTAAGCTTAGGGATGGTGATACGTTGCAAACGTATCTATATTTTTTGATCCTCCATGTTTGTTGTCTACATGTTTTCCCTATGTTTTCCTATATTTTCTATAATTTATTTGGAATAACCTATTAATGGTTGCAAAGTGCACAAGTTCTTGTTTTTTAGTTTGATGTGTAGGAATTAACCATATTTTGACAATAAAACACAAAAGGAGACTTGTTGGAGAAGGACTCTACTTTCCCAAAATTTGTTCACCAACAACTTGTATATATTGTCAGTTTGACCCCAAAAGATGACGTCCAATGGAAAAGGCTAACACGCAAGAAGTGTGGTGAATTTTCTTCTGATAATTCTAGACGAATAGTTCGTCCAAAATGGAGTTCGTATGGGACCCGTGGCCGTTTTACTATAGGTCAAATATGTGATTACGGGATCACGAGAATTGATGACGTGATTAAGTCCAACTCATACCATATTAGATGGATTCGTCCAATCCACGACCTTGGGGCCTCATGGGGGATGAGAGAGGTCCCTAGGAAGGTTCTAGAGGTGCCCAAGAGCCAGTGGATCAAGGGTCCATCGATCGGAGGGTCGGAGAGCATTGTCTCATCACATATAAGGAGAGGAAACCCTAATTTTAGGGCATACACCCATTGTCACGAATTTTGCCTCTCCCTTGGCAGCCACCAAGAGGGGAGAGGCTCCTCCATTGCAGCATCAAGACAAAGGAAGAAGGGGCCAAGGGGACAGTGTTGTGGATGCCGCCTCCATCTCATCGGGGCTGCACCTCTCCATCAACAACTCTCTCTTTCTCACCATGATAATGTGTGAGTAGTCCTCCTCGGGGCTGAGGGATCGTGCTAGTAGCTATGTGGTTATCTCTCTCTCCCATGATTTGATCTTGATTGTGATTGTATGCTATGTTATCATTGTTGAATCCATGATGTTGCCCCTTCATTATGTAATGGATACGATGTGCTCAATTGGTTTTATCTAGCATAATTCTCCGGAGTCACCTTTGTTCCATGGTGACACGGTGATAGTGCGGGTGCCGTGTGTGACTCTATGTACTATGGATTAGAGGGATAATTATCATGAAGTTGTTCTTACTATGTTGTATTGAATTGGAATCATGAGGTTTCTTGATTCTTGTGTTTAGTATAATCTCTATAGTGCCAATGTGACAGTGTGGGTGTTGTGATTTAATTAGAAAGATACTATTCAAGAGATAGGTTGTGGTGTTTTATACGTTGCGTACATAGCTATAATTTTGATGCACCATGCTTGTTTTCTACCCAATAACCTTTGTTTTCCACATAATTTCTTTCATTTTCTGGATGTTTTCACACACTAACCTATTAACAAGATTCCCTAGGCCAGTTGCTATTTTCTGCTATTTTTCTATTTCAGAAAAGTTCTTAAGGAAATATTTTCGAAAAGGGCTGAAAATCCACAAAGATCAATTTTTACCCGGAGCAAAAAACGGAGTCCAAAGGAGAAACTGAGGGGAGCTAGGGAGCCACTAGGAGGGTGCCAGGCGCCCCCTAGGCCGCTCCTGGTGGGCACCTGAGAGATCCCGGCACAGCCTCATGTCCCCTTCGATTATAAATTGCCTTTAACCCTAAAATCATCGGGGACAAAGTTATTTTCTACAAAACATAAAGGGAGGCATTGTCACCTCGAAAGTCCAATCTAGGGCTTCTGGAGTCCTTCTCCGGCACCCTGCCGGAGGGGGGTCATCACCGAAGGCCTCTACATCGCCATGATCGCCTCCAGACAGATGCGTCAATAGTTCATCTTGACACTATGGGTCCATAGCAGTAGCTAGATGGTTGTTCTCTCCCCTATAACTCCATGTTTAGAGTCTCGTGAGCTGCATATGATCGAGACCACTGTTATGTAATTGTGCATGTTGTGTTTGTCGGGGTCCGATGAACCATGAGATTATGATTGTTTTGTTCATGTCAATCTGAGATGCTTCACTTATATTTGTAGAGAGTCTTAATCTTGTCTTGAAATGCTCTCCGGCGTTTATGATTGCCTTGGCCACGTAGTTGTTTTCACCTCCAAGAGAGGGTTTATATGTTAGATAGTGGGTCCATGCCTCCTTGTTTTCTGCGCTTGAGTGGCAAGCGTGCGGGGGGAGGATGTGCTCTTGCCACTAGGGAGAAAACGACAGTGCTCTTGTCTACGAATGGGAACCAATTCTTACATTACGTATTGATCTTAATGCATTTTTCTGTTGCACACATAGCAATTACTTTGTTGTTGCAACTTAATACCAAGGATTTGCTGGATAGCTTTCATGAGGTGGACTTATAGATATGGATGCATGCTGGATAGCGTTCCATATGCCTTGTCGTAATGCCTACAATGTTAGAACCCGTGAACTTTATCTTGCCATAATAGTATTGTTATACGTTTATGATTTGTCAATTACCCAGCTGTAATTTTTTCACCCAGCATGTTTGTTTTCTTTGGAGACAGACCACTAGTGAACCTATGGCCACCGGTCCTATTTTCCTTATATTGCAAACCTTCTTTTGAGAAGTTTCATAACTTTTTCCCTGTTGTTCCGTTTTTTACTTTTATTGTTTTCCAAGACTCTATACGTATAATTCTCCTGTTTTCAGCAAGACCAGACCATTGACAACCTTCCGGAAATTTGGGGCAAGAGAGAGTTTGTTCTTGTGTGCAGGTTCCATGCTTCGTCAACAATACTTTTCTGGCGTCGTTGATAAAGCAACCTTCTTCAAGATTACGAAGTCCTACTTGTTCGATAACTCTAGTTCTTTACTAGGATAAAACTTGCTCTAGACTACATCATACCTTCCGCTTGGGGTCTCCCAACGAGCGTGTGATCACGTCATAATTAGTGTTTATTAGTACTATCTTTGGATGCTCGAAGTGACATAGTTGGGGTGGTCATTAACGGGAACGTGAACTTTAAGGTGTGCTTGTGTATCCCTACGCGATTCTCATCCTACTTGATTCACGAGGAACGATTTCCGAGCTATGTCTTTCATGCATGTTAGTATCATATGTTTAATTATGTTAATGTTGCTGAGGGTTGCTACTAGTGAAAGTATGATACCTAGGCCTTCTTTCCAACCATTTCTATAACATTTTCTTTCATTTTTACCACTTTTTTGCTTGCAACAATTTATATTACAGATTTACAAAACCTTGCTTTACCACATGTATTGCCCATATTTTATCATGTCTTCGCTGAACTAGTGCACCTATACAACTAACAATTTTATTGGGGGTGTTGTGGACACGAGAGACTTCTTCTATCTTAATTGCAGGGTTGCTTGAGAGGGATACATTCAACCTATACCTCTCTGAGTTTGATAAACCTTGGGTTACTCACTTGAGGGAAATTTGCTGCTGTCCTACAAACCCCTGTGCTTGAAGGCCCAACATAGTATACAAGAGTAGTAGTGTGTAGTAGACATCAGTGTAATGAGTAACTTATAAGGTTCCTGATACGTCATAAATGTATCCATAATTTCTGATGTTCCATGTTGTTTTCATGTTTTTTGCTACATGTTTGCTATACACTTTATGCCATTTTTATCGATTTTCTGGGACTAACCTATTGACAAGATGCCACAGAGCCAGTTCTTGTTTTCTGCTGTTTTTATTTTCCGAAATTCTGGGATTATTCTCGAAATTGGACAATTCGAAGCCCATAGGTCTTAGAAATATGTCGCGGACACGGAGTCTGGAGGAGATCCAGAGGGGGGCCAGAAGGGCCCCACACCATAGGGCGCCCCCTGGCTGCGCCCAGGGATGGTGTGGGCCCCCTGGATTCCCACCAACGTTTCCCTCTCACCTATTTATACCTCTCGGGAGGTTAACCCTAAAAACATAAGCATTTTCTATTTGCACCGTTATAAATTCTACCACATGCAGCATTTTCTATTTCCAACAAGCACCATTCAATATATATTTTAACACTAACTCTCCAAATGATATAGCAATCAAAAAACAGAGTACTAATACTACTCTACTAATATTAACAACTCTGAAAAAGAGATGCATGAGAAACAGGAACTAAAAAGATTGTAGCAGCTAGTAGAAAAACTAAGAATACGAGCATAACGAGTATTCATATGAAAAAGCGGAGTGTGTAACTATCCCACACAATAATTCTAGGTTCCAACTATATTTATTGCATAAAGGAAAACAAAACAAAAAATAAAAGACGCTCCAAGTAAAATTCATATGATGTGACCGAATAAAAATATAGTTTCACTAGAAGTGACTTGATAATTTGTTGATGAAGAAGGGGATGCCTTGGGTATCCCCAAGCTTAGACACTTGAGTCTTCTTAGAATTTTCTGGGATGAACCACAGGGGCATCCCCAAGCTTTGGCTTTACACTCTTCTTGATCACATTATATCACCCTCTTCTCTTGACCCTTGAAAACTTCCTTCACACCACACTCAAAGTAATTCGCATTAGAGGGTTAGTGCACAATAAAAAATTCATGTGTTATGCATGGGCACAAGTGTTAATAATACTTTTAAACATTAGCTACAAGCACTGATGTTTCGTAAAGCAAAGAAATCCACTCGACATAGTAAAACAGAGAATGCAAGTAAAAAGGCAGAATCTACCCAAACCAGAACAATCTGTAATTACGAATTTTTTTGGGTCACTTAAGTTCCTCAAATCGAAAAACATAAAGAACAAAAAAGTTTCTTAATTAGCTTAGGAATAAGCACAAAAATTGGCAAGTCATTTTGATCTTTCTGTGATTTTATACGGAATTTACGGTGGACAGAAGAAATTTGTTTCATGCGCAGAAATCCAAAACTAACACCAACTTTCGCTAGAAACTTTACTTGACACAACTAATACATGAAAATAAAGATACAAAGGAGTTTCTGCATAAATATACAACACCTTGACTCAAATAAAACAGAGAAAAACAAAGCAAAAATAAAAACATGGGTTATCTCCCAAGAAGTGCTTTTCTTTAACGCCTTTTAGCTAGGCATAAGAAGAGAAAATCAAGTGTTTTCAAGTAAAGAAGCGTCCAAATCAAAAAATTCCTCTAAGACACAACATGTAGCAATTGGTACTTTAGACCTCCCCGAATATGATGCATTATTTAAGTTACTTGTAGTTTCACTAAAATTCTTATCAGTTTTAGGCACATTATGGGGTTTTGGTTTAGACACCTTGGGGACATATATGAATTTTTGCTGCTTTCCCATAGAAGCTTCCCCCCTCTTAAACTTAAGAGAAGAAAAGTTGCACTTAAATTTTCCATAGCTTCCTCCAGTTTACCAATCCTGATGTTTTGATTATCATAACTATTGCTAGCCTCTAAAATAGTAATTTTAATGTTGATACTTACTATTGATTCATTAACTTTGCTAGCATTATCAAGGAAATTTGGCAATTTTTTCTCCATAGAGTTCAACTTCTCTATAACATCATCAAAAGCGTTCTTAGTTTTAACAATTTTAGTAGGTCGTGTTCCAACTAAACTTTCAATTAAATTACAGGCTTCCAAAGTAGGAGTTTCCAGAAAATCACCAGCTGTAAGAGTGTCTAGAACATACCTATACCAGCTAGTAATACCAGCCTAAAAATTCCTAAGAAGGATCATGGTAGAATTTTTTTTAGTACATCTATGACAAGAATCACTTATTCTATACCAAGCATCTTTCAAACTTTCTCCTCCATGTTGCTTAAAAGAATGAACCTCGACTTCAAGAATACTCATTTTAGCAAGATTAAAAACATGATAAAAATAACAACTAGAACGAGAACTATTTTTTGTGTTTTCGATATAGAGAAGCAAACAAGATAAAATAAAATAAACCAAGAAAAACTAAAACAAAGTAAAGAGATTGGAAGTGAGAGACCCCCTTGCAGAAATCCTCTTTCTCCCCGGCAACGGCGCCATAAAATAGCTTGATGGTGCAGGTCTTGCACTCGTTGGGAAACCCCAAGAGGAAGGTATGATGAGCACATCATCAAATTTCCCTCAGAAAGAAACCAAGGTTGAATAGAACAGTAGGAGAAAGAAATCACTTCTGAAGGTTGATGCGGCTGATATTGGCAGGGCGCACTACCGGTTCAGCAACAACGTGAAACCTACACAACACAATCAAATCACTTTGCCCCAACGAAGTAGTGAGGTTGTCAATCTCACCGATTTTCCCTGAAAACAAAGAGGTTACACGTATGGTGTGGAAAACAGTTGGAAAACAATACGAAAACAATAGTAGCAGTGTGAAAACAGTGATTACAGTGGTTGTATTATCAGTATGAGGAAAATGGACCGGGGTCCACAGTTCACTAGTGGTGTCTCTCCATAAAAGATAGATAGCATGTTGGGTAAACAAATTACAGCTGGGAAATTGGCGTATATTAAAACATGCATGACATGTTGATTACTATGTGATTCATGCGGGCATTACAACAAGACTCATAGACCGTTATCCAACTGCATCTATGACCAATAATCCACCCTCAGAATGTCATCCGAGCAAACCTTGGATATTAAGTTGCAAGCAACAGATAACCGCATTAAGCAAAGTGTGTAATGTAAACATCGTTGTTTTCTCCCTAATGGCAACATCACATCCCCCATTCATCACGTTTCTGTCACTCGAGCACAAATGCAAGGGAGGCATGTACCCACTATCGAGCATAGATACTCCCTCTTGGAGTCACTGGGATCTACTTGGTCATAGCATCTACTAACAACGGAGAGCATGCAAGATCATAAATAACATACACATGAGTAAATCATGATAGATAGATAATCAAGAGACATAACATTCATTATTCATCGGATCCCAGCAAAAAAAACATGTAGCATTACAATAAGATGATCTTGATCATGTAGGGCAGCTCACAAGATCTAAACATGAGGCATAAAGAGGATAGACCAACCATCTAGCTACTGCTATGAACTTGTAGTCCAAGGATGAACTAATCACGCATCATTCCAGAGGCGGGCATGGTGGTGTAGACCCTCCGGTGATGATTTCCCCTCCTGACATGGTGCCGGGGAGAGCTCCAGATCCCTCCCGAACTAGGGTTGACGATGACGGTGGCCTCGGGTGTTTTTCGTGGAAAAGGCTTATGTTTTTAGGGTTAACCTTCCGAGAGGTATAAATAGGCGAGAGGGCAACGTCGGTGGGTGGCTAGGGGGCCCACACCACCCCTGGGCGCGGCCAAGGGGGGCACACCGCCCTATGGTGTGGGGGCATGTGGCCCCCCCTCCGGGTCTCCTCCGGACTCCGTGTGCGCGACAAATTTCTAAGACCTCCGGGCTTCGAACCGTGCAATTCCGAGAATATTTCCAGAACACCTTTTCTGAAACTAAAAACAGCAAAAAACAGGAACTAACTCTGTGGCATCTTGTCAATAGGTTAGTCCCAGAAAATCGATAAAAATGGCATAAAGTGTATAGCAAACATGTAGCAAAAAACATGAAAAAAACATGGAACATCAGAAATTATGGATACGTTTATGACGTATCGCTCTCTCGCCTATTTATTCCTTTCGGGAGGTTAACCCTAGAAAGAGGAGCCTTTTCCACAAAAAAACACCCGAGGTTGTCATCATCGTCAACCCTAGTTTGAGAGGGTTCCGGAGCTCTCCCCGGCACCCTGCCGTGAGGGGAAATCATCACCGGAGGGCTCTACACCACCATGCCCGCTCCGGAATGATGTGTGAGTAGTTCATCCTTGGACTATGGGTCCATAGCAGTAGCTAGATGTTTGTTTTCCCCTCTTTATGCCTCATGTTTATATCTTGTGAGGTGCCCTACATGATCAAGATCATCTTATTGTAATGTTACATGTTATGTTTGCTGGGACCCGTGAATATTGAATGATATGTCTCGTGATTATCAATCTTTCATGTTTTATTCATGTGTATGTTATTTATGATCTCCGTTGTTAGTAGATGCTCTGGCCAAGTAGATGCTAGTGACTCCAAGACGGAGTATTTATGCTCGATAGTGGGTTCAAGCCTCCCTTGCATTTGTGCTTGAGTGACAGAAACATGACGAATGGGGGATGTGGTGTTGCCATTAGGGAGAAAACAACGATGTTTACATTACACACTTTGCTTAATGCGATTATCTGTTGCTTGCAACTTAATACCCAAGGTTTGCTCGGATGACATTCTGAGGGTGGATTATTAGTCATAGATGCAGTTGAATAACGGTCTATGAGTCTTGTTGTAATGTCCGCATGAATCACATGGTAATAATCATGTCATGCATGTTTTAATATCTGTCAATTTCCCAACTGTAATTTTTTTACCCAACATCCTATCTATCTTTTATGGAGAGACACCACTAGTGAACTGTGGACCCCGGTTCATTTTCCTCATAGTGATAATACAACCACTGCAATCCCTGTTTTCACACTGCTACTACTGTTTTCATATTGTTTTCCAACTGTTTTCCACACCATACGTTTAACATCTTTGTTTTCAGCAAAACCGGTAGTTTGACAACCTCACTGCTTCGTTGGGGCAAAGTGATTTGATTGTGTTGTGTAGGTTCCACGTTGCTGTTGAACCGGTAGTCCGTCCTGCCAATATCAGCTGCATCAACCTTCAGAAGTGATTTCTTTCTCCTACTGGTCGATTCAACCTTGGTTTCTTTCTGAGGGAAATTTGCCGATGTGCTCATCACACCTTCCTCTTGGTGTTTCCCAACGAGTGCAAGACCTCCACCATTAGTTCCCTTGTTCATCGGGAACACACAAGAGCCATCATGGGTGTCCACGGTCCCGCTGCTGGTTATTATTCGGTAAGTGCTCGAACATGTTTGTGTGTTATCGATCCTTTATGGATCACACGTTTAAGTCGTTCCAACATTTTATTGAGATAAATAATATGATTATTTTGGTTTTATGAATGTTTGATGTCGTTAAATATCATAGAAACAATTCCGGTGTCAATCAGAGTGTTTCGGGGAAACTGCTATAAGAGAGAAATTATGTCGGTGTTTGGTATAAATTATATGAGAATCTACAGAGAACATGAGATGTCGCGGGGTGTTAGAAATGAGTTTATAACATTGTTAGATAATATTGATGATTTTATCTATAGGGGTAACATGGTTCCGATAAAGTTTTTGGGAACTTTCCTTATATGGAAGCAGTGTTGTAGGGGGGCAGGTTTTCCCCTATGGGCAAAACCTAATTTTAGGGATTGCGAGGTGGGGCCCATGGTCTCGCAAAGTGCACAAGGATTCCATAAGTATTTTTCCTGAATTTGTTGGATAGATAAATAAGAGGAAAAAACAAAAAGAAAAGAAAAAAGGTTGAGGGATTGAACTCCATATGGGAGTCCAATCCGACTTCTCCTAGGAGGTGGTGCGGCCAAGCAATGGGAGGGGGAAACCTAAGCCCCCCTCCTTTGGCAAGTTCCCTCCTAGCTCCACCTATATAATCCCACCCTCTCCTCATTGGAGAACACAACATCAATTGAGCCTTTTGGCCTTGTCTCTCTCATGGAATTAGAGATCTAATTAGAGGGTATCTAGAATTACAGACTCTAATTAGAACTCTAATTAGAGAGTCTCTAATTGAATTAGAACCTCTAATTAGAAACATCTCTAATTGGATTAGAGCTTCTTTTATCCGGGTTTTTGAGTTATACTATCCCGATTAGACGTATCTCTAATTGTTTTTTATCTCATGTGTTGAGAAATTCCAGTTTCATATTAGCTCTAATCACAGTTAATTAGTGCTACCAAATAGCAACGCTCGAAGGCCGTCTCTCTTCGTCGGTGCCGAATCCTGGACGGTGTTGCGCTGACGGGTTGACACGAGCGTACGTGTGCACACCGTAAGAGGGATTACACATGTGATTCTCAGGAGGGAAGACTTAGCGACATCTTTGCAACTAGGTCTAGTTATGAGGATCTACGATTATTAAGAACTCTTTTACGACTACATCGATTACGCTGACCAGTGAGTCGTTTTCTAGATCCTCGCATGTATGGGCATGCCTTGTTATCTGTATAGTGATCTTGGCAGACTACGCAGTGCAAAAAATTTAAATTCTCCATCGTAGACCAGCATTACAGAGACCCATATACTACCCCAGTGAGGTCCTTTCGCCATGATAACAGTGGTACCTGTCTTATCAGAAGGTGGCATACGGAGTCGTCTTCACGGCCCGCAAGCTCAAACACTACTTCCAAGAGCACATCGCGACGGTTCTCAACGATGCATCACTTGGATGCATCATTAACAACCCAATGGCCACATGACGAGTTGCCAAGCGGAGCATCGAGCTAGGATCCTAGGACATTATATACAAAGGGCATGACTCCCTCAAGTCGCAGACTTCCTGTCAGAGTGGACAAATCTTCAAACCCCAGGTCCTCCTGACTACTCCAGCTCCTGGATCATGTACCTTGACAAATCAAAGATAAACAAAGGCGCAGGCGCAGGGGTCTGATGCACTTTGTTGGGAACCCCAAGAGGAGGGTATGATGAGCACATCGGTAGGAGTTTTCCGCTTAGTTAAGAACCAGGGTTATCAATCCAGTAGGAGAAAGAGGACCTTCGGAAGGTTGATGCCACTGACGGTGGTGCTGGCGCTTCACCGGTGTCAGCAACAACGTGGAACCTACACACAACACAACCAAAATACTTTGCCCCAACGGTACAGTGAGGTTGTCAATCTCACCGGTCTTGCTGAAAAAAAAGATTAGACGTATAGTGTGGAAAACAGTGTATGCTTGCAGTAAGTAAAGAAAGCAGGAAATTGTTGTGGTTTGTTTAACATGTAGGAAATGGACCGGGGTTCATAGTTTCACTAGTGGTGTCTCTCCATAAAAGATAGCATGCTGGGTGAACAAATTACAGCTGGGCAATTGACAAATAGAGGTTGCACCGTAGTGCACAATATGACATGAAGATTACTATGATATTTAGTGCGGGCATTACAACAAGATACATAGACCGACATCCATCTGCATCTATGACTAATAATCCACCCTCGGGTTATCATCCGAACCCCCTTAAGTATTAAGTTGCAAGCAACAGATAATTGCATTAAACAAAGTGTGTAATGTAAGCAATGATTATGCACGCGGGCACTCTCACCGTTGTTTTCTCCCTAATGGCAACAACACATCCCCCTTCACGTTTATGTCGCTCGAGCAAGGCGGTGAGGAGGCATGAACCTACTATCGAGCATAAATACTCCCTCTTGGAGTCACTAGCAACTACTTGGACAGAGTAACCACTAGCAACGGAAAGCATGCAAGATCACAAATAGCATATGCAAATAAAGACTATAATCAACTTGGCATAAGTTCAATATTCATCGGATCCTAGCAGACACAGCATATAGAATTACATTAGATCAATCTCGATCATGATAGGCATCTCACGAGATCTAAACATGGAGGCATACGAGGAGAAGACAACCATCTAGCTACAGCTACGAACATGTAGTCTAAGGATGAACTACTCACGCATCACTCGGGAGGCAGGAATGGTGATGTAGAGGCCTCCGGTGATGATCTCCTCTCCGGCAGGGTGCCGGAAACAGCTTCAGAACCCCCCTAATCTAGGGTTGACGGTGACGGTGGCTGTGGAAATTTTCGGGGATTTTTGATCAGGTGTTTAGGGTTTTCCATCCGTGGGGGCTTAAATAGGCGAAAGGGCAAAGGCGGTGGAGCTCCATGGGCCCCACACCTATAGGTGGCGCGGCCAAGGGGGGCCGTGCCGCCCTATGGTGTGGCCCCACTGTTGCCCCTCGTTGACTCCTCTTCGGTGTTCTGGATGCTTCCGGAGAAAATAGGAACTTCGGGCTTTGTGGGGTCCAATTCCGAGAATGTTTGCAGAACAACTTTTCTGAAACCAAAAACAGTAGAAAATAGGGAACTGGCACTTGGCATCTTGTTAATAGGCTAGTCCCGGAAAACATATAAAAATGCTATAAATAAGGGAGAAAACAAGTAGCAATTGGCAAAATATGATCATGGAGCATCAGAAATTATAGATACGTTGGAGACGTATCAAGCATCCCCAATCTTAGTTCCTACTCGTCCTCGAGTAGGTAAACAATAAAACAATAATTTCTGAGGTGACATGCTACTAACATAAACTTGATCAAACTAATGTAAAAGCATATGCACGCTGAGATCATAAAACTTTAAACACAAGCATGATAAACAAAACTCTAATAATAAAACATAGCAATTACTTTGCATCACGAAGAGTAACTCAAATAAAGGATCATGAATAATAATGCATAGAAAGGTAAACGTTTGTTTCAGGTATAGAGAAAGCATGGCAAAGTGATATTTCGATAGTCCTTAAGAGTGGGGCAAAACATAAATGCCAGGACACCTTCAAAGTTCATGAGGAGGACTAGAACAAATAATTTAAGAACAAATGATATCACATCATGAAGTAATTATTGATGCTTATGGGACAAATGCACATAGAACTCAAAATGGCAAAATTTCTCTCTCAACTGTGCATAAAGTTAGAAGATGGAGACTCAACATAAAAGTAAAAGAAAGGCCCTTCGCAGAGGGAAGCAGGGATCACTCATGTGCTAGAGATTTTATTTTTTAAAACAGAGGTATTAAAAGTTTGACACTGAGTGTCTATATTTTGAGAGATGTATGCTAATGTCAACGAATGGTAACAGAAAATACAGTACGTCACAAGCCAACTGGATTCACAAGAGCGTCTCCCATGGTGAAGGATGCAACTGGTGTAGAAGGTCATCCCTCTTTCTCTTTTGTTACAATTATGCTTTGACTGATAAATCAGGGGCAAAAATAGTGAAGAGATTTTTTTGTATTAATTTGGGGCTGGGAACCCCGCTGCCAGCTCTTCTATCATTTGGATAAGCGGATGAAGCCACTAGTACAGGGTGTGAAATCCAATCAACAAGTGAGATAAAGATTCTCTACTTACGTCCTCATGAGCAAAAACAGGAACATAAAGCAGGAGTAATTTTGAAGGTTTTAAAGGTAACACATGAGCAATTTACTTTGGAATGGCAGTTAAATACCACATGTAGGTAGGTATGGTGGACAAAAGGGAAAAAACTTTGGTTTAAGGGAGTTTGGATGCACGAGTAGAGCTCATACTCAATACAGGCGGAGGCTAGCAAAAGACTGGGAGCGACAAATCAAGAGAGCATAAGAGCCATAATCATGCATAGCGACATAAGAATCATTAATTAAAACATAAGCAGTATCACAAGTTCAAAAACTAAGTGTTCATGGAAGCTATTCGTGACTGGTTTGTAGTCATAAACATGGTGTGAGCATGCGCCAAGTCAACCAAATAAAACATTCGAAAGAGAATATCATATATTGACGCTTTACTATGACAAGAACAACTCATGAATCTTTCAAGACATATTAAACACTCTCAGATATTTGAGGCTAATCATGCTACTCAATAACCACAAGGCTTTAAAACTAAAATAACATTTAGCATGGCATGAAAAAGTCCTAGCCACAGTCTATACAAGCTTCTACTAGTACTGTTATAAATTCTACTTCAAGCAGCAGTTTTCTTTCTCCCAACAAGCACCATACAAAACATGCTTTAACAAAAATACTATTTATGATACAGCAATCAAACATGAGAGTACTCACATAACACTACTAAAACTAACAGCTCTAATAAGAGATGCATGCAAAACAGGAGCTAAATAAATGCAGCAGCTAGACAGAGATTAAGAATACAACGTATTCTCATGAAAAAACGGAGCGTGTCACTCTCCAATAAAAGAATGCTGGGGTCTAACCAAGCTTATTGAAAAAGTAAAAACAAACTGAAAGAAAAAGCAAAAGAAAACTGAAAACAAAAATAAAAGACGCTCCAAGTAAAGCACATAAGATGCGACCGAATAAAAATATAGTTTTACTAGAAGTGACCTGGTAATTTGTTGATGAAGAAGGGGATGCCTTGGGAATCCCCAAGCTTAGACGCTTGAGTCTTCTTGGAATTTGATTGGATGTACCACCGGGGCATCCCCAAGCTTAGGATTTTCACTCTTCTTGATCACATCATATCATCCTCTTCTCTTTGAACCTTGAAAACTTCCTTCACACCAAAATTCTCACAATCTTCAATAGCAACGTTAGTGCAATTGAAATAATAAATTCACATGGTTCAATTTCAACACAATTATAACACTCAAAAACACATTAGCTACTGTCACAACTTATTTCAAAAATCTTTTTCTCAAAACAACACCAAAATAAAGAGATTAAGATGCAAATGCGATAAATGGCAGAAATCTGTCAAAACAGAACACCAGGTAAAGATTGATTTTTTCAAAACTCTTATGTTCCTCAAATGAAAAATTGGTATTCTAAGAAAAGTTGCGTATATAACTCAGTATTAAGCACAAAAAAGTTCAGCTCATTTTTACTTTCCTGTGATTTTTAACGGAATTAACAGTGGACAGCAGAAATCTGTTTCCTGCGCAGATATCCGAAATACAGGCTCAACTTTTCACTAGAGGCTTTACTTGGCTCAACAAAAACACAAAAGAAAAGATACAGCGTGGTTTCTAAGGAAATAGACAACACCCAGGTGAAAAGCACACCAAATAAAACGAAACAAAACGGGTTGAAAACAGCGAAATAAAACGGGTTCTCTCCCGGTAGCGCTTTTCTTTAACGCCTTTCAGGTAGGCATAACAGGGAAACTCAAGTATTTTCAAGTGAAGAAGCATCTTCTATACCTTCCTCTAAAACATTATTTTCATCAATAGGCACTCTAGATGTTTTTGAATATTCAACATGAAGGTCACTCTTAGTCTCATTAATTGTTTTAGCAATTTTCAGCACATATTGAGATTTGGGTTTAGCCATCTTAGGAGCATACATGAATCTTTGCTCCTTTCCCACAAAGGCTTTCTCCTTTTTGAATTTAAGAGATGAAAAGGTTGAGCTTAAAGTTCCCATGGAATCCTCTAGTTTACCAATCCTAAAACTTTGATTATCATGAGTGTTGCTAGCTTCTAGATAAGTGATTCTTTTATCAATACTAACTAGTAATTCATTAACTTTGCTAGCATTATCAAGGAAGATTGATAAGTTCATTTCCAAAGATTTTAGTTTATCAATAACATCCTCCAAAGTGATCTCAGTTTTAACAGTTGTAATGGGGGGTGCTCTGTGACGCCCCGAGATCGGGCACTATGCAGATTTCAGCATTCCCGCCAAAATCCACATAATAACCGATTCCAGGTTGCCACTTATGATAACATTACAACAGTTCACGAATATTCCACAATTACAACAGAAACAGATAGATACAAGATGACTCAAACGAGCCAGGGTTACAACTGATACATTACAAAGATCCAAAATAACAGCGGAAGAAACAACATATCGTCCGTCTACGGACAAGATACAAATTGGACTAAGAGTCCTGAAGTTAACCGAGAGCGTCCAATCCCTGCCCAGGCCAAGCCGGAGGGATTCCCAAGCTAACGTCGTCATACTTCAAACCTGTTGACTGCAAGTTGGAATTTGCAGCCACGAAAGAGATTCGTGGGTCAGTACGGTTAAGTACTGGCAAGGGGGATAGAACCCATACTCACAAGTTACCGGCGTAGCCAGTCATCACAAGATACAAATACTTTAGGATCAACGGAAAGGAAGGGGGTTATTGCAAATAAGCGACAGCAAGCTGCACTAACCAACTACAGAGATTCTATTACTTCCAACTATCAGAAAGGGGATAAGATCGAGTAATAGTAACCAACCGAAAGGTAACTTCAAACAAACCCATCCTGGATCTCGCCCCTTATCCAAAGAAGCAATCCGAGGATAACTCACACGGTTGAATTAATGATGGTTCAGATTATTGTGTCAATAAGCCTATTACTAGTCAAGTTGTTAATCATGGGGTGAAAGATTGTTAATCATTAGGTTTAAGTTGTCCTGAGTACTTGTTAGCCAGTACTTTCACCAAGTAATCCATAACCGCGGAAAACACGGCTTCTCGAGAAGATTATCCCTGCAGGGTTGCACCACTTTAGCCGTACACGCAAGAATAACCCGCCAGATGGGGAGCTAACCCACCAAGCGAGGTACTCTACACAACCAACCCTTCTTCGCATCAAGCCCAAAGCACCGCGTGCTGTGCGTGCGCGGCTAATCGAGCCCCCCGAAGAAAAGGAGGACCCTCATAGCACTGGAAGACCACGCCGCCCTAAATGCCGACTACAAAAGTTCCACCCTGGCGCCAAGGGTTCGTACCTGCATATGATGCAGCAAATGGAACACCCGAACTAGTACGGCGATTTGGACGAGATGCGAATCGAGTCAGTTGAGGGGGGCGCCCATACTCGCTTCCCACATGCGGGTAGTGCGCTCATCATGGATCAGTAGACAAGACCCTTTTCCTAATTAGGGGGTCGACACTAGCAGGCCTCAAAACCACAAAGGGCCTCCTGCCGGTGCCTTATCATCAAATTTATTATTAAACAATTAACAGTAGCATGATTGATTGATTGATTAAACATCGAGCCCCCAGAACAATAATGAAATAATAACAGAAAGTAACGGTTAACAGACTCGAGCAAAACAACCCTAAGCATGATAGTAAGACACGGGCAACAAGCAATGGTTATAGGTATGGAGGTGAGGCAATATCAAGGTTAAGGGATTCATGTGATGGGTTCGTAACAGAAACAACTACCACTAAGGCTAGCAGAAAAGAACAACGGAAAGAATCGGTAACAAGTGATGAAAGGCAGCCATTTGGCAGCAAGTGAGTATACTTGCCTGAGATCCCGCAAGGTAGCAGAACTTGTCGTTGCTCACATCATCTCAACGTCCTATCCGGGAAGAAACAACGAACCTCGAACAAACACCGGATGCAACAATTACTACTACGGCAAAAGATCCAGCATGATCAAGATATGGATGCATGACAATTTAATTGATGCATAGAAATAAACTAGTTGACAAGTTAAACAAATTTAAATGGACCCATATGCAATTTGAGTTGCATAGGAAAAGCCCATGAATTATGGTTAAATTATTTGTTTTCCAACTAATCAACAGGTGCTAGTGGTTTAGTATGATGCATGCAAAAGGGAAACAGCAAAATAACAACATTAGAATCAAATTAAAATAGGGTGTAGCAATTTAGAATTTTATTATTAACTTAGGGAATTTTGGGTGCCTTAAAGGTGACACACAAATACTTGTTGTTTTCACCCATTTAAAATGTTCAAAACAAATAACAAAGTTGATATTTGAAAAGGTTATCAAATTTTAGTTGGATTACATGTTTCACATTTTGAAATTGGACTTAGGATTATTTAATTATGAATTAAACAATATTGAACAATTTTTAATTGCATTAAACAAGATTTAAATGGTTTAGGCAATTTTAATTATTCAAAACAGAAAACAAAAATTATATTTGAATAGGTTATTTAAAATGGTATGGAAAACATATTTTATTTGCATTTATTGGATTAATAAATAATTAGTTATGGATTTTAGAAATTAGCATTTGTAATATTTAAGTTTGAATTTTAAATACATTTGAAGTTTCCAAAACAGTACACAAATTGGATATTTGGAAAGTTTAGGAAATTTGGATCTGAAAACATATAAAGTTTTTATTTATTGGGTTTACAGAACAAAAGATATTAAATTTTGAAGTTTTATATTCAATTTTGTTGTTTAAATGGATTTAGTAATTAATAGGAATGCGCAGAAACCTTTTGTTACGGATCTGCTTCCTACCCTAGCCGCTGCCGTGCGGGCCCAGGCCTAGGTGGCAGCCACGCAGGCGGGTGCACGGTGAGGTGGAAGTGGCGGTCACTGACGGGAGGGACCCCGTTGTCAGCGCGGTGGAAATAAACGAAAAAAAGGGGTGCGCGGCCGCTGGGTTTCGAACCCAGGACCTGCACTGCGCGGACGGAACGCAGTACCACTGCGGTGCGGTCGCTGTTGCGATACAGAGAGGGGTGGCTACCTTTTGAGCAGATCTGCCGAGGGGTTTTTCGTTTCTGACGAAACTGACGGACCAAAACCATCCGCAACCGATCGATGCTCGCCGGCGTAGGTCCACGACGGGGCGGTGGCGGCTCGCGGTGTGCGTGCGGTTCGCGGAGACATGCAGTGGTGCGATGGGGTGAAGGGTGGAGGCGAACAGGGGAAAGGAGGAGGCGATCGGGGGCTCACCGGGTTCTGCTGTCGAGGCTCGGTCGACGGAGAGGGAGGCGACGGTGGCCGGCGACGGCGCGGCCACCACAGGGACTCATAGCAGGCGGCGAGGGGACGGGGAGCATCCGGGGACCGCCGCGGTTCCATTCCTGGCCGCGGATGCTCCTCGAGGTGGAAGTGGTGGACGGCGATGGTGCTGTCTGTCGGTGGTGGTGAGGTGTTTTTCGGTTCAGAACAGGGGAACGACAGAGGAGCAGGGATCAGAGGATGAAGAACTAGCAGAGAGGAGAATGGCGGCGATGGGAAGGAGGGGGGCTCTAGGGTTAGGGCAGAGGGGAGGTGGGTGCTTGTTTTATGGTGGCAGGTACCTAGTACGGCAGCTCATCCGGGAGGGGGAGAGGATCATCTACGGTTCTGAAGAGGATCGTACAGGTGCTGACGTCGAAGGAAGAAGACAACAGGGAAAGGTAGTGGGCTAGAAAGATGGGCTGGGTGGTGAAAAGAGAGGAGATGGGCTGGTTCTTCTCCTTGGGATTTCCTTTTTATTATTTTTTTTTGTAAAAAGAAATAAAAGGGAGAGAGGGAAAGGATTTGGGGGGGTTTTGGGGTGGTTTATTTCATTGAATATTTTTATTATTTTTTCCAAAACAGGAAATGAAAGCAAGGTTGGCATTATTTTCACAAGGTGGAAACTTTAATTGGATTAAAGTTGTTTAGTTGAAAATTTCCAAATAGGGTTTGAGGTTTGTATTTTGATAATTAATTTTATTAAGTTGCAAAACAATAATCAAAGCAAAGGTTAGTTAATGATTTCAAAATTGGTTTATTAGTTTGATGTTCAAGTGGTTAGTGGAATTTCAAATAAGGTTTGATTTGGGGAGTTTTGGAAATAAGCAAATTTCATTTAATAAGCAACAAGCAATGATACAAACATTATGGAAATTAGTTTGTTTGCCAAATTTTAATTTTCAAACCCATATTGAAATATGATAAATAAGATTGATTTGATTTGAATGCTTGGAAATTGCCATTAGGGTTTTTAACAAAAGGGAAGAAATTTTGATTAACAGGCAATTGATTAAAACAAATTCAATCATTGAAAAACAATGGAGGGGTTTTGGTTGCAAGTTTGAAATTGGAAGTTTTGAGCAAGGGGTGGAAGTTTAAATTGTTTTGAGATTTTCAGTTGTGATGCAAACATGGTGCAATGCAATGTGATGCATATGATGCAAGCAAAACAAACAGGTAACACCCCAGGTGTTACAGACGACACCACTAACAAGGGATTGCGCCCTCGCAATCCACCTGCTAACCCGGGAGGGGAAAGAAGGTTGACTATCGATTCTTCGTGCTTCCAGTTGATCTCCTCGACACCACTAACAAGGGTTTCTCGACACCACTAACAAGAGATTCTTTCTCGGAGTGATGACGATGTTCTTCCACCAGGAATCTTCCGATGATCGAACCTATTAGGTTAAAGGCTCAGAAAACGTCCACCCACGTAGGATCCTAACACTTTGAAAGATTGAGTACGAGAGTAGACCCCAAAACAAATAAGATGGGAGGGGAAACAGAATAGGGATAAGGAGAAAAACAAGAATCCTATTGAGATGTTTTTCCAAAATAGTTTAGCAGAAACAGTTTTTGACACTCTAGAAACAACGACCGTTAGCTAGGTTAACCTACAGGCTTTGCGGACCCGTTGCTTCGATAACCATTCGTATCGAAACAATATCGGGAATCGGAACCAAGGCTCTGATACCATTTTGTGACGCCCCGAGATCGGGCACTATGCAGATTTCAGCATTCCCGCCAAAATCCACATAATAACCGATTCCAGGTTGCCACTTATGATAACATTACAACAGTTCACGAATATTCCACAATTACAACAGAAACAGATAGATACAAGATGACTCAAACGAGCCAGGGTTACAACTGATACATTACAAAGATCCAAAATAACAGCGGAAGAAACAACATATCGTCCGTCTACGGACAAGATACAAATTGGACTAAGAGTCCTGAAGTTAACCGAGAGCGTCCAATCCCTGCCCAGGCCAAGCCGGAGGGATTCCCAAGCTAACGTCGTCAGACTTCAAACCTGTTGACTGCAAGTTGGAATTTGCAGCCACGAAAGAGATTCGTGGGTCAGTACGGTTAAGTACTGGCAAGGGGGATAGAACCCATACTCACAAGTTACCGGCGTAGCCAGTCATCACAAGATACAAATACTTTAGGATCAACGGAAAGGAAGGGGGTTATTGCAAATAAGCGACAGCAGGCTGCACTAACCAACTACAGAGATTCTATTACTTCCAACTATCAGAAAGGGATAAGATCGAGTAATAGTAACCAACCGAAAGGTAACTTCAAACAAACCCATCCTGGATCTCGCCCCTTATCCAAAGAAGCAATCCGAGGATAACTCACGCGGTTGAATTAATGATGGTTCAGATTATTGTGTCAATAAGCCTATTACTAGTCAAGTTGTTAATCATGGGGTGAAAGATTGTTAATCATTAGGTTTAAGTTGTCCTGAGTACTTGTTAGCCAGTACTTTCACCAAGTAATCCATAACCGCGGAAAACACGGCTTCTCGAGAAGATTATCCCTGCAGGGTTGCACCAGTTTAGCCGTACACGCAAGAATAACCCGCCAGATGGGGAGCTAACCCACCAAGCGAGGTACTCTACACAACCAACCCTTCTTCGCATCAAGCCCAAAGCACCGCGTGCTGTGCGTGCGCGGCTAATCGAGCCCCCCGAAGAAAAGGAGGACCCTCATAGCACTGGAAGACCACGCCGCCCTAAATGCCGACTACAAAAGTTCCACCCTGGCGCCAAGGGTTCGTACCTGCATATGATGCAGCAAATGGAACACCCGAACTAGTACGGCGATTTGGACGAGATGCGAATCGAGTCAGTTGAGGGGGGCGCCCATACTCGCTTCCCACATGCGGGTAGTGCGCTCATCATGGATCAGTAGACAAGACCCTTTTCCTAATTAGGGGGTCGACACTAGCAGGCCTCAAAACCACAAAGGGCCTCCTGCCGGTGCCTTATCATCAAATTTATTATTAAACAATTAACAGTAGCATGATTGATTGATTGATTAAACATCGAGCCCCCAGAACAATAATGAAATAATAACAGAAAGTAACGGTTAACAGACTCGAGCAAAACAACCCTAAGCATGATAGTAAGACACGGGCAACAAGCAATGGTTATAGGTATGGAGGTGAGGCAATATCAAGGTTAAGGGATTCATGTGATGGGTTCGTAACAGAAACAACTACCACTAAGGCTAGCAGAAAAGAACAACGGAAAGAATCGGTAACAAGTGATGAAAGGCAGCCATTTGGCAGCAAGTGAGTATACTTGCCTGAGATCCCGCAAGGTAGCAGAACTTGTCGTTGCTCACATCATCTCAACGTCCTATCCGGGAAGAAACAACGAACCTCGAACAAACACCGGATGCAACAATTACTACTACGGCAAAAGATCCAGCATGATCAAGATATGGATGCATGACAATTTAATTGATGCATAGAAATAAACTAGTTGACAAGTTAAACAAATTTAAATGGACCCATATGCAATTTGAGTTGCATAGGAAAAGCCCATGAATTATGGTTAAATTATTTGTTTTCCAACTAATCAACAGGTGCTAGTGGTTTAGTATGATGCATGCAAAAGGGAAACAGCAAAATAACAACATTAGAATCAAATTAAAATAGGGTGTAGCAATTTAGAATTTTATTATTAACTTAGGGAATTTTGGGTGCCTTAAAGGTGACACACAAATACTTGTTGTTTTCACCCATTTAAAATGTTCAAAACAAATAACAAAGTTGATATTTGAAAAGGTTATCAAATTTTAGTTGGATTACATGTTTCACATTTTGAAATTGGACTTAGGATTATTTAATTATGAATTAAACAATATTGAACAATTTTTAATTGCATTAAACAAGATTTAAATGGTTTAGGCAATTTTAATTATTCAAAACAGAAAACAAAAATTACATTTGAATAGGTTATTTAAAATGGTATGGAAAACATATTTTATTTGCATTTATTGGATTAATAAATAATTAGTTATGGATTTTAGAAATTAGCATTTGTAATATTTAAGTTTGAATTTTAAATACATTTGAAGTTTCCAAAACAGTACACAAATTGGATATTTGGAAAGTTTAGGAAATTTGGATCTGAAAACATATAAAGTTTTTATTTATTGGGTTTACAGAACAAAAGATATTAAATTTTGAAGTTTTATATTCAATTTTGTTGTTTAAATGGATTTAGTAATTAATAGGAATGCGCAGAAACCTTTTGTTACGGATCTGCTTCCTACCCTAGCCGCTGCCGTGCGGGCCCAGGCCTAGGTGGCAGCCACGCAGGCGGGTGCACGGTGAGGTGGAAGTGGCGGTCACTGACGGGAGGGACCCCGTTGTCAGCGCGGTGGAAATAAACGAAAAAAAGGGGTGCGCGGCCGCTGGGTTTCGAACCCAGGACCTGCACTGCGCGGACGGAACGCAGTACCACTGCGGTGCGGTCGCTGTTGCGATACAGAGAGGGGTGGCTACCTTTTGAGCAGATCTGCCGAGGGGTTTTTCGTTTCTGACGAAACTGACGGACCAAAACCATCCGCAACCGATCGATGCTCGCCGACGTAGGTCCACGACGGGGCGGTGGCGGCTCGCGGTGTGCGTGCGGTTCGCGGAGACGTGCAGTGGTGCGATGGGGTGAAGGGTGGAGGCGAACAGGGGAAAGGAGGAGGCGATCGGGGGCTCACCGGGTTCTGCTGTCGAGGCTCGGTCGACGGAGAGGGAGGCGATGGTGGCCGGCGACGGCGCGGCCACCACAGGGACTCATAGCAGGCGGCGAGGGGACGGGGAGCATCCGGGGACCGCCGCGGTTCCATTCCCGGCCGCGGATGCTCCTCGAGGTGGAGGTGGTGGCCGGCGATGGTGCTGTCTGTCGGTGGTGGTGAGGTGTTTTTCGGTTCAGAACAGGGGAACGACAGAGGAGCAGGGATCAGAGGATGAAGAACTAGCAGAGAGGAGAATGGCGGCGATGGGAAGGAGGGGGGCTCTAGGGTTAGGGCAGAGGGGAGGTGGGTGCTTGTTTTATGGTGGCAGGTACCTAGTACGGCAGCTCATCCGGGAGGGGGAGAGGATCATCTACGGTTCTGAAGAGGATCGTACAGGTGCTGACGTCGAAGGAAGAAGACAACAGGGAAAGGTAGTGGGCTAGAAAGATGGGCTGGGTGGTGAAAAGAGAGGAGATGGGCTGGTTCTTCTCCTTGGGATTTCCTTTTTATTATTTTTTTTTGTAAAAAGAAATAAAAGGGAGAGAGGGAAAGGATTTGGGGGGTTTTGGGGTGGTTTATTTCATTGAATATTTTTATTATTTTTTCCAAAACAGGAAATGAAAGCAAGGTTGGCATTATTTTCACAAGGTGGAAACTTTAATTGGATTAAAGTTGTTTAGTTGAAAATTTCCAAATAGGGTTTGAGGTTTGTATTTTGATAATTAATTTTATTAAGTTGCAAAACAATAATCAAAGCAAAGGTTAGTTAATGATTTCAAAATTGGTTTATTAGTTTGATGTTCAAGTGGTTAGTGGAATTTCAAATAAGGTTTGATTTGGGGAGTTTTGGAAATAAGCAAATTTCATTTAATAAGCAACAAGCAATGATACAAACATTATGGAAATTAGTTTGTTTGCCAAATTTTAATTTTCAAACCCATATTGAAATATGATAAATAAGATTGATTTGATTTGAATGCTTGGAAATTGCCATTAGGGTTTTTAACAAAAGGGAAGAAATTTTGATTAACAGGCAATTGATTAAAACAAATTCAATCATTGAAAAACAATGGAGGGGTTTTGGTTGCAAGTTTGAAATTGGAAGTTTTGAGCAAGGGGTGGAAGTTTAAATTGTTTTGAGATTTTCAGTTGTGATGCAAACATGGTGCAATGCAATGTGATGCATATGATGCAAGCAAAACAAACAGGTAACACCCCAGGTGTTACATGCTCCTACTAAACTTTCAATCAAATTGCAGGCTTCCAAAGCAGGAGTTCCTAGAAAGTTTCCACCCGTAAGAGTATCTAACACATGCCTATACCACCCAGAAATACCAATATAAAAATTTCTCAGGAGTATCAAGGTAGAATATTTTTTTGTGCTCCTCTTATGAGCATCATTTATTCTATACCAAGCATTTTTTAAACTTTCTCCCCCTTGTTGCCTAAAAGAACGAACCTCTACTTCAGGAATACTCATTTTAGCAGAATAAAAGCAAGCAAGTAAATAACAGCTATGAAGTAAACTATTTTTTTGTGTTTTCACTATAGAGAAGCAAAACAATACAAAAATAAAAACAAGACAATAAAAAAAAATATAGAGGTTGAGAGTGAGAGACTCCCCTTGCCAGAATACTCCTTCTCCCCGGCAACGGCGCCAGAAAATTTCTTGATACACTTTGTTGGGAACCCCAAGAGGAGGGTATGATGAGCACAACGGTAAGAGTTTTCCCCTTAGTTAAGAACCAGGGTTATCAATCCAGTAGGAGAAAGAGGACCTTCAGAAGGTTGATGCCACTGATGGTGGTGCTGGCGCTTCACCGGTGTCAGCAACAACGTGGAACCTGCACACAACACAACCAAAATACTTTGCCCCAACGGTATAGTGAGGTTGTCAATCTCACCGGTCTTGCTGAAAACAAAGATTAGACGTATCGTATGGAAAACACTGTATGCTTACAGTAAGTAAAGAAAGCAGGAAATTGTTGTGGTTTGTTTAACAGTGTAGAAAATGGACCGGGGTTCATAGTTTCACTAGTGGTGTCTCTCCATAAAAGATAGCATGATGGGTGAACAAATTACAGTTGGGCAATTAACAAATAGAGGTTGCACCGTAGTGCACAACATGACATGAAGATTACTATGATATTTAGTGCGGGCATTACAACAAGATACATAGATCGACATCCATCTGCATCTATGACTAATAATCCACCCTCAGGTTATCATCCGAACCCCCTTAGGTATTAAGTTGCAAGCAACAGATAATTGCATTAAACAAAGTGTGTAATGTAAGAAATGATTATGTACGCGGGCACTCTCACCGCTGTTTTCTCCCTAATGGCAACAACACATCCCCCCTTCCCGTTTCTGTCACTCGAGCAAGGCGGTGAGGAGGCATGAACCCACTATCGAGCATAAATACTACCTCTTGGAGTCACAAGCAACTACTTGGCCAGAGTAACCACTAGCAATGGAAAGCATGCAAGATCACAAATATCATATGCAAATAAAGACTATAATCAACTTGTCATAAGTTCAATATTCATCGGATCCCAGCAAACACAGCATATAGAATCACATAAGATCAATATCGATCATGATAGGCAGCTCACGAGATCTAAACATGGAGGCATATGAGGAGAAGACAACCATCTAGCTACAGCTACGAACCCGTAGTCCAAGGATGAACTACTCATGCAGCACTCCGGAGGCAGGCATGGTGATGGACAGGCCTCCGGTGATGATCTCCTCTCCGGTAGGGTGCCGGAAACAGCTTTAGAACCCCCCCTGATCTAGGGTTGACGGTGACAGCGGCTGCGTAACTTTTCGGGGATTTTTTATCAGGTGTTTAGGGTTTTCCATCCGGGGGGCTTAAATAGGCGAAAGGGCAGAGGAGATGGAGCTCCATGGGCCCCACACCTATAGGTGACGCGGCCAAGGGGGGCCGCGCCACCCTATGGTGTGCCCCCCTGTTGCCCCTCTTCGACTCTTCTTCGGTGTTCTGGATGCTTCCGGGGAAAATAGGAACTTCGGGCTTTGTGGGGTCCAATTCCGAGAATGTTTGCAGAACAACTTTTCTGAAACCAAAAACAGCTGAAAATAGGGAACTGGCACTTGGCATCTTGTTAATAGCTTTGTCCCATAAAACGTATAAAAATGCTATAAATAAGGGAGAAAACAAGTAGCAATTTGCAAAATATGATCATGGAGCATCAGAAATTATAGATACGTTGGAGACATATCAAGGTCATACTCACATCCCCAAAAGGAGACAAGCTTCTCTACATCCTTTAGCTCAACTTCCCAGAAGGTGATAGAGCATCCAACAAAGATGCCAAGCACGAGGCGCTCCTACAAGGGATGAAAATGGCCCTTTCTGGCGGAACCACTCGACTCATGTTATACGGAGACTCGAACCTCATGGTGCAACAAACAATGAAGGAGTGTGACACGCTCTAGGAAAACATGATAGCATACCGCGATATGTATAACCTATTGGAAGGGAGCTCTGATGGTTGCGAGTTGCGGCATGTCACGAGATCAAGCAACGATGAGGCCGATGGATTAGTGAACATCGGATCAAACAAAGCACCCATACCACCCGGAATATTCTTGAAGAAAGACAACAAATGGTCCATTAAGGTCAAGAAACACGTCGAGTCCCCTGAAGAAGCAACTCGAGCACACTCGTCGCAGCAATACACCAAATTTCAGAGCAAGTATACTTGATACATCAACTATGGACGGAAAAATTCTTGACTACCTGTTTCATAAGAAGCTTCAAGAGAACACATCAGAAGCATGACAAATTGTGCGGTGCAGCAAATCCTTCACAATAATCAAAGGAGAACACTACAAAAGAAGAATGTCGGGAATCCTTCAAAGGTGTATCACACCTAAATATGGCAAAGAAATTCTACGAGACATACATCAAGGAGACATAGAGCACCATGCTAGCTATAGAGTCATCGTGGGCAAGGCCTTCCAACGGTTTTTTACTGGCTCATGATGACCCACAAGTATAGGGGATCGGAACAGTCTTCGAGGGAAGTAAAACCCAAATTTATTGATTCGACACAAGGGGGGCCAAAGAATATTTGTGAGCCTTAACAAGTGAGTTGTCAATTCACCTGCACCTGAAGATACTTTTGTTCGCAGTGGTTTATCAGTAGTAACAGTTTTATAGTAGCAGCAGTAGTGAAATAATAGCAGCAGTGGAATGAAAACAGCAGTAGCAGTAGTGTTTGAAGTAAACAACGGGATTAAATATTGTAGGCATAGGGATAGATGAACGGGTGTTGCATGGATAAGATAGTTCATATAACAATCAAGACATGGGCATTGCAGATAAATAAGATAAAGCATCCAAGCACTAAGTAACCATAGGCATGTGTTCCATAAATAGTCGTACGTGCTCATAATGTGAACTTGCACAACATCTTTTGTCCTACCAGCCCGTTTTCAGCGGGGCCTCAAGGGAACTACCGATAATTAAGGTGTTCCTTTTAACAGAACACCGGAGCAAAGCATTAACACTCCGTGAACACATGTGATCCTCACATCACAGCCATCCCCTCCGGTTGTCCCAATTTCTGTCACTTCGGGGCCTCGGGTTCCAGACAACGATATGTGTAAACAACTTGCAGGTATGATCAAGAAACAATAATTATCATCGTGGTTCAATAACATGTTCAGATCTGATATCATGGCACTCGGGCCCAAAGTAGCAAGCATTAAGCATAACAAATTGCAACAATGTCAATAGCACTAATAGAGGATACTAGGCACTATGCCCTAACAATCACGTCATTATTACATGAACGATATCATCCAATCCCTACCATCCCCTTCAGCCGACAGCGGGGAATTACTCACACATGGATGGGGGAAACATGGATGGTCGATGAAGAGGCGTTGGTGATGACGATGGCGATGATCTCCTCCACTTCCCCATCCCAGCAGGGTGCCAGAACAAGAACTTCTGATCCCCGAATCGAGGTTCGGGGTGGCGGCAGAGCTACGAACTTCTTTCTGGAAAACTATCGAAGGTCGTCGCGTTTTAGGGTTGAGGACTATTTGTAGTCGAAAGGGGAGTCCGAGGGGGGCTTTGGGTGGCCCACACCATAGGCTGGCGCGGCCTAGGGGGGCGCCAGGGGGGTGTGGCCACCCTGTGGCTCTTCTCCTGGCCCCCTTCTGGCTCTCGGGGTCTTCCGGTGTGAAAACACCAATGGGGTCTTTTCTGGGCAATTTCCTGAAATTTGATTTTTCTGCACAAAAACAAGACGCCAAGGTAATTCTGCTGAAAACAGCGTTAGTCCATGTTAGTTGTAATTAAAACACACAAGTTTAGAGGAAAACAATAAGAAAAGTGTTCGAAAAAGGAGATACGTTTTTGACGTATCAACTCCTCCCAAGATTAGCTTATTGATTGTCCTCAAGTAATTCAGTGACAACTGAGTGCGATAAAAGACTTTTACGAACACATTTTTTTCATGTGATGTAAACATACTCACTATATGATCAAATACTTAATTATGCTCATGATAAGATACATGCAAGATACTGTCACTTAATAGCTAAGCAAACCATGAGGAGATAACAACATATTAATAATAATCAACATGAAGCATAACTATTTGCAAGATTGAAGTATTCATAATAGGATCTGATAAAGTGGTATCTCGCTTGCCCTTAAGTGTGGGGCAAAACATAAATGCCAGAACACCTCTGAAGTTCAAGGTAAGACTAGAAGTAAAGATATCAAAGATATAAGTATCAAAGTTATACCACAATAGATCGTACTTTGGGACAAACACATCACACTAAGAATGACCATTGTGCTCTCAAGAAAGTGCTCAAAGAATATGGCGGAGACTCAACATAAAAGTAAAAGAAACGCCCTTCGCAGAGGGAAGCAGGGATCAACTCATGTGCTAGAGCTTTTTATTTTATCAAACAGAGGTATTGAAAACATTTTGAGAGATGTGTATTCTTATGTGAACGAATGGTAAACATACAATACAGTACGTCACAAGCCAACTGGATTCACAAGAGCGGCTCCCATGTGAAGGACACATCTGGGTAGAAGGTCATCCATCTTTCTCTTTTGTTTACACAATTATGCTTTGACCGATAAATTAGGGGCAAAAGAGTGAAGAGAATTTGTGTGTACTAATTTGGAGCTGGGAACCCCGCTGCCATCTCTTCTATCATTTGGATAAGCGGATTAAGCCACTAGTCCAGGGTGTGAAATCCAATCAACAAGTGGGATAAGTATTCTCTATTTACGTCCTCGTGAGCTAAAACAGGGGCACAAAACATGAATAATTTTTAGCAGGTTTTAAAGGTAGCACATGAGCAATTTACTTGGAGTGGCGGTTAAATACCACATATAGGTAGGTATGGTGGACACATTTGGCAAACTTTGGTTTTTGGGAGTTGGATGCACGAGTAGATCTCATACTCACTACAGGGTGAAGGCTAGCAATAGACAGGGAGCGACAATCAAGAGAGCAACAACTATCATAATCATGGTTACGACAAAGTAAAATTAACTGAGGCATAAAATTGATACTAGAACTCTAAGGCAAAATAAATCATCGAGGCTTATTGACTTTTTGTTTTTAGTCTTAGCATGCGTGACCATGTGCCAAGTCGATTCAAATGAAACAGTCAGAGGAGGCTACCACAATATCATGTCCTTCTACGAATAGAACAATGCAAACAAATATTTATATGACATGTCATTTACCATTAATAAATTGGAACAAAACATGAGAGAGCACGAACTATTAACCAGCCATTAAGTCACATATATCTTATACGAACAAACTAAGCATGCTCACATAGATGGATATATGTACAAAAATGAAATCAAATAGAGTTCTACCAGTCTCTCACCACAACTTGAATTGTCGTAGATCGTCATTATTGCTCTTCACTTGTGGATCGGATAATATATAATGAAAACCAAGGTCCAATGGAGTCACGAACGACTGTTGAACTCTGCAGCAAACTTTACTAAACCAAAGAAGAACATCAAATATTTTTGGGTTTTTCAATTAAAGCACGAATAGAATGAGAACAAGCAAACAAAACAAAATATTTTTAGATTTTTGAATATTAAACTGCAACTTAAAAAGGCAAACCAAATAAAGAAACTAAAGAAGCAAACAAAAAGAAACAACAGAAATATTTTTTGTCTTTTTGTGTTTTGGAAAACAAGAACAAAACAATAAAAACAAAAGAAATAAAAGAAACGAAAACAAACGAAAGAAACAAAGAGAAATCGAAAGAAAAGAAAACATAGATATACAAAGAACCGACCAAAACATGATATATAAATGAGTGCGATGTAGGTATACCTCCCCCCAAGCTTAGGCTTTTGGCCTAAGTGGAGATCCATCACCAAGGGGACCATGAGGCGGCGCCCCCGTAGTATGCTGAGGAGGAACCCTCCTCCTAGTATGTGCTCGAGGATGCGCCAGTGTACTCCTTGTTGTGGTCCTCGGGAGGCGTGTCTCGCATCTCCTGCTGCTGGTAAAACTCCATGGTTCTTAGATGCTCGTCTACCTGCTCCTTGGAGAGCGACATGATGACATGTCAATCTTAAATAAAAACAGGCTACGACAAAGTAACTTTTCGCTCCTCTCCATCCATATATAAAACTCTATATACTAAATGTTCATTAGTAGAGTTAGCAGTGACAAATTGATGGGACTTCATGGCAGCGAGGTTAAGCCTACATGGAGCAATTATTTCATCATTGGGGTTAATGGAAACTTTTAAAGCAGCCGCTACACGTGTAGCAATAATACCCCAAAAAATAGGCCCAGAAGCAACAAGGCGGCGTGCAACAGGTGCACCAAGGTTATACTTTGTGCCATGGTTCAGTGCATCATCAATAAAACCAAGGTGGTAACTAGAAATATTGCTAGTGTTCTCCCTACCAAGGATACTAGTAGTAAGATAATAAGTAAAGTATCTAAGAGCAGGAAGTTGAATGTTCCTTATCTTCCCACGCTGGGATGAGCGACCATCATCGTTGGTGCTCTCTCGGTAGAGCCCCTGGAGGTCAGCTGGTCTATCTTGAATCCTGCTCGTTGTCCCGGTGGCGTTGATACCTATAATAGTACAAAAATCCACCAAGGACAAAGAAATAGGACTACCATATAACTTGAATGCAACAGTTGGACCATATTGAGTGTTCTGAAATTTAAAACTCTTAACAAAAGCTTTTGTGAGAGTGGCATACTGAGGGATTTCATCCTTTATAAAGTTGGTGAGACCAACTCTTTCAATAAGCATACGGAAGTCATCGAATAAACCTGCACTTCTTAAAAATGTATTGCAAGGAAAGCTAGATGGGTGAACGATACCATCATCTCCTTCATCGTCAATAGTCGATGCAATAACGTCTTCATTATACGATGGCCTCGCTGAAGTGGATGAACATGGGGGCCTCGTCCTTCTAGGATCATCACTCCTAAATATCTCTCCAAAATTATAACTATCCATCTCTGAAAATTTTCAACAATCATCATAAAAATTAATTTCAAGCAACTATAAGCTGGAGACTACCATAGGGACTTATATGAGAGCTAAACATACATCAAAACTACATTATTTCTACTCAAATAAAGCATGCAAACTCACATAAGATGTCACCTACTGTGGCAAAATACTCAAGAAATACTTCACTAAACAAAATTCTACTTGGATCATCGGAGGAGTCACATACGGGAGATCAAACACGCCAAAAATCAGCACAAATGATGGGCTGAAGAAGGAGATCAAAAATCCAGAGGAAGAACAGCAAGAACACAGGTTCCAGGAAATGTTTTCAGTTTGGGACGTGAGATAGAAGACTTAGGCAGTGGAGGGAGTTGGTGGAGGGCCAGGGGCCCCACACCATGTGTTGGCGCCACCCTATGGTGTGCCTGACTGGTGGGTCCCCATGGGGCCTCCCAGGTGGCTTTCTGCCTCATCTTTGACGTAAAAAATTATTATAATTTTTCTGGAATTTTTCGAGAAACTTTATTTTTGAGGTATTTCCAGAATTTTAATAACTAATAAAAACCAGGAAAACGAAAGTGAAAAGATGGAAAACAAAGCCAAAACCAGCACTACAGAGGTTCTATGACACTCTAATGAAAGAATATCAAAAGAAAACAAAGGTGGTAGTGGTGAAAACAAAAGTATGGATGGTGAAAACACACATAACCTCAGTAAACAGAGTGAAAACATCAGGAAACATGCATAAGGATGATGGAAAACATGATTGTACTCAAGTAGCATTGTAATAACAGAAGTAAACATGGTGAAAACATATTGGGGAAGGTGAAAACATAGTGAAAACATTGCCCACTTCATTTAAAATCATTTTGTTAACAAGGGTGATCAAGTCTTGCTACCAAAATTTTTTATATGAAACAAAACTTTGTTTATCACTAAATAATTATGTTACCTCAACCTTGATAGACATATTCCCAATCATAATAATCTCATATTCTTTTGATGGCTTTGGGATAGGACAATAAAATTCTCCAATCTTGATGGTCTCAATATTTTCAATGGAATTTAGACCATATTTTTTATCAATCTTCTTGGGAAAATAAACAGTGTGCTCTTTATCATTAACATTAAAAGTTACTTTTCCTTGATTGCAATCAATAAAATCCCCTGCAGTATTAAGAAAAGGTCTTCCAAGAATAATAGACATATTATCATCTTTAGGCATTTCCAACACAACAAAGTCAGTTAATATCAGACAATTATTAGAAACCTGAACAGGAACATCCTCACATATACCCATAGGAATAGCAGTAGACTTATAAGCCATTTGCAAAGATATATCAGTTGGTATCAATTTTTCTAGGAGGAGTCTTTTATATAGAGTAAAAGGCATGACACTGACTCCAGCTCCTAAATCATACAAAGTAGTTCTAACATAATTATTTTTAATAGAACAGGGAATAGTTGGTATACCAGGATCTCCAAGCTTCTCAAGAACCTTGCCATTAAAAGAGTAATTAGTAAGCATAGTGGAAATTTCCTCATTAGGAATCTTCCTTTTGTTAGAGACAGTATCTTTCATATATTTTGCATAAGGAGGCAATTTAATAGCATCAGTTAAAGGAATTTGCAAGAATAAAGGTTTCATCCATTCACAAAGCTTGTTATAATGTTCTTCTTCCTTAGATTTGTGTTTCTTATTAGTAAAAGGCATTGGTTTTTGTACCTAAGGTTATCTCTCATTACCATGTTTATTAGCAATGAAATCTTCCTTAGTATACTTTGCTGTTTTAGTTTGCTTTTCAGGTTCAGCTACAGGTTCTTCTTTATCAGAAGCATCATTCTTTTCATCACCACTTTCAGTTTCAGCATCACAGATAGATATACTATTAGGATCTTTAGCAAGTTCAGAGGATTCTACAACAGTTTTATGTTTTTTTTCTTCTTAGTATGAATAACATTATCATTAGTTTGCTGAGAATCTTGTTCAATTCTTTTAGGATGTCCCTCAGGATATAAAGGATCTTGTGTAGCAATACCACTCCTAGTTCTTATTGCATAATCATGTTTTTCTTTAGAAGCATTAACTAGCAAATCTTTTTGCACTTTAGCAAGTTGATCAATTTGAGTTTGAACCATTTGAAAATGTTTAACAAGCATTTTAAAATCATTAGAGGTTCTTTCTACAATACCATGCAAATTATCAATAGCTCTAGAGTTTTTCATTAGGTGGTTTTGCACTCTCGTGTTAAAATTATCTTGCTTGATAACATAATTATCAAATTCATCTAAACATTGACCAGGAGGTTTGTTATAGGGAATATCCATACTATCAAAATATTGGAGAGAGTGTACCTCAATGGTGGATGAGTGAGGGATTGGCTTGCATAATTCTTCTATAGGTGGAAGATTCTTCACATATTCAGATTTAATACCCCTCTCTTTAAGAGATTTCTTGGCTTCTCTCATCACTTCATCATTTAATTTAATCATTCCCCTCTTCTTGGGTGTTGGTGTTGGTGTTGATACTGGAGTTAGGGTCGGCTCAGGCTCAACCATAGTCCAATCATCATGATTTTGGCTTATTTTAGCCATTAATTCCTCAGATTCTTCTAGAGTTCTTTGCCTGAAAACACAACCAGCACAACTATCCAGGTATGTCCTAGATTCAACAGTTAGTCCATTATAGAATATATCAAGACGTTTATTATTTTCTAGCTTATGCCCACGTGTAGTCCTGACTAAAGAGCAGAACCTTGCCCAAGATACATGCAATTTCTCTCCTTCCAATTGCTTGAAACTAAATATATTTTGTAAAGCAGCATGTTGAGCACTAGCAGGAAAATATTTCTGAAAGAAAACATTAACCAAACCAATAGGAGTATCAATAGATCCAGGAGACAAATTATTAAACCAAGTTTTAGCTCCATCTTTTGATGAGAAAGAGAATATTTTAGCAACAAAGTAGCTATGTTTCTTAAGATCATCATAAAATAAACTACTCAAAGAGGAGAGCTCATTCATATGTTTCATAGCACTTTCATATTCAGTACCACAAAAAAAGGTTCTTTCTCAACAATAGATATATAAGATAAATCAAGAGAGAAATCATAATCCTTATCCCTAATATTAATGGAAGAAGTGGCAAACTTAGCAACAGGATATAATTTATATTTAACAGCAGGACTTTCAATAAGACTCATAACAGCATCTTTATCCTTCATAGCATATATTTCATCAATAAGATCACCATTAAGATCAATATAGGAATCATCAAAATCATCACTAGGATTCTCTATAAGCTCAGGTGAAACAGCAAGAGTAACATGATTTTTATCAGGAGTTTCAGTGTTTGCAATATTTTTAGCTTTAGCAATAGTAGCATCTAAGAAAGGACCGAGAGAACCACTCTCATCAGGCACAATAGAAGCATCATCAAAAATATCAGAAGTATTTCAAGATTCAGCAGAAGTAGCATGTGGTGGTGTAAGCAACTTACTCATAACAGACGGTGAATCAAGAGCAACAAAGGTGTTCAGAGTTGTACCTCTTCTTGTAGTGGATGGTAATATAGGAAACTTTCCATCACGAGTCTTACCCATGATGAATGATGGCAGTATATAATAATACTCTCCGGTGAGCTCGCAAATAAAGCTATGCTCCCCGGCAACGGCGCCAGAAAATAGTCTTGATGACCCACAAGTATAGGGGATCGCAACAGTCTTCGAGGGAAGTAAAACCCAAATTTATTGATTCGACACAAGGGGATCCAAAGAATATTTGTGAGCCTTAACAAGTGAGTTGTCAATTCACCTGCACCTGAAAGTACTTTTGTTCGCAGTGGTTTATCATTAGTAACGGTTTTATAGTAGCAGCAGTAGTGAAATAATAGCAGCAGTGGAATGAAAACAGCAGCAGTAGTGTTTGAAGTAAACATCAGGATTAAATACTGTAGGCATAGGGATAGATGAACGGGCGTTGCATGGATAAGATAGTTCATATAACAATCAAGACATGGGCATTGCAGATAAATAAGATAAAACATCCAAGCACTAAGTAACCATAGGCATGTGTTCCGTAAATAGTCGTACGTGCTCATAATGTGAACTTGCACAACATCTTTTGTCCTACCAGTACGTTTTCAGCGGGGCCTCAAGGGAACTACTGGTAATTAAGGTGTTCCCTTTAATAGAACACCGGAGCAAAGCATTAACACTCCGTGAACACATGTGATCCTCACATCACAGCCACCCCCTCCGATTGTCCCAATTTCTGTCACTTCAGGGCCTCGGGTTCCGGACAACGATATGTGTAAACAACTTGCAGGTATGATCAAGAAACAAATAATTATCATCGTGAATCAATAACATGTTCAGATCTGAGATCATGGCACTCGGGCCCAAAGTGGCAAGCATTAAGCATAACACGTTGCAACAATGTCAATAGCACTAATAGAGGATACTAGGCACTATGCCCTAACAATCACGACATTATTACATGAACGATCTCATCCAATCCCTACCATCCCCTTTAGCCTACAGCGGGGAATTACTCACACATGGATGTGGGAAACATGGATGGTCGATGGAGAGGCGTTGGTGATGACGATGGCGATGATCTCCTCCACTTCCCCGTCCCGGCAGGGTGCTAGAACAGGAACTTCTGATCCCCGAATCGAGGTTCAGGGTGGCGGCGGAGATACACACTTCTTTGTGGAAAACTATCGACCCCCCTCGCGTTTTAGGGTTGAAGGCTATTTGTAGTCAAAAGGGGAGTCCGAGGGGGGCTCTGGGTGGCCCACACCATACGCTGGCGCGACCTAGGGGGAGGGCGCCAGGGGGGTGTGGCCACCCTGTGGCTCTTCTCTTGGCCCCCTTCTGGCTCTGAGGGTCTTCCGGTGTGAAAACACCAATGGGGTCTTTTCTGGGCAATTTCCCGAAAGTTAATTTTTCTGCACAAAAACAAGACACCAAGGTAATTCTGTTGAAAACAGCGTTAGTCCATGTTAGTTGTATTCAAAACACACAAGTTTAGAGGAAAACAATAAGAAAAGTGTTCGGAAAAGGAGCTACGTTTTCGACGTATCAGCTCACAACAGCCAAGGACGCTGAAGACCTGGTAGAGAGATGCGAGGTCTGCCAGAAGTTCGCGACAAAGCCTCACATGCCAGCCACAGAGCTCAACATGATCCCACTGTGCCGACCCTTTGCTCAATGGGGAGTCGACAGGGTGGGACCACTTCGAAAATCAACACTAGGAGGCTACACTCACCTCCTAGATGCAGTCGACAAATTCAGAAAGTGGATCGAAGCAGTCCCGGTAACATCTCAAGCTACCAAATGCATCGTTGACTTCATCGACTCCATCATCTGTAGATTCGGTGTTTCTCATAACATCATCACAGATAATGGCTCCAATTTCAATGCAAGCCGGAACACAAGAATTCTACAAGGAGAAGGGCATTACTCTCAGCTTTGCATCTCTGGCGCATCAACAGACAAACAGACAAGTCGAAAGAGCCAACAGATTAGTTTCAGCTCGACTCAAGAAACACATGTTGAATCGCCTCAACAAAGCAGTCGAGCATTGGGCCGAGGAGCTTCCTTTTGTACTTTGGAGCTTACGCAGGACTCTAAACCGATCAACACAGCATACACCATTCTTCATGGTCTACGGTGCAGAAGAAGTTCATGGCGCATGGACACACGTTCGTTGGGAGACCCCAAGAGGAAGGTATGATGAGTACAACAACAAGATTTTCCCTCAAAAAGAAACCAAGGTTTAATCAGACCAGTAGGAGAAAGAAATCACTTCTGAAGGTTGTTGACACATGATGTTGTCAGGGCGCACTACCAGGCTCGACAGCAACATGGAATCTGCACACAACACAACCAGGATACTTTGCCCCAACGAAACAGTGAGGTTGTCAATCTCACCGGTCTTGCTGAAAACAAAGGATTAGACGTATAGTGTATAAAATGATGTTTGTTTGTAGTGAATGAAATGAGAACAATGTTTGTAGTGAAAAGGAACAGTGTTTGAAGTAGGGTGTATTATCAGTGTAAAAGAATGGACCGGGCTCCACAATTCACTAGTGGTGTCTCTCCATAACAGATAAATAACATGCCGGGTGAACAAATTACAGCTGGGTAATAGACAAATAGAGAATGCACTGTAATGCATATACATGACATGATGACTACTATGATATTCATTTGGGCATTACAACATGATACATAGAACGTTATCCAACTGTATCTATGACTAATAATCCACCCTCAGGACGTCATCCGAGCAAACTTTGAGTATTAAGTTGCAAGTAACAGATTATTGCATTAAGTAAAGTGCGTAATGTAAACAACACAATTATCCTTAGACAAAGCATTGTTGTTTTACCCCTAGTGGCAACAACACATCCACAATCTTAGAAGTTACTTTCACTCTCCCAGATTACTGGAGGCATGAACCCACTATCTAGCATAAATACTCCCTCTTGGAGTCACAAGCATCTACTTGGTCAGAGCATCTACTAGTAACGGAGAGCATGCAAGATCACAAATAACATACATGATATATATATAATCAACTTGACATACTATTCAATATTCATCGGATCCCAGCAAACACAACATGTAGCATTACAATAAGATGATCTTGACCATGTTAGGCAGCTCACAAGATCTAAACATGATGGCACAAATAGGAGAAGACAACCATCTAGCTACTGCTATGGACCCGTAGTCCAAGGATGAACTACTCACACATCACTTTGGAGGCAAGCATGGTGGCGAAGAGCCCTCCGATGATGATTCCCCTCTCCGGTAGGGTGCAAGGGAGAGCTTTAGAACCCTCCCAAGCTAGGGTTGATGACGGTGGCGGATGCTGAACTTTTCGTGGATGCAGGCTAGGGTACTTAGGGTTTTCCCGAGGAAGGCATTATATAGGCGGAAGAGAGATGTCGGTGGGCGCCCAAGGGTCCCACACCACGTGGTGGCGCAGCCAGGGGCACGCCGCCACATGGTGTGGCTGCCTCCCTGCCCCCCTTCGAGTCTCCTCTGGACTTCATGTATGTGACATAAAATTAGAGACTTCGGCTTTTGTTTCTTCCAATTCCGAGAATATTTCCATAACAACTTTTCTGAAATACAAAAAACAACAGAAAACAGGAATTGGCAATGTGGCATCTTGTCAATAGGTTAGTCCGAGAAAATGCATAAAAATGCTATGACGTGTATAGAAAACATGTAGCAATTGGCATAATATCAATATGGAACATCATAAATTATAGATACTTTGGAGACGTATCAAGCATCCCCAAGCTTAGTTCTACTCGTCCTCGGGTAGGTAAAACGATAACAACAAAATAATTTCTGAGGTGACATGCTACCAACACAATCCTCATAACATTATTGTAAACGCATTGCAAGCTGAGTCATGAGCTCTTGAACATCGAACATCATCAACTTATCAAAATACTCCGAGTCTTCTGAGTTTCTGAGTCTCTACCCGACTCCTCGGAGTCGAATGCACACACGGGGGCTACTGATGTAGGGATACTCTCTGAGTCCCCTCCATGGGCCTATCAGCTACGACTCTACATGGAAGCCCACTATGAAGTGCTACCACTCGGCTTCTAGAAGGCCCATGTAAGCTTGTGGCGTATCGCACAAGGCTAGGAAAACAACTGACTTACTCATAACTTGTAACCTACCCGGACTCGGTACCAAGACTCAGCCTCCTATATGAGGCTGGGAGGACCCCTGGGCAGGGCATCGCTTATTCGACCCACCATAGCACCTCGCACAAGATCCAATCTATGCTGCAACCATTTTCACACCCATTGTACTCAACATCAATATAATCCAGAAAAGCATGAGTAAGGGTTTTACCTCTACGAGGGCACCGAACCTGGGTAGAACGTGTTACTATAAGGGAGAAATTATGCCAAAGCATGGCAGAATTTATATGAGAGATACCAGAGGACATGAGGTGTATCAAGATGTTATAAATATGTTTCTAACATCACAATATAATATTAATGATTTTATCTATTGGGTTCATAAGTTTCTAGAAGAGTTTCGGGCAAAAACCGAGGGGGGGGGGAGCACCGGAGGAGGGCAACAATGCCTCTCATGGATGGACCCTAATTTTAGGGGTGGCCGGGTGGGCCCCAAGGTGCCACAATAATTGTCCCGATATTTTCCTGAATTTATTGGAGAGAAAAAAGAGAAAATAAAAAGGAGAACACGGAAAAAGAAACAGGGAGGTGGGATTGGTCTCCACTTGGAGGCCAATCCAAGTTGGGCTAGGAGAGGGGTGCGGCCACGCCAAGCCCTTCCTAGAACAACAAGTACTCCTCCCTCCCCTTTGGCAAGTCTCCCCTTCCCCAACTATAAAAAGGACCCCAAGGCTACGAGAGAACATATTTTAAGAAGTCTCCCTCCCTCTCTCTCTCTCTCTCTCTCTAGTAGAATTAGATGGTCTAATTAGAGTTTCTAATTAAATCCCCTCTAACTGAATTAGAGTCTCTTCTAATTGATTTTAGAGTTCTACTCTCCCGATTAGATCTAACTCTAATTAGCTCTTCCCTCTCATGTGTTGAGAACTTCCAGATTCATATAGCTGTGGTTAGAGCTACCAATTAGCAGCGCCAGAAGGCTGTTTCTCTTCGTCAGTGCTGAGTCTTGGACGGCAGAGCGCTGACGGATTGACATGAGCGTACACATGCACACCATAAGAGGGATTACACGGGTGATCCTTGATGAGGGAGGCTTAGCGACATCCTTGCAACTAGGTCTAGTTGTAAGGATCTATGATTTTTCAGATCTCTTTTTTGACTACGTCGAATTCGCTGCCCGGTGAGTCGTGATCCAGATCCTTGCATCTATGGGCATGCCTCGTTATCTGCATAGTGATCTTGGCGAACTACGTAGGGCAATTTTTTAATTTTTTTTTGAAGCATAGACCAACAGTTTCTCCGACCCCGATATTTTTAGGGTAAAAGACAATTTATAGGCGAAGAGGCGGTGCCGGGGGAGGCCCATGGCCACCAGGCGACCTCATGATGTGCCCCCCATGGACGCGCCTGGTGGTCGCCTGGAGATGGGCCCACCTCCCGGTGCTCTCCTTTGGACTCCGTCTTCGTTCCGGTTAAAAAATGATCTCCGTAGATTTTCACGACTTTTGGCAAATATTTCTTTAAGAGTTTTTCTAAAATATAAAAATAGCAAGAAATAGGAAGTGGCTCTAGATATCTTGTTAATAGTCTAGTCCATGAAAATACGCGAAAAACGAAAAAAACATGTAGAAAACACAAGTCAATTGGTAGAAAATAAGCATTGAGTATTGAAAATTATTGATACGTTTATGACGTACCAGTTGCTCCAATTGTACGGAAAACGACATGGTACACAGTGACTCAGAACGTGTTGACGAAGAGGGAGAGCAACATGGAATACATGGGGATCTAGGTGCAGCAGCTTCGCGTTGTCCTCCGCAACGTGGAATATGCTCTTGTTACTGAGTATGAGGAGCATGGGCTGCGCCATCCAACTGCATGTGCGTCTCCGGTGGAGTCACCGCAGTGGTGCGCTTGGGGCATCCGACGACGGGCGTGGCTTAGGCCTCACAAACGGCAGAGAGCGTGGACGCTGTGTAAGAAACAATGGGTAGATGCGTCGGCCTGAGGTGGTTGATCTGACCGAGAGGTAGGGGTAAGGAATGCTGAAGCGATAAGAGAGTAGAGAGAAAATTACAGATCGTGGGTTGCGGCGGACTACCGGGGCACATGATGCATGCGGTGGAAATTTTTGTCCGCTCAGCATTGGTCTGCCAACACTATTTGCTAAGTGCACCCGAAGATTCAAATTGGATCAATCTAGTCTGATAGATCTAAATAGTCGGAATCATCTAGTGGTATAGATTAGCTTATGGAGACCGTGAATTTTGCTTTAAAAAAGAAAATATTTGCTCTTTTAATAGCATGATAGAAAAAGATGGAATTTTACTTTTTTTGCCGGGGAGATGGAATTTTACCATGAGCACGAACATACACATTTATATTTTCCCGGGTCACATTCGGCCCAAAATGAACCCCGTGGGCTAGAGAGCAAAATGCTCGTGCACATTTCATAACAAACCCACGCAGACCCAGTGTCTCATCAGAAGAAAAGTAATCCCACGTCAAATAAAAAAATTCCGCGTCATACAACTTTCTGAAAAGAACTACTTTCTCTCACTGACTCGTGGGTCCTCCGCAAGCTAAGCTACAGGCACCCAGCGCTTCTCCCCACTTGGCAGGCATCGTCCACGCCCTTCTCTATTTCTCCCCCATCTCTTCTTCCCCGATCCATCCGACCACAAACCCTAGCACAGCCAGATCTCCACCCCCGCCGCCGCCGGCGAGACCACCGCACAGATCTCCCCGATGGCGTTCCGCCGAATCCTTTCGGCCGCAATACGCCGCCGCTCCGCCGCGGCGGCGGCGGCGGCCGGGAGCACGCGCGAGGCCTCCACGGCCGTCGCCGCCGCCCCCGGCGTCATCGCCCCCGACGCGGCCCCAGTCCGGGTCCCGGTGATGCAGTACGACCGGATCTCGGAGGCCGTCAACGCGCGCGTCCGGCGGCTCGAGCACCCGGACCCCCGCTTCCTCCGCTACGCCAGCCCCGTGCCCGCCCACGCCGATCACACGGCCATCCTCGCGGCTCCGGAGACCCGCGTCACGACGCTCGAGAATGGCCTACGCGTCGCCACCGAGTCGTCGCTCGCCTCGCGCACGGCGACCGTCGGCGTCTGGATCGACGCGGGCAGCAGGTACGAGAAGGAGGAGGCGGCCGGGGTCGCCCATTTCTTGGAGCACATGCTGTTCAAGGGTACGGGGACGCGCAGTGCGGCGCAACTCGAGCAGGAGATCGAGGATATCGGCGGACACCTCAACGCCTACACCTCGCGGGAGCAGACCACCTACTATGCCAAGGTGCTCGACAAGGACGTCCCACAGGCGATGAATATTCTCGCGGACATTTTGCAGAACTCGAAACTTGATGATGAGCGCATCGAACGTGAGAGGAATGTAATCCTCCGTGAGATGCAGGAGGTTAGTCCCTGATACATATATGTTTGCTTGATTGAATCACTATTTGTCCACTGCAATAAGAACCTGATTAGATGAACATTTGCTTGACCCGCCTTAGATTAGATGCTTCATATGTTCTCCGGTGTTCAATGAATATCTGTTCTTTATTTATTGTCATGTTCTTAACAAACCAATAGAGTTCACCAATAGAGTTCTCTTTAAGAATAATTAACAAGATGTGATTTCTTAGTGTCAGCCTGTCAGGTATTGTTTTGAACTACTATATGTAAGAAGACAGCTGCAGATCAGTAGTAGTGCAGGCAAATTTAGTATTTGCTTGCTATGAAACCGCTTAGATTCAATTTTTCTAAGGGTTTAGGAGAAGACTGATATCAAATGTTTGTGAGAAGAGTTGTTCTCTTAAATTCTCCCAATAGTTTCTCGCAGAAATTAAGGGCTCCTTTGATTCATAGGATAGGAAAAGTGTAGGAATAGGAAACTTGTAGGATTGGTATGGTATGGCCAAATGATTCCTATGACAAGAGCATTTTCCTTTGATTGTGTGAAGGAATTTTTCCATGAGGTTGGACCTCATGTTCTTTTCCTATAGAATTTGTACTACAAGATTCCTATGGGAATATTTCCTATACGATATGATCCTTTGAATCAAACAAGCAATATAGGAAAAATTCCTGTAGGATCTAATCCTACAAAATTCCTATGCCATTCCTATGAATCAAAGAGGCCCAAGAGCTTATTTACAAAGGCCATCTCCTAGTATTAGGCATGTGTTCTAACTGTATCAAGGCTGCTACAGACTTACAACTGCAGGCAAAATTGGAATTTGAATATCAAACTGCTCTGAATCATTAGAGTTTGGAGCAACATTAATACTGTTTGCATGTGATTTTTTTTCTTAAGTACGGCTACGAAGTCACTAAAGTAGAGTAGATTGATTCATGAGCACGATAAATTTAAAATGGATCAAGCTGCAAGGTTCATCATGCATTCAACAGATGCTTCTCAAAAAATGAAAAGTTCCTAATGGATGCACCTAACTTCACTTAATCCTTGTGTTTTAACTTTTATGAGCATACAAGTCTTATATGCTGCTGTGCTTTTTACAAACTTGCGATTTGCATATTAGAGGTGTCAAGCTATGAGCCTGAAATGCAACATTTTGGAGATGCCACTACTTATATCTTGCTGTGCTATTTTCTGACTGTTCCCATGTTATGTAGGTTGAGGGACAATCAGAGGAAGTTATATTCGATCATCTCCATGCAACTGCCTTCCAGTATACTTCTCTTGGCAGACCAATCTTGGGTTCTGCTGCTGATGTCAAGTCTATAAAAAAAGAGCATCTCCAAGACTACATTAAAAACCATTACACGGCTTCTAGAGTGGTATTGCACATTACAAATCTGTGACTGTCATCCACTTGGATTTCTATAATTTTGTCTTGTTGCTATTACCGGGGTATGACGAAGTATCTTTTAGTTGAAAATAAAACATACCTTTTGATGTTTTCAGGTTATTACCGCTGCTGGTAATGTTAAGCATGAGGATATTGTCCAGCAGGCAAGAGAGCTGTTCAAGACGCTGCCAACTGACCCTACAACAACTGGCATGTTGGTTGCTAAGGAGCCAGCCACTTTTACTGGTTCTGAGGTATGTAATTTACTCTAGATTTACCTGTGATGTCCATTGTTCAAATCATTGATTATTTTATGCTACCCAATAGGTTCGGATCATTGATGATGACATGCCCCTCGCTCAATTTGCTGTTGCCTTCAATGGAGCATCCTGGTTAGATCCTGATTCTATTGCACTAATGGTTATGCAAACTATGCTTGGCTCGTGGAACAAGAGTGCTGGAGGAGGGAAGCACATGGGGTAGGTTCCTTTCCTTTGCACCGCCTTTCATCCTGTCATTTCCTTATGTATATCAAGCCCCTTTTGTCCATTGTCACTTTAAAAACAATCAACTGACCATTCTTCATTTTGTTATCCTGCTTGATTCGGGCAGTTCGGAGCTTGTACAGAGAGTAGCGATCAATGAAATAGCTGAGAGTATAATGGCATTCAATACAAACTATAAGGACACCGGGCTGTTTGGTGTCTATGCTGTTGCTAAGGTCAGCCTTGTATTTTATCTTCTGTAACGATTGTGAAAAAAATATTTCATTGTATCTTTTTTTCCTAGTGATATATGTATCCAACGTAAAACCTTAGTGATGCAAACCTGTACCCATGTAGCTGTGCAATATCCCCCAAAGGATGGGATTTTGCCTAAATTCTTGCACTGGATTTCTGCAGAAGTAGTCATGTGCCATATTGCTGTTCAACCTCTTTTGCAATCCAGCTTCTGCTTGTTTGTGACCTTATGTTGCAATTTACCTATTGGCAGTTTGCTCTATTGCGTAGTAGTATGAAGTGGGTGCTCTTTCTAGTTACACCCGAAGAAAATAGAGAAAATTCATGCTATATTTTCTGTCATATGTCAAGTAATTAAATTCATTTCTGCGGACTTCGCCTTTATGCAGTTTAAACAAAATGACAAAGGGTATTTTGCCCCAACGCAGAAAATGTCATCTCTTTTTAAAAGGAAATGTGAACTCTTAAGGCTCAAATGTTTGGACTAGGTTGATAATCCAGTGGAAGCTCCAAGTGAATAATCTACCAATTTCATTTAAATGGGTGTAAATAGATATATGCATCTGTTGATTCTACTGTACAAAATATTAAAAATGCTGACCATTATTTGTGAGCATGTTCCAGTTCTATAAAAATGGTGTGCTGTTCTTTTCCTTCCGTGATGATCTTCTTTGACCTTGTTTTGTAGGCTGATTGCTTGGATGATTTGGCTTTTGCAATCATGCAAGAGATGAGCAAATTATCATACCGGGTTACTGAAGAAGATGTTATTCGTGCACGCAATCAGGTATTTCTTTCAACGAGTTTGATTTTGGTCGCCTGTAGTAGTATTTCCTATGGCTTCTACTGAGGCTGAACAATATTGTAGCATATTTCCTTGTTATGTGCCTTTTGTGTACTTAGTTGCAAATCTTTGCTGTATTCTGATATCCTGTTACTGGATGATTGTTGCATTGGAACATAAGTATTTGCGCAACTTCACTGTCTGTCTATTTTATGACGTTGTTATTGCTTTGGTTTGATGCTCTCAGCTGAAATCCTCCATCCAACTCCACCTTGATGGCTCCACTGCTGTTGTTGAGGATATTGGGCGCCAGGTATTTGGGCCCTATTTTGTAATGTCACATGATATTCTCGGTACACTTGTCCTCTGGAACTTATCTTTGTCCTTCTGTTTTGTCAGCAACTCATCTATGGCCGTAGAATTCCTACTCCTGAGCTTTTTGCCAGAATAGATGCAGTTGACCCCAGCACTATCAGGCGTGTTGCAAACCGCTTCATCTTTGACCAGGTATCATTTTCGTCAACTTCCTTTTTTATTCAGTATAATTTCGAGATTTATGGCAGAAAGTGCTATTTTGGTTACTTAGTCTTAGTCTGCCGATCTGTCTTGTTACTGATTGACCTATTGTTATCTTTGTGATATGGACATATGTTTTGACACATAGGTCTAGATGCACCCATCATGGAAAATGCATTTTAAAATATATATATAAAAAAACAATTCGGATGTATATCAAAGACATTTTACGTTAGCACAAAAAGTTTCATGAAAAAAAGAAATTTTCTGTGGGCTGTGCAAAAAAAGACAAAAAAAATGTCTCCTGTAATGTCATATTTGAGCACTGGAATTTGTCTTTTTTACACATGCCACAGAAAATGTCTCTTTTTTAAGAAACTTCCTGTGCTAACATAAAATGTCCTGATGTTCATCCGATTTTTTTTTAAAATTTGATTTTTGAGTACTGAGTACAGCAACACCTATGAGCCAATACAAATTTGCTTCGTTCTGTCTGCATTTGCTTTTTTGCTGGCTTTGATTGATATCTACTAGGAAGATTTTGGTGGAACAGTAGCATCACATGATAACATGATATGCGGCATTTCGTATATTCTTTTTTTCTTGCCTGAAAATATATTGGTCTTATGGTAAACCATTAAACCAATATTCATTTGTATTACTTCCTATTTTCTTTCAGGATATTGCAATTGCTGCCATGGGACCGATCCAGTCTCTTCCAGACTACAACTGGTTCAGGCGCAGGACCTACATGCTCCGTTACTAGATACATGGAGCGGTGTACCATGTTTACAGCCTCCAAAGGCAGGATAATTGCGTCTTTTGGCGTCAGTACATTAAGGCCACATCCACGCACATATTATGTGCCAAAGTGGAGGAATTTTTTGAATATTCGTTTTCCTTGCCCTTGTCTCTCTTTTCCAAACCCACAAAGCTGTCAATAATGATAGGAAAATTCGACTGATGTGGCTTACTTGGGCGGCCATCCGTTGTTTTATGATGATGAAATCGTCAATGACTCCCTACTTTTCCATCTTGTGTTATGAGATTGTTCTCTTTCGGAAAATAATTAAATGAATCTGCTTATGTAAAGACGGTGGATGTTAGCTTCAGTGTGGGTATTCTGGCGATTTTGCAAATGTTCTAATTGTTCTGATCAGTGTTTGGACAAGCTTTATTTGTAGTTTCAATTTGCGCTGTACATTTTGACATCACGTATCACGCACATTTGAGATCAGCAGTTGATCGACACTCGAGAGCTTGCACGAGCCTTTCTCCCGCACCCCTTGATAGCAGCATCGTTGTTCAACAGGTGCAAAACGTGACGAAGAAAACAACGATGATTTTGGTGATGATAACAACTACGGATGGCAATGGGGCTCCGAAACCCGCAAACCCGACGGGTACCCGCCTCAAATGGGGAGGGTTTGGTAAACTTTTCGACCCGCCAGGTCTAATGGGGCGGGTATGGGGGTGACAAACCCGTACCCGCAGACCCGCTCTAAGTCCTAATCATATCCATAATGATAAAATTCCTAGCCACACGTCCACGAGCTATGGACCACAAACCTCACACATCACACGGGAGCGGTGGAATTTGGACTCCCGAAGATAACACACGTACACACGTGTGTATTCCCACTAACATCGTTCCAATATTCCGTTGTTTTATTCCCCACATGTGTCGCCATCGCTCCTTAAATGGGTACCCGTTGGGGCCCCGAACCCGATAGGGTCGTGGGTATGGTAAGAAATGAGACCCGACAAGTTAAATGGGGCGGGTATGGGGGGCGCCGACCCGGCCCCGAACCCGGTGGGTGCCATCCGGAATAACAACGCGGGTCCTATCTAACAATGTTGTTTTAGGTCTACACTCTGAAATTATTGCCACCGGACTTTTCAGAAATCAGTCCGGAAATTCCGGTGCTTATGGGGCGGAATATCCGACCCTAGCACCGGAATATTCCGGCCACTCTGGCATCTTCAAAATGTTGAAGATCTTCTCCAGCTGCCAGCGCACAGAAGCCAGACCGGAAATTTGCCCCGGAAATTTTCGGTGCAATAATCCGGTCCTCTGGGACTTAGCAGAAAACGGAGTCTTCTCCTGTGCCCGCGCACATAAGCTGGGGCGAAAATTTGCCCCGGAAATTTCCGGTGCAAATATCCGGCCCCTGGTCCTTAGCGAATTTCTTCAACAGGCTGGTGCCCGCGCGCAGAGAGGGGGGGCGGAATTTTCCGCCCCCGGATATTTCAAAGATCCGCCGCCCGGACTTTTCAAATCTCCGGCCAGGGCAGACCGGAAATTTCCGGTGCTAGCACCGGAATATTCCGGCCCTGGCAGACTACAACAGTCAGAAATTGGAGGAGACTATAAATAGCTGTCTTCTTCCTCTAGATAGGCAGCTCGTCCATTCCTCTCTCTCCTCCATTGTTGTAGAGCTCAAAACGCCCCGATCTCCCTCCTCCTCCAACCAAACTCGATGCCCTTCAAGGATCTCATGGAGGAGGCCTAGATCTACCTTTCCACCAAGCCAAAACGTGTGTACCCACACCACAACTCTTGGGATCTTGTAATCTCTTGGTTGCCTTGTCATCCAAGGGAAACCCTAGTGCTTGTAGCAAGAAGTTTCGATTATTGAGAGCCTCCATCTCACTTGTGGAGTAGCCTCAACCCCTTGTAAAGGTTTGGTCAACGCCTTCAAGTCGACCTCATAGTGGAAACGAGAATCTCCCTCACCGGAGAAGCTCACGGAGAATAAGGTGTGCACATCCGTGCTATTGAGGAGCGCCTAGGTGGCTCCCCACCTCTCCAACGTAGACGTACTTCTTTCAAGAAGGAACTACGGGAAACATATCCTTCTCTCCGTGTTTTTCACGTGTGGTTATCTTGTGCCATTGCTTTACTTCCGCTGCTACTTGTTGCTTGTCACATAGGGTGTTCACTTAGTTGCACATTTAGATAACCAAGCTTTTACTTTCCCTAAGCTACCCTCTAAAAGTGAAAAAGAATTAAAATTTGTAGGTCACCTATTCACCCCTCCCCTCTAGTTGACCATATTGCACTTTCAATTGGTATCAGAGCCTCGGCTCTTTTATCGGGCTTAACCGCTGTCGGGGGGTTACCCCCGAGTAGGGTAAAGACAGGTGGTAAAGACCGCTTACAGAAGAGAGGTTTGGTCGAGTAGCCGACTACCGGGTACTCGCTACCCGGTCGACTGCTACTCGGTCTCACCTCAAGATGGCCAAAAGGAGATATCAATCAGTTTTTACCATGTCGAGTAGAAGGTTTGGCCCGAGTACAATTGGCGGGAACATTTGGCGGGAAACTACTCGGGCAGGAAGTCAAAGGAGCCGTTCTGACACAGGATCCCGCGTATCCTGGGTCCGTACTTGGCAGCATTCGAACTACTGTTCACGTGGGGACGGCCTGCCTGACAGTGACAGCATGGAAGCAGTCGGTGGCAGGATAAGGGGGGCCTACTCTGTGACTAGGTACAGTGATACCAGTCTGTCCCCTAGTTTTGCCCAACGACTTTACAGAAGCAGCCAAGACCAACGACCAAAGCTGTCAGCGGGTACTCGGAGAAAGGACAGTGTGCACACTATGTCGACACTTGTCTAGGATTTGGACGTATCCGGCTGGGCACCATGTATATAAGGTGCCCCGCCGCCTCCTGCGCGAGGCACACTCACAGACGCTCTCACATGCTCCCATAGACGCTATCAGTGGCTCTCTGGAAACCCTAGAAACCCTAAGTTCTTGACCTAGCTCTACTCGGAGAGGGGCAAGGGGCTACTCGGTAGCGATATCATTTGTATTGTACCTACTCGGAGAGACATCGTAATACATAGAGAAAGGCAGGAGTAGGGGTTTTACCTCCTCACGAGGGCCCTGAACCTGGGTACATCGTGTTGTTTGTGTTGTGTGGATCTCACCTCACGCGGCTACTCGTCGCGTGATCCCTCCCCGGACACCTCCAGCGTCCATCGTCCCCACATCTTTAGCCATCCCATGGCATCTGCCGTGACACCACCACGACAGTTGGCGCCCACCGTGGGGCAACCAGCGGCGCTGGCTGGAGTTTCTGTTCGGACGGGATCTTCATCAGCGGAGCGCGTAGTTTGTGGCCTTGCCCACAGATTCGGCTCCTTCGACTTCGTCACCGACAACGCCGGCTGTTTCGGCGGCATGGCCATGCCGGAGGGCGGCTCGGTGATCTCCTTCGGCTCGCATCTCGTCTACGTCGCCATCGTCGCCAACAGCGCCTACCCCGAGCTAGTGCAGGACGCGGAGGATCCTCCCGCGGTGGTTGCAGCTCGCGGAAGGCCGGCACGCAGCTCTGCATGCTGCGCTGAGGTGATGGCGACGGGCTTGGCGGCAAACACTGGCGCAGCTGCTACTGGCGCTGCGGCCGTTGTCGAGGAGGTTGACGACCCGCCTGCTGGTGGCAGGACTCACCGGCCTTACGAGAAGGAGAGCAACCTGCCGCCTTCCACGTCTACGGTCATTCCCGCGTCTGCAGCGCGAACCGGCATGCCCACTCCCACCGATGTTGAGCTCCTTGCAGTGAGGGAGCAGCTCGAGCGGCAACGCCAGGAGCTGCTCGCCGAGCAGGCGGAGTTGGAGAAGATCAGGTTGGAGCTGAGCCTGGATCAGCTCGAGTACAACAAGGCTCACGGCTTCACGCCGGTCGCCAGGAGGCCTAGCAGGGTAGGCGCTACCCGGCGCAACCTGGGCGCCGAGATGGCGACTGTTGCGGAGGAGCCCGCGCAGTCCGCCACCGCGAACACCTTCACAAGGCCAAGGTATAGCACGCCCGCCAAGACGCTGCGAGCTGCGCAAGCTGTGGCTGCCGAGTTGCCGCGCCTAGAGGGAGAAGCGCGTCGCAGGCAGCAGGAGAGGCTCGGAGAGCTGGTGCTGGAGGCCGCCAGGCAGAACGAGGAGTTCCGGAAGGCCAACCCGGGAGCTGGAGCTTCGCAGGTGGTTCACTCGCACGCGGCTAGATCTAACGATCAAGCCTCATCTCCGCATCCCAGCCGCGAGAAGAGCCGCAGCGGGCGTACGGGTAGAGACAGGCAAATGCAGGTGTATGACCCGGCTGCTGCCGCGAAACAGGTTGCTGTGCCGCAGCAGCCCGGGCAGGAACACAACACTGCAAGAGCAGGCTCTCAAGCCCATCAAGCTCAAAGCCGTGTCCGAGAAGCCGCACGTCCGGGTACTTCTCGGCAACCCGCAGCTCCGCCTACTCGGCAGAGGCAGCAGCCGCGCCCGGTGGCACCAGTCGCCAACCCGGTGGAGCAGCCTGCGGCTATGCAGGTGGATAGGTATGATGATGGCTACTCGGCTATGGAGATGGCTGGTTATGATATTCATGACCGTGTTGGTGAGCGTGTGTTGGCGCCTGGAGATGCAAGGCACCAGCTGGACCGTATCAGCTTGTCGGCGCGGCTTGAGAGCACGGGTCCCCCTGGCCCCGAGTGCTTTGGCCCGCGCATCATGAACGAGCCTTCCGTGAAGGGCTTCCAGCTCGCAAGGGGCACCAAGAGCTACAATGGTAGCACCAAGCCTGAAGATTGGCTCAATGACTACGTCACCGCGGTCCATATCGCGAATGGCAACAGGAGATGGGCGGTACGCTATGTGCCGCAGATGCTAGAAGGTCCAGCTCGCACTTGGCTCAACAACTTGCCCAAGAACAGCATTAACTGCTGGCTGGACTTCTCGGATGCCTTCATCAGCAACTTCACCAGCACCTACAAGAGGCCGAATAGGCCACAGCAGTTGTCGGCTTGCCGGCAGCGAGAAGACGAGACAGACCGCGAGTACCTTACTCGGTGGAGCACCTTGAGGAACACCTGTGAGGGTGTGAATGAGGCGCAAGCCATCACTTGGTTTGCGCAGGGTTGCCGACATGGCAGCATGCTTTGGCAGAGATTGCAAAGGGAGATGCCGAACACCTTGGCCGAGACCATCAAGATTGCGGATCAGTACGCACTCGGTGATCCTACTCAGCCACTGATGGATTCCTCTGAGCCGAGAAGAAACTTCAACAGCAGCAAGCGCAACGAGTTCCGCAACAAGCGCCGAGTAGATACTCGGTATGATCCCGAAGAGGTGAATGCAGTGAATGTCGGAGGCGGTGGTGGCCAAAGGCAGAAACCTGCTGGAGCCTACGGGCAGAACCAGAACCAGGGCCAGGGCAACAAGAAACCGTTCCGCACTGCGCAGCCGAGTAGCGGGAACTCCGAGCAGCCGAAGAAGTTTGTCTTCGATGACATGAAGGATGGGCCATGCAGCTTTCACACTCACCACCCCTCAAGGCCTGCGAACCATACTACTCGGCAGTGCGAGTGGTGGGATGTGATCAAGAGTGATGGCTTGCCTCCTCCACCTCCTCTGCCAGCCGCGAATGCCACTGTTCAGCCTACTCGCGCTCCTGCAGCTCGGCCGCCAGTGTACCCGAGAAGGGAGAATGTCAACCAGGTGGCTTTAGGAGCCAACCAGAACTTCAACAACGAGAGGTACCGCAACAACAACAACAACTACAACCGCAACAACAACAACAGAGGCAACAACAACTACCAGGGCAACAACAATGGCAACAATGGCAACAATGGGGGCAATGGCTCCAACCAGTACCAAGAGCACCATGAGAGCTATATGATCTTCACTTCTGAGGCAGTCGACAAGCAGTCACAGCACAGGCGGGCCATGGAGGTCAATGCAGTGATTCCGGCTGTGCCTCACTACATGTATTGGTGTGACCAGGAGATCAGGTGGACTCGGGCAGATCACCCCAAGGTGATGCCCAATCCGGGTACCTATGCTTTGGTGCTGGATCCCACTTTCCTGGGCCCCGAGAAGAATGTGAGATTCAGCAAGGTGCTGATCGACAACGGCAGCAGCATCAACATCGTGTACAAGGACACGCTCGAGAAGCTTGGCCTGGCCGAGAACATGATGCTGCCCAGCAAGACCACCTTCCATGGCATTGTGCCCGGGATCTCATGCAACCCGATTGGCCGAGTGTGGATTGATGTGCTATTCGGTACTCGGGAGAACTGCCGCACTGAGCGTCTGCAGTTTGAAGTGGTGGATCATCAGAGCCCATATCATGCTCTACTCGGCAGGCCTGCTCTGAGCAAGTTCATGGCCTCTACTCATGTGGCGTATCTGAAGATGAAGATCCCCGGGCCCAATGGCATCATCACCATCTCGGGAGATTACAAGAAGTCCATGGAGTGCGCCTCTGCTAGCTCTCAGCTGGCGGAAGCGATGGTGATTGCTGCCGAGAAGAAGAAGATGTACGAGGTGGTGGCCATGGCTCAGTCCGCACAAGCTAGCGCGCAAGGTGTGCCGAGTACTCAGCATGGTACTGCCTTCCAAGCTGCCAAGGAGACCAAGACAGTCCAGGTGGACCCCGAGTTCCCGGAGCGCGTGGCCATCATTGGTGCCGGGTTGGCGGAGAAATAGGAAAGCGCGCTCATCCACTTCCTCCGTGAGAATCGGGACGTGTTCGCCTGGACCAATGAAGATCTACCAGGAGTCCCGAGGGAGTTGGTTGAGCACTCTTTGCATGTGCGTCCTGACGCCAAGCCCGTGAAGCAGGCTTTACGCCGTTTCGGGGATGAGAGAAGGAAGGCCATCGGTGATCAAATCACCAAACTGCTGATCAGTAACTTCATCATGGAGGTGCTGCACCCGGACTGGTTAGCCAACCCGGTCATGGTCGAGAAGAAAAAGGAAGATCCCAAGGCTGCCACTGCATGGCGCATGTGCGTCGACTACACCGACTTGAACAAGGCATGCCCCAAGGATCCTTTCCCGCTACCTCGCATCGATCAGGTGATCGATTCCACTGCCGGCTGTGAACTGTTGTCTTTCATAGATGCCTACTCTGGTTTCCACCAGATTGCACTCAATCCTGCTGATCAAATAAAGACTGCCTTCATTACCCCGTACGGGGCTTATTGCTATCGTGTCATGTGTTTTGGCCTGAGGAATGCGGGTGCAACCTATCAGAGATGCATGCAGAAATGCTTGCACGACCAGCTCGGCAAGAATGTGCAGGTGTACGTAGATGACATTGTCATCAAAACGAATAAAACACATACTCTGCTTGCCGACCTGGAGGAAACCTTTGCTAACCTACGCAGGTACAAAATGAAACTGAATCCGAGTAAGTGTACCTTTGGTGTACCAGCTGGAAAGCTACTCGGTTTTCTGGTTTCTAGTCGGGGCATTGAAGCCAATCCGTCTAAGATAAAAGCTATTGAGAGCATGTCTTTGCCGAGATCATTGAAGGATGTGCAGAAGTTCACGGGTTGTCTGGCATCTCTGAGCCGTTTTCTTGGCCGAATGGGCGAGAAGGCTCTGCCTCTGTACCAGCTGATGAAGAAGAGTGACAAGTTTGTCTGGACTCCACAGGCGGATGTGGCATTCAATGAGCTGAAAGCAATGCTGGCTAGCGCTCCTGTCTTGGCTAGTCCGCTACCCAAGGAGCCTATGCTGCTGTACATTGCCGCGACTAACCGAGTAGTCAGCGTGGTGATAGTGGTGGAGCGAGAAGAAGAAGGCAAGAGTGTGCAGCGCCCAGTCTATTATCTCAGTGAAGTGCTGTCCAGTTCCAAACAAAACTATCCTCACTACCAGAAGATGACATATGGTGTGTACCTGGGCGCCAGGAAGCTAAAGCATTACTTCCAGGAGCACCCCATCACTGTTGTGAGTTCAGCTCCCATCTCGGACATCATGGGTAACAAGGAAGCGAGTGGCAGAGTAGCCAAGTGGGCAATTGAGCTAGCCGCGTACGCTCCCGCGTATACGAGAAGAGAAGCAATCAAATCTCAGGTACTGGCGGAATTTCTTGTGGACTGGGCCGAGATGCAATATGAACCTCCTGCTCCAGTTTCCAACTATTGGAAGATGCACTTTGATGGCTCAAAGGTGAAAGAAGGCCTTGGTGCTGGCGTTGTGCTTACATCACCCAAGCGGGATCAGCTCAAGTATGTGTTGCAGATCCATTTCAAGGCATCCAACAATGTAGCCGAGTACGAGGCAGTTGTGCATGGTTTGCGAGTAGCAAAGGAGGTTGGTGTGCAGCGCATTATCTGCTATGGCGACTCAGATCTGGTGGTGCAGCAAGTCTCAGGTACCTGGGATGCTTTGGATGCCAACATGGCATCATATCGCTTCCTGGTGCAGTCAATGACTGGGTTTTTCGAAGGCTGTGAGTTCCAGCACATTCACCGAGCAGAGAACGAAGCAGCAGATGAGCTGTCCAAGTTGGGATCTTCTCGGCAGTCCATCCCGGCAGGGATTGCCTTGGAGCATTTGAGGAAGCCATCCATCAAGCCTTCCCCCAACTCGGAATCTATCTTTGTTCCCTCTCTGCCAAGTGAAGAATCTGACCCAATGGAGATTGACAGGGAGAGTGCTGCAGGAAACCCGGGGACTGCCGTCCTATACTCGGGGACTGCCATTCCTTACTCGGGGACTGCCGTTCCCTACTCGGGGACTGCCGTTCCCTACTCGGGGACTGCTACTCCCTACCCGGGGACTGCCACTCCTTACTCGGGGACTGCCGCCCTCAACCCAGAAGCTGTTGCATTCATTGAAGAAGTTCTCGCCAATCGGTCGGGGCTACAGAGAAGCGCTCCTACTCCTCCTGTGCAACCACCAGAGCCTGTCCCAATGGAAATGGATGAACCAGTGTTTCCCGTGCGGGAGACACCGAGTTGGGCAATGCCCATATTATCCTTTCTAAGGGACGACACTTTACCTGAAGATGAGGTGACTGCGAGGCAGATTCAGAGAAGGTCCAAGGGCTACACCATAGTCCGAGATGTGCTGCACAAGAGAAGTGCCACTGGTGTGCTGCAACGCTGTGTGAGCCCAGAGGAAGGAGAAGAAATCCTGGTGGAGATACATCAAGGGGAATGTGGGCATCACGCCTCTTCTCGGGCTTTAGTCAAGAAAGCTTTTCGGCATGGCTTCTACTGGCTCACTGCATTGCAGCAAGCTGAGGATATTGTGAGGAAGTGCGCCGGCTGCCAGATGTTCGCAAGTAAGATTCACATGCCAGCTTCCGAGTTGAAAACAATTCCTATCACATGGCCCTTTGCTGTCTGGTGCTTGGATATGGTTGGTCCTTTCAAGCCGGCTAAGGGCAACATGACACATATCTTGGTCATGGTGGACAAGTTCACCAAGTGGATCGAGGTGAAACCTATTCGGAAGTGCGATGGGGTCACAGCTGTGAAGTTCGTGAAGGATGTGATCATGAGATATGGCTACCCGCACAGTATCATCACCGACAACGGCACCAACTTTGCAGAGGGGGCAATGGTGCGATTCTGCAGAGATAAGCATATCCGACTAGACGTTGCGTCAGTCGCGCACCCTGCCTCCAATGGGCAAGTTGAGAGAGCAAATGGGATGGTACTGGCAGGCATCAAGCCAAGGCTTATTGAGCCACTGCTGAAAACACCTGGGTGTTGGCTAGAAGAGTTGCCAGCGGTGTTGTGGAGTCTAAGGACTACCCCTAACCGGTCAACCGGCTACACGCCATTCTTCTTGGTATACGGGGCTGAGGCCGTGTTGCCAATAGACTTAGAGCATGACTCCCCCCGAGTAGCCCTCTACACTGAGGTGGAGGCGAGAGAAGCTCGAGAAGACGACGTTGACCTGCTTGAAGAAGCAAGAGAGCTGACTCTGTCACGTTCGGCTATCTACCAGCAAAACCTGCGGCGCTATCATAGCCGAAAGGTGAACCCAAGGGTTTTCCGAGAAGGAGACATGGTCCTTAGGCTGGTGCAGCGCACAGCCGGGATGCACAAGTTGTCTCCTCCTTGGGAAGGGCCTTTTATTGTCAGCAAAGCGCTGCACAATGACGCGTACTATCTTGTAGATGTGCGCCCATCGCAGGCGAACAGGGCAGATAAAGCTGGAGAGGAAACCAAGCGTCCCTGGAATGTAGCTCTACTTCGTCGTTTTCATTCATGAGCAAAGATGTGTATGTACCCCTTTCATCCGAGTTGAAATTCTACTCTGCAATCTAAAATTGTTCTCGGGGACTGCCCTCGTCCAAAATTGCTCTAAGTGTTTTTCTTACTTGGCTTGTTCCTTTGTCTATTCGGCTGCTTCACTTCAGAACTCAAAAGTGAATTGAGTACTGTGTTTAAACCTATATGCCAACTCTTCGACTTTGCTGCTGTCCGAAACCCGGCTTCATGGCAAGCAAGAGAACAAGCAAAAGGTCAATGAGCACACGAAAATCACTAAGGAAGAAGGAGTGCAGGAACCGAGTAGGTTGTCGGTTACTTTTTGTTCCCCGTTTTCGTCTTCTCGGCTAAGTGGTGGGCTGCGTTATCATGATTGTTTCTAGCGGCTAAGTATTTGCAGCCTTGTTCCTTGACTCTTGTGACTCGAATACCAAACAAGCGACAAGTCGCAGGTAGAGCAGAGACGAAAAGACAGGGTGAATAAGAAATGCTACTCGGGGACTCGCATGGAAACACAACTCGGCATTAAGCCAGTGTCGTTCAAATTGATTAATGTCAACATAAACAGAGTGGGCATAAAAACTGAGTAGCAAGTAAGATAAAGGTAATCTGTTACATCTGCTCCCGGCATTCCGGGGATCTGATAAAGTGTTCAAGTGAAAGAAAAGATTGCAGGTTGCTTCAAGATGAGGAGGCGTTATTCTCGGCGCTGGCCTTGGCTGATGTTTCCTCGGCGGCGGTCCTTGCAGCAGTTTCTTCGGTGGCAGTCGTGGCGGCTGTTCCTTCGGTGCTGGCGTGGGTAGCATCAGCCTCCGTCTGCACGGCGGCGGATTCCTCCATCTCGGCGTCCTCCTGGGTGGCCGCCTGCTCGGAAGTGGCCGTGGCCACCGAGACGGGTCCCGGAGCCGAGGAGGAGCCTGAAGCGTGGCCAGGAGGGGGCACCGTGTCGTCGAGAGCAGCACCTGAGGAGGTGCCAAAGTCGAGTGGCTCGCTGTCGATGTGCGCCCCTTCGTCTTCATCGCTACTCGCGACGACGGTGGCCTTGCCCTTCCCGGCCTTGCCCTTGGGAGATTCGAAGTAGTCCCCAAGTTCTTCCTCGTCGTCATCTTCGTCGTCCTCGTACTCGGTGTCGGGTTCGGGGACGCCATCGATGTAGACCTCCGTCTCGGCGCACTCTGCGACATCATATGCAATCTGCTTGCGCAAGGCCACGCTATCGGCATCAGTCTCCCACTTGGAGTTATTGCGCTTCCCGCGGATGAGCTGCATGTCCAGGTTTTCATACCAGGACGCAATGCAGAGAAGCATCACGTCCGCACCAGCACGGGCTCCGGAGGCTCGCCACTTTTTCAACTCGGCCTTCACGTTCTCCAGCTTGAGGGCGAGCTCCCGCATGCTCTTTGGCTCAGCATCATGAGGCCAGAACAGCCGGTGGAGCTCAAAGCCCGCATGCATCAAATCAGTCCCGCAACCGGCCAGCTGTTCAAAGTAACCCTTGAGCACCTGCAAGCTGTCCTCGATATCAGCCCTGGTGTCAATCGGCTCACCCAGCGAAAGGCGAACTGCTCGGGCCTTGGCTATCGAGGGCGCAGAGGTAGACTCAAGACGAGGCCAGATATCTGAAATAGCAAATGGCAAGATCAAAAACCGAGAAAGAAAAAAGGAAGCCGAGAAGGAATAAGACCGAGAAGAAAAGATGCAATGAAGAAAAGAACTTACCGATCAGTTGGCGGCGCAGCTGCTGCAGCTTGGTTTTCCAAGATTCCTCGTTGCTAATGTGCTTTGACTGGATCTGGCGCAAGGTGTCCATCTGAGCGAAAAGATCAGCATTGGTCTTCTTCAGAGTCTCGCATTCAGCCTCGAGGGCCCTCTCCTTGGCCTTGAAAGTGGTCTCGGCCTTGGCTTTCTCGGCGATGGCCGTGTCCCTCTCGGCGCCAATCTTCACGGCATCTTGGAGTGCATTCTGAAGCTGGAGCTGCAGTTTCTCCATCTCGGTGGTGTGGTCCTTCACCAGAGAAATGGCCTGATCGGATAGCTGTTTCTCCACCTCGGCTGGCTGGACGCAATCTTGGTGCGCCTCAGCAAACGACTTATAATCTTCTGCGAAAAGATAAGATGAGGTCAGTAAGCGGGCAGAGAAGAACCGAGTTCAAGGACATACCGAGTAAACAGCAAACTCACCTTCAAGTTTCTTTATGGTGGCCTCGGCGTTCGCCACGAAAGCGCGGCATTTCTCATGCTCATCGGCCAAGGCCTTCAGTTTGTCTGCAAAGAAGAAAAGGTTAGCGCGTGAGAAAGCAGAAGCGGGCGTAAACATAAAACGCAGAAACCGCGTGGCTAAGCGTGTACCTTGCACTTCGGCCAGCTGTTGGGTGCTGTCGTTTGCATTTTTGCTCGCGGCCTCCGCAGCTAACTTCTCCTTCTCCAGCGCAGCAATTCGCCTCTTAGCGATGGAGTGGTTCCAGAGAAGGATGCGGTATAAGTTGGTCCGCTTAAGAACGCTATCCTGAAAACCGAGAAGAAAATGAGTTAGGCAAAGCAGAGAAGATTCGGCCCGAGTAGGAGGCTACTCGGAGAGTATCCGCCTACTCGACCCAAATCTCGGGGACTGGGGATGATGGTAAGAAAGAAGAAAGGCGAGTAGAAGAGAAGAAAATTCAACTCGGAAAAGGCAAAAAGACTTACTGCGTAGCTCTGTTCGATATCTTCGGCGTTCTTGCGGTGCAAGAACATCTTGGCTGCGAGGGTGGCGGTGTCGGTGGAGACGGACATGGGCTGGTGTCCCAGGTCGATCTTGTTCCACTCCACGCGGTAGTGGTCGACGGAGCCAAGGGTCAAGCCGTGCCACTTCTCCTCTCCGAGAACCCCGCTGTCCCACTTGGCGCTGATGTAGCCGACAGTGTCCAGTACCTGCTCAAGACCCTTGGAGGTTATTGGCTTGTCTTGGGCTCCCCGAGAAGCAATATTGACGGGTTTGTTCTGGGCTGGATCGAAGGGAGGAGTATTCCTGGCTACAGCTTTCCTCCCCTTCTGAATAGCTACAGCTTTATCTTGGGGAGGGAAGCCGATGCTATGTTGGTGGCTAACCTCAATCATATACTCCGGGTAGCAAGGCCGGCCAGCAGCGCGAGCGCCCGCAGAGAGCGCAGCAGGAATCGGGCCGGAGTCGCGGATCACGAGTGCTCCGCCTGCGGATGCGCCTTGGTCTCTGGCCCTCTTCTTTGTTTGCTCCTTCTCGATTTCCTGCTTCTCGACATCCTCGGGTTTCTTCCCGTCAGTCTTGGCCTTGGCCTTCTCGGCGACTGCTTTCTCGGCAGTTTGCCTCTCGGCCTTCTTCTGTTCAGCCCTGGCCTTCTTCTGCTCGGCCTTGGCTCTCTCAGCAGCTTCTTTCTCAGCTCTGACCTTCTCGGCGGCCTCCTCCTTGGCCTTGGCCTCCTCAGCAGCCACCTTATCGGCAGTCTCCTTCTCAGAAAGGCCCTTCTTGGAACAGTAATCCCTCAGAGCATCAAGGGCCTGTTGCTTGGCTGCTCGCCCAGGAGGGCTGGATGTATCCTTGCTCTGTGGAGACGAGGAGGAAGTTGGTGGTGTAGGGCCTTGCGCAGTCGGTGGCGTAGGGCCTTGCGCAGTTGGTGGCGCCGCTGCAGCTCCTGGCAGAACACCACTCGGTGCGCTGCCTGGCAGTGGGTAGACATCCGCTACGGTAGCATCCGCGGCGGTGTCGTCTGTCGTCAGCTGCTCGGCGGCGATGTTCTCTTGTGCAGCAGCCTCAGTGGTGGGCTGCTCCCGTTCTACTTCTGGCCGCTCAAGGGCGGCGGCATCTGGCATTTCTTGTTCTTGGTTCTCCTCGGCGTTGCTAGCCGGAGGAGAAGGGGGTCTCTCGTCGTGGACGGCGGTGTCTTGTGCTACTGGTTCTGACGCTGCTCCTTGTGCTGGATTGGCAGCGGCAGCATTGGCGTCGCGATCCTCATCATCATCGTCCAGGTTGACCAGAGGTACTGGTTTCTTCTGGGCTTGGTCGGACGCGAGGGCTGCGTTCGCATCCATGGCAGGACTGCAGAGAAGAAAGAGATCAGAGATTGGAAGAAGATTTGGGAGAAATCAGTACTACGCGAGAAGGAGGGCAAACGAGAAGAGAACTCACGCATTGGTGGACTTAAGCTGTCGTCGGGGTTTCTTGACAGTAACCTTCTTCTTCTTCTCGGCGGCCTCCTCCTTCTCGGCGGGCTTCCTCTTCTTGGCTGGAGGTACCTGCGCTTCGCTCCCAGTCCGCTTGCGGGTTTCGGGAGGGGCAGTAGACAAAGGTTGGACGACGAGGGGCGCATCGCCCTCGTTCTCGCCCTCATCCTCGTCGTCCCTCTCCGCAGCGGCCTCATCTGAGAAGTTCAAAGGAGAAGAAGGAAGAATCAGGAACAGCAGTGCAAGGGGCTGGTGTTTCTCAGAAGCAAACAAGATGAAAATAACCATACCGTGAGAGCCTTCATCCGACCAAGTGCGGAGAGCATCACGCTTGTCAGGAGCGGGACTGCTCTGTTCCGCGTCGTCAGAGGGCAGCATGTCATCCTCCTCGCGATCGGCGAACCAGTTGTCCTCGAAAACTTCCCGACTCTCAATCAGCTGTCGAGTAAGAGTCTGAAAGACAGAGAAGGATCATAAGTAAACCGAGTAGCAGGATGGAACTCTGCTCGGATAGGCGTGCAAACACAAAGCACACTAAGCCTATGCGGTTTTCTAAGTATTCTACTCGGACAGGCGTGCAGACACAAAGCACACTAAGCCTATGCAGTTCTCCAAGTGTTCTACCCGGATAGGCGTGCAAACACAAAGCATACTAAGCCTAAGCGCGAGTCGACTAAGAGCTCTACTCGGTGCACCAGGTGGTTGCTAGTCGGGGCGGAAAGGGAAGTTCTCTACTCGGGTGGCAGAGGCAAAAAACAGAGAAGGAAGAACGTACCCGGGCAATCGGTTGCGTGCGGCTGTACGGGACGAAGCCATACCGCCACTTCTCGGTAAGGCTTGTCTTCAGCATGTTCCTGGCATGATAGGCAACATCCGCGTCGTCGATTTCGATGGTTGTGGTCCTGGTGCAGTCGCGCGGGCCTCCCATGTAACACATGAGATGGCAGCGCTCCTGCAGAGGGAGTACTCGGCGCTTGATCCAGCATACCACCGGGTCGTCGTTCTTGAGGCCCAGCTTCTTCAACTCGCCGAGTCTGTCTTCTATCTCGACGGCGATTTCGTCGATGTTGGGCTTCTCCTTCCAGTTCGACCCGAGTGGAGCACGGTTCCTCCAAGCGGGCAGGTTGATTCGATCATCAACCACACCTCCTTCCGTGGCGGGGACGTTCTTGACGTAGAAGAAGGTCTGCTGCCACATTCGGCAGGAGTCCAGCCCCTGGATGCGGGGATGGTTCGTACCCGTCCGCTGCACCATCATGGCACAGCCCGTGTCGGTGGCGCGGCCGATACCTGCACCGTCTTTCTTCCCGACAGATTGTTGGCGGAGATTGAAGTACCTGAGCCACGTATCAGTCGTAGGCCTGATGCCGAGGAAAGCCTCGCAGACCACGGCGTGGTAGGCGAGGAAGACGACCGCGTTGGGCGGCAGGTGGTGCATCTGCAGCCCGAAGTGGTCGAGGAATTTGCGCAGAAAGTCGGAGGCGGGCAGTCCAAAGCCGCGCTCGAAGTGCGACATGAAGACCACCCGCTCGCCGTCCTGCGGAGTTGGCACGACCTCGTCGTCGGGTGCCCGGCACTCCACGCCGGGGGGAACCCTTCTGCTGGTCACGAGCCAGGCGAGATTGGCCTTGGCGACGGAGGAACCCGCCCAGCTAGCCTTGGCCATCGTCGCGAGTGGGAGGAGTGGATGATTCTCGAGTGGAGGTGCTCGGTGGAGTGAGTCCGCGGCGGCGCGGAAGCTTGCGCGGCGGCGGAGGGCTCGGTGGAGAAGAAGGACAAGAGGCAGAAGGGGAAAAGAGCAGGGAAGAAGAAAAGGAAGTTACCGCGGGGGTATTTATATCTCCCTCGCGGTGTTACCGTTACCACCGCGGTAGTGGGATCGACTGCGGCGTGTGGTGGGTCCTGTGGCCGGCTAGAAACGCACACAAGCGTGGGTTGCGCGCGTAACGGCCGCATTGGATCCCACCATCAGATCGTGGCCAGTAATTGCGCGTGATGGGACATGACGGCCGGTGGGCCCACAGCGTGAAAACTGGACACGTGGCGTCGTGTCCTGGGCAACCAAACGACGAGGTCGTGGATGCTTGACACATAGGCAGTGCCTGCGTGAAGGGCTGGATGTTGCTCTGCGCTGCAGAGGCTCAGTTTGCGAATTTTCGCTAAGTCTTTTTACTCGGATACGGAGTAGAAAGCAAGTGCTACTCGGAAGAGAGGAAGCTCAAGGTACCTTCCGGATAGCAACTCGGAGGACCTACTCGGCATCTTGAGGTTCGATGGCTGAGATACAAGGGCTGGTTTTAAGCTGGCAGAGCCTAGTGAACAAGTTCGCAAGACTCAACCAGCTTCGGGGACTGCTGTCGGGGGGTTACCCCCGAGTAGGGTAAAGACAGGTGGTAAAGACCGCTTACAGAAGAGAGGTTTGGTCGAGTAGCCGACTACCGGGTACTCGCTACCCGGTCGACTGCTACTCGGTCTCACCTCAAGATGGCCAAAAGGAGATATCAATCAGTTTTTACCATGTCGAGTAGAAGGTTTGGCCCGAGTACAATTGGCGGGAACATTTGGCGGGAAACTACTCGGGCAGGAAGTCAAAGGAGCCGTTCTGACACAGGATCCCGCGTATCCTGGGTCCGTACTTGGCAGCATTCGAACTACTGTTCACGTGGGGACGGCCTGCCTGACAGTGACAGCATGGAAGCAGTCGGTGGCAGGATAAGGGGGGCCTACTCTGTGACTAGGTACAGTGATACCAGTCTGTCCCCTAGTTTTGCCCAACGACTTTACAGAAGCAGCCAAGACCAACGACCAAAGCTGTCAGCGGGTACTCGGAGAAAGGACAGTGTGCACACTATGTCGACACTTGTCTAGGATTTGGACGTATCCGGCTGGGCACCATGTATATAAGGTGCCCCGCCGCCTCCTGCGCGAGGCACACTCACAGACGCTCTCACATGCTCCCATAGACGCTATCAGTGGCTCTCTGGAAACCCTAGAAACCCTAAGTTCTTGACCTAGCTCTACTCGGAGAGGGGCAAGGGGCTACTCGGTAGCGATATCATTTGTATTGTACCTACTCGGAGAGACATCGTAATACATAGAGAAAGGCAGGAGTAGGGGTTTTACCTCCTCACGAGGGCCCTGAACCTGGGTACATCGTGTTGTTTGTGTTGTGTGGATCTCACCTCACGCGGCTACTCGTCGCGTGATCCCTCCCCGGACACCTCCAGCGTCCATCGTCCCCACATCTTTAGCCATCCCATGGCATCTGCCGTGACACCACCACGACAACCGCCTAAGAGTATCATGGTCACCGGAGATGATCCCGAATCTACTAAGGAGGAGCTCTCCAAAATGGCCAACACTATAGCCAACCTAGAGACAACGGTTTGTACCATACAAACCCAATTGTCCAAGGTTAGATCTAGTGTGGGCTCGGAGGTTTCCTCCATGAAGAAGATGTTGGAGATCATGATGGGTAAACCTAAGGAACCGTCACACTCTCCCCACATCTCCGATGAGGATAGTTCAGATGAGGAAACGACTCCGGACAATTCCGAACTCGAAGAGAACATTGCCAAAGCTAAGGTTAAAGCCGCACAAAAGGCTAAAGCCAAAGCAAAGGAGAGTGACGGTGGTTCCAAGTCTCAAACGGCTAATGGTTCGGGGTCCAATTCAAAAGTTCCACCACCGCAAAACTATGATTCTATCCACCCAATTGTTTCCATGCCACACGTCCTTAATGTTGGAATTCCACCCATCCTTAACACTAACGAATTCTCCTCTTGGAAGTTTGAGATGGAATCTCACATTTCAGGATCGTGTACCGCATTGTGGAGAAGCGTGACTCATGGATTTCATCCTCATGACCCAAGCAATTTGACGCCAAGGGAGGACGTGGAATCTCAACTCAACAAGACCACACTTGTCATCATCCAAAAGGCTCTCCCAAGGGAGTACTTCACTCACATTCGTAGTTGCAAGACCGCCAAAGAAGCTTGGGACAAACTTGACACCTTGTTTCAAGGAAATGCTAGTATCCAATCTTCCAAGTATGACGTGGCCATTGACAACTCCGAGAACTTCGTCATGCATGAGGATGAGACCCCCGAAGAGCTATATAGAAGAGTTGTCACCCTTGCCAACCAATTGAGAGACTTTGGAAAAGAAGAAATCTCCGATGAGTGGATCAAGAGGAAATTTGTCAAAGCTATTACACCCTTTGAGAAAAATCTCTCCACTAGCATCCGGACAAGAGCGGACTACAATACCCTCAACTCGATTGGTGTTCTAAGTGAGTTCATTGCTATCTCTCTCTCACACAAGAGCGCGGACGATGCTCTAGCTCGCTCTCGAGGAATAGGAAGGTCACCCAATCTCGCTTTGAAGTCAAAGGCTATGGCTCGAATCGATGAAAGTGAAGAAGATGATGATGATGAGGAAGACTATGAGGACACCTACACGGGAGCTCACAAGTGCATTGCCCTCGCTATGCATGGATATTGGAAGAGATGGGAAGCTCACAAGGCCGGATCTCCAAGGCCTCCACGAAACAAGAACTACAAGAAGAAGGGGGAGCGACCAAGGACATGCTACAATTGTGGTAGCCCAAACCATTTCGTGAAGGAGTGCCCCTTTGAGCCAAGAGAAGAAAACGAAGGCAAGCTTGTTCGCAAAAACAAGGCCAAGCCTCCTCAAAACAAGAACTTCGCTAGGAGGGTGCCAAGGGCTCTCTATGTTCAAGAAGGGGCGGTTCTTGAGACTTACATCTCCGGAGATGAAGGAGAAGATGAGGTGGTTGGAGTTGCTCACATCGCCAAGGCCACCGCATCATCTCCTTCGATCTCTCTATTCGAATCCCCCAATGAGAATGTGGCTACCCGACCTACGTGTCTTATGGCAAAAGCCACTTCGGTATGCTCTCCTAACTCCAAGACCATTATCACGAACCCTCCTTCGTTATTGGATTGTGTTGAAAATGTTTGTGAGGAGGATAGTGAGTCTAATGAGTTAGGCATGTGGCTATCTAGCCTTAAAGGTGAGACTAAGGAAAAGGTGAATGCCCTTTTGAGGCAACTTGATGAGGCTAACTCTCTTGTAGATGAAAAGGAGGAGATCATCATGACTTTGGAAAGCCATGGAGGTCACACTTGCAATGAGAAAGAGCTTGAAAAAGCGCTTGAAAATGAGCGTTCCATTCGTGCCTCACTTGAGGAGAAATTATCTTGTCTTGAAGAAAACTTTGCCATAAGTGTCTCTAAGCTTAGGAAGGAAAATGCACAATCTCTTGCTATCATTAAAACTCTTGAACATGAAGAATTGAAGCTAGGAATTGCTCACGAGGAACTTGTCACTCGTCATAAAAAACTCGAAAAGGAGTTCATGTCTCTTAAGGAAATTCATGACAAGTTAACCAAATCTCGTGACAATCTTCTAGCTCAACTATCAAACAAGCAAGTTGTGTCCACTTCACCCTCTAGCTTGAATGTCTTGCCTAGCAATGCTTGTAGTGCGACTAATCTTGTAGGAAATGAGAAGAATCCCCATGAGATTGCTTCTCAACGAGCCAACAATGGAAAGGAGGGACTTGGCTATGTAGCCAAGTCAAAGAAGAAGTACAAGAAGAAGAACAAGAAGAAAGTCACCTCACCCTCACAAGAAGTAAGATTTGCGAAAGAGGGAGAGGTGACCAAAAGGAAGGAGACCAACACTATTGTGGGTGGTGAGACCTCTAGGGGGAGCACCGCTCACAATGACTTTGCCGGGAAATACAATCCATCTTATGTTCTTATGAAATCTAGAGATGGTCATGTATATGCTAAATATGTTGGTACTTCTTATGGTGATGATTATCATTGGAGTATTTGGGTTCCTAAGACCCTTGTCGCTAACATGAGAGGACCCATTCAAAGATGGGTCCCTAAATCAAGAAACTAATCTATTGTAGGGAAGTGCTTCCGGTTCAAGCAAATGGACGGTGGATAGTGGTGCATCCCAACATATGACCGGAAGCAATGACGCAATGAGTGATCTTCAACCTCCATTACCTCATCTCAATTACGTTACTATTGGTGATAACTCCGAATTAAAGGTATTGGGACGAGGCAAGGTAGCAATCTCAAATGACTTGTCAATTGAGAATGTTCTCCTTGTTGAGTCTCTAGGCTATAATCTCATCTCGGTTCTTCAACTTGCTAAGAGTGGCTTTACCTCTTTCTTTAATAAGGAGAATGTGATTGTCACGTGGGAGACGACTCTTAAGGTAGCCTTTGTTGGGCATGTCGAGAACGGCATGTATGTAGTGGACTTCTCTAAAGGAGACACGTGTGCCGCGACATGCCTAATGGCTAAAGTTGATGTGGGTTGGCTATGGCATCGCCGGTTAGCCCACACCAATATGAGGACGTTGCATGACCTTCAAAGTGGCAATCACGTTCTAGGACTAACAAATGCTAAGTTTGCCAAAGATCGTGTGTGTAGCTCTTGCGTTCTAGGAAAGCAACATGGAGAAGCACACCCCACCAAGACGAACATCACCACCTCAAGGATCCTCGAGCTCATTCACTTGGACCTCTTTGGTCCCCTATCATATGATAGTCTTGGGGGCAAAAAGTATTGCTTGGTGATTGTGGATGACTATTCACGATATTGTTGGGTGTACTTCTTCAAGAGGAAGAGTGAGACTCAAAAGCGGGTCATCGAGTTCATCACTTTGGTGGAACGCCAACATAATACGAGTATCATGGCTATCCGAAGTGATAACGGCTCCGAGTTCAAGAACTACACCGTGGAGGGTTTTCTTAGCGAGGAAGGAATTGCTCATCAATACTCCACTCCCTACACCCCCAACAAAATGGTGTGGCGGAGAGAAAGAATCAGACTCTTATGGATGCGGCTCGAACTATGATTGCGGAGTTCTCTTCTCCTTATAATTTTTGGGCCGAAGCCGTCTCCACCGCTTGCCACGCTAGCAACCGATTGTATCTCCGAAAGATCTTGAACAAGACCCCTTATGAGATTCTCACGGGCAAGAAGCCGGATGTTTCATACTTCAAGGTCTTTGGATGCAAGTGCTTCATTCGCAAGAGAGGTAAACGCTCTTCAAAGTTCGAGACTAAATCTTATGAGGGTATCTTTGTTGGTTACGCCACAAACTCTCACGCCTATAGAGTCTACAACAAGTCCACCGGACAAGTTGAAGAAGCTATAGACGTGGTGTTTGATGAGGATAATGGGTCCCAAGGGGGCCGTATAGATCATGGTTTTGTAGGAGATGCAATTCCTCCCATCGTCATACGAAGAATGGGGATTGGTGAAATAATCCCCATTGAGGGACACCGGATGACGGAGGGAGAAGGACTATGCTCCACTCAAGTGGAGCCATTGACTACATCCATTGATAACCAAGCTACCCAACAAGATGCACCAAGCCATCATGCTTCACCACAAGGCCAAGCTAACAATCAAGATCACTCAATCAATCAAGGCCAAGCTCATGATGAAGGCCAAGCTCACAATGAAGAACAAGATACACATGGTGATGATACAACTCATCATATAAGGGATCCACCTCCCGTTGATGATCAAGATCAAGGTGGACATGTCTCCAATGATGAAGGTGATGATCAAGTTCTATCCAAGGAAACTTTGGAGGAGATGCTAGCTCGTAGGGCAAAGAGAAGGCTAGATAATCTTGCTCGTGCCGGTCACACGGAGGACATGATTCTGGGACAAGTTCGTGGAAGGGTTGTCACAAGGAGGCAACTAGCGGACTTTAGCAAAGCTCATGCATGCGTCTCTCACATTGAGCCAAAGAAGGTCTATGAAGCTCTTGAAGATCAATATTGGCTTGAAGCAATGCACGATGAACTCAACAACTTCGAGCGCAACAAGGTGTGGAAGTTGGTGCCAAGACCCAAAGATTGCCAGAACGTCATCGGCACTAAGTGGATCTTCAAGAATAAACAAGACAAGGACGACATCGTCATCCGCAACAAAGCTAGATTGGTAGCCCAAGGCTTATCTCAAGTCGAAGGTGTCGACTTCAGTGAAACATTCGCTCCCGTAGCTCGTCTTGAATCTATTCGCATTTTGCTTGCATATACTTCTCATCATAACTTCAAATTGCAACAAATGGATGTTAAAAGTGCATTTTTGAATGGTCCCATCCACGAGTTGGTTTATGTCAAGCAACCTCCGGGTTTCGAGGATCCCAACCACCCCGATCATGTCTACAAACTCGATAAGGCACTCTATGGACTTAAACAAGCTCCACGTGCGTGGTACGAGCACCTTAAAGAGTTTTTGGTTGATCGTGGGTTCAATGTTGGTTTAATCGATCCCACCCTTTTCACCAAAAAGGTTGGAGGTGACTTGTTCATATGCCAACTCTATGTGGATGATATCATCTTTGGTTCTACTAACACCGCATTCAATGATGAGTTTTGCAAGCTTATGACGGATAAGTTCGAGATGTCTATGATGGGAGAACTAGAGTATTTTCTTGGCTTTGAGATCAAGCAATATCCCGAAGGCACATTCATCAAGCAAGCCAAGTATACTCAAGACATGCTCAAGCGATTCAACATGCATGATGCCAAACCTATGAAGACCCCCATGTCCACGACTATTGACTTGAAACCCGACCCGAATGGTAAAGAGGTAGATCAAAAGGTATACCGCTCCATGATTGGCTCTTTGCTCTACCTATGTGCATGTAGACCCGATATTATGTATAGTGTAGGTAAATATGCAAGGTTTCAAGCCTCTCTGAGACAAAGTCATTTTGAAGCGGTTAAGCGCATCTTTCAATATTTAGTTCATACCCCAAACTTCGGTCTTTGGTATCCCAAGGGTTCAAGCTTTCAGCTCATTGGGTATTCGGATGCGGACTATGCGGGAGAGAAGACGGATAGGAAATCTACATCCGGAGGTTGTCAATTTCTTGGCCGCTCATTGGTGTGTTGGTCATCCAAGAAGCAAAACTGCATTGCTCTCTCCACCACCGAGGCCGAATACATCTCCGCGGCGAGTTGTTGTGCCTAATTACTTTGGATACGGCAAACATTGAGAGATTATGGCATCGTCTTCGACAAAGTCAGTTTCTTGTGCGACAATGAGAGTGCCATCAAGATCGCCTACAATCCCGTTCTTCAATCCAAGACGAAGCACATTGAGATACGATATCACTTTATTCGGGATCATGTTGAGAAGGGTGATATTGATCTCTCCTATGTGGCAACCAAGGATCAACTCGCGGATATCTTCACGAAGGCTCTTGATGAACCAAGATTTCGGGGTTTGAGGAATGAACTAAATGTGATCGATGCGTCCAACTTATCTTGAACCCTTGCATAAGTACCTTCACTATATGTACTATCTAGTTTAGATGTAGGCATGGACATAGGGGGAGCGTAGTTCAACTCATGAACAAACACTCCACCTATCATGCGCAAAACAACCAAAGCGTCATGCATATCTAGTCAATTGTGACTTATTGTGCTTAAAACGTGAGTTATACTTTTGAGTCCAAGATACATCTTCGCGACTCCTTGGTATCACTCAAACACGGTGGCTTCGGCCACCAACTTTTCCGTGTTATTTGTATTTGTTTGATGTTTCGCTCGTGTTAGTGTGTTCGTTGTTTTTGTTTCTCGTTTTTGGAGGCTCACGTCTTGTTCCATATTCCACAAAAACTCGGATGGCTTGGAAATTCCGGGGTTCGAGATTGACTCGAATAATCCCCCTAAATATCCAGCGTGCCCGCTCGCATAAGGCACACCGGATATTTTGGCGGAATATTCCGGTGCAAATCTCCGGACACCGGAATATTCCGGCCTTAATACCGGAAATTTCGGGTGGGCTCGTCTGAGGCTATATAAGGGCGACGGGAGGGAGCAGTTCTAGATTGCTCCCCCTCCCTTCGCCTCCACTCCGCCTCCAGACGCAGCCGCCGCCTCCGAGACCTCCGGGAGGCCCCTTTGCCTCCCCTCCTCGTCCTCTAATCGCCTTTTGCGGATCAAGAGACCGCACATCCGTTCCTATCTCATGGATCCCGGTATGTGTTCTGTTTTCTCCGCAATCTAGGGTTGTTAGTTGATTTGATCTCATATCTATTGCTCTTCATGGTGTTTTACGGTAGTACATCCTCATACAAGTATCATTTACACTCTAGGATTCATCTCATTACACAATTTCATCGTTTTAGATTCGTTACAGGCCCCAGATTTAGATCTGGTTTCGAAAATTCCGAAGGCCGGAAATTTCCGCCCCAGGACCGGAATTTCCGCCCCCCCCCGGAAATTTCCCTGTGGCCGGAATTTCCGCCCTCCGGAATTTCCGCACCAGTGTCCGGAATTTCCGGCCTGTACTGAATCTTGAACAGAGATCTATTCTTCCATTTCCAAGTCGTGAGCCCCTGTTTTTGATGTTTTGTGTTTGTTTTCCTTGCATTTTTTCCTGCTTTCCTCGCAGATGGTTCAAGCTCTAGGCCCGCCAAGTTGCTCAGCTCTCGCAAACGCTACCGTAACCTGAGGGAAGATGACGAGGGGACACTTGTTGATGAGAATGAGACTCGGCGGCGTGCGAGGGATGCTGAGAGAGAATATGCGCGTAAACGTGACGCTGACAGGGCTGCTCGCAAGGCAGGCAGGCAGCAAGGCAAGTCCGCTCTCAACTTGGCCACCATGATCATTCCTGAGTTCAAGGCATGGAGGGGCAAGGCATGGTACACTGAGGGACCTCAAGACCCCACCATCGATTCGTGTTTCTGGCATGTTGAGCAGGAGACCCTATTCAAGCAGGTGTACACTGTGATGAGCAAGCCCGTCTGTCCCATGAAGGTGATCAACTTTGCTCATTTGGCTGCCAATCCCTCCTACTTCAACAACTCCGTCCAGTTGGCTGAACTCCTAGGTCTGCGCCATCTTATGGAGACTAGATGCTCCTACAATACCACGTTCATCCAGCAGTTTTTCGCCACACTTGTCATTGATGATTCTGAGGATATTGGGATGTCTTGGATGTCTGGCCCTCACTTGCTCACCGCCACCTTTCATGACTTTGCTACTGTGCTCGGGTATCCATTTGCTGGTCTTAACACTCCTCAGGGTCACCGCATGCATGTTCACGGGGTGGAGTATGAGAAGAACAGACTGGCTGAGCTGTATGGTTCCACAGGTGTGATTGGCTCAGCCAAAGGACTATATGCCATCTATGACATCCTGCTGCGTATGTTCAGGGAGACTATTGCTCCGAGTGCGGGCAATAATGATGCTATTCGTGGCGGCTTGGTCAACCTCATGTACCACGCCTACCTGACCTTCACTGAGAGTGACATGACTGACACGGAGGCCCACAAGATTGATGTGATGGATTTCATCTTCAATGAGATCCACTTTGCTCTCTTCCACCGCAAAGTGCCTCCGTATGCTCCGTACATCATGAAGCTCATCAAGGCTCGCTATCCTGAGGCACTCCGTGAGGACCTGGAGCTAGACTGTGCAGAGCACAAGGATGTCACTCTGTACAAGAAGGCTGCCCACACTCAGCAGGCTTCTCATGATGTTGGCGCCACTGGTCAGGGCCACCGTGATCCTCGCATGCGTCCTCCTCCCCCTGGCAAGAAGAAGCGCTCATGGCTTGCTCGCGCTATTGAGAAGGTGATGTGCATGAATGTGTGCATCCACAAGGAGAACTACAGTGCCTATGTGGAGCGCCGCAGCATCCTGGAGAACCAGCACCACATCATGACAGCTCTCCAGGTTCCCAATATGCCACCTCCTCCTCCTGCCAGGATTCCATACAAGAATTGGAACAACCACGACGTTGACTGGGATCTCGGCGTTGATGATGATGAGGACATGGAGGATGTTAGCGAGGAGGAAGAAGAAGAAGCAGAGGACACCCAGGCCTAGAGTTTGTTCCATGGGACGTAGCACTCTCTTTTCTCTTTTTGGTGTCCTGATGCCAAAGGGGGAGAAGATCTAGATGATCGCGGGGATTTTCTTGGGTGGGTTTCGTTCTTTGTTGCCCCCCTTTTTTATCGTTTCATTCGTCTTTTTGAACTTCGTCTTATCGTACTTGTTATTCGTTGGTGAACTATTATTATTAGGAGGCATGTCTCCTATATATGCTATCTGTGGTGTTTTCATATCATGCATTGTTAGTTTATTTCCTTGCAAATACCCGTGTTGTCATCACTCACCAAAAAGGGGGAGATTGAAAGCTCATGGTCCCTCTAATGATTTTGGTGATGATAACAACGCGGGTATCACCTATCTAACAATGTTGTTTTAGAATGTGCAGCTATTCTCTCAGATAATTATTGTTATACTCCTGTCAAAAGATCAAAGAGAAGGTCTACACTCTGGAATTATTGCCACCGGACTTTTCAGAAATCAGTCCGGAAATTCCGGTGCTTATAGGGTGGAATATCCGGCCCTAGCACCGGAATATTCCGGCCACTCTGGCATCTTCAAAATGTTCAAGATCTTCTCCAGCTGCCCGCGCACAGAAGCCAGACCGGAAATTTGCCCCGGAAATTTCCGGTGCAATAATCCGGTCCTCTGGGACTTAGCAGAAAATGGAGCCTTCTCCTGTGCCCGCGCACAGAAGCTGGGGCGGAAATTTGCCCCGGAAATTTCCGGTGCAAATATCCGGCCCCTGGTCCTTAGCAAATTTCTTCAACAGGCTGGTGCCCGCGCGCAGAGAGGGGGGCGGAATTTTGGGGCGGAATTTTCCGCCCCTGGATATTTCAAAGATCCGCCCCCCGGACTTTTCAAATCTCCGACCAGGGCAGACCGGAAATTTCCGGTGCTAGCACCGGAATATTCCGGCCCTGGCAGACTGCAACGGTCAGAAATTGGAGGAGCCTATAAATAGCCGTCTTCTTCCTCTAGATAGGCAGCTCGTCCATTCCTCTCTCTCCTCCATTGTTGTAGAGCTCAAAACGCCCTGATCTCCCTCCCCCTCCAACCAAACTCGATGCCCTTCAAGGATCTCATGGAGGAGGCCTAGATCTACCTTTCCACCAAGCCAAAACGTGTGTACCCACACCACAACTCTTGGGATCTTGTAATCTCTTGGTTGCCTTGTCATCCAAGGGAAACCCTAGTGCTTGTAGCTTCCACCTTATAGCAAGAAGCTTCGATTGTTGAGAGCCTCCATCTCACTTGTGGAGTAGCCTCAACCCCTTGTAAAGGTTTGGTCAACGCCTTCAAGTCGACCTCATAGTGGAAACGAGAATCTCCCTCACCGGAGAAGCTCACGGAGAATAAGGTGTGCACATCCGTGCTATTGAGGAGCGCCTAGGTGGCTCCCCACCTCTCCAACGTAGACGTACTTCTTTCAAGAAAGAACTACGGGAAACATATCCTTGTCTCTGTGTTTTTCACGTGTGGTTATCTTGTGCCGTTGCTTTACTTCCGTTGCTACTTGTTGCTTGTCACATAGGGTGTTCACTTAGTTGCACATTTAGATAACCAAGCTTTTACTTTCCCTAAGCTACCCTCTAAAAGTGAAAAAGAATTAAAATTTGTAGGTCACCTATTCACCCCCCTCTAGTTGACCATATTGCACTTTCACCTATGCGCTCGACGGCCCGGCCGCCGCCGCGCTCCTGCGCGTGATGGCGGGGCCGGCTGCGGGCGAGGGGCGGGGCCGGCTGCGGGCGAGGGGCGGGGCCGGCTGTGGGCGAGGGGCGGGGCAGGGCTGGAGGGGCGAGAGGCGGGGCCGGCTGCGGGCGAGGCCGGCCGTCGAGCGCACGGGCGAGTGCCGGCGTGCAGCGAGCGGGGCCGCCGGAGGGGCAGAGACGGAGAGGCGGGGCGAGGGGCGGAGCCGTCGTGGGGCCAAGCCGGAGAGGCGGGGTGCGGGGCGGTGGCCGGAGAGGCATGGTCCGGCCGGCCGGTGATGCAGATTGGTGCGTGAGGAAGAAGTCCGGCTGAGGTGAAATCCCCTCCTATTTTTTCCCCCTCAAAAGCCACGTCATCCCTGCAGGTGGGCCCTGTATGTCAGTTTTAGTGTCAATCCCTGTTAAATCCATATTTGGCTCAATTTGACAAAAATTAGTACTAGAGTGGTGGTTTTTTTGCGATCTAGCACTAAAGTGGTGGTTTTCCGAACATTTTGCTGTAATGTGGTGGTTTTATGCTAAATACTCACTGCATTCTCATGTCAGTGTCAGGCCTGTGCTGGGAAAGAGATGCATTCTCATGTCGGTTGCATGTCGACTGCATTCATATAGACCTTTGGTGCATGATGGTTTCATTATATTTTTTTTTGAAATGGTATAAAGTTTTTCAAGAAAGTAAATAATGATTTATATCGAAACGACTACTCTCGCAGCATAATTTAGCTCAAACGTTTTAGCGCTAGCGGTGACCAAAAGAGCTGCCCGACATCTTATGCCACTGACCCTCGAGGGTGAGAGAAGAGTAGAAGACCAATGTTGGAAGGCGAAATTGTGGAGGGCAACCCAATCTTTAATGAAGCCCCAAAGCCGCATGATGAATCAACAATTGACGAGAAGGTGAACTATCGGTTTCAGTATGTTCATTTCCGTTGAAATCGCCGAATAGGGTATTATAGATCTTGATATAAGTCTGTCTTTGTGTGTAGATAAATGAGGAAAAACGTGCAAGTAACACACCCAGAAGCTATACAATTCAGGAAGACGATGATCCTGAAACACCGACGCCGCTGCAGCAATAACCTACTGGCAGGAACACCACACACACTGGCATGCCGTGACAAGAAATCAATGCCCAATCAAGCAAGTGCCTGCTGGATCTCAGCCGGAGCTGCCAAGGAGGCTCTTGAACCACTGCACCGAGTTCTTGGGGTATCTCTTAAGATTATCGTTGTAGTCCACGAAGTAGAGCCCGAACCTTGACGTGTATCCAGCCGCCCATTCCCAGTTGTCCAGCAGAGACCACGCGAAGTACCCGCGCACGTCGCACCCGTCCTCCCTGCATCAATGGACATAGTAAAACCCATGAGATCGATTTCGCATTACGCAGGTGGTTCAGTTGTACACTTCAAAATGTAGTCTAGCAAGGATTCAGAGATGGTAGCTGTACTTTATGGAGGCGGCTAGATTGGTGAGGTAGTCGTTGTGGTACTTGATCCTCTTGCTGTCCTTGAGGGCGTCCTTGAGGGAGGTGAAGGGGCTGTTGCCGTCATCCATCCCTGCATCAGGCAATTGCACACTGTCAACACTCTGTCTGAACTCTGAAGTACTGAAGCCGGAGTACTATTTCAGGTATGTTATGCTCTTACCATTTTCGGTGATGTAGACTGGTGGGCTGTTGTATCTGTCCTTGACATAGTTCATCAGGCTCCTCATCCCTCTGGGTACAATGTACAGCCATATCGAGTTTGCCTGGGTAATAGTAGTGTTGCAGTTCAGTTCAATCTCATCATTCTGTTTTTGTTTGTCGTCCTACTATTGTTAGCTAGTTAGTATCGCGGGAAGAATGTGTGCGTGTTAAACTCACCCTATCGCCAATCGCTTTCCCGTTTCTGAAGGCTGCAAATTGCAAGAAACATTGTTTGTTAGTACAGTACCAAATTAATACTATGTCATCTATATATGCAGTGCAGTGTTCCCTCAAAACAGGAAAAGCTAACTAGTTAAAATGTACTGTACTCCAGTAGGAATCGTTCCACTCACGCAGGCTGACGGTCCCGGTGTCTGCGAGCGTGTTGTTGAGCAGGCGTCCGATGATGTTGGTGTCGTTGTGCCTGGTGTAGTAGGTGGTGTAGTGGTTGATGCCCACGAAGTCGAGCGCCCCCTTGACGAGCGCCGACTCCTGCGCCGTGAACCTCGGCAGCCTCTCCCCGACCCGCGTCCTCATCGTGGCCGGGTAGTCGCCAAAGAAGAACGGATCAGCGAACCACCCGAGCTGGAACTCCTGCCCTCTCTTGGCCGCCTCGACGTCGACCGTGGCGTTGGTCATCGGCTCGAACCACATCACGTCGAAGGCCATCCCGAGCTGCCCGTTCTGCGCCGCCTTGTACTTGCTCCGGTAGACGCTGGCGACGGCGGCGTGGGCGAGGATGATGTTGTGGGCGACGACGTAGGGCTCGGTGCCGGAGTTGCCCTGGGAGCAGTAGAGGTGGAAGAGGACGGAGCAGCGGCCCGGGGCCTGCAGCCCCGCGTCGTAGCCCTGCACGGCCATGGTGTGCGGCTCGTTCACCGTGATCCAGTGCTTCACCCTGTCGCCGAACGCCTTGAAGCATGTCTCCGCGTACGCCGCGAAGTCGGTGCTGCATTTTGTTTCGATCATGGGAATGCATGTCACTGAATGTGACAACCAAATTGAGATGTGAGAGTTGCAGGGGGGGGTGCTCACACAATCTGCCTGTCGAGCCACCCGATGTACTTGTCCTCCAGGGCCTGAGGGAGGTCCCAGTGGTACAGAGTCACGTACGGCTGGATCCCTGCAATGCAAGGTTTCACGTGTCAGTGAATTATAAGCAGAATTACATATACAGATAAACTTGTACGGAGTATGTTCCAATTCCAATTCACCTTTAGCTAGCAGTGCATCGATCAGTTTGTTGTAGTGGTCGATGCCGGCCTGATTGACTTGCCCAACACCATCTGAACGAAAAGAAAAATTAACACGTTCGCATTGCATATTTCGGGAGGGAAAGCAACTACTCCCTCCGTTCCAAAATACTCCTAGTTGACTTCCACTTTTCCATATATGCATGTATCTAGACACTAAAACATGTCTAGATACATGCATATATGGATAAATGGAAGTCATCTACTCCCTCCGTCTCATATTAATTGTCTCAAAGTTAGATAAAAAGTGGGTGTATCTAACACTAAAACATGTCTAGATAAATTCACTTTTGTCCAAGTTTGAGACAATTATTTTGAGATGGAGGGAGTATTTTAGAACGGAGGGAGTAGTAATGGACAAATGTGGTGATTTCAGGTGGAGATGGCCTACGTACACGGGAGAATCCTTGCCCACGCAATGGAGAAGCGGTACGCGTCCATCCCCATGTCTGCCATCAGCTGTATGTCCTCCTGACAAAAACGGCAGCCATCCCAAAGCGTCCGTCAGACCGAATACTGCAACAGATATGTTGAGAAGAGCACTTGATGTTGAGAAGAGCGCGCGGTGCTCACCTCGAAGCGGTGGTACTGATCCACCGCCACATCGGCATTGCTGAAGTCAGCGATCTTTCCTACACACAGAAACAGGGGAAAACAAGACAACACCTCTGCGTTACGGCCAGACAGAACTCTGTAACTCTCAAGTCTCATCAGGTTCCAACTAATTTTCATGGTTGCCTGCGGCGAGTTCATGTAAATTCTTACCTACTATTTCAAGTTTAGATACATGGGAAGACTAAACTAAAACCACTATAGGTCTATAGCTAGATTAGCACTTATTTCCTTCTTCTTAATTAGTTTCTTCCTTTAGTTGGAGCGCGAATGTGCTGGGTGCAGAATGGTAGGTGGGAGATCTGCATCCCGGAGCGCGCGCGTGCGCAATATGCATTTGCGGTCTTGTTTTGCGCCACTACGTCTCCACACTTTAGGATAAAGAAGAAAGCATTGCAACAGACAACAAACACTAGTAACTAACTAGGGGCACGGTCAGAGACGCGTCGTGAAGACAAACTTGCTATTAGTGCCGTGATATGAGTAGTATGGCCAATTGACTGAACTTACCGAATGTGTGCGCGAACTTGTCCCAGATGGTCTGCCCTCTCCCGTCAGCCTTCACCGCCCCCTCGTACTACACAAGACAAGAACAGCAAGTCAAGATTTACCATTATTCCATAACGAAAGAAGAACCTGCACACGGGAACGTAAGCTAGCCTCCCCCGATCGAGACAAGCTTATCAGTAAGAGCACAAGATTTGTTGGACGGAGCAAGCAATGTGTCAGTTGGAGTAATTCGTTTCTCCCTACCGAAAGCAACTCACTCCGTTTACATGTATGCCCGTCTGAAAGGTACGGGCACAAGCACGGCGGCATGTGGTAGCCTCTGATGGCGGCAATGGCACGTGAACCTTGGAAATTCTGGTCATTCTCGGCAGGTTTCACATGACGCGGTCACGTGTATCTAGCTAAACTAATCGTGCCTAACTTCACAAATGCAGCCCTACGGAATTTTATCTCCAGAGGACCGTCATTTTCAGTCCGGAGATAATGTGTCCTTTTTAACTTTGCCGTGTAGCTTTCACAGCGTAAGTTACATTTGAGGTGGATGGGCAGCAGGGGCGGAGCCAGGATTTGGATATAGGGGGGACGAGCCATTGAAGATCGCAAGTAAAATACTTCTATCGTTTATCAAGATACCAAGCAAAAAATAAAAAATGGCATTTCCATGTATTTGACAAAAGAATGACATGAATATATGTTATCTCTATTTCATTTAAGAAAACGAGCACAAAACTACTGTTTAAGATTTCAGACATAGATCTACTACTATTGTCAACACTTGGATATGAAATTTCAGCGGCATGCGAGATTGGAGGTTTAAACAATTGGCTTGAAAAACAATTTATTATATTCATCTTTTTAGGAACTAGTATATCCATTTTCTTCATTTGTTACTAAACAAGTATTGGAAAAATTAAACAAGAGGGAATTAATCAGGTAAGCACGTACATGCGTGTTTCCCGTCTGTACATGATTGATAATTCGTGGTGATTTCATGGGACGGGCCCATGTCGCAAACGTACGGCGTCCGGGTAACGAAGATCACTGGCGTTGCCATATCCGCCGCTACTCGCCGGCCATGTGAAATCCAAGTTTGGCCAATTTCGAGCGAGATAGCATTAGGGCAGCTAGATCGATTGTGATGCGTGAGAGGCGAGAGGAGACAGACGATTTCTGCCCTAGGAAGTCAGCTAGATGGGTTGTTAACTATTGATTGATGGGTCTGGGTGCGTAAGACTTAAATACTAAGAGTAATACATAGTTATCAGCAGCTATTAGCATGTATATAACAGTATTATACGATTAGTATGTGCTGCAATACGTTGGAGGGACGAACCATTGGGGGGGGGGGGGTCTGACCCCTGCTAGCCCCCTTGTCTCCGCCCCTGATGGTCAGCCTGTAAGTGGACATGGACCGTCCACGGCGCCGCGAGCCATGCCCGCTTAATTCGTGTCCATGGACGCCCTCGGGTAGACTAGGTATTTTGGCGGGCACTCACGGCTATTCCATTGTCCAGCTAAGCCCACTTATTAAGGGGAAACGTACAGCTTGTTCCAGAGAGAAACAGAACGCTCCGCTTTCTTTGCTCCCTCAGCGAGTTTTAAGTGGGGCTGACGGACGCCGCCAAGCTATGCGCAAATTAAGTGGACAAAAGTTATAGCCCGTTTAATCAGCTGTGCACAAGCGGCACGCAGATGGACACCCGTGGACGTGTCCGCTTACAGGTCTACCCGATGGGCAGTACTTACGTACGTACGAGGATATATAGTAATGCAGAGATGGTATACGGACGAGAAGAAGGGTCCAAAATGCCACCGTCAGAAAGCAAACCCAAGCACACAAGACAAGAATTCACCTTTGTTCCGAGGGAAATTAAAGCTAAGAAATCGCAGGGCTTTCCGAGTCTCTGTCCCCATTTAGCCACTTGGCCTCCCGCTCCCTTACACGGTAATGGTTTGTGGTAGGTATGGCCCTCTTCGATGCCAACTGAAGCGCGCAGTTTGCCATGGAGAACTACTGTGGTAGCAATGGCGACCCGACAGTTTTGCCGAAACCGATCCATGAAAACGCGTGGAACAGAGAAGAGATAAGTGCACGAGCGGTCCTAATTCTTTTCTTGATGTGTCAAATTGGTCCCGATTCTTTCAAAATGCACATCTAGATCCCAAATTTATTCAAGCGGTTCATGCGAGGTCCTAAATCGGTCTGACCAGCATTGACCAGTCTGTGTGGCGCTTTGACCAGTGCCACGTCGACTGCAATTTGCAAAATGCCCCCTCAGACTGTATTTCTTCCAAATCGTGGTCCTCGGGTACATGGTGGGCATAAGGCGAGCGTGCTGGGCGTGAAGGTGCTGGCGTGGGGGGACTCGCTGGGCGACCTGGTGTCGAACGTGGTGTCCTCGTCGTGCGTGACCATGGCCGTCCGCGCGCCGGCCACGCGAGATCTGCGCCGGCCGCCCTCAGCCTTGTCGTGCGTAGACATGGCCGTCCACGCGCCGGCCGCCCTCGTCGTGCGTGGCCATGACCGTCCGCGCGCCGGCCGCCCTCAGCGTGCGTAGCCATGGCCGTCCGCGCGCCGGCCGCCCTCAGCCTCGTGTCTGCAGCTGGTCTCCAAGGTACACGAGATGAGCTTGAGCGTGAGCTGGTCTCCAAGGTGCCTTGCAGTGGTTCACGGGCAGTGGTTCTCCGTGCACGCGGACATGGTGGCAGGCATGCAGGGCCGTGCACCAGCCACCAGGCCGCGCCGCTCACCACTAGAGGAGGCCACGCGAGGATGTCCGCCTCCTTGTGCAGCGCGGGGAGGCGCCGCCCGGGCTCGGCCTCGTCGTGTTCACCGCCACAGATGGCGCGCAGCTCGGCGCACGATGCAACGGCCACGCGCGAGGTGCGCTGCTGCTCACGACCGGAGAGCGCCGATCCTCGCGGGCACGCGCGGGAGGCCCGTCCGCGGTGGCGGCTCCGACGGGGACGCGACAGAGCGAGCAGAGGGGGCGGGACTTGGACAGCGTCCGCTGTCCGCACCTTCTCGCGCTCCCCCGTCTCGTACACCGCCCCGTCCGCCGGCAGCGTGAACGGCGTCGGGTACTGCGCGCCCACCGCCAGCGTCTGCGACAACCCGAGCCCCACCACCGTGTTCAACAGCGGGCCCACGTAGCACGCCGACACCGCCGTCTGCGCGCCGCCGGGCCCGCATGCAGCGCCATCGCCACGTTCGACACCAGGTCGCCCAGCGAGTCCCCCCACGCCAGCACCTTCACGTCCAGCACGCTCGCCTTGATGCCCACCATGTACCCGAGGACCACGATTTGGAAGAAATAAATCTAAGGGGGGCATTTTGCAAATTGCAGTCGACGTGGCACTGGTCAAAGCGCCACATAGGCTGGTCAGACCGATTTAGGACCTCGAATGAACCACTTGAATAAATTTGGGACCTAGATGTGCATTTTGAAAGAATCGGGACCAACTTGACACATCAAGAAAAGAATTAGGACCGCTCGTACACTTATCTCAACAGAGAATGAATGAAATGAAGAGACGAGCACCGAAATTACCTGGTACGCGGCGGACGCGGTGCCGAAGACGAACCCCTCGGGGAAGCTCCCCCGCGTGAGCCCTCCTCCGCTCTGGGCAACGGATCCCCGCGGCGACGCGCCGAGAAGGAGCAGGAGAAGAAGCAGAGGCAGCGACGCCGCCGCCGGCCCGCGGTCGCCCATACCGAAATGGCAAAGTGAAAAGCGGGAGGGAGGCGTAGGTCGTGGGGTGTGGGGCTGTGGGCTCCGAAGAGCACGGATAGAGTTCGAGAGAAACGCCCAGTGCGTGTGCGTGAGCTTACCGGCGTATTGGGTTGGGTGGTATTTATAGGTGACGAGAGAAAATGAGGCATGCACGCCTCAGCTAATAATAAACTGATTTCAGGGGCGGCAGTACTGTAGTGAGCGATTGCTTTAAGGGACGGAAGAACTAGTGTGTGAAGAGATCGCTGGTTAGCTTGAGTCGAGATGGCGCGGCCAGGAACAAAAGTGTGAAGGGAAAGCCTCAAAGCCAGCAGCATTGGGACCTAGCTAGGTGGAGAGCTAGCTTTCTTGATATCCGGAGCCATGATTGATCGAGCTTGAGTCGTCGTCGGTACATATCGTGGCATGCGTGCTGGTGGTTAGGCGCTACTTGTTCCTGTTTATTTGTCAGACGCATCATGCAACAGCTACGGAACACGGAGTTACTACTGCTAAATCAGGAATTAATTTGCTGCTGGAGTAATTAATTGTCAGGATATTATTCTGAATCAGCAGATATTTGTAATGAAAATTTATAAATGGGAAATATTTTTTATAGATTCTATCATAATATGTCCGATCCCCGCGGGCAGGACTGCGAATAAGAACTAAAAGGTATAACAATTGAAGAGGTGTAAATGAAGAACACAAATGGTTGACAACGCATATTTACTTTCTTTTTTCCACTCGGGCAACCCCCTTTCCATTACCGGTCATATCGGAGATACAAAGTCTTTTGATACAAAGACAGAGGATACGGGAAAGAAAGAGGCGTCCTCGCATGACGAGGAAACCCGCGGCTGAATGCTCGGCTCGAAACATTCAACTATGGGAAAAAAAGCTGATAACACTGAGCTGAACCTAAGAATAGGGTTTTCAAAGACAACAAACGAGACCACATAGAATTAACAACCACGACAAATGCCAACAAACCAGCTTCCACAAACAAGCAACCGCCAGCAGTTTAGCGATAACCGCACCAACCCTATCCTTATCTAGGGACTTTCGAAGATCATAACACCATCGCTACACAAAGATTCCTGACGATTGCGCGCCAACTCTTCAGCCTTCTTCATCAACTTGTTCACTCCCAATTTTGGCTTCTCCGCGTCTGACTCCTCGTAAAGCCTTGCCCAATAATTAAACAATATTGCCATGGGATATATTATCACCTCAGGAGACCTCACAATATACTATTCAAAGAGTCGTCCAGATAGCCCAACACAAGGAGGCAAAAAAATGACAAAATATAACTTCTCTTCACCAAGACCCGCACACCACTTTTGCACTTCCGTAGGCAAAATAAATAAATAAATAAATAATGTAGAGCCGGCTCAATTTCACCATAAAACGAGCAATTCGGGCAATCTGTCCAATTTCTCTTCCTCGGATTGCTTCTAGAAAAAATAGCGTCTTGACAAAAGCTGCCACAGGGAAATCTTTATCTTCAAAGGTTATTTTGCTTTCCATATGAACTTACTGTTTGATCCAGAAATGCCTCCTTCTAGCCGTTTATACATAAACGCAGTAGAAAATCGTTTTTTAGGATTCAACTTCCAATAGACTTCATGAGGCTCAACTGAAATAGAATGATTTCTCACCCCTGTTTTGATGTTCTCCCATTGCCCCACCAGGTCACCAACCAGTCTTCGTCTAAAAGGTATATTACAGTCAACAAAAGTTACTTCCTCAAAGGTTGCATCATGGGACTGTGATATATCAAACAGAATGGGATATTAAACACAGAGAGCAACATCTCCCATCTAGGGATCCTACCAAAAACGACCGAGGTTACCTCTTCTGATAATCACACCCCTACCACACATATATGATTCTTTCACCTTCAGAATATTTTTCCAATAAGGGAATATGTAACAACACATATTTACTTATATCGTGCCTGCTTGGACATGAGTATGGAAGACACACATTAATGTAGATGAGTACCCACAAACTCGTTGTCCGTGCATAGTTAAAGAGTTTGCTACATGAATATTTCATGGATACTTATCTGACACATGGGCCCCGCGTTGAGGAGCCCACAAACCCTTTGCACAATTCCAAACCACCTAAACCATAACTCTTTATCCTCAAACTACTATGTTTTTGTGATGAACAAACTTGGACAAATTTATGTTCCTTAATTTCATTTTTTTAATTTACATGTATAAATTTTTAGCTTTAGTTACGCATGACCCTTAAGTTGATCTTTGCCCACCCAATCCTTTCTGCCCATGGTATCCAAAGAATTGGGCATGGAAAAAGATTTTGTTCGTGCATAGTCTCGTGCAGGGGAGGATACATGCCCTAGGTAGCTTGTGCCGTGGTCGGTGGCGTAGAAATTTATTTCTTGGTAATTTTTAGTGATTTAATGAATTGGACCAGGTCGTGCTTTGTATTTTCTGTTATTTGAAGCAATGGTACTAGGATTAAAGGAATCCTGGATCTATCTCTAGTCTCGTGGACAAAGGCAGGTTGGCGGGAAGTGGGTCAGGTTTAGTAGAGCCTGATGCAGACCATTAACCTCTTTGATTTATTTTATTTTATTTCGTTTACTCCCTCTCATTCATAATATATGCAATTTAGGATATAGGCTAAGAAGGACATCCTCCAACTTTTGCATCAACTGATGCACACAACTATATAATATTAACTATTGAAGAATTCCAAACAAATTTAAGCATTAAAGTCAAATAATTCATCTTACAACAAGATAGAAAAATAACATGAGGCCAGACAGGTTATCAATCACAATGTTTAACCGATGACATGTGATTGACAAAACCAATAGGAGAACCAATAAAGAGTAAGCTACTCCAATACGAAGCCTTCAAGAAAGTTCGCCGTGTGTGCACCGATATTGATAGGTCCAAACCGCATGCCAGACTCGGGATCATACGCCACTTAACCATATTTTATTTACCATTATTGGAAGTAATTACTATTATGAAAATATCAAATTGATATTATTCATATTTTGTAAAATATATTGTCATAAAATGTAATTAGTTTAACTCAAACAACCTAATTTGTTAATGATTTTGGTAAATGTACTTATGTTCTAGATTTCTTAAATTTGGAATCATTGACTCCGAATGAGAATAGTATGAGAATCGATGATCGAGTGCTAGACTAGTAGTTCAGATCGATTGGTGGAACTACAACTTTTTGAGAATTCCTAAATGTAGGCCACAAACGATTTTTATGAAGAGGATGTATTTAGTGAATATGGGGATCTTATGTAACGGGGTCCCTATAGCTAAAAGTTTATGATACATGTTCTCGTAAGATTGAAAATGGCATCAGATTCCAATTTCACACAAAGTAGATAATATTGAATGACCAATTCCCAAGTATTTAGAATTTCTCGCTTTCTAGGTACTTTCACCAATGTAAATGAAGTTTGGTCGAATTCTTTAAGTATTTTTTTTTGAAATACGAGTGTATTGTTTGTTCATGTTTTTTTAAATAATTTCAGGGATGTTATTTTAGGCAACATCGTTTTTAGAGTGTGTTGAAATATTTAGACCATTGTTATGAATTTCTTATTGATATTTTCATTTGGTTGAAAGCGCTTTGAGTATGTGTGAAAGTTGATAACCTTACAGTTGAAAGCAAGTGCAACATCGGCGACAAGCCATGAAAAATATTGTCCCCAGCATTTTAATCAGCGCCGCCAAATTTTCGAAGGCACAATGACACATCTACCAAATATAAAAGCACAACATTTCAGATGACCATTCTCTACAAAATTAATACCAATACAAAGCTTTATGGTAACTGTTTTACAATTTATTATGATAATAGAAGGAGAATTCCAATTCGAATTAACAACGGATGTGCATTCTACAAGGAACATAGAGCCAAAAAGTTCAAAGTGAGGTGTAGAAAAAAAATGGATGTTAGTTGCTCCACTACGGGGACCCTTGCGACCAGAGACATTCTTCATGCGGCACTACATGAGACTACTCGTTACACTGCACTACATGAATGGCGTACTGTGCCGACGGGCAAAATCTATGCCGACGGCAATTTGTCGGGGTCGTCGGCATAGACCTGAAGAGGGAAACCCAAATTGCGAAAAAACAATTTGAGCAATGCCGACGGCAATGCCATCGGCCTATTTTTTTTGAGCTACGCCGATGGCAATGCCATCGGCCTAACCAAGCTCAATTTGTTTTTAATTTAATCACCATTTTGATCATAAATTTTGTATTATAACTCAGATTTCGACGTTCTTTAGCTCGTTTCGAAAAGGAGAAACATATATCGATTATCATGCATATTGTTAAAGCTACATTCCTAAAAAAATCATGAGAAAGAATGGGACTAACAATAATTGGTCAACGGTTTCGTCGGAGAGGGTTGTGGGGCGTCTGAATCCAACCAAAATCTAGGTGGTACCATACAAAGTGTGTACAAGTGTATTTTGGGTTGTATATGTACAGTATTCCACTCAGTATATTAAGGGTTTCACTGTTATCATTTTTTGAATTTGTTTGATTTTACTATACCTATTTCAAAACAAAGTCAAGACGTCGGGCATGACTGTTCATAACTAGGGCTTGAATATTGAGAAACTCTTGGTGTATCTGTGATGAAATAGCTAGTTGTGTACCTAAAAATGATTTTTGCCAAAAATCATGAGCAAACTAAGAGACACATGTAGTTCAAATTTGACCTGTTTGCTGCTGAATCGGCAGAAACTTGTGTTTTTTAAAAGAGACGGATGAAAACCATTTCAGAGGCAACAATTTGATTATTTGTGCATATAACAAGGTCTAGTATTTTTTAAAAATGCAGCCCCCAAGTGTTGCAACATATTTGTGGTTGGAGCTTCACAAAAAAAAACAATTTTCACTCTCGGAAAATGGAAAATGTTTTTTATTCAACGAGAAGGAAAACGTTCTACGTGAATATTGTATGTGCTTCCAATATGCAATATGGGCACATTTAAACAAACTATGCCATGGATTCGACCATAACACCCGTCATTTGGCCCGAAACTCTAGAATGTTCGTAGGAGATAGCTCATTTATGTGAACAAATTTTCAACACAACCGTCGTATTCCAAGTTTATTATTTTTTTGTGGATACTAGGACATATATGATGACACCACGACCAATGTCTTGCATCATTTTGGGTTTTTTTTAAAACAATTCTAGGATTTTCTAAGCCGGTTTCACGAAAAAATCAAGACAGCGGGCATGACCGTTTGTAGTTAGGGCTTGAATATCGAGAAAATTTTGGTGTATCTCTGTTGAAATAGGTAGTTGTGTATCTAAATTTTTTTTCCAAAATTCATGAGCAAACTACGAGGCACATGTAGTTCAAATTTGACCAGTTTCCAACTGAATCGCCAGAAATTGTGTTTTTCAAAAGAGGAGGATGGAAACCTTTTTAGAGGCAACCATTTGGTTATTTGTGAATATAACATGGTCTAGTATTTTCAAAAAATGCAGCCCCCAAGTTTGCAACATATTTGTGGTTGGTGTTTCACAAAAAAACTATTTTTCACACTCGGAAAATGGAAAATGATTTTTTATTCAATGAAAAGTAAAGTTTTCTCGTGAACATTGTCCGTGCTTCCAATATGCAAGTTTGTGTAGAATATGGGCACATTTAAACAAATGATGCCACGGATTTAGCCATAACACCCGTCATTTGGCCCGAAACCCTAGACTGTTCGTAGGCGATAGCTCATTTATGTGAACAAATTTTTAACACAACTGTTATATTCCAAGTTTATTGTTTTTGGTGGATACTAGGACATATATAATTGCACCACGCGAAGTTCTTGCATCATTTTGGTTTTTTTAAATTTTCTTGAATTTTCTAAGCCGGTTTCACGAAAAAGTCAAGACGGCGGGCATGACCGTTCGTAGCTAGAGGTTGAATATTGAGAAAATCTTGTCGTATCTCTGATAAAATAGCTATTTGTGTACCTAAAAATGATTTTTTTAAAAAAAATCATGAGCAAACTACGAGACACATGTAGTTCAAATTTGACCCGTTTCCAACTTAATCGTCCGAAACTTGTGTTTTTCAAAAGAGGTGGATGGATATCTTTTCATAGACAAAATTTTGGTTATTTGTACATATAACATGGTTTATTATTTTCAAAAAATTCCTCTCCCAAGTTTTGCAACATATTTGTGGTTGGTACTTCACAAAAAAGCCATTTTTCACACTCGGAAAATGATTTTTTATTCGATGAAAAGGAAAACTTTCTCCTTGAACATTGTCCCTGTTTCCAATATGTATGTTTGTGCGGAATATGGGAACATTTAAACAAACTATGTCATGGATTTGACCATAACACCCGTCATTTGGTGCGAAACCCTAGACTGTTTGTAGAAGATAGCTCATTTATGTGAACAAATTTTCAACACAATTGTCGTATTCCAATTTTATTATTTTTTGTGGATACTAGGACATATATAATGACACCACGCGAAGGTATTGCATCATTCTGGGTTTTTAAAAAAATTCTGAAATTTTATAAACTAGTTTCACGAAAGAGTCAAGACGACGGGCATGACCATTCGTAGCTAGGGGTTGAACATTGAGAAACTCTTGGTGTATCTCTGATGAAATAGTTAGTTGTGTACCTAATAATTGTTTTTTCCAAAAATCATGAGCAAACTACGAGGCACCTGTAGCTGAAATTTGACCCGTTTCGAGCTGGACCGGCCGAAACTTGTGTTTTTTAAAAGAGGTGGATGGAAACCTTTCCGGAGGTAAAAATTTGGTTATTTGTACATATAACATGGTCTAGTATTTTCAAAAAATGAAGCTCCCAAGTTTTACAACATATTTGTGGTTGTTGCTTCACAAAAAAGTCATTTTTCACACTAAAAAATAGAAAATGGTTTTTTATTCAATGAAAAGGAAAACTTTCTTCGTGAACATTGTCCGTGCTTTTAATATGCATGTTTGTTTGGAATATGGGCACATTTAAACAAACTATGCCATGTATTTAGCCATAACACCCGTCATTTGGCCCAAAACCCTAGAATGTTCGTAGGAGATAGCTCATTTATGTGAACAAATTTTCAACACAACTGTCGTATTACAATTTTATTATTTTTGGTGGATACTAGGAAATATATAATGATACCACGCGAAGGTATTGCGTCATTTTGTTTTTTTAAAATTGTCCGGAATATTCTAAGCCGGTTTCACGAAAAAGTCAAGATGGCGGGCATGATCGTTCCTAGCTAGGGGTTGAATATTGAAAAACTCTTGGTGTATCTCTGATGAAATAGGTAGTTATCCACCTAAAAATGATTTTTTTGCCAAAAATCATGAGCAAACTATAAGTCACCTTTAGTTCAAATTTAACCCGCCAAAAATCATGAGCAAACTACGAGGCACCGGTAGTTCAAATTTGACTCGTTTCCAACAGAATCGGCCGAAGTTTGTGTTTTTCAAAAGAGGTGGATGGAAACCTTTTCAGAGGCAACAATTTGGTTATTTGTACATATAACATGGTCTAGTATTTCCAAAAAATGCAGCTCCCAAGTTTTGCAACATATTTGTGGTTGGTGCTTCACAAAAAAGCCATTTTCACACTCGAAAAATGGAAAATGTTTTTTATTCAATGAAAAGAAAAAATTTCTTCGTGAACATTGTCTGTGCTTCCAATATGCATGTTTGTGTGGAATATGTGCATATTTAAACAAACTATGACATGATTTAGCCATAACACCCGTCATTTGGCCCGAAACCCTAAAATATTCATAGAAGATAGCTCATTTATGCGAACTAATTTTCAACACAACCGTCGTTTTCCTAGTTTATTATTTTTGGTGGATACTAGGACATATATAACGACACCACGAGAAGGTATTGCATCATTTTGTTTTTTTAATTTTTTTTGGACTTTTCTAAGCCGGGTTCACGAAAAAGTCAAGACGGCGGGGATGGCCGTTCGTAGTTAGGGGTTGAATATTGAGAAACTCTTGGTGTATCTATGATAAAATAGGTAATTGTGTATCTAAAAATTATGTTTGCCAAAAATCATGAGCAAACTACGAGACACCCGTAGTTCAAATTTTACCTATTTCAAGGTGAATGAGCAAAAAATGTCAAAATATCTACCATGATTATTCATCAAAGAGTTCAAATTACCTAAAACTATCGATGTTTCTATGATATGGATATCATATTTGAATTCCTCTATTTTTTCTAATCGACTTAGACATTTTAGTTGTCAAATTTCGATTTACGGATTTAAAGATATGAATTATTCCATATTAAATAATTTATTAAAAATAATGTAATTTCTAACGTTGTATTTTTATTTATTGAAAAAAGATCATTATATAATCATTGTTATTTATTCAAATATTTTTTTAAATTTAAACAATAGAAAAGTTTAACATCATTCCCCACAGATTAATATGATTAATATGATAGTAATATGACTAAGTTTTAACATCTCATTTGGAATCTAGTTTGAAAGGAACTCAAAGGTTAAGCGTGCTTAGGCTGGAGGAATTTCAGGATGGGTGACCGAACGGGAAGTTTGACTAAGTTAAGTATGTTGATCAAATTAATTGTGAAATTGGAGATTGAATATATGGCTAAGTGCAAAATTCCGAAATAGAATTAAAAAAGTTCAATTTTTTTTCAATTTTTTTTAAAAAAAATTGGAAAAGAAAATTTAAATTATTTAGAAAATATTATACTGACGACTTTGCCGTCGTGTAGGGAGAGATGCCGTCGGCATAGCCCTACGCCGACGGTAATTTAGCCTATGCTGACACCCTGTTACGCCGACGACCATATGGTGACGGCAGCCGTCGGCGTAGGCTGTGCCGACGACTTTTGGCCGTCGGCGTATTGACGCACTCCTGTAGTGCTGGGCGCTATGAAGTCTCTTTCAATTCTAACGTTGAAAGCACCTCAAATTAGTTGTTTCTCTATGTAGAAATGATTCGCCCATAAGCCGAGCAAACATGACGACCGTCCTATCCTCTGACCAGAGGAGACCTCAGATATAAATTGCACTAGAAACCATTGTATTTTATCTATTATGTATATGAGAGTGTTGAATATTTATTAAAAGGTTAAATTCAGAGGAAAAAAGTCCACACAACTGACCACTAGTATGTATCGGATAAGTAGTATCAAAACAATCTAATGAGTTCGTGCTCCAAGAGAATTCCTAGATTTTATACTAAAAACCGAATTATATGTGAACTAGATTTTCATTTCTAAGTCTATGTACGGATATTTATTTACGAAACATGCATAGGTGCTTGTATAGATAGATGGTATCAAATAGATTAGAGACGACCATACCAAACATCAAATCACATTTACACGAAAGAAATATAATCAATTTATTTTATTTATTCATCGGTGATTACACTTGCGATTCTATTTAAATACCAACTATGCATCATGCACACATTGCCATATCATTAGTGTACCCACCAGTGGCGTGTAACATCCCAAATATGAAAAACCACCCCTAACATGTTTGTTTCTTGTTTTATTAAAGTTTTGCATCATGTCATCATACTCATTACTTTGTTTGCATTTGTTTTCATTTGGTTTGCATCTGTTTTTCCTTTGTTTTCACAATTCAAATTCAAACAATATTCAAATGCTTTGTTTCATACTTGTTATGTCACAACTTTCCAATTAAAAGGTTCAACTAAAACATCCATTTGTTTCCATGAAAAATAGAAAGATCAACTATTAATTTGTTCTTTAATAATCCACTTAATTCCAATTTGCATTCAAAATTCAAATCACATCACAAACAGCACCCAATTTGGAAATTATGAAAATTACCAAAACAATTCTAAGCAATTGTTTCCATTTAAACTAAAGGTTCAAACCATTTTAAATCTTGTTTCAATATTGCACTTAATAATCAAATTCTTTCAAATTTGAATTAAATTACAAACAACACTTTTATTTTGAAACTTTTGGAAAACAAAGTTGGCAATTAGTTGCTATTGTTATAACTAACTTAACCAATTTTTTTCTAAATTTTTCCTAACCCTAAAACTTATCATTTTCTTCTTATTTCTATTTCTGCAAAAAAAAAACAGAATCAAAAAATTAAAAAGAAAAATGGCTGGGGGAGAGGCAGACTGGGCCAATGCCCAGCCCACCACCCCAGCGCACCCACGCGCGCAGCGGCCCGCTGGCCCTCCTTCTACCTCCGTACTGCTGGCGTCACCCGACGCCAGCACACACGCAGCTCCACCTGCTCCCTAGCTTTTCCCCTATATCTACCCACCGAGGCCGCCAAACCCTAGCCCTAGGTCCCTGTTCCTCCCTGCCGCCGCCAGCCATCATCTCCTTCCTTCCTTCCTCTCCAATTTCTGCCGGAGTTTCGGGGGGTGGAAGAACTGCGGGGAGCTCGCCGTCGACTGGCCGCCATGGAGCACCTCCGTCCACGCTAGGGGCACCTACGCCACCGCCAGAACGCCTACTTCCTCTACAGCAGCAGCAGCAGGACCCAGGGTCCGTTGATCGACAACGACGAGCTCGACGCCGCCGCAGCTGTTCTGAATTTCTTCACCGTGCCGTCGCCTCCGTCTACCTCCCGCCTCTCTCTCGCCTCCGACAACCTCACGGTGAGCCACCACAGCGCCCCAGGCCTCTGTAACGCTCGATCGTTTCCTGTACGCGCACACCCTCGTCTGAATTTCCGGCAGCGTCCGCCATCGTGTCGCCATGGTCGCAGTTGGGCACGTTTCTGTGCGTTCACGAGCCCTCCAAGCACACGAGCACGCTCACCTATCTGTTGCACGGACCCACACCTGCTCAGCGCCGCCAGAACGTGGTCACCGCGCCGGCAGCCCACCGTTTCCCTCCGCCGTTGTCAGCTGCAGTCGCAAGACTGAAACTTTGCTTCAGTTTCGTCAGAGAACGAAACTGAACTACAACCTCACCGCGCACCCCTATCTGTCAAAACTGAAAACGCATCACAGTGGTAGCGCTCCACTGCGCGCTCGCCCGCGGCCTGGGTTCGAGCCCTGCGCCCGCGGAATAAACCCCAATTTTTGCGCAGCGCACTGACAGGGTGCCCCCCCTGTCAGCTGCTGAGTGCGCGCTGCTGCTACGTTGGCCCCAGGGGCCCTCTGTCAGTGGCAGTGGCTAGCCACTACAGAGTGCAAATTGTTTTTCACCCTTTTTCTTTTTCAAAACAAGTCCTTTTAATCACAGATTGGTCCTTAATTTTAAATTGCTAATAACTTTTATTTTACAAATCCAAATAATCTTTACCTAATAATAAAGGGAGGAAGGTTTCTTCCTCCCTTTTTTCGTACGTGTTGGTCTTTACGTTTTCGTCCGTACGATTTACGCCTCCCATCATTAACTTTTGGTTTCGTCTGGTTTCTGAGAATCATACCGTATTACGTGAGCAAAAGAGTACAAGGTCCGGTCTCCATATCTATCTCCATATATGGTTGCTCGCTCATATATACAACCAGCGGATCGTGAATCCATCGAGAAATCGAGAAAAAAAGCAGCGGCACGCGGAGGTGTCGCCGAGGTGGTCAAGCAGAACCGAGGTGTGGCGGCCGTGGCAGGACCTCAAATCTGTGACTGAATCTCGATCCTAAGCTTTCAGTACGTGTCGTCGTCGAGGATGCAAGGATTGGTCCCCTCCGTCGAGCCGGAGCTGCACTACTGCAGGTCCCGATCCGAGTGGAGCTGGTCCTTGGCGCCTGTGAGTTGGGACGCTCTGTTTTCAGGCGTGCCTCCCCTATGTTCTGCTCCGTGCCTCCTCTCGCTCCCACGAACCTCCAACCCGCCCTACCACGGCGCTCGAGGATAATTATGCCGGCCTCTCGCCCGAACTCCCTGTCCCTGAACTCTTGCCGGTGCTCCCTCTCGGCTGGTCATCGTCCGGCGGCGGGGGCAGCCTCCGCGCGCTGTTCCGGCACCCTGCAGGCGCCACCTTCCGCGAGGTATTCGGTGAGCTCACCCTGCGGGACACGGCGCGGCCGGTTCTCGTCACGTGCTACGAACTTGCCACGGGCGCACCGTTCATTTTCTCCCGCGCCGATGCTGTCGAGAAGCCCGCCTATGACTTACGCCTGCGCGATGTGTGCGCCGCCACATGTGCCGCGCCGGTTCGGGCCGCTCGCCGCAGTCGAAGGGCGGCGTGGTGGCGGAGGAGATGCTGTCGCAGAAGAACATGGCGTCGATGCTGTTCCGAGGCAAGAAGCGGGTGGAGCAGACCAACAACGAGAAGCTAGAGCGGTTCGCACACGAGCTCGGCGTGGAGCGGGACCGTCTCGCAGGGGCCAACACACTCGTCGGCGCAACCCCCACCGTCGTCTAGCAGCTCCGGACGACGAACGCCGGAAAGAGCACGTGCGCCCAGATGCCAGCGCGAACGACAGAGGGTGTGTACCATGTAGAGATTTGCTTTTCTGGTGTAGCACGTATAGCTGGCGCCGGAGAATATTTTCAGAACTGTGTTCGTGTGCAAAGAGCGGTGTGTGGGATGGGACAGGTCTACTGTTATGGGTCGTGGGAAATTCAGGGACGTCGGCTACAGGGACGCGGTTTCCTAGATCGTGCGCGCCATGGTGCTTTGGATCGTGTGCGGACTGCGGACTACAACAAGTTCCCTCGAGATCTTCCTGCCGAACAACTGCGTCGTGAATCCTGAGGCCATCATGATGGGCATCACCGGCAACAAGTACCAGAAGCTGGCCGTGTTGGATCAATCCAACAATCCTTTTTGTCAGTGCTCAGTTGCAGAAGTGTCGTCGAGTTTTAATAGCTCGTCTTCTGAATTCTGAACGGGTACCTTCGATGTGTTTTGTTGCGGTGCCTTTCTGAACTCGAACCAAAACTGTGTTTTGAAATATTCTCCGTGGAATTTCACCGGCCTAGCATGACCACTTGCTCAGCTTATAGAAGATATAATACTGAATGTACGATATTTGGGTTTCGAATTGGAATCGTAAGGAGAAAAATCGGCACAGGTAGAACCGGCTTCGCTTGCTCGGTCGCCCTCCTGCTCCCTCTCCCCGACTGCCGCCGTCAGCGCAGGCCACCGGGGCTTTCCCACTGGGGCTGGCGGCGGCGGGCCTGCTTTTCCCCGCGCGCACGAACGGAGGCGGGAGTCCTGGATGGCGGCGGTGCTCCCCCGACTGGCGGCGGTCCGACGCGGCGGAGCGAGTTCTCGCGGCCGGGAGGGCTGGGTTCGCAACGGCTGCGCCGTTGGTTGCCGGGGACGCAGTAGTCTATGCTCGGTCAGGCCTCTGCGGCTCATCTGAGCCCTTTGGAGCCCATCTGGGCCTGGGCGGGTCGGGGCAGGCGTGGTGGCGCCCCTCCGGTGGGTGACAAGCAGAGGCAGACATAGAGGATGGCTTCGGCGGCGACTCCCCCTTCTGAAGTGTGGCGGCGGCTAGACTTCACGGGCCCATTAGGGCTCGGCCGGGCCAGAGGGCCTGGTTTGTCCGGATGCTACATCCGGTCGGGCTACCGCCTCCCGGCGGTGGAGGCAGGTCCCTCCCGGGGGCTGCTGTGCTATTGACCTTTGTTGGTGTCTTTGCTTCGGGAGCCTACTGGCCTTGCGACTTGGCTCTCGGTGAGACGGCGGTGTTGATTGCAAGGCCGTGGTGGCGTGCGCTGGTGGGTGGTAAGATCGGTGGAGCTTCCTGGAGTGCTCGGGGGTGTGGTTTTTTGGAGGTTGGAAGAAATCATGTCGTCTCGGCACCTATGCGGTGACGCCTGTGGGTATCTCCTTCCTTCCTGTAGGGCGTTGGGGGTACCTCTTCTCCATCCCATGTTGCGAACCAGGGGAAACCCTAGAATTAGACCGGGGGTAACCCTAGGAATAGTCACAGCAGCGTCGTCGTCGCATCCCCTCTTGAGGTGTTTTTTGGTTCGCAACGATCCGGGACGGTAGGTGCGTGGTGGAATTCTTCGGATGGCGCAACGGCTGAGAGTCATCCCCGTTTCGTCGAACCGCCGGTGTTGGCGTTGTTTTCTCCTGTTTTTCTTCATTTTTTTTCTTTTGGGCGTGATGTGTGCTTTTTCCCCAGCAGTGGCTTCACAGGTGTACCGGTTGGTTGCTATATTAATATAGCGGGGCGAAAGCCCGTTTTGAGAATCGGAATCGTGAGATGGAGTACTACCTTCTACATTTTGCATATTCACTAAGTGCAGTTTTGCGACTGTTGGCTAATTGAAGTTCAGAGTTGTGAATCACTTTCTTTTCTTGATATCACTTAACTAAATTTTATAGCTCGAGATCACTTCCATTGTTTCCAGCTAAATGAAGTTCAGAGTTCCTCCATCATTTTTTTCTTGATGTAAATTAACCGTGTTTATTGTCCCGAGATGCTATTTCCTCTGCTAGAAGAGACAGACAATAGTGCTACCAGGGAAGCAGATTATCACATAGCTGGTAGATGGCTATGACGGACATAAACCACTTAGGTGGTGGCTCATGCGATGAAAAACTGGGGCAGGAACAACAGCAAAAACATGGGAGCAAAGATGGTTCGAAAGATTGCTCTAAATAGCGTCGGCAGCTCCATCGAAATCGTCTCTCTATTCTTAACGATTTCATTCCGGGCATCATGTGGTACATAATTGTTCCCGTTGTTTCGTGGCAAAACCGGGCGAGAGTTAATACTAAAACGGCGAACTGTTCACTCTCGACCAAAACATTTTAGGGATACAGTTCGAATTTACTCTATGTGTCTCCGCGCCGCAGATTTTTTTCTCCCGTCGCAACGCACGGGCATGTTTCCTAGTATAAATAAAATATGTTTGTTGAACCAAATTAAATTCTCTACCTGTTTATAACATTTGTTTTCTGTTTTGAATAATTCAAATTCATTCAAATTTCAAATTCAAACAATTCATTTGAAATTTAACTAATTGCATAACTAATTCATACTTAATCCAAATAACAAAAATAAAATATGTTTTCCATGCTATTTTGAACCATCTTTTCAAATATAAATTTTGTTTCATGGTTTGAATAATTAAAATTGCTTAAATAATTTAAACCTTGTTTAAATCATTTAAAATTGCCAAATTCATAACTTGCTCAAATTAAATTATTTTTGAACTTATGAAATATGTTTTCAAACCAGAAAAGTATAAACTTTTCAAATATGAATTTGGTTTAATGTTTTGAACAAATAAAAAATTCAAATAAATTCATACTTGAATCTAATTCATTAAATCTTGTTTGACTTGTTCAATTCATAAATAATTCATCCTAATTCCTTTTTCAATAATTGAAACATATATTCCACCTAAAATTTTGTGTACTTTCCAAATATGAATTTTGTTATTTGTTTTGAAGAATTTAAATTGCTGAAAACAACAAAGGCTTGTGTAACACCTTTAAGGAACCAAAATTTCCTTAGCTTAATAACTAAAATTACAAAATTGGTAAACCCTATTTCCAATTGATTCTATTGTTGTTATTTTTCTGTTTTCCTCATCCATGCATCATACTAATCCACATTCACCTGTTGACTAGTTGTAAAACAAATATCCAACCTTAGTTGATGGGCTTTTCATATGCAACTCAAACTACATGTGGGTCCATTTAATCATGTTGTTACCATATCAATTAGTTATTTTGATGCATCAATAAAATGGTCATGCATCATCCCATGATTGTGCATTATGCCATGTTATTGATTGTTTGTTTCTTTGCGTTGGTTGTTTGCTTCTTCTCGAATAGACGACAACGTTGAGACAGACGATACTTACGACACCCCTTCTGAGGATCTAGCTCAGTACCAGGCTGCTGAGTTTGCAGGCAAGTATTCACTCACATGAACCATTGTGTTCCTTTCAACATTGGATACCGATACTTTCCGTTGTCTTTTCTGCTATCCCTATGAATCGTTGCTCCTGTTCGATCCTATCACATGTTATCCTTTAACCCTGATATAGCCTCACCTCCACACCTATAACCCCATTGCTGGTTGCCCGTGTCTTACTAGCATGCTTAGGGTTGTTTTGCTCGAGTCTGCTGCCCATTACTTTCTGTTACTATATTTTGTTATGTTCTAGGGCTTGATGTCAAATAACAACCTGCTGATAAGGCACCGGCAGGAGGCCCGGCGTGGTTTTGAGGCCTGCTAGTGTCGACCCTAATTAGGAAAAGGGTCTTGTCTACTGATCCATGATGAGCGCACTATCCGCATGTGGGAAGCGTGTATGGGCGCCCCCTCAATTTGATTCGATTCGCATCTCGTCCAAATCGCCACACTTAGTTCGGGCTTTCCATTTGATGCACTCATATGCAGGTACGAACCCGAGGCTAGGGTGGAACTTTTGTAGTCGGCATTTAGGGCGGCGTGGTCTTAGAGTGCTATGAGGGTCCCCTTTTCTTCGTGGGGCTTGATTAGCCGCGCACGCACAGCACGTGGTGCTTTGGGCTTGATGCGAAGAAGAGTTGAGTTGTGTAGAGTGCCTCGCTTGGTGGGTTTGATTCCCGTCTGGCGGGATATTCTTACGTGTACGGCCAAATTGGTGCACCCCTGCAGGGATAAATCTTCTCGAGAAGCCGTGTTTTCCGCGGTTATGGTTAACTTGGTGAAAGTACTGGCTAACAAGTACTCAGAACAACTTACACCCAACTAATGATAACTTGACTAGTAATAGCTTTATTGCCACAATAACTTGATCCATCATTAATCCAACTGTGTGAGTTATCCTCGGATTGCTTCTTTGTATAAGGGGCGAGATCCAGGATGGGTTTGTTTGGAGTTAGTTATAGTTGGTTACGATACGATATCTTATCTCCTTTCTGTTAGCCGGAGGTTGTAGTATGTTCTGTAGTTGGTTAGTGCAGCCAGCTGCCGCATCTTTTGTATCACCCTTTCTTCCATTGAACCCAAGGCATCTGTGCTTGGTGTTGACGAGTTACACTTTGGTGAATTGTGAGTCTTGCTTGCCAGTACGTTTATGTACTGACCCCTTTGGGGCTGTGGTTTCCGCAGACTACGCTTACGAGGATCCCCGTGACGGCTACTACGTGGAGTTTGATGAGGCTGCTGACGAGTAGATAGCGGACCTGGGCACGATCCGAGACATCGTGGATGGGCTCCGTCTTCTCTTTTCCGGCTTCTTAAGCCTATTTGGATTTGTCTGTACTCAGACCCTTTGAATGCTTCCGCTGAGATGTAATGATGATACGTTGGGACATGTCTCTGGATGATTGTATTTGCTATCTCTGCTCTAGTGAGAGCTATTTGCAACTTATTTCTATTTATTTGTGTCTTAGAGATATGTTGTGCTATCATTCTGTTAAACGCCGTTGACGTACCATGTGTGTATGGTCTAAAGTACGTCAATGGTAGTATCCTGATTTCTATGGGATGGTTTACGTAGACGATGAACAGTAGGGGTTGGTTGTCACACATACGTGTGTTGGCCTACTCGTAAGAGATGCGGGCGCCGGTAAGCCCCGTAATCCAATCAACTACTGTTCAACGGAACTGCGAGTATCCTCTAGAAGTCCGGGTGCGACAAATGGTATCAGAGCATGTCTGCCTGTAGGATCCCTTTTACTGGTCGCAGTTGAGTCTAGAAACTATTTTGTAGCTATATAGGAAAAATGAAACGTGAGAGTAGGAATTCTGCCATTTTATTTCTTTCCCCACCCACCCTCCCTTTTCTGGTAAGGAAGTGTAACGTTGTTTTCCCTTCTCATCTAAACTTTCAAGTTAGGATTTCTCGTATCCTGGTTTCTCTAGGATAGTTATATCTACTAGACCATAGGAATGGAGGTGGTTGTGACATGATTTATCATGTTGCCTACTCACGATTGAGAACGGAGGCGTGTAAGCCCCAGAAGCAGATCCTCTATTCCTTAAGCAGTAGATATTGATCCTTTAGAAGCCCGGATGGGTTTTCCGTAGTACCTCAGGAGTTTTTGGTCTCGTGTTTCCCGATGTTGCTTCGATATCCTGTTCTTCTCAACATCCTTATCGTTCGTTCAAACCTTGTTGTTGCTTTCCACTTCAGAATTCCACCGGCGTCTAATCAAAACTTCCCCGATCATCTGCAGATGGATCTCAGGTTCTAGCCGCAGGTGGTTCGGATGACTCGTTGTGAGAGCACCGCCGGTTATCCGGAGATGCTGAGAGACATGGTCACTTATCTGGGGTTCCGTTGGGCACCAGAGTACCAGGTCTACGAGCAGCAGCGAGAGTTTGACCAGACCTACTACCGGGATATCGTCTACATTCTGTCAGACGATGGCATGAGCGTTGTCCACCGCTACGAGACAATAGGTTCCACAGTGGATATGGTTGTGCAACAGGCAGCTTATGTGAGCCTCACCGTCCTTCGTGCTGACTACTGGGGATTTGACGATTCTATCTATCGCCACATCCCCGTGGTTACATCACTTCGGAGGGAGCTCATTTCACTCTCTACGACAACTTGGATGTCTACGAGCATGATAACTCCAGGCTGCACACCACCGCTCAGTTTGTCAGACACAGTGACGCAGTTGCCAGCACACTATCTCAGGAGTTGGCTTCAGTCAGAGAGCATCTCTACCTTGCTTTGACTCGTCTGGCGACATACACCACAGACTTTGTTGGAGACGAGCGCTTTGCATGTTTCGATCAGCCAGTTGGTCGTCGTCTGCCAGATGCTGGAGGTTACGAGCCGATCAGAGGTCCACTCCTTAACCTCGGTGCTGGTTATACTGGGATTCCACGCTTTGGAGCACAGGGAGTCGACGCTATGTACTTCACCACACCTAGAGTCGCTCTCAGACCACGTCAGATCTATGTGGATCGTCGTTCTACCTACTTTTGTGGGCGTGCTCCTCACCGTACCTCTCGCCGTACTCCTAGCCGCCGTCCTGCGTGATGAGCATGGGAGTACCGATGTATCCATTCTTAGCTATGTTTAGTTATCCTTTGGCATTTGAACCATTTGTGGTGTGTTGGATATTCTGATGTATTTTAACATGTGATGATGTACCTGTTGGTTATCTATTCATGCGTCGGAATAATCTCTCTTTCGGTTTCCAAGTCTATCCTTTTCTATTGTTGTGCTAAAATGCATTTCCATTCAGGATGCCGCCAACAAGGAACAACGCGCCTGAGCCACCGCCAATCGCGGAGCTGTTGACTCAGATGACCCAAGTCATGGCGCAGATGGCCCAGTTTCAGACTAACCAGCGCAACAACCAGAATGCTCCACGAGTCAGCATCAAGGAGTTTCTCAGTCTCGGCCCGAGAGCTTTCGTGGCAACACGCGAGCCTCTGGATGCTGATGACTAGATCCGTGAGATAGCTAGGGCTCTGGAGATTGCTCACTTTGCCGAGGAAGACAAGGTCAAGTATGCATCCTATCTGCTGAAGGGTCAGGCAGCTACTTGGTGGGAAAACTACGAGACCATGAGAGCTGGCTATCCAATCACCTGGGGTTGTTTCAAGGAAGCTTTCCTGAAGCACCACATTCCAGATGGTCTCATGGAAAGGATGCGTGAAGAGTTTTGCTCTCTCAAGCAGGGCAAGCTGGACGTCATTGGCTATCAGAGTGAGTTCAATCGCCTCGCTCGTTACGTTGGTGATGAGGTGTCCACTGAGGCTAAGAAGATGGCAAGGTTTCGCAGAGGTTTTAACCCGGAAGAAATGGAGACAATACTTGTTGGGTAATCGCACTGAAATCTTTTCCGATCATAAGAGTCTGAAATACATCTTCACTCAACCAGATCTAAACCTCAGGCAAAGGAGATGGATTGAAAAGATTAAAGACTTTGATCTCACCATTTCTTACACTCCAGGCAAGGCTAATGTTATGGCCGATGCTCTCAGTCGCAAGTCGTATTGCAATAATCTCATGATCATGGAAATCCAACCACCACTTCATGAAGAATTCCAGAAGCTGAACCTTGGTCTTGTTCCTCAAGGCTATCTTGCTAGCTTGACAGCCAGTCCAACTCTCGAGGACAAGATTCGTTCTGAACAACTTCGTGATGCTGAAATCAAGAAGATGGTAGAACACATCAAAGAAGGCAAGGAGAAATTTAAGTCCTTCTCAATCGATGACAAGGGAACGGTGTTCTTTGAAGGACGCATTGCAGTTCCTCAAGTTCAAAGTCTCAAAGATGTCATTCTCAAGGAGGCTCATGAAACTCCTCTCTCCATCCACCCTGGAAGTACAAAGATGTACCAGGATCTAAAAACACTGTATTGGTGGCCTGGCATGAAACGTGAAATTGCTCAATACGTTTCTGAATGCGACGTTTGTCAACGTGTTAAGGCAGTCCATCAGAAAACAGCCGGTCTTCTCCAACCTCTGAAAATCCCTGAGTGGAAGTGGGACATGATTGAAATGGACTTCGTCACTGGTTTTCCAAAGTCCAAGAGGGGCAACGATGCAATCTTCGTTGTCATTGATCGTCTCACTAAAGTAGCTCACTTCTTTGCTGTCAAAGAAACAATCTCAGCTAGCCAGTTAGCAGAGCTATACACAGCAAAGATTGTTCCTCTTCATGGTGTTCCATTGGAAATAAGCTCAGACCGTGGAAGCATATTCACTTCTCATTTCTGGAAAAGCTTTCAAGAAGCATTGGGCACCAAACTTCTGTTCAGCACAGCTTATCACCCTCAGTCTCAGGGGCAAGTCGAAAGAGTCAATCAGATTCTCGAGGATATGCTCAGAGCATGTGGTCTCTCCTTTGGCATGAAATGGGAGGATTGCCTTCCATATGCTGAATTCTCCTACAACAACAGCTTCCAGGCAAGCCTAGGCATGGCATCATTTGAAGCACTCTATGGCCGCAGATGCAGGAGTCCAATCAATTGGTCTGGAGCTGGTGAACGTTCACTCTTAGGCCCTGACATTGTTAAGGAAGCCGAAGAGAAAGTTCGCATCATTCGTGACAATCTCAAGATTGCTCAGTCTCGTCAGAAAAGCTACTATGACAGCAAGCACAGGGATATGATCTATGCACCTGGTGACAAGGCATATCTCCGTGTAACTCCCCTCAGAGGCACTCATCGTTTTGGTGTGAAAGGAAAGCTTGCACCAAGATACATTGGTCCTTTCAACATTCTCTCAAGGCGTGCGGAAAATGCCTATCGTCTTGAACTTCCAGAAAAACTATCCAAGGTGCACGATGTGTTTCACGTGTCACAGCTCAAGAGGTGTTTCAAAGATCCAGATCGTGTAGTTGATCATGATTCCATTGAACTGCAAGATGATCTATCTTATGAGGAGCACCCTGTTCGTATTCTCGATGAGACCGAGCGTAAGACTCGCAACAAGAGCACCAAGTTCTTGAAAGTGCAATGGTCGCATCATTCCGATAAAGAGGCAACGTGGGAGACCGAAGAGGATCTTCGCAAGAAAGTATCCGGACCTTTTCTCTTCTCAGTAAGGAATCTTGGGGCGCGATTCCTTCAAGGGGGGGGGGCGTTTTGTAACATCCCAAGTATGAAAAACCACCCCTAGCATGTTTGTTTCTTGTTTTATTAAAGTTTTGCATCATGTCATCATACTCATTACTTTATTTGCATTTGTCTTCATTTGGTTTGCATCTGTTTTTCCTTTGTTTTCACAATTCAAATTCAAACAATATTCAAATGCTTTGTTTCATACTTGTTATGTTACAACTTACCAATTAAAAGGTTCAACTAAAACATCCATTTGTTTCCATGAAAAATAGAAAGATCAACTATTAATTTGTTCTTTAATAATCCACTTAATTCCAATTTGCATTCAAAATTCAAATCACATCACAAACAGCACCCAATTTGAAAATTATGAAAATTACCAAAACAATTCTAAGCAATTGTTTCCATTTAAACTAAAGGTTCAAACCATTTTAAATCTTGTTTCAATATTGCACTTAATAATCAAATTCTTTCAAATTTGAATTAAATTACAAACAACACTTTTATTTTGAAACTTTTGGAAAACAAAGTTGGAAATTAGTTGCTATTGTAATAACTAACTTAACCAAATTTTTTCTAAATTTTTCCTAACCCTAAAACTTATCATTTTCTTCTTATTTCTATTTCTGCAAAAAAAAAAAAACAGAATCAAAAAATTAAAAAGAAAAATGGCTGGGGGAGAGGCAGACTGGGCCAATGCCCAGCCCACCACCCCAGCACACCCACGCGCGCAGCGGCCCGCTGGCCCTCCTTCTACCTCCGTACTGCTGGCGTCACCCGACGCCAGCACACACGCAGCTCCACCTGCTCCCTAGCTTTTCCCCCCTATATCTACCCACCGAGGCCGCCAAACCCTAGCCCTAGGTCCATGTTCCTCCCTGCCGCCGCCAGCATCATCTCCTTCCTTCCTTCCTCTCCAATTTCTGCCGGAGTTTCGGGGGGTGGAAGAACTGCGGGGAGCTCGCCGTTGACTGGCCGCCATGGAGCACCTCCGTCCACGCTAGGGGCACCTACGCCACCGCCAGAACGCCTACTTCCTCTACAGCAGCAGCAGGACCCAGGGTCCGTTGATCGACGACGACGAGCTCGACGCCGCCGCAGCTGTTCTGAATTTCTTCACCGCACCGTCGCCTCCGTCTACCTCCCGCCTCTCTCTCGCCTCCGACAACCTCACGGTGAGCCACCGCAGCGCCCCAGGCCTCTGTAACGCTCGATCGTTTCCTGTACGTGCACACCCTCGTCTGAATTTCCGGCAGCGTCCGCCACCGTGTCGCCATGGTCGCAGTTGGGCACGTTTCTGTGCGTTCACGAGCCCTCCAAGCACACGAGAACGCTCACCTATCTGTTGCACGCACCCACACCTGCTCAGCGCCGCCAGAACGTGGTCACCGCGCCGGCAGCCCACCGTTTCCCTCCGCCGTTGTCAGTTGCAGTCGCAAGACTGAAACTTTGCTTCAGTTTCGTCAGAGAACGAAACTGAACTACAACCTCACCACGCACCCCTATCTGTCAAAACTGAAAAAACATCGCTGTGGTAGCGCTCCACTGCGCGCTCGCCCGCGGCCTGGGTTCGAGCCCTGCGCCCGCGGAATAAACCCCAATTTTTGCGCAGCGCACTGACAGGGTGGCCCCCCGTCAACTGCTGAGTGCGCGCTGCTGCCACGTTGGCCCCAGGGGCCCTCTGTCAGTGGCAGTGGCTAGCCACTGCAGAGTGCAAATTGTTTTTCAACCTTTTTCTTTTTCAAAACAAGTCCTTTTAATCACAGATTGGTCCTTAATTTTAAATTGCTAATAACTTTTATTTTACAAATCCAAACAATATAAACAAAATATGTTTGATGAACCAAATTAAATTCTCTACCTGTTTATAACATTTGTTTTCTGTTTTGAATAATTCAAATGCATTCAAATTTCAAATTCAAACAATTCATTTGAAATTTAACTAATTGCATAACTAATTCATACTTAATCCAAATAACAAAAATAAAATATGTTTTCCATGCTATTTTGAACCATCTTTTCAAATATAAATTTTGTTTCATGGTTTGAATAATTAAAATTGCTTAAATAATTTAAACCTTGTTGAAATCATTTAAAATTGCCAAATTCATAACTTGCTCAAATTAAATTATTTTTGAACTTATGAAATATGTTTTCAAACCAGAAAAGTATAAAATTTTCAAATATGAATTTGGTTTAATGTTTTGAACAAATAAAAAATTCAAATAAATTCATACTTGAATCTAATTCATTAAATCTTGTTTGACTTGTTCAATTCATAAATAATTCATCCTAATTCCTTTTTCAATAATTGAAACATGTATTCCACCTAAAATTTTGTGTACTTTCCAAATATGAATTTTGTTATTTATTTTGAACAATTTAAATTGCTGAAAACAACAAAGGCTTGTGTAACACCTTTAAGGAACCAAAATTTCCTTAGCTTAATAACTAAAATTACAAAATCGGTAAACCCTATTTCCAATTGATTCTATTGTTGTTATTTTTCTGTTTTCCTCATCCATGCATCATACTAATCCACATTCACCTGTTGACTAGTTGTAAAACAAATATTCCAACCTTAGTTGATGGGCTTTTCATATGCAACTCAAACTGCATGTGGGCCCATTTAATCATGTTGTTACCATATCAATTAGTTATTTTGATGCATCAATAAAATGGTCATGCATCATCCCATGATTGTGCATTATCCATGTTATTGATTGTTTGTCTCTTTGCGTTGTTTGTTTGCTTCTTCTCGAATAGACGACGACGTTGAGACAGACGATACTTACGACACCCCTTCTGAGGATCTAGCTCAGTACCAGGCTGCTGAGTTTGCAGGAAAGTATTCACTCACATGAACCATTGTGTTCCTCTCAACATTGGATACCGATAATTTCCGTTGTCTTTTCTGCTAGCCCTATGAATCGTTGCTCCTGTTCGATCCTATCACCTGTTATCCTTTAACCCTGATATAGCCTCACCTCCACACCTATAACCCCATTGCTGGTTGCTCGTGTCTTACTAGCATGCTTAGGGTTGTTTTGCTCGAGTCTGCTGCCCATTACTTTCTGTTACTATATTTGTTATGTTCTGGGGCTCGATGTTAAACAACAACCTGTTAATTTGAGGTAATAATAATTTGCTGATAAGGCACCGGCAGGAGGCCCGGCGTGGTTTTGAGGCCTGCTAGTGTCGACCCTAATTACGAAAAGGGTCTTGTCTACTGATCCATGATGAGCGCACTATCCGCATGTGGGAAGCGTGTATGGGCGCCCCCCTCAATTTTATTCGATTCGCATCTCGTCCAAATCGCCACACTTAGTTCGGGCTTTCCATTTGATGCACTCATATGCAGGTACGAACCCGAGGCTAGGGTGGAACTTTTGTAGTCGGCATTTAGGGCGGCGTGGTCTTAGAGTGCTATGAGGGTCCCCTTTTCTTCGTGGGGTTCGATTAGCCGCGCACGCACAGCACGTGGTGCTTTGGGCTTGATGCGAAGAAGAGTTGAGTTGTGTAGAGTGCCTCGCTTGGTGGGTTTGATTCCCGTCTAGCGGGATATTCTTACGTGTACGACCAAATTGGTGCACCCCTGCAGGGATAAATCTTCTCGAGAAGCCGTGTTTTCCGCGGGTATGGTTAACTTGGTGAAAGTACTGGCTAACAAGTACTCAGAATAACTTACACCCAACTAATGATAACTTGACTAGTAATAGCTTTATTGCCACAATAACTTGATCCATCATTAATCCAACTGTGTGAGTTATCCTCGGATTGCTTCTTTGGATAAGGGGCGAGATCCAGGATGGGTTTGTTTGGAGTTAGTTATAGTTGGTTACGATACGATATCTTATCTCATTTCTGTTAGCCGGAGGTTGTAGTATGTTCTGTAGTTGGTTAGTGCAGCCAGCTGCCGCATCTTTTGTATCACCCTTTCTTCCGTTGAACCCAAGGCATCTGTGCTTGGTGTTGACGAGTTACACTTTGGTGAATTGTGAGTCTTGCTTGCCAGTACGTTTATGTACTGACCCCTTTGGGGCTGTGGTTTCCGCAGACTACGCTTACGAGGATCCCCGTGACGGCTACTACGTGGAGTTTGACGAGGCTGCTGACGAGTAGATAGCGGACCTGGGCAGGATCCAAGACATCGTGGATGGGCTCCGTCTTCTCGTTTCCGGCTTCTTAAGCCTATTTGGATTTGTCTGTACTCAGACCCTTTGAATGCTTCCGCTGAGATGTAATGATGATACGTTGGGACATGTGTCCTCTGGAGGATTGTATTTGCTATCTCTGCTCTAGTGAGAGCTATTTGCAACTTATTTCTATTTATTTGTGTCTTAGAGATATGTTGTGCTATCATTCTGTTAAACGCCGTTGACATACCATGTGTGTATGGTCTGAAGTACGTCAATGGTAGTATCCTGATTTCTATGGGATGGTTTACGTAGACGATGAACAGTAGGGGTTGGTTGTCACACATACGTGTGTTGGTCTACTCGTAAGAGATGCGGGCGCCGGTAAGCCCCGTAATCCAATCAACTACTGTTCAACAGAACTGCGAGTATCCTCTAGAAGTCCGGGTGCGACATGGCGGACCTTGACCATCATTATAGGAGGGGCTAAAATAAATTATCTAGCAGCTGAGGGGGCTAATTTGAATTTTTTTTGGGTGCTTTACATGGTCAAAATTGGTAAATAACAAGTACTATAGTGCAAATTGTAATTAAGTTGGGGGAGGGGGCATGGCCACTTTTGGCCTCTACTAAGGTCCACCAGTGGAACCCACCTTAACTTGCAAGCTGTATGTGACCACAAAAATATGGGCAAAGAACCCATCAACGTTCAACATATGCTCCAAGAGTTTCTATAAATACAATTAGTTAATCTACACTAAAAGTCACTTCTAAGATATTTGTTAAACCATATTGTTACATATCTCTCTACCATAAATATTTCATGTATGCACTATATAGTTTATGTAGTCATCCAAAAACTATGCTACATAATAAATTTAAATCAAGCAAATGCAAATGCATTTTTAACTATATGTATGCCGACTATCTAAAAAGTTAAAATTAACATTTTGATACTTTAATGTTGTTAATAATGCAAATAAGAAATATAATATTATACTCATGAAGACATGTCCTTGTAAAAAATAAGTATACAAGTTTAATATAAACTATATTAAGATTAGGGCTGGGCATAGAAACCGATGACCAAAAACCGACACTGAAAAGACCGAGACCGAGAACACTGACTAAAATTTTGGGTAGAATATTTGGAAGACCGAAATTAGTATGGTCAGCTTGGTCATCAGTCCTCCAGTACCCGAACGGACCGAACAGACCGAAACTTCACACGAGGATGACTAGCTGACTAGCTCAATCGTGCACTTCACAATCCCTAAGCCGGAAGGCCCATCCCACTACTCACGGTACTGTTCATCTTCCCAAAACCACCATCCGCCGCTTTAGGTTGGAGGTTCCTATAATCTCGCCAAGATCAATTCTTCCTTCTCCTATATACACCAGCCCGAACCCTAGTCCCGACTACAACCTAAACCTAGATCGCAGCTCCGCCGCCCTGCCGCTTGACTACCCTACCAGTCCACCATTTGCCGCTCGTCTCTCAGTCTGAGGCGTATGACTGCAGGGACATGTCTAATCTTAATATAGTTTATTTTAATTGGCGGAGCTATAGGCCATCCTCCGCCAACTCTTTCAACGTGAGGCCATCAGTATGTGACGGTTTATCTTTATTTTAATCAAATTCAGTGTGTGCATCATTGTGCGTGTTAGATAGCAGCGTACGTATTAATCTCATTCAGTGTGTGCAGCAGTAAGGTATATGCAGCAGTGTACGTATTAGGAAATTTATGCCCCTTTCACTCACAATTTAGAGCTGGTTGTAGATAATACTTTAATCTTTTGTAGAGTATTTTCTTATGGAATTTGGTTAAATGATTTGTGAGGAGCAGACAATTTACATTAACATTAGGTGTTGTTAGAAATTAAATTAAATTGTGTCCTAAACATTAAAGTTTTGGAAAATGTTTTTATGATGTTAGAAATCATATTATTATTTAGGTAACTGATATGTCATGTCTTGGACAGAATAACTACTATGTTATTAGTTACTAAGGCATTCTTCTTCTTCTTCTTCTTTTTTCTTAGATATATGAGCCTGATGAAACCAATACTATATCAACCGAAGTTATCCAAACTGATAGTAAAGATAATTAGATTGTGCACATTGAAGAAGACAAAGAGGGAGAAAATAAATAATATACGAGTAAGAAGGAAGGGAGAAAGAAAATGGCACCAAGATCAGAAGTGTGGGACCATTTACTAAGAATATGAATGCCCAGAACAAGCTTGTATCGGGCACGTGCAAATATAAACAGGGGCATCAAGGCCGATTCAAAATCCAATGGGACAGCTGCCATGGGCAGGCATTTGAAAACTTGCAAGAATAATCCACATAAGAATGACAAAGATCCCACTCAAGGTACTTTGCAAATTACTATTGATGGTATGGGTATTTCGAAGTTTGATCCAACAGAGCTAAAGGAGGCTTTTGCTGAAATGGTGATAGAAGATAAGCAACCTTTTTCAATGGGTGAGAGGCCGGGGTTTAGAAATTTCATGCACAAGGCTTGCCCGCATTTCACCCCACCATCAATAAGAACAACTACTAGGGGCGTTGTTCGCAAGTATTTTGAGCAGAAAGCAAAGCTGAAACAATTCTTTAAAAAACATGGTCCAATAGTTAGCTTGACGACCGATTGTTGGATTTCAAAGCAACAAGATGGTTATATGGCTGCCACCACTACTTTCATTGATTATGAATGGAAGCTACATAGGAGGATCATAAGTTATTTCAAGGTGAAAGGCCACAAGAAATACGACATAGAATTTTTTGCGGTGAGTGATCAATGAATGGGGTATGCAAAAAGTAATGACAATGATAGTTGACAAAGGAATCTCCAACGATGGTGGTCTCAATTACTTGAGAAAGAAAATGGTAAATGAAAAACTTGCATAGCATATGGCAAGTACCTCCACATGAGATATGCTGCACACATTGTGGACCTTATTGCCTCAGATGGCCTTAAGGAAGTGGACCTCTCTATGTAGCGAGTGCGGGCTGATGTTCGGTACATACGAAATGGCACTACTAGGTTGGAAAGATTTAAGGAGATCATAGATGAAGAGAAGACAGAGAGAGTGGCGTCTTATTGAACCTAGACGTATGCACTAGGTGGACTCCACATACCTTATGCCATGTGGCCTTGGATGTGTGGATGATGGGGTGGCGGTGAGCCTGTGGCGTGGCGCGTGTGGCCCCCGTCATCCTCTGCGTCACATGTGAGAAGAACGACGTCTTCGACTGCAGCTACTCCCCTCCTTACGGCTGGTCTTTGTGGGATATGGATGGTGGATGGTGCCGGGGTGCTCGGGGCCGAGGGGGGGGGGGACTTCTAGACTGCGGATCCCTCCTTGGAGGCTTCGTTGAGGTCCCTTTAACCATCCCTAAACATTGTTCTTTTGGGTGAAAACGCTAATCCCCTGCCTGGGCGGCAGCGGCGTTGTAATGTCACTCACCTTTCTAGAGACGCTGTACGGGGATCGTGGGGGGTGTTTAGCGAGTAGTTGTGCTCGATAATGGCGTGTGGCTATGCGGATGATTGCGACAATGACGTCTGGTGGCTGATTGGGTGGTTTCCTGCTTCTAGTGTCTCTCTCCCCTTTGTAGCTCCCGAGGATCGGCGCCTTCGGACCTGGGCGATAGGGAAAAGGGTTCCCCTCTACGGGTGCAGCGATTCTCAGGGGCGGTGAGCGCCCGCTGCTCCAGTGATCCCCGATCGGCTGTTATGGTGTTGTTTTTATCTTGGTGCCTTTATTCCTAGCGTGCGTCTTCACTGTGGAGTTTGCATCTTGGTGCGTCGGTGTGTTGCAGCTGATGGCAGCGTTTGTGCGGAGCTTCGGCTTGGGTGTCATTCGTACTCCCTCCGGCGGCCATTTTGGGTTTGCTACTCCTGCGTGTTCTTGGGTCAGCCTTCTCTGTCAGTCGACGGTGTGGCGCCCTTCGAGCCAGGGCGAGAGGGAAAGGGCCCGCTTCGACGTCAAAGACAATCAGTTAGCACCATTGCTTTATCCGGTAACGATATGTCTACGATCTACCGTTGCTCGGGTCTTCTGCATCGTCTTGCCTCGCTCCCGGCGGCGTACGCGATGGAAGAAAATGGTCTCGACGATCCAAGCAAAGCTTTTTTTTTTTCATGTTATCTTGTTGTGTGAGGCTTGTAGGTTGTGTGGTTGTACCCTATTGTTACCGTACTAGCTTTGTTAATTCAAAGCTGGCATCTTATGAGCCTTTTATTTAAAAGGTGTGTATATATTAAACGGTTTTGTGTGGCGTCACATTTATATTGTGTGCCTGCTTGGTGTTTTACCACTAGTGGGAAACGGGGTTGTAGTCCCGGTTGGTAAGCGCCTCTAGTCTCGATTTTCCAACCGGGACTGCCCAATTGGGACTAAAGCCCCCTTAGTCCTGACAGGCCACGGGCCGGCATTAAAAGTCATCCACGTGGACGCAACGCAATGCTCGGGCCACAGGATCTTTAGTCCCGGTTTGTAATAAAACCCGGTACAAAAGGTCCCCACGTGTCAGCGTCGCATCGCGTGACTGGAGAAAACTTTTGTCCTGGTTTCTATTACAAAACGGGACTAAATATTCCGTGGGATTTTGGGGTTTAGAGGTTTAGCGTTAGGGGGTTTAGTGTTTTGGGGTTTATAGTTTTGTTATGGTTTTCACGGTACTACATAAGTAGTGTACATGTTGATGCATACATATAATATAATACCTCCTACAAACATTCATATATATACAAATATTGTATTACATTGCACCTCTTCAATAATCAACAAGCGTTCTACATCGCTCGATGTCCTCACTATCGTCGCGGGTATTACAAGGAATCTCTGGTACGTTGGAGTTAGATCTAATGTGCTTGGTAGTTGAACTCTCCCCGTAGAGGTATGACACGCTCTAACAAAAATCCGGCCAACTTCTCTTGAATTCTCCGTATGCGGTTCTGTGGTAGAAGCTTCTCCCGCATGTCTTGCATCTTTGAAGAAGATGAACAAAATACATATTTGAGTGGTGTGTATACATATGAAGGAAACTGAACACAATTTATGGCGATAGAATAAAACCGTGAATATTGTTTACGTACCTCCATTTGTCTTACATCCTTGTGCCGCTCACTAGTCGTCATGTGAATGTACTCGCAAATATATTATCCACATAAGTTTGTCCATTTTTCCTGTCTCAACCAGCTTACGAGAATATAATTCAACCAAATAATAGTCAAGCATGGTAATGATATATATAGAAATGGATTCTACTCCCAGGTGTAGCTACACCCACGTCTCATATACTGTTGTACGAAGGTATGTGTCATGGTTTTTTGTTCTGAGTATGTTCATATATTATATCTACGATACCCCAAAGCAATTTACGTGAAAATTATAATAGTGAACATGTAGTTTGCATTATATATTCAAAATACCAGTATATATGTACATATAAAAGGAGTATGTAAAAAAATTACACGTACTACATAAAAAGTAGTACTCCCTCCATTTCTTTTTACTCTGCATATTAGGTTTGTCAAAAATCAAACTTGCTAAAGTTTGACCAATTTTATAGGAAAAAATATCAACATCAGCAATACTAACTGAATATCATATGATTCATTATGGAATATATTATCATATTATATTCATTTCATATCCTAAATATTGATATTTTATTCTACAAACTTGGTCAAGCTTTAGAAAGTTTGACTTAAGACAATCCTAATACGCAGAGTAAAAAGAAACGGAGGGAGTATATATACTACCGAAATAGTAATATATACTGCATACCACACATACATACTCTCCGGTATGATAGATACTACATACATCATACTAAACACATGTGGGTGTAGCTACTCCCGGGTGTAGCTACACCCACATCTCATATACTGCCGTACAGAGGTACATGTCATACTTTTTTGATTTGAGTATGCTCATATACTCACATGTCGCTATGAACCATATAGGGTCGCGCTATTTGACACACATGGTAAAGAATAGTTATTCTACACCCACCCTCTATCTCCTCCACCGTACATGATTTTTACGTCACGTAAATTTTGTTGTACTCCTTATATCGAGTAGAACCGTAATAAAATATATCCATGTCGTAAAAATTTATTTACGTGATCCTACAAAATTAAAACAAAAATAGACATATTTATGCTATTTCTATGACTTTTATGTCGCTATGAACCATATTTTTTATTTTTTACGCTGATTTTTCTGTTATGGATCAACTTAAACGTAAATATTTCTAAGATACCCCAATACAATTTGTATGGAAAAAATATCATCAGAGTTCTCGGTTTTTTCAATATACCATTTGTACGTACATAAAAGCAGTATATGTACACATAATATAAAATATGTAGAATCTAATGATTTTTTTTCCAGAAAATTCATCTTGGGGTATCTAGTATTAAATAGTGAAGTATATTAAAAATAATAATGAGGTATAAATGGTTCATTTATGTGGTATATTTGCACGTGAGAGTACGTACACTCAGGAGTACAGAACCATTTTCCTATATATATATACGCACTATTTGACTCACATGGTATAGAATAGTTATTCTACACCCACCCTCTATCTCCTCAACCGTACATGATTTTTACGTCACGTAAATTTTGTCGTACTCCTTATGTCGAGTAGAACTTAATAAAATGTATTCATGTCGTAAATAATTTATTTACGTGATGCTACAAAATTATAACAAAAATAGACATATTTATGCTATTTCTATGACTTTTATTTAGCTCTGAACCATAATATTTATTTTTTTACACCGATTTTTCTATTATTGATCAACTTAAACGTAAATATTTACATATGTAATATAATATTTTTACTTAGCAACATAAAATAAAATTTTGGGTGCAAAATAAATTTTCTGACACCCTATTCAGCACTCTCGGTGTAGAAAACTTATTTTGCACCCACATTTTTTTTATGTTTCCAAGGCAAAAATTTATGTTACATATGCAACTATTTACATTCATGTTAGATAAATAAGAGAATACTCGGCATAAAAATAAAAAATATGAGTCCTAGCAATATGAAAGTCATAAAAACAACACAAAATATGAAAGTCACCGACAATCTCCTTGATGAATTGTTCCCAACAACTGCACCGCAAAGAAAAATGAATAAGGAAGTTGTATCAATTACCTGATATCAGCAAAAGAACGAAATAGACCGGTATAGTGCGATACCGATTGAAATGATGTATTACTGAACTTACCCATGGAGCATCGTAATAATGGTCTCCTATAGGCTTGTGTCTTTATCTAACGGGTCAATGATTTCAACTACTCCATCGTCAACTCTAATGATTAGCAAAATCCAATGAAATCTGCGCACGTTTATATAAGCACGCATGAAATATAACTCATCAATTTCAATTGACATCTAGTAAGCAAAATAGAATATGTGTACAAAATGGTAAAACTCACCCGAAGTTGTAAGAAAATAGTATTTCTGATTTGGTATTTTCTTTCTTTAGAAACTTTAGCAAGTTAGCCTTTGTATCCACGGGATGATGGAGTACCGTATATCCATGGACGACTTTGTAACATCCCAAGTATGAAAAACATCCATTAGAATGTTTGCTCTCTGTTATTTTATGTTTTGCATCATGGCATCTTAAGTTTTGCATTTGTTTTCCAATTGTTTTCCTCTGTTTTCCTTTGTTTTCCCTTGTTTTTCTATTTGAATTTCAAACCAAATTTCAAATATTTGTTTCATACTTGTGATGTTACAATTTCCAAATGAATATTCAAATCAAAGCAATTAGTTGTTTCCATTAAAGTTGTAATTTCAAACTATTGATTTGTTTCTATCAATAATTCATTTAATACCAAAACATTATTCAAATTCAATTAGATTTCCAAACAGCAACCATTTTGAAGTTTATGAAAATTACAAAACAAATCAATCATTTGATACCATTACACTTGAAACTAAAAACTTTTAATTTGTTCTTTTCATTTAATCAATTAATACCAAAAATTCAATCAAATTCAAACAAATTGCAAACAACAACTAATTTGAAATTATTTGGAAAACCAAAGTTTGCACTAGGTTGCTATTACAATAAATGATCAACACAAATTTTTTCCCTAATTTTCTAACCCTAAAAACTAACCTTTTCTTTTCTTTTCCAAATCTGCAAAAAAAAAAGAACAGAAAGAAAAAATAAAAGAAACCAGAGAGAGAGAGAGGGGCAGGCCAGTGGGCAGCAGGCCCAACCCACGGCCTGCTTACCTCTTCGCTGTCGTCCCTAACCTCTGTACGGCCGAGCATCCAGCGTGTCCACGTCGCCGCTGTAGCAGATGGGACGGCCACCGCGCGCCCCTCTCCCCCTTAAAGCCCCAGGGCTCCCCTCTAGCCCTAGCTCCTCCACCTCTCTCCCTCGACGCCGCCGTTCTCTTCCTCTCTCTCTGAAACCCGAGCGCCACCATCCACCGCCACCGTCTGAAAACCTCGACGTCGCCGCCGCCATGCTTCTCCTCCCCTCTGGATAGCCACGGGAACGAATTCACCGTGCTTCCCTCTTCCTCATCGACACCTCCACGGTGGCTGGGAAGCGCCTGATCGACGCCGCCGTCCACTTCCTCGCCGTCGCCGTCGACTGCTGCACCGAGCCTCTGCCACGGCGACATCGGAGGTGAGCACGTCTCGCTCCCCTCCCTTCCATCCTCTCTGCTGTCACGCACCACCACGCAACACACGCACGCATCCACGGCACGATCAGCAACGTGCACACAGCAGCGGCTCGCCGCCGGTGAACCCCACTCTCTCTGTCGTGGTTCAGTTACTGAATCTGCGAAATTCAGTTAACGCGCTAACGGAAGCATATCCTCCCTCGCTACCCTTACCTGACAAGGAACGGATCACAACGCAGTGGCACTGCACTGCGGGCGCGCACACGGGGTCGCGGGTTCGAACCCTGCCCCCCCGCGGGATTTAATCCCCACTTTTTGCCATTTGCCACGCGGGCAGGCAGGGGCCACCTGCCATAGGCAGTGGTGGCCACGCGTGCCTCCACGCGCACACCCACGCTGCCACCGTGGCCAGGGTCCACTGTCAGTGGCCCAGGTTGGGTCACTGCACGGTGTAAAACGTGTTGGCCCCCTTTTCTTTTTAATTCCAGTCCCTGGCTTTTACAGATTAGTCCCTAAAATCAAAATACAAATAACTTTTGAATTTCTACTTCAAATAAAATAAATAAAATATGTATACTGAACCAAATTTAATTCTCTACCTATTTAAATCATTTGTTTTCTGTTTTAAACATTTCAAATTGCTTCCAAATTCAAATTCAAACAAATCATCACAAATTTAATTAAATGCATAAATACTTCAAACTTAATTCAAATGTCACATATTAAATATGTTTTCCATGCTAAATTAAACCACCTTTCCAAATATAAACTTTGTTTCATGTTTTGAATAATTTAAATTGGTTAAATAATTTAAACCTTGTTTAAATCATTTAAAATTGCTAAATTCATAACTTGGTCAAATTAAATTCTTTTTAAACATATAAAATATGTTTTCAAACCAGAAAAACATAATCTTTTCAAACATGAATTTTATTTAATGTGTTGAACAAATAAAATTCAGTTAATATTAATACTTGAATCAAATTCATTTAAATCTTGTTTAAACTTGTTTAATTCCTAAGTAATTCATTCTAATTCCTTTTTCAATAATTGAAACATGTATTCCACCTAAAATTTTGTGTTCTTTCCAAATATGAACTTTGTTATCTATTTTGAACAATTTAAATTGGTGAAAACAACAAATGCTTGTGTAACTCCTTTAAGAAGCAAATTTTCATAACTTAAGAAACAAAATTCCAAACTTGGTAAACTTTATTTCAAATTGAAGCTATTGTTGTTTTGTTTCTGTTTTCCTCATCCATGCATCATGCTAATTCACTTACAACTGATGACTAGTTGTAGATCATTTAATTCAACCTTAATTCATGGACTTTCCATATGCAATCCAACTTGCATATGGGTCCATTTAAACATGTTATCGTGTCAACTAGCTTATTTTGATGCATCAATTAAATTGTCATGCATCATCCCATGATTGTGCATGATGCCATGTTATTGATTGTTTGTCTCCCTGCGTTGTTTGTTTGCTTCTTCTCGAATAGACGACGACGTTGAGGCATACGAGGTTTACGACACTACTTCTGAGGAGTTAGCCCAGTACCAGGCTACTGAGTTTGCAGGCAAGTATTCACTCACATGAACCATTGTGTTCCTTTCCACACTGGATACCGATACTTTCCGTTGTCTATCCTGCTAGCCTTATGAATCGTTGCTTGTGTTCGATCCTATCACATGTTATCCTGTATACCTGATATAGCCTCACCTCCACACCTATAACCCCGTTGCTTGTTGCCCGTGTCTTACTAGCATGCTTAGGGTTGTTTTGCTCGAGTCTGTTGTCCGTTAATTTCTGTTATTATATTTTATTATGTTCTGGGGCTCGATGTTTAATCAATCAACCTGTTAATGTTTGAGGTAATGCTAATTTGATGATAAGGCACCGGCAGGAGGCCCGGCGTGGTTTTGAGGCCTGCTAGTGTCGACCCTAATTAGGAAAAGGGTCTTGTCTACCGATCCATGATGAGCGCACTAACCGCATGTGGGAAGCGTGTATGGGCGCCCCCTCAATTTGATTCGATTTGCATCTCGTCCAAATCGCCTAATTTAGTTCGGGTTTTCCATTTGCCGCACGCATATGCAGGTGTGACGCCCCAAGATCGGGCACTATGCAGATTTCAGCATTCCCGCCAAAATCCACATAATAACCGATTCTAGGTTGCCACTTGTGATAACATTACAATAGTTCACGAATATTCCACAATTACAACAGAAACAGATAGATACAAGATGACTCAAACGAGCCAGGGATACAACTGATACTTTACAAAGATCCAAATAACAGCGGAAGAAACAACATATCGTCCGTCTACGGACAAGATACAAATTGGACTAAGAGTCCTGAAGATAACCGAGAGCGTCCAATCCCTGCCCATGCCAAGCCAGAGGGATTCCCAAGCTAACGTCGTCAGACTTCAAACCTGTTGACTGCAAGTTGGAATTTGCAGCCACGAAAGAGATTCGTGGGTCAGTACGGTTAAGTACTGGCAAGGGGGATAAAACCCATACTCACAAGATACCGGCGTAGCCAGTCATCACAAGATACAAATACTTTAGGATCAACGGAAAGGAAGGGGTTATTGCAAATAAGCGACAGCAGGCTGCACTAACCAACTACAGAGAGATACTACAACTTCCGGCTAACAGAAAGAAGATAAGATCGAGTATTGTAACCAACTGAAAGATAAATTCAAACAAACCCATCCTAGATCTCGCCCCTTATCCAAAGAAGCAATCCGAGGATGACTCACACAGTTGTATTAAAGGTGAATCAAGTTATTGTGTCATCAACCTATTACTAGTCAAGTTATTAATCATTGGGTGTAACATGTTTGACCTTTATGTTTAAGTTGTCCTGAGTACTTGTTAGCCAGTACTTTCACCAAGTAATCCATAACCGCGGAAAACACGGCTTCTCGAGAAGATTATCCCTGCAGGGTTGCACCAATTTGTCCGTACACGCATGAATAACCCGCCAGATGGAAAGGCCCTTCCACCAAGCGGGGCACTCAACACAACTCAACTCTTCTTCGCATCAAGCCCAAAGCACCACGTGCTGTGCGTGCGCGGCTAATCGAGCCCCACGAAGAAAAGGGGACCCTCATAGCACTGGAAGACCACGCCGCCCTAAATGCCGACTACAAAAGTTCCACCCGGGATCCAAGGGCTCGCAAGATCATGCATGCAGCAAATGGAAAGCCCGAACTACGTGTGGCGATTTGGACGAGATGCGAATCGAATAAAATTGAGGGGGGCGCCCATACTCGCTTCCCACATGCGGTTAGTGCGCTCATCATGGATCAGTAGACAAGACCCTTTTCCTATTAGGGTCACACTAGCAGGCCTCAAAACCACCCTGGGCCTCCTGCCGGTGCCTTATCATCAAATTATTATTTAACAAAACAGTAGCATGATTGATTGATTGATTAAACATCGAGCCCCCAGAACATAAAAGTAATCTAGGAACAGAAAGTAACGGGTAACAGACTCGAGCAAAACAACCCTAAGCATGATAGTAAGACACGGCAACAAACAATGGTTATAGGTATGGAGGTGAGGCAATATCAAGGCTAAGGGATTCATGTGATGGGTTCGTAACAGAAACATCTACTACTAAGGATAGCAGAAAGAATCAACGGAAAGAATCGGTAACAAGTGATGAAAGGCAGCCATATGGCAGCAAGTGAGTATACTTGCCTGAGATCCCGCAAGGTAGCAGAACTTGTCGTTGCTCACATCATCTCAACGTCCTATCCGGGAAGAAGCAACGCACCTCGAACAAACACCGGATGCAACAATTACTACTACGGCAAAAGATCCAGCATGATCAAGATATGGATGCATAGAAATAAACTAGTTGACATGATAAACAGATTTAAATGGACCCATATGCAATTTGAGTTGCATATGAAAAGCCCATGAATTATGGTTGAAACAATTGTTTTCCAACTAATCAACAGGTGAAGGTGGATTAGCATGGTGCATGGATGAGGAAAACAACAAAATAACAACAATAGAACCAATTGGAATAAGGTTTAACAAGTTTGGAAATTATTGGTTAAGTGTGGAGAGTTTGGTTACTTAAACATGTCACACAAGCAATTGTTGTTTTCATCAAGTTAAAGTGTTCAAAACAAATAACAAAATTTATATTTGAAAAGAACATCAAATTTTAGTTGGATTACATGTTTCAAATATTGAAATTGGAATTAGGATAATTTAATTATGAATTAAACAATATTAAACAAGTTTTAAATGGATTTGAAACAAGTTTGAATTTAATTGAAGTTTTATTTGTTCAAAACATAATTTCAAATTCACATTTGAAAAGTTCACACTTTGATGGTTTGAAAACATATTTTGCATGTTCAAAATTATTTTATTTTGAGCAAGTTATGATTTTATCAAATTTAAATGAATTAAACAAGTATTAAATTATTTAGGCAATTTAAATTATTCAAACCATGAAATAAAATTTATATTTGAAAAGGTTATTCAAAATGGTATGGAAAACATATTTTATTTGCCTTATTTGGAATTAGTATGAATTATTTATGAATTGTTGCAAATTACAATGGAATTATTTGAATTCAAATTTGAATTGCATTTGGAAATTTCAAAACAGGAAACAATTGGTACCATTAGATAGAGAATTAAATTTGGACCAGGGTGCATATTTTATTTTCATTTATTGGAGTTATAAAACTAAAGTTGTGAGCAATTGAAATCTAGGGACCATTCTGCAATTTTTTAAGGGCTTGGATTAAAAGAAACGTGCTGGAATTTCTTTTGTCACCGCGCTGCTAGCCAGCCACAGCGGCTGACTTGCGGGCCCGAGGGCCACGCGGGCGCTGACTGGCGCGGGAGTTGCCACAGTGGCATCCAGGGCCGATGACCTGTGGGTCCGGTGCGGGCGCGATTAAATCGCAAAAAGGGGGCGGGGCAGCGCGTCCGCGGGGGATCGATCCCGGGAGCACCCGCTGCGTGCAAGGGGACAGGACCAGTGCGTCTCTCGTGTGTTTCGTGATAGCGACAGATACGCGAACAAGAAGAGGTTGCTATGCGGGGTTTACTGAATTTGGAACAGGCAGGTATCTGAACCTGACGACAGAAGGACCGAACGGAAGGCCGCGGTGATCTCCGGTGTGCACGACGGTGACTAGGGCTCGCCGGTGTGCATCATGTGGTGATGGGTGGGTGCGGTGAGCGTGGAGAGGAGGGAGGCGAGTGGAAGGGAACTGAGAGGGGTGCTCACCTCGTTCTGTCAGTCGATGACGACTGCCTGACGGGTAGGTAGCAGCGGGCCTCTCTCCGGCGACGGCGCGGCCGCTGCGGTTCCTCCCAGCAGACGGCGAGGGCACGGGGAGACGCAGGAGGATGCCGCGGTTCCATTCCCGGGATCCGTGGCTCCTCGAGGTGACCCTGGCTATCGGTGGTGAGGGAAGGCGATGGGTGGTTCACGGTGGTTCAGTATGTCGAGCTTTCAGAGCAGAGGGAGATCGGGGGGGGGGGGGAAACAAGGAGGGAAGTGGCAGCGCTAGGGTTCTAGGGCGAGCTAGGGCAGAGGGGTGGTGGTGGTTATAAGGTGAGCTTAACCTAGTACGGCATGGCATCGGAGTGGGGTGGGGATGATCAGAGGGTGGAGGTTCTGTCGTACTGCCAGACAGCGACAGGAGGAAGAAAGGTAACGGGCTGGAAAGAAAGGTGGGCTTAGGGGGAGGAAGATGAGATGGGGTTGGGCTGGCCCTTCTCCTTTGCAAGTTTTACTTTTCCATTTTTATTTTATTTCCTTCTCCCTTTTTTTTGTAGAGAAAGGAAAAAGGAAGCAATTGCTAGGGTTTTGAACTTTTAAAAAATTAGGAAAAATTCATGGGGTTTTGTTAGCTCAACATCTACCCCATGACAACTTGGTTTTTGGAAATTTCAAATTAGTTGCTGTTTTGCCAAAATGGTTTGAATTTGAATAATTTGCAAATAGTTGATTAATATTATAAAATAACAGGTTTAATAGGGTGACCCTACTATTAATTGGATTAGATTATTAGAATGGTTTGGGTAGTTTTCATGAGTTGGAATTTTAGGTTTAAACAAGTTTTATTTAATAAGCAACAAGCAATTATACAACCATTATTGAAATTAGTTTGTTTGCCAAATTTTAATTTTCAAACCCATATTGAAATATGATAAATAAGATTGAGTTGCTTTGAATTTTTGAATTGCCATTAGGGTTTTTAACAAAAGGGAAAATTTTATTAACATGCAATTGGATTAAAACAACTTCAAACTTTTGAAAAGCAAAATGAGTGATTTAGTTTGCAATTTTGAAATTGGAAATTTGAACAGGTGGGAAAGTTTTAATTGTGTTTGAATTTTGAGTTGTTTTGAAAAACAGAATGCAATGCTCATGTGATGCATATGCTGCAAGCAAAAGAAAACAAACACTCTCTAATAGGGTAACACCCCAGGTGTTACAGACGACACCACTAACAAGGGATTGCGCCCTCGCAATCCACCTGCTAACCCGGGAGGGGAAAGAAGTTCGACTATCGATTCTTCGTGCTTCCAGTTGATCTCCTCGACACCACTAACAAGGGTTTCTCGACACCACTAACAAGAGATTCTTGCTCGGGCTGATGACGATGTTCTTCCACCAGGAATCTTTCGATGATCGAACCTATTAGGTTAAGGGCTCAGAAAACGTCCACCCACGTGGGATCCTAACACTTTGAAAGATAGACAAGGGGGGAGACTCCAAAACAAACAAGATGGGGAGGGGAAATAGAATAGGGATAAGGAGAAAACAAGAATCCTATTGAGATGTTTTTTCCAAAATAGTTTACAGAAATAGTTTTTTGACATTCTAGAAACAACGACCGTTAGCTAGGTTAACCTACAGGCTTTGCGGACCCGTTGCTTCGATAACCATTCGTATCGAAACAATCTCGGGAATCGGAACCAAGGCTCTGATACCATTTGTGACGCCCCAGAACATAAAAGTAATCTAGGAACAGAAAGTAACGGGTAACAGACTCGAGCAAAACAACCCTAAGCATGATAGTAAGACACGGCAACAAACAATGGTTATAGGTATGGAGGTGAGGCAATATCAAGGCTAAGGGATTCATGTGATGGGTTCGTAACAGAAACATCTACTACTAAGGATAGCAGAAAGAATCAACGGAAAGAATCGGTAACAAGTGATGAAAGGCAGCCATATGGCAGCAAGTGAGTATACTTGCCTGAGATCCCGCAAGGTAGCAGAACTTGTCGTTGCTCACATCATCTCAACGTCCTATCTGGGAAGAAGCAACGCACCTCGAACAAACACCGGATGCAACAATTACTACTACGGCAAAAGATCCAGCATGATCAAGATATGGATGCATGACAATTTAATGGATGCATAGAAATAAACTAGTTGACATGATAAACAGATTTAAATGGACCCATATGCAATTTGAGTTGCATATGAAAAGCCCATGAATTATGGTTGAAACAATTGTTTTCCAACTAATCAACAGGTGAAGGTGGATTAGCATGATGCATGGATGAGGAAAACAACAAAATAACAACAATAGAACCAATTGGAATAAGGTTTAACAAGTTTGGAAATTATTGGTTAAGTGTGGAGAGTTTGGTTACTTAAACATGTCACACAAGCAATTGTTGTTTTCATCAAGTTAAAGTGTTCAAAACAAATAACAAAATTTATATTTGAAAAGAACATCAAATTTTAGTTGGATTACATGTTTCAAATATTGAAATTGGAATTAGGATAATTTAATTATGAATTAAACAATATTAAACAAGTTTTAAATGGATTTGAAACAAGTTTGAATTTAATTGAAGTTTTATTTGTTTAAAACATAATTTCAAATTCACATTTGAAAAGTTCACACTTTGATGGTTTGAAAACATATTTTGCATGTTCAAAATTATTTTATTTTGAGCAAGTTATGATTTTATCAAATTTAAATGAATTAAACAAGTATTAAATTATTTAGGCAATTTAAATTATTCAAACCATGAAATAAAATTTATATTTGAAAAGGTTATTCAAAATGGTATGGAAAACATATTTTATTTGCCTTATTTGGAATTATTATGAATTATTTATGAATTGTTGCAAATTACAATGGAATTATTTGAATTCAAATTTGAATTGCATTTGGAAATTTCAAAACAGGAAACAATTGGTACCATTAGATAGAGAATTAAATTTGGACCAGGGTGCATATTTTATTTTCATTTATTGGAGTTATAAAACTAAAGTTGTGAGCAATTGAAATCTAGGGACCATTCTGCAATTTTTTAAGGGCTTGGATTAAAAGAAACGTGCTGGAATTTCTTTTGTCACCGCGCTGCTAGCCAACCACAGCGGCTGACTTGCGGGCCCGAGGGCCACGCAGGCGCTGACTGGCGCGGGAGTTGCCACAGTGGCATCCAGGGCCGATGACCTGTGGGTCCGGTGCGGGCGCGATTAAATCGCAACAAGGGGGCGGGGCAGCGCGTCCGCGGGGGATCGATCCCGGGAGCGCCCGCTGCGCGCAAGGGGACAGGACCAGTGCGTCTCTCGTGTGTTTCGTGATAGCGACAGATACGCGAACAAGAAGAGGTTGCTATGCGGGGTTTACTGAATTTGGAACATGCAGGTATCTGAACCTGACGACAGAAGGACCGAACGGAAGGCCGCGGTGATCTCCGGTGTGCACGACGGTGACTAGGGCTCGCCGGTGTGCATCGTGTGGTGATGGGTGGGTGCGGTGAGCGTGGAGAGGAGGGAGGCGAGTGGAAGGGAACTGAGAGGGGTGCTCACCTCGTTCTGTCAGTCGATGACGACTGCCTGACGGGCAGGTAGCAGCGGGCCTCTCTCCGGCGACGGCGCGGCCGCTGCGGTTCCTCCCAGCAGACGGCGAGGGCACGGGGAGACGCAGGAGGATGCCGCGGTTCCATTCCCGGGATCCGTGGCTCCTCGAGGTGACCCTGGCTATCGGTGGTGAGGGAAGGCGATGGGTGGTTCACGGTGGTTCAGTCTGTCGAGCTTTCAGAGCAGAGGGAGATCGGGGGGGGGGAAACAAGGAGGGAAGTGGCGGCGCTAGGGTTCTAGGGCGAGCTAGGGCAGAGGGGTGGTGGTGGTTATAAGGTGAGCTTAACCTAGTACGGCATGGCATCGGAGTGGGGTGGGGATGATCAGAGGGTGGAGGTTCTGTCGTACTGCCAGACAGCGACAGGAGGAAGAAAGGTAACGGGCTGGAAAGAAAGGTGGGCTTAGGGGGAGAAAGATGAGATGGGGTTGGGCTGGCCCTTCTCCTTTGCAAGTTTTACTTTTCCATTTTTATTTTATTTCCTTCTCCCTTTTTTTTGTAGAGAAAGGAAAAAGGAAGCAATTGCTAGGGTTTTGAACTTTTAAAAAATTAGGAAAAATTCATGGGGTTTTGTTAGCTCAACATCTACCCCATGACAACTTGGTTTTTGGAAATTTCAAATTAGTTGATGTTTTGCCAAAATGGTTTGAATTTGAATAATTTGCAAATAGTTGATTAATATTAGAAAATAACAGGTTTAATAGGGTGACCCTACTATTAATTGGATTAGATTATTAGAATGGTTTGGGTAGTTTTCATGAGTTGGAATTTTGGGTTTAAACAAGTTTTATTTAATAAGCAACAAGCAATTATACAACCATTATTGAAATTAGTTTGTTTGCCAAATTTTAATTTTCAAACCCATATTGAAATATGATAAATAAGATTGAGTTGCTTTGAATTTTTGAATTGCCATTAGGGTTTTTAACAAAAGGGAAAATTTTATTAACACGCAATTGGATTAAAACAACTTCAAACTTTTGAAAAGCAAAATGAGTGATTTAGTTTGCAATTTTGAAATTGGAAATTTGAACAGGTGGGAAAGTTTTAATTGTGTTTGAATTTTGAGTTGTTTTGAAAAACAGAATGCAATGCTCATGTGATGCATATTCTGCAAGCAAAAGAAAACAAACACTCTCTAATAGGGTAACACCCCAGGTGTTACAGCAGGTACGAACCCGAAGCCAGGGTGGAAAATTTTGTAGTCGGCATTTAGGGAGACACGTTCTTAGAGTGCTATGAGGGTCCCCTTTTCTTCGTGGGGCTTGATTAGCCGTGCGCTCAATTGCACGGGGTTCTTTGGGCTTGATGCGAAGAAGAGTTGATTTGTGTTGAGTGCCCCGCTTGGTGGAAGGGCCATTCCATCTGGCGGGTTATTCTTACGTGTACGGCCAAATTGGTGCATCCCTGCAGGGTTAAATCTTCTCGAGAAGCCGTGTTTTCCGCGGTTATGGATGACTTGGTGAAAGTACTGGCTAACAAGTACTCAGAACAACTTACACCTAACTAATGATAACTTGACTAGTAATAGCCTTATTGACACAATAACTTGAACCATCATTAATCCAACTGTGTGAGTTATCCTCGGATTGCTTTTTTGGATAAGGGGCGAGATCCAGGATGGGTTTGTTTGAGGTTAGTTATAGTTGGTTACGATACGCTATCTTATCTCCTTTCTGTTAGCCGGAAGTTGTAGCGTGTTTCTGTAGTTGGTTAGAGCAGCCTGCTGCCGCACTTTTGTATCACCTATTCTTCTGTTGAACCCAAAGCACCTGTACTTGGTGTTGCCGGGTACATTATGGTATCCTGTGAGTCTTGCTTGCCAGTACGTTTATGTACTGACCCCTTTGGGGCTGTGGTTTCCGCAGACTACGTTTCCGAGGATCCCCATGGTGGCTACTACGTGGAGTATGACGAGGCTGCTGACGAGTAGATAGCGGACCCGGGCAGGATCCGAGACTTCGTGGATGGGCTCCATCTTTTCGTTTCCGGCCTCGTAGGCCTATTTGGATCTTGTCTGTACTCAGACATTTTGGATGCTTCCGCTGTGTTGTAATGATGAATTGTTGGGACATGTGTCCTCTGGATGATTGTATTTGCTATCTCTGCTCTAGTGAGAGCTATTTGCAACTTATTTCAATCTTTTGTGTCTTAGAGATATGTTGTGATATCAGTTGTTCTAATGCCGTTGACGTACCATGTGTGTATGTTATGAAGTACGCCAACGGAAGTGTCCTGATTTCTATGGGATGGTTTGCGTAGACGGTGGATAGTAGAGAATGGTTGTCACACGTTTACGTGTTGGCCTGCTCATATTGAGATGCGGGTGCCGGTATGCCTCGTAAGACATTTGTTCAACTGTTTAGCGGGCTGTGAGTATCCTCTAGAAGTCCGGGTGCGACAGACTTCTAGGTCAATGAACCCAACATCATAGATTCTATCTCGTTTGCATTCTCTAATCTTCATTATGCATAATAGCATACAAAATAATATAGTGAGGATATACATGCAATGAACGACCAGACTAAGAGACTTAACTTATGGATGGAAAACACTTACAGACAATAGCAACCGACGAGAGTTTTGTCGAGAGCGTCTTGATTGAATAATTGAAAGAAATATGTAAGATCAATAGATATGTCCTGGTTCTTACTGAAGTAATACTCACTAGGAACTTTAAGAAGCAGATAATCTCGATTAATCTTTATCTAGGCCATGTACCACTCATGCAATCTCCGTATCTGTGTTGGCAGATTCTGGACCACCTCTGGGCTAACTAGAGTCTTCCCTTTTCATAAGTCCATGCCAGATCAGCTCTGGGGACATTGAGATCTCCACCATCTAGGAGTTAAAAAACAGTCATACCAAGTCCGCTAGAAACTTCTTTGCATGTTCCAATATCGAGCTGCAGGGGCAAGACCGGTTGTACTTCCTGGGTTTGCGACGGGGGCATGACATTGAGCGAGGGGATCGATTGTTGTTTCGGTGTTCCCAGCTGGGGAACTTTTCTCCCCACCTTAGGAGGGGGGGGGGGTCGATTGTTATTTCTGTGTTCCCAGCTGGGGAAATTTTCTCCCCACCTTGAGCGGGGGCACCGGTTGTCCTTTCTGTGTTCCCAAATTGGGAACCGTTTTCGTCATGTTGAGCTGTGGGGTCGATTGTGCTTCATGTGTTTCCAACCGGGGAACTTTTGTCCCGCTTGTACTACTGCTTCTCGAATGTTGCACTTGTGCTGGTGTTTGCGCAAGCAAATCCACAAAGTGTTAACCGACATTCAGAGGTATTTGCTCCTTTGGCGGGGGCCTTTTCGGTGCTAACTTGGCAGCAGGCGCCTTCTATTTATCCTTTGCAACTTTCTTCCGACTAGAAGCCGGCGGATCGGTATTCTTCCTCTTTAGCACCTGGCCTTGGGACTGATGTGTGGGCGAGTCTGCTCACGCGGCGGAGATCTATGTAGACTCACCCCCTGTGAGGACTAAGAGGTCGAGATGGAGGAGTCGGCTGAAGCGGCGGAGATCGAGATGGAGGGGTCAGCGGCCTCCAGTCTACAAACACGATGTTTCTCTTATCCCATACAATGAAACCACTTGTGACTTCTCCAAGTGTCGTCTCCCCTTCATCTGCAGGGTAGTCAAGCTCCAGTGACACATATCATGGCATAACTTCATCCACACTAACACGAGCATAGACAGCTGGAATTGGATGGCCGTGGATGCTTGCTCCAGGTTCAGATGGTATAGCAAAGCCGAGAGCCGCCTTCAAGGAGACGTAATAAATGCAGTACTATATGATACCATAGACATGTTAGTGTCTATTATGACTCTAGTAACATAGACTAGTATCATATGCATCATATTAGTGTATCATACTACCCACTGCGACTAGTCTTATAGCGTATGTTACCACCTGTAGAGTGTGTCTGGTCATAGTTGAAGTAACATACTCGCTTCGTCCATGAATAAGTGTACATTTTCCTTTTGTGGCAGTCAAATTTTCCGGGCTGCACTTTGTAGCTCTGTTTCAGGCCATAAAAAGTCCGTTGATCTTTGATTTCTTCACCATTTCTTCGACACCGTATGCGTGCTGATTTAAGACTAAATCCTTTGACAAAGTAGCACATGCGGTTAGTAACTTCTTTATGTTGTTAACAAACACACAAAACAGCGAGATATCGAGAATGCACTTTCATCCATGTTACTTCCACTATGACCAGTCTAAAAGTAACTAAGACTAGTAACATACTCCCTCCATCCATCAATAAGTGTGATTTTATCTTTTCTCTCTAGTCAAACTTTTTAAATTTTGACTAAGTTTATTGAAAAAAGTACCTCCATTTATGATACAAATTTAGTATCACTAGATTCGTCTTGACATGAAGTTCTAAAATATATCAATTTAATCTCATATATGTCGCTATTATTTTTATAAAATTGATCAAAATTTAAAAGATTTGACTAAGTATAAAAGCTAGATATACACTTATTCGTGACAGAAGGTGTACACATATTATTAGTCTATGTTATTGTCTTCATAGTGAGTATGTGGTATCATATTTATTAGGCCTAAGACATCGGACCAGAGAAAGTAGTTAAGATGAAGACTCACTATTTTTTTCATCAACTACCATTCTAATCAGTAAAATAGATATAAAACCGTGCTAAAAAACTTGCATTGACATCATTAATTAACCTGCGGTACCGCACATGTATAGCCAAATGGTTAACGACCCCATGTTGCCGTTCGAAATGTGTCTCATGGGTCATTGCACACACGGATCAAGTGCTAGTTTCTCACTTTCTCGTGGCCTTTTCATTAGTAATCAATCACACACGACATTCAGTAACAAAATAGCACACACGACATTCCTGTCCTAAACAAATGTGCAGTTGACGAAAGCCTCCCTTGCACGGATCATCACGGAATTAATGAAGACCCTATTATTTGGGATTACGTACTAACCTCTGTTCTGCCCGTGCTACAACACGAGCACGAATGAGAAGGCCCCAAACATCCAACGAAGTACTCCATCCAACGTGCAGTGTGAACGGCACGCCTGGCGACTTGGCGTTTATACATCTCAAGTTCATGTCGGCGCCGTCCTTGCTTCGTTTGGATGCCATTCGGGTCGATCGGCGTGGCGGATGACGACGATTGAGCCTCGGCCTGAATTGCCTGAGCTAAGCCAGCCTCCTGCGGCAACGGCGCCGCTCCCCAACGCGCGTTCCCTCGTGTCGGTCGCCTTTAATTCACGAAGATATCTTGTGCATGTACAGCCGCAAACGACTCACTGAATCACTGCTCAACAGTGCTAGTACGTGGTGTGCCCTACGGTATTGCCTAATGAATGTCCTGCACCTGGTCCTACAAGTCGTCTGATCAGGAGCGGTCGCACGGTTCGGACCTGGAGCCATTTGAATGAGAGAAGACTTGGAACAAGCTGTAATCCAGTTTCAGACACATGCATTCAGTGTTGGGATCAATCAAGAAATACGCAAGCAAGCGAGATGCAACTTGCGCAGTCAGTATTCTCGATCTATTAATAGTTGCTGCGAACGAATGACGGGTCTCTTCTTCCGTTCCGACATCTCTGTCCAGTGTCCACACGCAACGCCGGCGGCATTTCTCTCCCACCGTTCCCGTCGTTCCTTGTCAGCAAGGTGGCAAGATTTCAATTGCATTGTACCGTAGGCAGTGCCGCACCGCCAGCTGCTACAATAGTGTGAAGACCAGTGATACCAATAACATGCATCCTACTTCGGCATCCTACTTCGGCAGTCTGAGTGCACATGCATGTCGGGTCGATCGCACTACGGCTCAGGCCAGTGATACCAATGACATGTTTTTTTTTATCACAAATTTAGCTGTTTTAGAAGAAACTTGATCATGCCTACCCCTGGCACAAACTAAATCGAAACCCGGGCTCCAGAGTCGATGCCGAAGAGTATATATGCCGGGTTCGGTGCCAAAGAGAATGAAACATGGGTTCTAAAGAGAGACTTAAATACTCTCTCCGTATCACAATATAAAACGTATTTAAACATGTTTTAGTGTATAGTATGCATTTTACACCAAAAATTGTCTATATTCGTTTTGTCTAAGAAATGCTAAAACATCTTAAATTTCGATACGGAGATAGTAGTACATACAACAACCTAGACACATAATGTTATAATAGCAGACTCAATGAATACCCGGAGCTGCATTCAGATAATTAGAGAACGCATAGGGACATAAGTCTGCTTTGAAAAACATTGCTCTCTAAGAAGAATATGGCTCCACCACTGCCAGTGCTTTGTTTCCAAGGTGAACCCCTAACATCCATGCCTTGTGGTCGTCAAACTTCACCTTGGAAGTCAGGTAAACAAGATCCTCACAACAATTGCTCAGGGAAGGGAGAGCTGATGACATGTTGCTCAATTTCAATTTCCCAGTGCTATGGCACCTCAGCTCAGGTAACAAGATAGAGTGGTCTGGGCTGTTGACTGTGATGTCATCACAGTGAACAATGCTCTTTACACGCCAATAGCCCCACGAAGCACGACTATAATATGCCCATAGCCTCCAACCACCAGGGGCGTATCAGAGTTTAGGAGCCTCCACGAGGACATGACCGTGGAAGGTTGAACTTGGGTCTATACAAATCCTGTGCTGCCGGTGCCAGGACCATTTGGCACCGTACCTCCCTGTAGAGATGTTCCATGTCAATGAACCTGATCAAATCGTGCTCGTCGCAGGTGACATCCCGAAACTGATTTGGGGAATCATGGAGGGAGATGACAACTTTAGGCTTGGGTAGCCGGATGACGCTGACAACGGGGATGTCTTGCAGCACGTTGCAGACAAGGATGCCCCGGCAGATGTCGACCCAGCCTAGCACGCCTTCTCCCAGCGTGATCACCTTGTTGATCTCGAAAGGCATGTCCTCGATAACAGGCGCCATCTGGACCAACATCTGCTTAGTGGTCCACTGCTTCGTCCTAGAGAAGAAGATGTGGAGGTCATAGTCCAGAATGGACATCCTCATGGATAGAGAGACGAGGAGAAATTCCCCATCGTCGTTGGAGGGAATGAGGCTGAGGCTCTGGTGATGCAGGATCCGTGGATGAGTTCATATATCCGAACCGGGATAGGGGATCGGGTTGAATGATGGCTTCTCGTTCCCGCGGCCAGCTGCCCTGTAGACGAAGTACTCACGGAGGCCCGGCTCAAAACCAGGTACTCACGGCCCAAACTTGAAGGAGAAGTGGGCAATGACGATGTTCTTCTCCGAGCAGGCGACCACGGGTTCTGTGGCGTAATCGGTTTCCTTGATCTCGGGGCTGTGGATGCAGAAGTAGGACGGCCGGCGGATTGGCTAGGCAGAAAGTGATGGAGTGGCCGGTGCTCACATTGCCATCTCGTTAGTGTACCCACCTTAACTTGCAAGCCATATGTGACCACAAAAATATGGGCAAAGAACTCTGTCAACGTTCAAATTATGCTCCAAGTGTTTCTATAAATACAATTAGTTAATCTACACTAAAACTCACTTCTAAGATATTTGTTAAACCATATTGTTACATATCTCTCTACCATAAATATTTCATGTATGCACTATATAGTTTATGTAGTCATGCAAACACTATACTACAAAATATGTTTAAATCGCAACTGCAAATGCATTTTAAACTATCCTACTATCTAAAAAGTTAAAATTAACATTTTGAAACTTTATGTGGTTAAGAATGACAAATAATAAATATAGTATTATACTCATGAAGACATGTCCTTGTAAAAAATAAGTATAAAAGTTCAATATAAACTATATTAAGTTCAATTCATGTCGTTCCCGGGTCTTCGAAAACAATCTTCGTTGTCCATCGAAGGTGGCTACCCAACAAAGACCCCTGAAGAAGGCGAGGAGACCCTTTTAACGGTGAAGTTGAGATCCGGGGGCCTCCACGTAAGAGGTGCGGCAAAGAAATCTACAAGTTGTGAATGATTAGAAGGAATGCCCAGTGTCAAGAAAGAAGCAAAAAAGCGCCACAACCGCTCATGGATGTATGGAAGACGAGGTCGGTGTTTTGGGACTTGCCATACTGGCCCATTCTCGCTACGCCTCATTGGCTTGATCTGATGCATATCACGAAGAATGTGTTTGCAAGTTTGTTTGGCATGCTCCTCAACATGCCGGAGAGGACCAAAGACGGGGTGAAAGCAAGAAACGACCTAAAATATTTTTATATTAGGGAAGATCTTGGGGGGGGGGGATGATGACGACGATGAGCAATCGTGTGATGAGAAGACGGAGGGTCGCAAGGCCAAAAGGGTCAATAGGAATGACTATTACTGCCCCCTCATGCTTCACTCTTAGTCTGGACGAGATCACAAAATTGATGATGTGCCTTCTCAGAGTCAAAGTCCCTTTCGGTTACTCAGGGGTAATAAGCAGATTCCTAGACGCGCGGAAACAAAAGTTCAGCGGGATGAAGTCTCATGACTATTACATGATGATGATGATGCAGATACTTCCGGTTGCGATCCGCAGGATAATGAACAAGCACGTCCGAGAAAACCTGTTTGGCCTGTGTAACTTCTTCGACGTGATATCTCGAAAGTCGATCACGGGGAAGCAGACCTCAAGGCTGCAGGAAGAGATTGTCATGATACTATGCGAGGTTGAGATGTACTTTCCACCATCATTGTTTGACATATGTGTTCATCTGTTGGTCCATATCGTGGATGATATCATCCATCTCGGACCGTTGTTCCTAAACAACATGATGTCGTTTGAAATAATGAATGGGGTCATCAAAGGATTTGTTCGCAACAGGGCCCGTCCGGATGGAAGCATCGTTCAGGGCTTTCTCACCGAAGAGTGCATATCTTTCTGCATGAATCATATTGACGTGGAGGAACCTGTTGGTCTGCCCAGAAACAAGCACATTGGCAAGCTCGATGGAGCAGGTCACAAAAATGGACGTAGAGAAGTGCATGTGGATTGGGCTTGTCGACGCACTAAATTTATCATGGCAAACTTAGTAGATCTCCGACATGTTGACATGGTCGATACTTTGGTGAAAAAATACAAGAGCTCGATTAAGAAAAATCACACTGACCAAGGCAAGCGGAGGACCGAAGGAGAAATAATCAGAGAGCATAAATCCACTTTCTTGCGTTGGCTTAAAGATGAGATTGTCGCTAACGCCAAGGGATTGTGCGAAAAATAAACTCCTGTATGCCTTGGCACTGGGCCCGGTTCAACCTCGTGAGGTTTCAAGCATATGATATCAACGGGTTCACTTTCTACACGAAGGAGAAAGACAAAACTTCCGATTGTCAAAACTTAGGGGTAACAATGGAATCCTACACCGGTGACAAAAAGTTAAGATACTACGGAAGGATTGAGGAGATCTGGGATCTTAACTACTCTGGAGAGAAGCTACCGATGTTCCGCTTCAGATGGGCTAGGGTGTCGACCGTCAGAAAAGAAGACCAATACTTCACCACCATGGTTATTCCCAACCGGCACTTCATCAAGCGTGAACGTCACGACGCAAAATGAGCCATGGGTATTGGCTAAGTATGTGTCCCCATGCTTCTTCATAACAGACCCGTCAAGGCCTAGAGGTGTTGTCGTGAGGAGAGGGAAAATAAATATCATCGGAATGGATGGAGTCATTGACGAGGACGAGTTCGACACGTTCAGCGACCCAAATATTGACGATGATTAAGAAGATGATGATGATAGTCACACACCATACACCATAAGAAGAAGCAGAACTACGCTACCTAGGAAAGGTCTTCCATTCAAAAGAAGAAGTGATGATGTGGGACTAAATTATGCAACTGCGACCAAAAAAGGCAAAAATATCAAAGGATGAAAAACTATGTATATATCTGTTTGCATTGTATGCGACAAAACTATGTTATGGATCACATGTGATGTGCACTTATTATAAATTTAATGTACCTCTTTGTTCTGTATTTGAAATGTGTGGAGTTATTTGAAATGCGACAAAACTTCCGAGACACAAAGAAAACAAAAATAAAACATTAATAGAAAGCAAAAAGAAATAAGAGAAAACAAAAGAAAACGTAAAGGAAATAAGAGAAAAAAGGAAAACAAGAGAAAACATAAAGGAAATAAAATAAAACAACATAAAACAAAATAAAACAGCAGAAAACATAAAGAAAATATTGGAAATAAAATAAAATAATAGAAAACAAAAATAAAACAAGATAAAATATAAAGAAAACAAAATAAAACAATGGAAAACATAAAAATAAAACAAGAGAAAACATAAAAGTAGAATCAATTCAAAGAAATAAAGAAAGAATAAAAAGAAAGATAGCGCTGGCGAACATACCTACCGGTTTGCCAGCGCTACGTTACCGCTGGGCAACAAGTCTTGTTTACCAGCGGTAAGGTAGCGCTGACGAACCGGCGGGTATGTTTGCTAGCGCTATGCCTCGTCTATGACACTTACAGGCGGGCCCTCCCCCACCTCTTCCTATAGACAGAACACACGCGTGCGGGGCCAAGGACTTGGGCGTTTTTTCGATCGTGGCCAGGACACGCGCGCGCACGCACTGCCCCCTACCCCTCTCCGTCGCCGGCGAACTCCTCCCCTCTCCCGACGTCCACCTCCCCCTGGATGTCAACCGCCCCCGGCGCCGTTTCTTCCTCCCCTCTCCTCTCTTCTCCTCGTGTGTGACGCCCACGACCACCACCTGCCCTCGCCCACGGCCACCACCCCTGCCCCTCTTCGGCCGTCACATCGACGCCGATGGACGCCTTGCGGCTCACTCCTCCTCCCCTGCAGCCCCCGCACGCCTTCTCGCGGCGACGCTGCCACTGCTGCTGCTCTCGGCCCCGCCACACACACTAGGTGTTCGACACAAGGTCTACACGAGGTATTTTTTTCCTGTTTTTTTGATGCATATGGATGGTGTGGATGCATTCTATGATGCATTAGGTGGATGGTGTGGGTGGTGTCGATGGCGGTGATGGTGGTGTGGATGATATGTGCCCACCTTCGTGTGGATGACGACGGTGACGGTGGTGTGGATGGTGTGGTTGGTGGTGTGGATGGTGTGGATGACGACGGTGATGGTGGTGTGGATATGTACCCACCTTCGTGTGGATGACGATAGTTAGATGGGGTGTATGGGGATATGGGGTGGGATCTTTATGTGCAGGTACCCATGTGAGGCCCTTAACTGCCGGAATATCGATTAACTTTCGTTCCGACAAATTTTGGTACTCCATAGGTGATATTTTTAGCGAAGGTCATGCCAAAATTTTCTGTGAATTTTGGCATTACTTTTGCTAAAAATATCATATATTAGAGTGCGAAATTTGGACTCATGGAGTATATATCTTGGTTAAATTTCAGGTTTTGTTGAACTAACTTCGGCTTTTCTCTCGTTAGATATGGCTCACAACGACGAGGCGGGTGGTTATGGGACCGGACGTGGGGACGATGCGTGGCTGTTGATGCTTGCCACCGGAGGAGAAACCCTAGTTCTGGGACCGGTGACGGAGACACACGGAGTTGCAGAAGACGAGATGGACGAACCCATTCGTCAGGAGGCGTCCACCGATACATTGGCTGGAGAAGGTAAAACCGATAGTGGCATCGGGGATGCCATATCCGGTAGCGAGGCGACGCGTAAGGGCAAAGCAAGACGACCAAACCAGCTTGGCACCGTCCGACAAGAGTTCACAAAAGTTAACCCGAAAAGCGGTCTTCCTATCCAGCAAAAGTTAACCCCAAAAGGAGTACACTAAAGGGTACGGAAACCAGATAGGATGCATTTCTCGAGACTTTGGCAACAATAATACGGGCGAACTCAGGGATAAAGAAAATGCAGCTATGGCCGCCCTGCTCATTGAGAAGCTGCACACACGGTACCAGTTCCCGTCTCCTTACAACAACCAGGATCTGAAGAGCAATCTGGTAAACTCCTTAGCGCTCGACAAGTTCACTAAGGCGTTTACAACTTGGAGATCCAATTTGAGGGAGATGATTGATGAGGGTGCCAGTTTTGATGAGATCCATAAAATATGGCCCTCCATTTCGGAGGAAGACTTGACCAAATTCAAGGCCGACGAACTCAGACCGTAAAGGGTGGCGCCGAGGAAGTGGGGAAAAGATTCCCGAGAGAAGAACATAGGTACGCACAATCTCGGAAGCCGGGTTACCCTGGAAAGGAGAAAATCAGGGCTACGCAGGATGCGCAGAGGAAAGAGCTGAACCCAATGGCAAGATCACAGACCCGCAGGTGAGAAATTTTGTCAGGGCCCAATATAGGGAAGATCCCAAAAACCCGGCGATCTTATCTTGAACAGGAAGGTCAAAGAGCTCGAGAGAAATATCTCCAAGAAGAAGAAAAAGAACGGCTTGCTCAGTCTGACGAAGACATAGATCTTGGACCCTGCGGGTAAGGACACCCCCTCTCAGGCCCAAGGTCAAGGCCCAAGAAGAGGCGCCCTTGGAAGACTCCAGAAGGCCCACCTGAAGCCCACCCGCATTAAACTTGCGGGTTAAGTTAGGGAACTTGTAACCGACCTAAGCTAGGGTTTGTATCCTCTCCGGGTTGAACTCGAGACCTGGCTATCTATATAAAGCCAGGAGAGCCCCCAAGGAGAGGACCAAGTATTACCGCACGACCACAAAAGCCTTGAAACTCGAGATCTACTCTCGATTCGAGCATCCTGTAACCGATCTAATCATCTAATACAGATCGACAGAAGGCAGGAGTAAGGGTTTTACCTCTACGAGGGCCCCGAACCTGGGTAAATCTCGCCCCCCTGTCAAGCCGACGATTTCACCAGCGCCTATGACGTCTCCTAGTCGAAACCCGATAGGGTCACCCGAGGGATTTGTGGAGCCAGAGCTTCGACAATTGGCGCCGACCGTGGGGAACGCGGGCGCTGGATCACCGGCATCTTCGGCTTCATCGACATCCAACTCCCGTTGGAAACCATCGACTACGGCTCCGAACAATCCCGTACGGATCGGATCCGTCATAGTCACGCCTCACTCGCCGGAATCACGCCCGGTATTCGAGGATCTGGAGAAGAGTGTCACCCTGACGTTCGGAAGTTTCAACTTCATGGCGAACAGAGACGGAATCCTCCACTTCTCGGATGAATCTGAACCCGAATCTGGAGCCGTCAACTCACGCTTCCCTATGGAGAAAAGCGGCGAGTCCATCCGCTTCAACACGATCGACTACCACGCACTCTCGACAGAGGAACCCTCTCGGGTGCGAAGAGCTTCCCGATCTGCGCCTAGGACACACGGACCACGACTGGCCCAAGTCTGCATGGCAGGGTCGGAACAGCCCTCGGAAACTGAATATAGCGCAACTGAGCGCGATCTAATCGGCGTTTCGCGGGAAGCCTGGAAAAGAGCCAAGGAATCCATGCAAAAGAGTCAGCCACCTGCAGCAGGTGCCACACAAGAAGATCTAACCGCCTACCACTATCACCTAGTGAGAGCGGCCTCAAACATCAAGGATGCCCGAGCAGATCTAGCCCGTCGCAGGAGAGCGGCGGATGAATCAAGCCTACGTCGAGCCGAGCTATCCCTTGCACCTTCGGTCGGTACCCGACCCGGGGGAAAAGGACCCGCAGCGTCGACGAGGGACCACGAATCTATGGCTGGGACCAACAGGTCTACCACGTCTTCTTTCATGAGGTTTGACGACGATGGCAACGTCTACCCACAAACTCCAGCCGCTGCAATTCTAGCCGCAGCAACCTACATGCAGATGAACCAGCCGACGGACAGCGATCCTCGGGTGGAACGATACAAGCATATCCGCAAGGGTCTAGGGCTGGCAGCCGCGAAACTCGCCTCCCACGATCGCAAGGAACAACTGGAGAAGGCGCGACAGGAGAAGGACAAAGACAAAGATACGCCCCGCAGGCACAGGAGCGCCTCTCCGAGAAAGGATAAATCGCCGCGTCGCGGCCGAGGAAAAGAAGCCCGACGCCGCGGCGATAGTCGAAGCAGCAGCGACGACAGCCCGAGAGACAAAGATTCGCGGCACCACAGCAGCCGCTCGAGAAAACGAAGCAAGGAACCAAGAAAAGATAGCGACCGTGACCGGTCCGGGTACGACGCGCGATCCGATCTCGCCCAGAAGAAGGTAGATAAAGCAAGGGCTTCACGATATCGCGAGCGCTCCTCATCCGGGTCTTCGGACGACGAAACCTGCGGAGCACTTTGTTTTGCTCGCAGTATTCGTGAGGCACCTCTACCCAAGAGATTCAAGCTCAGCTCAGAGGTGACAAAATACGATGGCTCACTCGAGCCCTCCCAGTGGTTAAGCGACTACCTCACGGCAGTAAAATGCCAATGTGGTAACAAGAACACGGCCATGCAATACCTCAATTTGCACCTAGCCGGAGCGGCCCGCAGCTGGCTGGAGAGGAGACCACGATCTTGCTACGCATCGTGGGACGACCTACATCGCGATTTCTGCAAAAACTTCCAGTCGACCTACAAGAGGCCGGCTACAATCGAAGAACTACGAGCCTGCAAACAGAAAAGTGGTGAATCCACACGAGAATACATCCAGCGGTGGAACACGCTCAGGAACACCGCAGGGACAATCTCTGAAGAAGTGGCGATTGAGGCCTTCGCCAAAGGAGCAAGAAGAACCGCGTTTCGAGAAGAACTCGGCAGAGCTGCGCCCAAAACCATAGGGGAGCTCATGGTCATAGCCGAAAAATGGGCCAATGGAGAAGACGCAGTACGCAATGAAAGAACATCATCGCCCACGCACGACGAAGACCGTCATGGGCGAAGAAAGAGAAGAAAATATTACGACCACGAGGATAGAGAAGAACTAGTGGCAGCAGAATTCACGCGAAGTCGCGACTCCGGTCGTCGTGGAAGTCGCGAATGGAGACCAAAGGCAGAAGAAAAAACACCCGAGGAAGACCTCGATGCGTACTGCTCGCTACATCTGTTCACAGACAAGCGCACGGGCGAAACTAAGGCAACGCACCTTCTCAAGGATTGCCGAAAGTTCATCGAAATCTCGGACGCACTCGCCAAGAAAAGATTTGCCTCCACCCAAAACTATCCACCACTGCCAGGAGGGGGACAACAATTCCAGCTACCACCGCCTCCACCTCCACCAACCAACCCAAACATGGCACTCGCCGCATTGCCAGCGCCACAACAACAAAACGCGGGAGCAAATACATACCCGACTCCGCACGGACAACTCCTCGGGATGATACAGAAGGTATGCCCCTCTCGCAGAGCTCAAAAAACTAACTCGAGACAAATATGCATGGCAGTGCAGACGCCACCAACGAAGCCCGAGTACCTGAAGATGGCCGAGCAGCCAATCACGTTCTCGAAAGAAGACCACCCGCCACGAGTCTATCGACCAGGACACGCCGCCCTTGTCATTCAAGCTCAAATTGGCAACTATGACCTGGCCCGCGTATTCATGGACGGTGGCAGCGGCATCAACATCATCTACGCGGATACACTCCGTCGAATGAACAAAAATCTGGACGGCCTAACGGAATCAGAAACATCCTTCCACGGGATAGTTCCGGGCAAGGCAATACGTCCACTCGGAACAATCAACCTTGAAGTTGTACTGGGCTCCCCACGCAACTACAGAAGGGAATTCCTGGACTTCGAAGTCGTCGACTGGCCCTCGCAGTACCACGCCATTCTTGGTCGAACAGCGTTCGCCAGATTCATGGCCGTACCACATTACGCATACTTGAAGCTCAAGCTACCCGGCGAATACGGTGTGATCACCATTGACGGAGACTTCCAGAAATCGGATAAGTGCGACATAGAATTTAATGAGATCGCGAAATCTTTCGGGATGCAAGAAGAACTACAAGAGCTGGCAAAAACCACGGACCACTCCGTCATGCCCCTCACGAAGAAAAACGCGCCTGAACTGGAATTCAGCGCCAACAGCGACACTCGCAAGCACCAAGTGCACCCGACGGATTCCGCCAAAACCGCGATGGTTTCCACAACCCTCTCGCCAGCATAGGAAAGCGCGCTCGTCAAACTCCTCCGTGAGTACTGGGAGATTTTCGCCTGGCAGCCCTCAGATATGCCAGGTATACCCAGGGAGTTTGCCGAGCACTCACTCGAAGTCTTTCCTAACGCCAAACCCATCAAACAGACGACTCGACGATTCTCAGAACCCAAGCAAAAGGCGCTGGGAGAAGAAGTAAATAGGCTGCTAGCCGCCAACTTTATTAGAGAGATCAAGATATCCACCTGGTTGGCAAATCCGGTGCTGGTCCCCAAGAAGAACACGGATATCCTTCGGGTGTGCATCGACTACACGTCACTAAACAAGCACTGCCCCAAGGACAACTTTCCTCTACCACGAATCGACCAGATCGTGGATTCCACAGCAGGTTGCCAACGTCTCTCCTTCCTGGACGCCTACTCGGGATATAATCAGATCCGAATGAAAAAGGAAGACGAAGAGAAGACGGCATTCATCACACCACACGGTGTATACTGCTACACGACAATGCCCTTCGGGCTGAAGAACGCAGGCGCAACATATCAACGTTGCATGCAGAGATGCCTTGCCAATCTCATTGGCAAGAACGTACAAGTATACGTCGACGACATCTTCATCAAAACTCGAGTAGAGGACACACTCCTCGAAGACATTAAAGAAACATTCGACGCCCTTAATGCATATCGGATCAAGCTCAACCCGACAAAATGCGTTTTCGGCGTCCCCGCAGGAAAACTCCTCGGATACCTGGTATCCGCCAGAGGCATTGAGGCCAATCCGGAGAAAATACAAGCCATCCTCACCATGAAGGAGCCTACCAATCTACGCGGAGTCCAGCAGCTCGCAGGGCGATTGGCCGCCCTAAGTAGGTTCATCGCACGATTGGGAGAGCAGGCGTTACCCTTCTACAAGCTACTGAAGAAGACGGACAAATTCGAGTGGACACCCGAAGCCAAACAAGCATTCGCAGACTTGAAACGGTCGCTGCAAAGCAGGCGCATTCTCGCAACACCACAAGAAAGGGAGCCACTTTTTCTCTATTTAGCCGCCACAAACCAGGTCATCAGCACTGCAATCGTAGTCGAACGATCTGAAGATGGCAAGGCATACGGAGTCCAGCACCCAATATATTACATCAGCGAAGTGCTCTCGCCATGCAAGCAGCGATATCCTCATTACCAGAAGCTTGCATATGGAGTTGTCCTCACAGCCCGAAAGCTCAAACATTACTTCCAGGAACACGCCATCACAGTGGTTAATGATGCGTCACTCGGGACAATCATGAACAACCCTATGGCATCCGGAAGAATAGCGAAGTGGAGCATCGAGTTGGGCGCTTGGGATATCACCTATGCAGGACGCAATGCAGTCAAATCCCAAGTTCTCGTGGAATTCATCAGCGAATGGACAGAGCTACAAACACCCGGGCCACCCGAGTATACGAGCAATTGGATCATGTACTTTGACGGGTCCAAAAGAAACGAAGGAGAAGGAGCTGGAATCGTTCTTATTTCACCTCGTGGAGACAAACTGCAATACGTCCTGCGACTAGACTTTCCACCAGATGATCCAGCATCGAACAACGACGCAGAATATGAAGCACTGTTGCACGGGATGAAGATGGCGATTGCTTGTGGAGCTACCCGATTGATGATTTATGGCGATTCCAATCTCATAGTGCAACAAACAATGAAAGAATGCGATGCCATTGCTGAAAACATGATCGCGTACCGCGACATGTATAATCTACTCGAAGGAAGCTTCAAAGGATGCGAGTTGAAGCATATTGCAAGATCCAGTAACGAAGAGGCGGATAGACTGGCCAACATGGGTTCCACGAATACACCCATACCGCCAGGGATATATTTCGAGCGGATGATTAAGAGATCAGTCAAAGTGAAGAAAGCCGTAGAGACACCCGCAGCACAAGAAACAGAGGTCAGCCCGCAAATCGCGCTTCTCGAGCTAACTCATAACATATCACGGCAGGTTTTTCTGGTCGAGCCAATCTGGACGCAGAAATATCTCGACTACCTGCTCAACAAACAGCTCCCGGCCGATCCACGTGAGGCTCGACAGCTAATCAGGCGTAGCAAATCCTTTCGGGTGGTTAATGGAGAATTATACAAACAAAGCATCTCGGGCATACTCCAGCGCTGCATCGCACCCGAAGACGGCAAGGAATTACTCCGGGACATACACCAGGGTGATTGCGGACATCATGCTAGCTGGAAAGCAATACTGGGAAAAGCCTTTCGAGCAGGATTCTACTGGATAACAGCAGCCAACGATGCAAAAAACTTGGTCGATAGATGCGACGCCTGCCAGCGATTCTCACCAAAGCCGCACGCACCCGCCACAGAGCTGCATATGATACCCATCGCCTGGCCCTTTGCGCAATGGGAGCTAGACATGGTTGGACCACTACGCAAATCCACACCAGGAGGATACACACATTTGCTGGTCGCAGTCGACAAATTTACCAAATGGATCGAAGCTATGCCAGTGACTTCGGCTAGCGCCCAATGCGCCATCAAGTTCCTCGACTCCATAGTATGTAGATTCGGTGTACCACATGACATCATTACAGACAATGGTACAAACTTCACCGCAAAGGAAACACAACAGTTCTGCGAGGAGAAAGGAATCAATTTCAAGTTTGCTTCGGTTGCCCATCCGCAAACAAACGGCCAAGTCGAAAGATCCAACGGCTTAGTTTCGGCTGGCATCAAAAAGAGATTGCTAGATCGTCTACATCCCGCTGCGGGACATTGGGCAGAGGAGTTACCCTCCGTACTTTGGAGCCTCCGCACAACTCCCAATCGATCAACGCAATACACACCATTTTTAATGGTATACGGGGCAGAAGCCGTCCTTCCCGAGGAGGTCCGATTCAGCGCCCCACGAGTTGTAGCCTACAGCGAAGAAACCTCCAACAAAGCACTTGCAGAAGATATGGATGCACTCGACGAAATTCGGGACATTGCACTCGCAAGATCCGCGGTCTATCAACAATCACTGCGCAATTACCACAGTCGACGCATACGCCACATGTCATTCGTGGTAGGCGACTTGGTGTTGCGGCTGAAGCAAAAGGAAGGAAACAAGCTCGAACCACCTTGGGAAGGACCCTTCATCGTACACGAAGTGATCCCAGGAGGAGCCTATCGATTGAAGAATCCCGAGACTGGAGGCATCTATTCCAATCCATGGAATATCGCGCAACTCCGCAAATTCTACCCCTAGGCTTACTTGTTTCTACAACAATAAGGCTATACTAGCCAATGTTGTAGCTCGAATACATGACTTCTCAGTCATTGCAATAAAAATACATGATTTCCTCATCATATTTACTCGAAGCTTCTTGTTTACTGCATGCTAAAAGTCACAGGTACACACCCCATCGCATACACGGGGGCTACACCTAAGAACTTAGCATCCCAAAGAAATATCATCCAATACAAGGTTACACACCTTACAACGATTTTTACAAACTATAGACAGTTTACAGGATATTCACATCCGACAGATCAATCAAAACGCTGAGCATTCTCAGTCGCTAAGACCCTATCTACCTCTTCAGAGCATATTCGGATAATCTTCTCGGCTGCAGGGCGTACAGCATCATAAAAAGGTGTGATGTCCTCGATTGCATAATCTGGGCGCCGAGCTGCGAAGTTCAAATCTATCTCAGGATGCCATATTCGGACAAAGGAGAGAGCAACAACCGCGCCGCACGTCATCTGTTTGCGTACGCACGTGCGAATCTCCCCTTCCCGACTAAACAGCCTAAGTAGATAGCTCCAGTCTTCGGGACCCCTTTCGAGTGGATAAAAAGCTGCATTCATCGCGATCAAGACCTCGTGAAAAGAACCAACGAGAATTCTCGCCTGCAGCACTCGGAATTTCAAGGTGGCCATCACAAACCCTCGAGTACGACCAGACCAGAAGTTATTCGCATGAGGTTTTGGGCTGTTAGCCTCTTGGTGAATGTGGTTTTCCACCCACTGCTTTTCCTCCCTGTCATTCGGTCTAACAACTGAAGGGCAGATGCACTTAATCAGCTGAAGAATACAAAAGGAGAAAAAATGCACGGGGGCTGCACCACTTACATAGCAACTCCCTCGCAACTGAAGATAGCTCGTCCATCAGAAATTGCTCGCGCTCAGCCGCCAATTTCTGTTTGGATATCGCCACATCAGCCACCCCGCGCAAAGCTTTCAGCCTACGCTCACCCTCCTGAACCTTATCACGAAGGCCAGCAAAAGTGCCCACGGCGGCCACAAGTGGATTTACTGGATTACCACGTCCACCAGAAGTTTCCGCGGCAAACATAGTAGCCTGGAAGAAGCACAAGGAAAGAAGTGAGATGCCCTACTCGAGTGGTTTCTAGTCGCACATCTGACTAAACACGCTTGGGGGCTACTCCCATCGGGAGAAAAAGGTACAAACAGCAAGAATAAAAACTCCAAAGGATAAATGCTTCGATCAAGGACAACAAAAGTACGGGAATACATCCCAAGGTTCATTACATTCAAATAAGGAAATAAAAAAAAACTACGAGGCTACATTGGTACTCCCACTAGCAGCAGTCGACCCTCCCTTCTTCCGAGCAAAAATCTCAGAAAGCTTCCGAGCAAGAATGGCGGCTTGCTCGCCAAAACGAGAGAGCCGTACCTTTTTGCCCGTGGAAGGATCGACTGGAATGGACGAATAAGCCTCCTCCAACCCTTCGACTCCGTGCGCCAGAGCAAATTGAATCGCAGTCTTCGCGCCAGCCTCCGATTGAGCGATTGCAAAGGCATCCAGAAGCTTTCCTTCTGAGAAGACCTTCAACATATCATCGAGCGCAGGTGCAGGAGTGGCGTTGGCGAGGAGGCGACCGTACAGTTGCCCCAGCACTTGGGTAGCATCACTGACCATGGAAGAAACTCCATCAGCGTGCCTTTTAAGCTGGGCAAGCGTATCGGTTACCACATCCACCCGCTAGAGTCCAGGGATTTCTAGAGGAACATCCAGAATACCTGCGAAGGGAGAAAATAATATTTAGCAAACTACAGCCAAGTGAAGAATCAGAATCGCGAAATTCTAGCAAGCTTACCCGCGAAGCGCTCAGCAAGGGGACGGAGGAACCCGACAAGCTCGCTGTCAGCCTTACTGCCGGTTTTCTCTAACTCCTTCAAGGACTTCCGCGCGTCCGCAAGCTGTCGACTGAAGTCTTCCGACTGCATGCGGGAAGTCTCTAGCTCTTGTCGAATGGCCGTCAAGTCAGCTTCTCGAGCAGTTACCTGCTCAGAGAATTTGACCTTTTCGGATTCTGCAAATTCAAGTCGAGCTGCAAAGAGACACTTGTCAAAAACTCTAGAATGAATGGAGTGTGGAAGACAGGGAAACGATAGAGCTCACCCTTGAGAAGATCGTTTTCAGTCCGGAGTCGGTTGCGGTCTGCTCGAAGAGACTTGCAATCCGATTCAGCGAGAACGACGCGGCGACCAATCCCCGCAAGAGAATCAACGAGTGACTGCAAAAGCGCGAAGACGGAAGAGTTAAAAGGATCAAATTTGAGCCTGTACCCGATTATTTACAATCGACTACAGCCTCGGGGGCTACTCCCATCGGGAGCACTGCCGTGCACCCGATAAAAATTAAAAGCACGAAGATAGAAGAATTAGAAGGATTACATTGGAGCCTGTACCCGATTATTTACAATCGACTACAGCCTCGGGGGCTACTCCCATCGGGAGCACTGCCGTGCACCCGAGAAAAGCAAAATCATGAAGAAAAGATGAACAGAACTTTGAGCCTGCAGCCGATCGCACGCGATCGACTACAACCTCGGGGGCTACTCCCATCGGGAGCACTGCCGTGCACCCGATAAAAAAAATTCTTGAAGGCCAAGAGATAGAAGTTTACCTGTCCGGTGGCGCGGGAGAGAGGATCCACAGAACTGTCCGTCGCCTCCTTCGAGACCGAAGTCCTAGCGGCGGAGCTGGGGATTTCTCGCTCCACAGTCGCAGCATCAGGCGCTGCCCTGGGAGAGTTCTGGACGGTGCCTGCAGTGGGGGTTTCACCCGCGTCCTTTGCTTTGTTCCTCTTTTTGGGAGGAACGTTAGCAGCAAACCTACGCGGCCTGATCGCTTGCAGACTGCAGTGAAAGATAGAAAAACATCAATATCGGAATTTAGAAGTTGATCGACTGGCATTACGGAAGAACAAGGAAGAAAACACTTACTCATCATCTTCATCATCGTCCAGAGCATCCGCGTCCCAAGCGGTTGCTATCACTGGAAACGAAGCCGAAGGAGGAAGAGATTGGAGTGGAGTCACATGGATAGGAGCTTGACTAGGCGATGCTTCCAAGGATTTGTCCTTTGAAGTAGCTTCGTTTTCATCTACCCGACGACGTTTCGGGAGGACGCCATTCGAGTCTTCGACGTCATCCGAAGAATCGTCCTCCGAGCTCGAGGAAGCGTTGGCGACACTGGTGTCAACCGCGCCGTCCTGGTGACTAGACACTTGCTCCGAAGCAGCTCCCCCCGTAGCTGGCGGGTAGCAGTCCGCCATGGCTAGACTCTACGAAGACAAGAAAACAAGAAAGATCTTATCGACTAAAAATTCAGAAGATGAAAGTAACTCAAAGACAAGAAACTAACCTCATCCGGAGGAGGATTTGAAGCAGAAAAAGCTTCGACTGAGCCATCGGGGAATTGCTCCCCTACCTTCAGTCGAGTGATGACCGCGATCTTCTTCTCGAATTCCACATTCGAAAGTTCTTCGCGACTCACTCGGCTGGGATCTTCTGCACCTTGATACTCCCACATAGTGGAAGGCCTTTGCTGCAGAGGCTGGATCCTGCGCTTCAAGAAGAGGCTCGCCAGATGGAGCCCGTTGAGCACTACTCCCGAGGTTTGGTCTCGAAGAGCGGCTACTCTTGCGAGTAAGGGCGTGACCGTCTGGATTTCCTCGGCTGACATCTTGTGGCTCCAAGACTTGCGCCTCGACAGAACTGCGAATGGGTGAAACTCTACGATCCCACCCGAGCTATTGTCGACGACGTAGAACCACTTCTTCCGCCAGCCTTGGGCGGAGTCGATGAAGTGCATGTTGAAGTACGCGTTCTCCTGGCGCGCCTGGATCCCGAAACCACCCGTGCGAAGTGGCTCGCCAGGCTCGGACTCCACGCGCGGCTTCTCGCGGAAGATCCGGATCTTGAACATCGCTTTCCAGAGCGCCCAATGCGGGCGAATGCCGAGGTAGCACTCGCAAATCACGATGAAGCATGAAATGTGCTGCATCGCGTTCGGAGGAAGGTCGTGAAGCTGTATGCCGTAGGCACACAGCAGCCCGATGAAGAAAGGGTGAAGGGGGAAAGAAAGACCTCGAGTCACGTGGTCCACGAAGACCACGCGCTCATTCGACTGAGGGTTGGGTACCTCTTCTCTTTTCCCGAGGCGGACGGGCTTCTCCGCCGGGTGGCGCAGAAGGCTCGCCAGACGCCAGAGTACCAGCGCCACGCTTCCTTCCGCCAGCCATTGTTCGCAGCGAGAGCTTGAGCGCGAGGAAGATGAAGATGGGCGCAAGGAAGAAGACGAAGTCAGAGAGCGAGCAAAATTTTACTGCGGCGCTAACACCCCTACTTATACACGGGGCAAGGCAATCTCAGCCGTACGATGCGCTACGTGGCACCTATCACGGCTGCCACGCGTGAGGATGAAACGAAGCGGCGGCCTGCGCTGTTTCGTGCCACGATCTTAACAGAAGATCGTGCGCATTTACTGCGCGTTTCGCGTAGAAAACGGGAGCGACGTCTCGTTTCCCGGTCAAAAAGCTGACAAGGTGGGCCACCATCTGCTACCACTCCGTCACGTCCCATCGGGAGAAGAGGAGTGCGCCATGACGTCATGACGTTCGTCATTCGAAATTGAGATTTTTTCGAATGGAAGTTCAAACGCGAAATTATCTTCGTACGGATATCGATTCCTTCGGATGAAACCAACTTTTCCATGAACAGTTCATAAAGCAAGACCTCTTCGAACGAGAGAGAGGAAAATACCCTATGCACGAAAAACTCTTTCGTATGGGCACAGCATCCCGAACATGAAAACTCTTTCATACGGGCTTGGTTTTTTCCAACGCGAAATTTCTTTCGTATGGAGCTCGAACAAATCCATCGGGTGGGAAAAACCTACCTCTCCTACACGTGATAATTCTACATCATAAAAACCTGGATTGTTCAGCCGACTAGGCACATCTGGATGCCGTATTCTTCGAGTACGAAGGTAAGACCCAGAAAGATCTTTCTTTTGGGCCTGGAATCGCACTCGAAAGCTGCGTCCTCCGGCATAGTTCCGTGTCAACAACACGAAGAAAAATCCTAGCGGACGCGCCGGGTACCCTCTTAGGTTAAGTTCGACTCGATAAGTCCACAACGGCCCAGTCGCAACAATCACCTCATCGGGTTCGAGTCGGAGGTCTCGAATCTGTGTAGGCCAGGAGTGTTTTTGCCCTAGTCGCAATTAATTGGCCCTGATCTCTCGGGAGAGCCAAGCTACTGTGCCACATCCTTCTGTGTAAAAAAAGCCGTTAAAAACAGGCACTCATGCTGCTTGATACTCGAGATTTATGACTCACAATACAGGGAACACACCCTTCGAAAAACGACAACTATCGAGTTGAACCTTCAAGAGAAGATCAAGAAAGGTCTGCCCGTCTACCCGACTGGAAAAAATCCCAGTCGAGCAAACGCTCGGGGGCTACTGACGAAGACATAGATCTTGGACCCTGCGGGTAAGGACACCCCCTCTCAGGCCCAAGGTCAAGGCCCAAGAAGAGGCGCCCTTGGAAGACTCCAGAAGGCCCACCTGAAGCCCACCCGCATTAAACTTGCGGGTTAAGTTAGGGAACTTGTAACCGACCTAAGCTAGGGTTTGTATCCTCTCCGGGTTGAACTCGAGACCTGGCTATCTATATAAAGCCAGGAGAGCCCCCAAGGAGAGGACCAAGTATTACCGCACGACCACAAAAGCCTTGAAACTCGAGATCTACTCTCGATTCGAGCATCCTGTAACCGATCTAATCATCTAATATAGATCGACAGAAGGCAGGAGTAAGGGTTTTACCTCTACGAGGGCCCCGAACCTGGGTAAATCTCGCCCCCCTGTCAAGCCGACGATTTCACCAGCGCCTATGACGTCTCCTAGTCGAAACCCGATAGGGTCACCCGAGGGATTTGTGGAGCCAGAGCTTCGACACAGTCTGACGCGGGGTCCTCAGCAACAACGAATAAGGACCCGTATGACACCCCTTTTATTAGGGCGCTTAACATGACGAAGGGAGTGGCCACAGACAAGAACCCGCATCGTGGCCATGTGCATGGCACAGGAAATGGTCATCGGCATGCACAGTACCACCCATACACCAAGGAGAAGAGAAAGGAGAGGAAGAAGGTGCCATAGAAAACGATCGACCAACTTGTGAACAAGAGGATCAACGCCCTCCTTCCTAGCATCTATGCGTCCGTTCCTCAGTCCTTCGGGTCTTGGATGGAGGGTGGCGTACAAGGGCCTCCCCCATGATCAATATAGCCGCCATTGTGGCGCCTATTGCGCAGAACGAGGCCGCCAACCTTGAGCCGCATGGTAGCAAAGATCCGTCTCCGCCCCGCCACGTCTCTTCCACGCCGACGACCCTAAGCGTCCATTAGCCCAGCTCAATGCCGTCGTGGTAATTCAGCCTCCACAACTTAATTATATATTATGACTTCATTCGTGGCGGCCTCAATATCTAACGACGACCGCGCGACATTTCGCAGGCCGACGAGACAGGATGCACGTGCTCCTCTGTGTGAACGGTGAGTTAAAGGACGTGGCTAAAGGAAAGATCGTCACACCTCTCAAGCGCATGTCCCACGACGTGCATATGTCCGACGACGTGTCCAGGGTGACATTGAGTCAGGTGCTCCCGGGTTGCGGTGCTTTCCATCCTCCGAACCAACCCCCCAATGCCGACATCGAATTAAACCTGGAGAAGTGCTTGGTTTGGCCATTGACATGGACAAAAGCGCTAATTTGTTTGGACAGTAAACCTGTCAACACTCCAACACCAGTCGAGGGGTCGGGGCACCCAAGCCAAAAAAGGATTTCTCGCCTACAAAGTCCGTGCGATAGGACGACGGCAATGCTGATGATGATGACCCTAATGACTACCTCTTCGACGATCCTTACGATGGGGGACAGGATGATGATCTTGATGAACTTCTCTCGCCAGCGGAGGAAGCGGATAAATATCGATGCACGAAGCGTCTTTTCTGTTCTCAAGAACCGGCAGCCCCCGAGCAAGTTGGCCTCAGCCAGGACGCCCTCAAAAAGGTGGTAGCAAATGTATTTTATAGAAAGTCTAAGAAGACGGCAGAGAAAAGAACTAAGAAGAGCTCTGTCGTTGCCTCCATGAGCCAACCGGTGGAGCGGACTAAGTCGAAGCCGCGGGCACAACGGGTATTGGACATGTACCCATACACGACTGGCATCATGCCCATGAGTTGGGTAAACCGATGCTTCTGCCGAGGTTGGTCTCCTTATTGACCGGGGATATGCGTAGCGTCCATGATGGTGTTCTATATATGGAGGAGATGCTTCTCAAAGAGAAAAATCCAACACTACCGGTTTTTCTCGCATAGGTGCCACCTATGGCGGGATTTGTCACTGCAGGCAACGCAGACACGATCATCCTGAGATTTGATGACATATTTTGGATGTTCACATGCAAACCTTCCACTCATCTGTGGTCCGCCTGCTTACGCTTAGTTTGGCGCAACAACTATCCCTAGAGAATACCGTGATCATCGCGTGAATAGTCCCCTACTACATGCAACACATGTACTTGAACAAGCCTAAGGGTAGGGCAAAAGCGGCACGGTACATCCAAGAGGTGTTGTTAAAGAATTATATGCACAAGAAGATCGTTCTCCTGCCTTACTTTCCCGAGTAAGTCATTCGCTAGGCGCCATAACATGATTTCGTCTATTTCCCATTGTTAAGTTTGCGTATATACAATTAATGGCGGTTACAATTTTTGAGGATTATATATGGACTTTTTGCACTGTTTTGCGCAGAAACAAATACGGCACACTCATCATGCTATACCCGAGAGACTCGTTTGCCCTATATCTCGACTCCGGGAGTAAACTGAAGGAGAAAAACTACTCCCTCATCAGGTCTGTTCTCAATGAAGCTATGTACGGCTACATCAGGGAGGAAGGCTACTGCGGCAGACCATAACAATTTCTAGGCAAATATGTATTCAGACACCGTACGGAGTTCCCCTGCCCCAAGAAGGCGCCAGGCGGCCAGATGGAGGCGTGGTACCTCGTCCAACACATGCTGGTGGTCGTGAAGGAACAACAAAGTCTACAATTTATGTCTGCCGTGCAAAAATGGTGTGTCGCGACATCGTGTATTGGTCTGTGCTGAAATCAGAAAAAACTTCGGCCGCATCTAGTGCAAGCTCTCGACAATCATCTATAGGGATGTAGTAAGCGCAGACGGGGCCTTCTACTACGGCTCGCGGGACCCACCATCTAACGATGAGCTGCTACAATATGTACTAGAGCAGGGTGACGAGAGACCATTCAACTCGTTAGAAGCTGTTCTTCCGTTCCCGCCGATGCAGGAATAAGAAGAAGAAAGACAACAACCAAGAAATGATCGACGGTGTGTATTCTACTTGGTACGAATTGTGCTCCTAAAATCTTGTGATTTTCTTTGCCTAATACTTTTATCTTGGTCTACAGAGAGATGAAGAAGTGGATGACGTGGCCTAGTGAGAGATCGCAAAGCGGAGGCGGAAGCTAAAGCCCATCACTTTTCTTTTTAATCGTCGATGTTCTGCGATTCTATATCATTGAATGCATGTGATCATTAAACTTAGATGGCTATTTTTGGTTCGAAAACTTGCGACCTAAACATGTTATCGAGATCGATGTGTATTCATATATGCATGTATATTTCCGAAACTTATTTTGGTACGGTTATGATCACTCTCGATATCGTGTATGATCTCGGTTTTGTATTGCATATGAATGCATATGTGATACATACATCTTGCACTCGATCCTCCGGCCTTCTGCCTGGATCCAAGGATGACGGAACCTGGGGCGGGTTCAAAATGGCAGGGACTTCAACTGGTGGAGCAGGCAGAGCGGGGGGCGCATCCGCGGGTTGAGCCTGATCCCCTGCTGGATCTGGCAGAACTGGCGGTGCGTCTGCGGGTTGAGCCTGACCCCCCATCCTTCTTCTACGAGAAGTGAAAGAGGATGTGTCATGACGACAGCAATGCCGATAGTCATCCGTCTTATCCGTCAACTTAAGCAGACTAGTGGTAGTCGAACGAATAGCAATCCATGCTGCCAACTAGTAAACCAAGAGGTTTTGTTTGGTCGAAAGTCTCCTCCGCTTCGTCATGTGTGAATCAAAAATTTGGAGTGATTTTATATGTGTGAGTTCTAAAAATAGTGTATAAATAATGTATTTGCACATGTATACTGAAATACGAAAATACAACACTATATATAAAAACACCAAAAAAAAAACTGGGACGTGGTACCGCTGGCGAATGCACCGCTGACAAACCTAGCGCTGGTGAACAAGGTCTTCGCCGGCGGTAACCCGCTACCGCTGGCGAACGGCGCTTCGCCGGTGGTAGCAAAAATCTGTTCGTCACTAGTAGGCTTCTCCTACTAGTGAGATGCAACCAATATGAACAAGTTATTTGTTAAGATCTTCGGCATTGATCCCGGGACATATGTGAAATATTTTGTAGATGTTTGTGTGTGTGTGTGTGGGGGGAGGGGGGATGTCACTAAAATCTATCAAAAGGGCAGATTTGTCAAAACAATACATGAATGAATGGCATGTTCTTGGATTATTTTTGCTATGAGATTTCCGTCCGCGGTCGCAAATACATGTGAAGGCCCTCTTGATTTGATGGATTTGCATACAAATTTTGGAGGATTTAAATCTCTCGAAACTTTTTCATGTGGTGGTTATTTGATTTGTAGAATTGAATATCATAGGATATTTTTTTTCTAAGAGGCGTCATCTGCACCAGCACCTGCTTAGTGGTCCACGGCTTCATCCTAGAGGAGAAGACGTGGAGGTCGTAGTCCATATTGGACATCCTCATGGCTAGAAAGACGAGGAGAAATTCGCCGTCGTTATAGGGCACGAGGCCAAGGCTCTCATGGTGCAGGATCCGTGGATGAGTCAAGATATCCGGACCGGGGTAGGGGATCGGGTCGAACGGCGGCTTCCCGTTCCCGCGACCAGCCCTGTAGACGAAGTACACACGGAGCCCCGGCTCAGAACTGGGGACTCGCGGCCCAAACCTGAAGGAGAAGTGGATGATGACGATGTCCTTCTCCGAGCAGGCGACCACGGGTTCTGTGGCGTAGTCAGTTTCCTTGATCTCGGGGCTATGGATGGAGAAGTAGAAGCGGCCGGCGGATCGGCTAGGCAGAAAGTGATCTGGATGGAGTGGCCGGTGCTCACATTGCCATCTCATTAGTGTACCCACCTTAACTTGCAAGCCATATGTGACCACAAAAATATGGCCAAAGAACTCCGTCAACCCTCAAATTATGCTCCAAGAGTTTCTATAAATACAATTAGTTAATCTATACTAAAACTCACTTAATAAGATATTTGTTAAACCATATTGTTACATATCTTTCTACCTTAAATATTTCATGTATGCACTATATAGTTTATGTAGTCATCCAAAGACTATGCTACAAAATATATTTAAATCGCAACTGCAAATGCATTTTAAACTATCCTACTATCTAAAAAGTTAAAATTAACATTTTGAAACTTTAATATGGTTAAGAATGAAAAATAATAGATATAATATTATACTCACGAAGACATGTCCTTGTAAAAAATAAGTATAAAAGTTTAATATAAACTATATTGAGATCAATTCACCTCGTTTCCTTGACTAGAGCAGTCATATATGAATACTGAATATCAATTTTTAGTGTAGGAGAAAATTATAGCTTTCTATGTCTCATGCCAGATTTTGACAGACTGGAAGTTTACAGTTGCATTGACTAGAAAACGCCAATCCAAGCGGGGGCATAAAGCATATTCTTTGATTATCTTTGTTCAAATACACTTGACGGGCCTCTTTTGATTTGATGGATTGGCATATAAATTTTACAGGATGTAAATCCTTATGTTTTTCCCGTGGTGGCTATTTGATTTGAGTTTCTCTATAGCTACGGACAGATCTTACATAATAGTCCAACTTACGGGATTTGATTTCCGTAGGATTCCATCCGTAAGACTAGTGTTTTCGATTTGATTTACATAATCGAATACCATAGGATTTTGTTTAAAGAATCCTTTGCACTAGATTCAATAGGAAGTCTAGCATCCACTCAAATCTCTTTTTGGAATCTTTTAGATTTTTTCAGCGATGGAATCAGTTAACTTTTGTTGTATACAAAATCTTGTAGAATTGGGTATTTGCACAAATTTGGTGCTAAACTCTTCGGAGAGATCATATTCTAAAATAGTTTTGGGAGGGCCTAGATGTCATTGAAGTATCTCAAAAGGACAGGTCTTTCAAAAAAAATACATGAAAGAATGGTAGGTTCACTCTCGCAGTCTCGCTTAGGCATATTCTTGGATCATTTTTCTTGTGAGGTCCCTGTCTGCAGTATACACATTAGGGGGAAAAAACAATGCACAGTTGTGGATCAAGGTTATCTGAGTTCCATATCTAATCTCTGTAATCAATATTTTCAAAAGTGAAAGAATTTTTTAGTCTTCATTTTCTTTGCTTACAGAAAGCTTAAGACCCGACTCAATGCCATCCCCACTAAACAAACAAACCGGAAGAGAGCAGTGATTTAAAAAAAAATAGAAACATAAATAGTATCATATAATGATACTAAGTCAAACCCCTTGCTTAGGGTTTAGTTTTTTTTACAACCCATGTTATCCATTTCAACGACACTTATTTTGAGACGGAGTGAGTACAAAAATATACCACAATAACATGGGTTCTAAACAGAACTTAAATAAATACAACACCCTATTATGAGGCAGCACTTAGATACAAAAAGGTTCTAATAGCACATGCTTAATGAGGAGTTGCATTCAGATAATTGGAGAATGCATAGAGACAGAAGTCTGCTTTGAAAAACATGGCTCTGTAAGAAGAATGCGGCTCCACCATTGCCAGTGCTCTGTTTCCAAGGTGAACCCCTAACATCCATGCTTTGTGGTCGTCAAACTTCACCTCCAAAGTCGGGTAACAAGATCCTCACAACAATTGCTCAGGGAAGGGAGAGCTGACGACATGTTTCTCAGTTTCAATTTCCGAGTGCTATGGCACCTCATCTCAGGTAACAAGATAGAGTGCCCTGGGCTGCTGACTGTGATGTCATCGCAATGAACAATGCTCTTAACACGCCAATAGCCCCACGAAGCACGACTATAATATGCCCATAGCCTCCAACCATCGGGGGTATAGCAGAGTTTAGGAGCCTCCACGAGGACATGACCGTGGAAGGTTGAACTTGGGTCGTATACGAATCCTGTGCTGCCGGTGCCAGGACCATTTGGCACCGTTACCTCCCTGTAGAGATGTTCCATATCAATGAACCTGATCAAACCGTTCTCGTCGCAGGTGACATCCCGAAACTGATTTGGGGAATCATAGAGGGAGACGACAACTTTAGTCTTGGCTAGTCGGATGACGCTGACCACAGGTCTGTCTTGCAGCACGTTGCAGACAAGGATGCCCCGGCAGAGGTCGACCCAGCCTAGCACGCCTTCTCCCAGCGTGATCACCTTGTTGATCTCGAAAGGCATGTCCTCGATAACAGGCATCATCTGCACCAGCACCTGCTTAGTGGTCATGTAAGGACCCCAGACCGGCAGTCTGAAACCCTACGTATGCATACATTCACGATCCCAGAAAGATCAGTCGTGAACAACATACACAGTTGGCACACAGAAATACATCATCCATTACACGAATACATAAAGGTATTACACAAATGATCACATGATCAAGTTTAAGCAACTGCCACAAGGGCAGGCAACTTAACAAACACAGCGGAAGACAATTAAAAACACAACGTAGTTGAGCCCAAGTCACGCCTTAACCTACAGGCTGCTGACCCGGAGACGATCCTAGTTCGCAAAGCCGTCAACTCCGTACTTCTCTTCATAGATATCCTTCGGAGGTTCCTTCTCAAAATCTGATAAGTAGATACCAGGGGCGAAACCATAATGAGTACATTTGAATGTACTCAGCAAGACATCCATCATGTCACTTACTAAACATGCAAGTATGCTTATATGGTGGAATAGGTAGGCTATAAATAGGGTTCACTACCAATGGTGTTCATATATGATGACACCATAGTTGCAGTCAGGTTAATCTGTATCTTCGTTGAAGAAGATACTTCAGAAGAAAATGAAATAATATAGTTTTATTTCTCTTGTAGATATCACATGTACAAGAGGTTTTGTAAAGCCTTGTTAAAGAATATTTTCTCTTTGCAAAACTTCTTGGAATCAGTTTCCAGAATTCTTGCTTAGAGTAGAAAAGGTTTTCTTTGCAAAACATTTTGTTTTGTATCACATCATCTGGCTTTTCATCATCGACGATACCTCCACGGTATACGTTTTCCTTCCTTTCCGAACTTCACAAGTTCAACACTTCCATTCCAAAATTTCCTTTTCAAAAACTTCCTTTTTGAAAACATTGACACAATGCTAGCTACATGGCCATTCAACTGTCCATATCCGAGGACGCGGCTTCTTCGAAAAAGTTGTACTCTGCAGAGGTGTACACATCCACCAGATCCAGTACACCTCCCGTGAAACAACCACGGACTGTAACAACAGTATGTAAACATCAGGTATCTGATCATAACCATCCACTATGTTCAAGCTAGAATATGCCTATCTCTCAGTTGAGTTTTACCACATCCCCGGCACCGAGCTAATCCCCGCCAAGCCAGGATGCCTCAACTGATGCATCCGGAGGGAAAATTAATCCCACACTTTATATGTCTCCACGACATTCGGTTCAGAGGATCGCATCCCCTATAGCACATTGAGATAGCACACACTAATAAGAACAAACTTCAAGTTAAGCCCCTTGCCCATGTTGGGGTAGGGTGGCAGTACGGTAAAGGTTGTCCGGCGAAGACTAGGTTATGTGTCATTTTTGAAAACACCACTTTCTCAAAAATGACCACTTCCACATTCCTCCGGAGAACAAGGATCCGCCTTTTCTCCGGGTTTTTCCGTAAAGCCTTTGTTTTGTAGAATCACAATTTTAGGGTGTCCACTTAGGGACTAGTATATTTGATGGTAATAAATACCATATGGTGGCTTATGGGCTTGGTATTACCAAGTTTAACTACTGGCATGATAGTAACCTATAATATAGTATAGTAGTAAATTCCACATCAAAAATAGTTTTGATAATCAAGTTTTTGTAAAACTTCAGAGGTAAAACATGCATGATAGATAATGATAATTATTGTATCAGCAAGCATCAGGATGGCTTGCCTGGTATCCCTTGTGTCCCTGGTTTTGGAGTGACTGGAACTTGAAACAGATCTTCACGACACTTCCTTCCTCTTCGTTTTTCTAACGTCGTAAAAGGAATAAAGGACACACATTCAGAACCAATCAAGGCAAGCAACAATGCATAACCATACATACAGCAAGGAAAACTAATAATTACCAATCACACAATTATTAACTTAGGCAAACAATCAAACAAACCTACTTGGCAGAAATGCCATTTAATAAGACAACTTAAGGTTGGAGGAAAATAACTCACAACCTTAATATCATGGATTCAGTGGGTGTGCCACTCTCATACCAAGATATTAAATAGCCCAAAATACACTTAGTTTCACAAGGTTGAGCCTACTAAAAGTATATAAAACATGCACCACATTAATCATGGCAATGGGTCTATCAACCAAACAACAAAAAGAAAAAGGTAGCTATCTTACTAAGTCTAAATTCATATCAAGAATAAATAAGACACATGATTTGAAAAAGTTACTTTTACAAATCAGTGAGCCTACACAAGTGTAACAAGGTAATAGACTCATCACAAAACACACAATTTCTCATAGTGAGAACAATAGAAACAATGGCTAAAAAGGAGGAATCCTATAGACATGTTTCTACTAAAAGTTTGCTATGCAAGCAAGCATAATAAGTAAAGTACTAAAATGCAAACAAGGAACCATGTTATCATAATGGGAATGAAAACATGTCCTCATGCAAGGATACACAAATATCTACCAAACACAAGTTGGCAGAAAAAAAACAATTCAATACAAAAATTGCTAAGGAAACTAGTACTACTCACACATGAAGAATCAATGAATGTATTTCAATCAAGTAATTGAAATACAACCAGAGGGTCCATGTCATAAAAACAGGAGTGAAAAACATCTATACTTGCTATAACAAAAATATCCCATTGGATAAAACAAGGTATCATTTTGCAGGGCAACTCCTATATACTAGTGGTAATAAAAAGGGCATTACTAGAGGAATCAAACAACACTCCAAGAATGTATTTTTCCTAGCAAGCCACACATTATTATAACCACTTACAAACAGAAGCATACACATTTTCATTTAGCACTAAAAATCCAAAGCAAAAATACTAGGCACTTATTAGTTATAGAACTATATAAAAGAAATGCATCTAGTTTGGGGAAATAATGTTTCCACCAAAAATGCAATGACACCAGTGGGTGTTCCACTAGCATAACAAAGAATTAAGAGGTCACAATGCCTCTGGTCCATTTGCTAAAAATTAACAAAAAACTAAACTAGCATCTAGTGCATTAACAATACTAGCAGAAAATAATAGGGTGCTTAAATAAGCAAGGCAATGCTACTCATGTTATTGTTTTCACACAAGTGAAAACTTTAGGGGTCAAGTACTCATAACAACATCATCAAAATGCTACTGGTCCTATGAACACAACCCAAAAATATGTGGCTATGCAACCACAAATATTAATGCCAAAAATTCCACACATGAGGGAATTTTTCCAAAACATTTTCATAGTAATGATTAAACTACTCATGCTTTTCTACCAACTCAAATTCAAGCTATCAGAGGTGATAACAACACAAAATAAGTACCAAAATGGTACTGGATACAATCAAAAATCCAAGTGCTTGCACATAATTTCATCACTCAAAAATCCTATGCAAATATTAACTAGAGAATAATCATATGTTAATAACAAAAATCCTATTTCTTCTACACTCAAGTCCACACAATCTAACATGATAAAATAACTAAGTAACACTTAGTAAGCAAGTTCACACAACTTATACATGCTAGAAAACAATATTGTAACACAAAAATATAATCACATAATTTAAATAGCTAAAATGCCAAAATGGCAGAAACATGCAAAACAAGGATCTGTCCACCAAAATTTATAGGATGCTCTAAAAATTAAACCCTTCTAGGGTTGGATAGTCCTAAACATATACAAGACCATCCAATTTGGTTTGCATCAAAATTCATCTTTAATTAATTTATAAAAATCACCAAAGTGCTCTCTGGTGTTTTACCAAATTGCATGCCATTTCAAAAATGCAATGAATTTGGAAACGAGGTTAAATGCTCCTGTTATGAAATTTAAAGGGCTTTCCAATGCAATTGTCCCCACTTCATTTAGAGTTGTGAAATTAAAATGGTGCTCATTTTGGTGTTTCTGGTACCTGTTGCCAAATCATTTTTAATTTCAAAACTGTTCATCCAAAAGTAGATTTACAAGTTGGAGGTGGTTTAGATTTAGTTCCTTTACACCTGTGAATTTTGGTTTGGTAAAATTCATCTTTTAAGTTTCCTTTTTGAGCCAAAAGTAACCATGGAATAATCTGTAAAATTTAAAATGGAAAACAAACAAGTTGTTGGGCCAGATCTGTTAAAGGGCCGGCCAGAACAAAACCTACCGCGGTGGGATCTAGCCCATGCCGCTGACTGGCGGGCCAGAGGCCACGCAGGCAGCCACGCAAGCAAGGCCAAGCCCCACCTGCAGGTTTGACTCGCAGCGCGCGGTCAGGGCGGGCTGACGCCAGCGCTGCGTCATCACGACGTCACGCCGGCGGGAGATGAACTCCGGCGAGCAAATTCCGGCGCAACCGGCCACGTTTCTCGAATCCAAAAGCATCTACACGTAGCTAACATTGCGGGGAACCGAATGAACCCACCCTCGCTTCCCGGAAAGGCGCCGGAGAGCGGCGGCGTCGGCGACGCGCGCCGGCCGTGCAGCGACCACATCGCGGCCACGTTTTAGGGAGAGAGGGAGAGGGAAAAAGCACGGCGGGGGTCCGCCTCCTTACCCTAGACGCGTAGGAGGAGTCGGTGAGGTCGGAGAGGGAGCTAATCGGCGGGAATCCCTCGCCGGAGTCCTCCCGGAGCCGAAGAAGGAGGGGGATGGCGCGGGCACTACGGGTCGTCCCATCTCGATTCCCTTGGCACCCAGAACCACCACGACGAGGCGGAGCTTATGGGCACAACGGCGGCCGTCGGTGAGCTCCCATTCGGGCCAATCGACGACGAGCCCGAGCTAGGGTTTCGGATTGGGCAAGAACTAGAGAGAGAGAAAAGATCTCGTGGGGGGGGAGAGAGGGGGGCAATGGGGAGACAGACCACATGGGGGGGCCTCTTTATCCTCCAAGGATTCCTTCCATTCGAAGCAAAGGGGTAGGGGTGCTGTTTCTCTACAGGGAGCTAGAGGTTGAAGATGATGACTGGGATTTCATTTAGGTCCCTAGAAAAATTACAACAAGGTCCTTTGCTCTCTGAAAAAGGCTGTTTTCACCAAGCAACCAACATCAAAATTTAAATTCCTTTTGCCCAAAATTCTAATTAGTTAAGATACACAACATATATGAAAATTGGCTCAATTAGATAAACTTTATAATTCAAAGTTGTTCAAATTTGAATTCTTACATAAATGGACATTGAATTTTTTTGACTACTTAGGAGCTTCCAAAAATGATAATTTTTGGCACACATTCCTTATTTGATGTGTTACTTATGTGGTAGAAAATTCAAGTTATTTAGAGTTACTTCATAGAACAAACTTGTTCAAATTTCAAAAAGGTGCTGTCAAGAAAACAGGGGTTTTTGGCAACTTAAATTATTCAAAAACTTGTGCCCTTTTGGTTTTCATCCTTAGTTATGAGATAGAGAATGTGGTATTTATTTCATGGCATTTGGAAAAAGTTTGTAGAACAAACTTGTTCAAAATCCCAAATGTTGCTGTGGAGAAAACTCATGTTTTCAGGGCTTTAATGGATTCAATTTTTGGTCTCCTCTTGTGTGTGTTCCTTATTTGATATAAGGAAGCAATGGTATGAATTTCAAATCATTTTAAGAAAGTTTCCAATAGTAACTTGTTTTAGTTTTCTGTTTCTGGAAATATTGGAATTTCTATTTAATAAGGCACTTGGCTTTTCTTTAACAATGCTTTGCCAAAATATTTATATGACTAGAGATAGCAAGTCAATTCTCTCCAATACCTTTGTTTTTAATCTTGCAATGTTGGAAAAACATTTGATAATATTTTGGTGAAGCATTTAAGAATGCCTCTTTTTCTGATAATCTTTTTAGGGAAATTTATTAAGTGTTTCCTCTTTCTTAATTTAGGTCTTGGAATAATATTCAACAAGTATGAGATTCATAAGATAGTTTTGGAAAACTCTTTGATCAATATTTAGTTTAGAAAATATTGTCAAAGTCATTGGAACAATATGTTGAATATCTTGTTTTCAATTCCTTAGCCATGTAAGATTATATAATTAGTTTGTTTAGTTGCACTCAAACAAATACAACCAAAGTTTAATTGTCACAATCAAAGTTTAATTGTCAAGCAATTAGCAAAACAACTGTGTTAACAGGTATTCCAAAATTGGGATGTGACAGGTCTTCCCCCCTTAAAAAGAATCTCGTCCCCGAGATTCACAAGCGAGGACTAAGGGAGGGCCAACAAACACAATGTTAGTGTTGGAGTGCAGGTGCTTCCCCCCTTTGACTTTTCTTGGGAGGCAGGGCACTTCCCTAAATTAGCAAATTCATTTTTAAAAGTACACCAGCACTGTGTTAGGTCCAAAACTTTTGTTTCCTAGTTTGAACAAAAATTAAGGTTAGTGCAGAACTACCTGGAAAAATACCGTCAATTTTTACATGAGTTCCTAGCTATATCCCACATCTTACATGACACATATGGAGTGGTGTACCACTCACATAACATGGTACATAATAAGCTAAAAAATATAGCTTGTGGGTGCAAAGGTTAGGTTGCTAAGGAAAAATAAACAGACAGAATAATACCCATGGCAGTGGGTATTACTCACCACCAGCAACTATCACTTAATGTGTTCATGATTTTAGTTGGATGTTTTAGTTTCATAAGATGCTCTTAAGCACAATCATAACACAAGTATAAACTCATGCTAAGTTTTAAAACATTTAAACAAAATCCAATAGGCAAGCAAACAACACCACAGATGAATAGACTATTTATTCACTAGGTTATTGCTTATTAGAGGTTTTGGAATCCATCAATCATGAACAATTAGCAAACAACCAGTAGCTAAAAACCAATGAATACAATCATAAATATATTCTAAAACACTATCTTCACCCAAGATAAAAACTCCTATTACACAGGCATAAAAAAAGGACTCCACAAATAACACACTAGTATGACAGTTCTACACCAGCATGCTATAAGAGACAATCATATCCTATAACCATAGAACATGAAACTAAATAATTCATGGCATGATAACAGAATTAATAACTTCCTATCATGCTATATCAACACATATACCCATAAAATAAAAAGAGGGTAATACTAGAGCAAGAATCACCATTTTCTAGTGGTGAAACTAGTTTTCGCGCTAGAGAAGCAAACAACGCTATTATGATGTTTAAACTTAAACAAGCAAGTCATGAATATAAATGTACCTAATAACAGTACACAAAACTTACTCATGTTAGTAAGCACAAACATCAAAACAATCCCATGATACAACTATTAAACATGCATAAATTAATTCTAGCAATTTATGTTTTTCTTTAACAATTACTAGCAAACAAGCAAGGTATAACTCACAAAACCAGTAGCTATGCAATTAATGAAAAGTTATATAAACCTTTTCAAAAATCCACACACTCAATTTAAAATTATTCACAAACAATCTACCAATCAAGAGGAATTTATTTTATTTGCGAACAATTTAATTTTAGCACACGATAGTGAAACATTTCTTAACATGATACCCCTAAGGAATATTATGCTAACAAAAGGATCACACCTAAAAATATTAGTATTTACTAATAAGAAATAAATTTCTCACTCGCATAAGTGAAAACAAACAATTAAATTTTCCATGGTGGAAAATAGAAATCAATCACATAGTGAAACATGCTATTTTTGCACATGCGTATGGTTGGGGATTTTCATCCTCAAGCCAAAATGCAATGGGACCAGTGGGCTATGGCCTACTAATACCAAGTAAAAATAGGTACTAAGCCTCTGATTACTCATGAAAAACTTTGCATACAAGATAAAAATATAAGGCTATTTAGTCTAGTGAAACAATACTAGTGCATATTGATAGCAATGCTTACATATGCTTTACTATTAAGAGATATGCAAGCTATCATAGGTACAAGCATCAAAATAACAGTACCTAAATGGTACTGGACTCAAAGAAAACATAGCACAAAATTTATCAAAGCATTCACACAAAGATCTAGCTTTCACAATAATTCCAAATAATAAACTAGAATGTAACAAATGCTATTTCATTTTTATTCGAGTTTCCAATCATGCACACACTTTCTAGGGTAGATTTATTGTAAGAAAACAACGTAATAACAAGTCCTAACAACTCCATATAAGTTAGGAAGCAAGATTGAATAAAATACAAATTTATTTCAATCCAGAGCACACAAAGAAACAACAACAGGAAAACTGTTGTTTTCTAGATCTATCATTACCATTCTCTCGTTCACTTAACTTCTAAACCCCAAATTTCATAGTAAATACAATGTCTACTAAGATTTGGTTTCCAAAATAGATACACCTAATATCCTATTGACTAGTAAACGAATAAGTCAACATCTTATTTTCTCGTGACTTCTCCTTTTTACCAACTAGATTAAAAAGTGTCGTAAGTCACTTAATTCCTTGGTTTAGAAAGAGTTGTCAGTATTTCACATGCTTTGGTTAGGTGTCAACCTAAGATTAGACAAAGCATGTTAATCTTGTTAGCTTTTTATTTAATAATGTTTGCCCAACAAGATACGACTAGCATCATCGTACGTCGAATATTGAATTGTGCTCTTCGGATTGGCTTTTGAGGGGATTGCGCATCATGGCATGTGGAGACTTCTTTTGCACCTTTCTCCAGAGGAGGGAGGTATATAACTTTCTAAAGGGGATCTCTTTAGTTTGGTCTTTTAAAAGGGGACATAAAAAAAGTGCGACATTTAGCCAACAGGGTAAAAAGAGTCTTTTGCAAACAGACAAACATAGAAGTTTTGGTCAGTAGTGGTTGGTTTTCACGCCTTTCTTCTTTGAGGGTTGTCGTTGTTGGAGATTTATCTGTTGGAGTGCATCACTAGTAGCAATGCTATCAGCTCGTGTGGCTTGATGGTCCTCTATTTAGGCCCAACAGTGCTTTCATTAATTGTGGGGGAGATGGTGGTGGTCCACGACGGGTCGCATTATGAAGCGAAAACAAGTATAAGTCCAAGCAACAAATTCTTGTTTTTTGAATACTATACAAACATTTTTGCTTGCAAAAACGTAACAAGAGGCGATTCAAAAACAAGAGCGGGGCAAGCACAAATCTGCAAATTTTGAGCACCCCACAAACATATAGAAGCCTAGATGAACCAAATTCTACACCACACAATAGCACAAAGTCCTACGGACACACATAAGCAAGCCATAACACACAAGCAAGGCTCCATTGGAGCTACGTCGGGGGATGATCCAAAATCCTAGTAGTGGCTGAAGAACTATTTCTACTGCTGACCAACATTGCTGTAGAGCTAGGCAATTATTTTGGTCTTCTCGGGACATCGGCAAGTATAAAAGTTTTTGTATGAAAACAAGATAAATAGAAGTAAAGTTTTGATAAAACATTATGCAACAATCTGTTTTTGAAACTCCAACTATTTTCTGGACAGAAAACTTCAAAGACGATAGATGTTTCAAAAACAGAGCGGAGCAGTTGCAAACAAGTAAGAAATAACCTCTTAACCGAGAGAGATACCAACTTTGTAAGGCCCGCCCTTCGAACCACTGTTCAAGGACGCCCTTGATATGCATTTAGAATCTTTTGAAAAGATAATAAGGAGGAAAAATATACTAAAATTCCCTCAGATAAAAATAATTTAGATGGTAAATAGGTTTTTACTCAAAAATACTTTTCTTTCCTATCTGACGTCCATGCTAACTAAGGTCTCCTAAGGTCAGGATGGCTCTGATACCAACTCTGTAAGGACCCCAGACCGGCAGTCTGAAACCCTACGTATGCATACATTCACGATCCCAGAAAGATCAGTCGTGAACAACATACACAGTTGGCACACAGAAATACATCATCCATTACACGAATACATAAAGGTATTACACAAATGATCACATGATCAAGTTTAAGCAACTGCCACAAGGGCAGGCAACTTAACAAACACAGCGGAAGACAATTAAAAACACAACGTAGTTGAGCCCAAGTCACGCCTTAACCTACAGGCTGCTGACCCGGAGACGATCCTAGTTCGCAAAGCCGTCAACTCCGTACTTCTCTTCATAGATATCCTTCAGAGGTTCCTTCTCAAAATCTGATAAGTAGATACCAGGGGCGAAACCATAATGAGTACATTTGAATGTACTCAGCAAGACATCCATCATGTCACTTACTAAACATGCAAGTATGCTTATATGGTGGAATAGGTAGGCTATAAATAGGGTTCACTACCAATGGTGTTCATATATGATGACACCATAGTTGCAGTCAGGTTAATCTGTATCTTCGTTGAAGAAGATACTTCAGAAGAAAATGAAATAATATAGTTTTATTTCTCTTGTAGATATCACATGTACAAGAGGTTTTGTAAAGCCTTGTTAAAGAATATTTTCTCTTTGCAAAACTTCTTGGAATCAGTTTCCAGAATTCTTGCTTAGAGTAGAAAAGGTTTTCTTTGCAAAACATTTTGTTTTGTATCACATCATCTGGCTTTTCATCATCGACGATACCTCCACGGTATACGTTTTCCTTCCTTTCCGAACTTCACAAGTTCAACACTTCCATTCCAAAATTTCCTTTTCAAAAACTTCCTTTTTGAAAACATTGACACAATGCTAGCTACATGGCCATTCAACTGTCCATATCCGAGGACGCGGCTTCTTCGAAAAAGTTGTACTCTACAGAGGTGTACACATCCACCAGATCCAGTACACCTCCCGTGAAACAACCACGGACTGTAACAACAGTATGTAAACATCAGGTATCTGATCATAACCATCCACTATGTTCAAGCTAGAATATGCCTATCTCTCAGTTGAGTTTTACCACATCCCCGGCACCGAGCTAATCCCCGCCAAGCCAGGATGCCTCAACTGATGCATCCGGAGGGAAAATTAATCCCACACTTTATATGTCTCCACGACATTCGGTTCAGAGGATCGCATCCCCTATAGCACATTGAGATAGCACACACTAATAAGAACAAACTTCAAGTTAAGCCCCTTGCCCATGTTGGGGTAGGGTGGCAGTACGGTAAAGGTTGTCCGGCGAAGACTAGGTTATGTGTCATTTTTGAAAACACCACTTTCTCAAAAATGACCACTTCCACATTCCTCCGGAGAACAAGGATCCGCCTTTTCTCCGGGTTTTTCCGTAAAGCCTTTGTTTTGTAGAATCACAATTTTAGGGTGTCCACTTAGGGACTAGTATATTTGATGGTAATAAATACCATATGGTGGCTTATGGGCTTGGTATTACCAAGTTTAACTACTGGCATGATAGTAACCTATAATATAGTATAGTAGTAAATTCCACATCAAAAATAGTTTTGATAATCAAGTTTTTGTAAAACTTCAGAGGTAAAACATGCATGATAGATAATGATAATTATTGTATCAGCAAGCATCAGGATGGCTTGCCTGGTATCCCTTGTGTCCCTGGTTTTGGAGTGACTGGAACTTGAAACAGATCTTCACGACACTTCCTTCCTCTTCGTTTTTCTAACGTCGTAAAAGGAATAAAGGACACACATTCAGAACCAATCAAGGCAAGCAACAATGCATAACCATACATACAGCAAGGAAAACTAATAATTACCAATCACACAATTATTAACTTAGGCAAACAATCAAACAAACCTACTTGGCAGAAATGCCATTTAATAAGACAACTTAAGGTTGGAGGAAAATAACTCACAACCTTAATATCATGGATTCAGTGGGTGTGCCACTCTCATACCAAGATATTAAATAGCCCAAAATACACTTAGTTTCACAAGGTTGAGCCTACTAAAAGTATATAAAACATGCACCACATTAATCATGGCAATGGGTCTATCAACCAAACAACAAAAAGAAAAAGGTAGCTATCTTACTAAGTCTAAATTCATATCAAGAATAAATAAGACACATGATTTGAAAAAGTTACTTTTACAAATCAGTGAGCCTACACAAGTGTAACAAGGTAATAGACTCATCACAAAACACACAATTTCTCATAGTGAGAACAATAGAAACAATGGCTAAAAAGGAGGAATCCTATAGACATGTTTCTACTAAAAGTTTGCTATGCAAGCAAGCATAATAAGTAAAGTACTAAAATGCAAACAAGGAACCATGTTATCATAATGGGAATGAAAACATGTCCTCATGCAAGGATACACAAATATCTACCAAACACAAGTTGGCAGAAAAAAAACAATTCAATACAAAAATTGCTAAGGAAACTAGTACTACTCACACATGAAGAATCAATGAATGTATTTCAATCAAGTAATTGAAATACAACCAGAGGGTCCATGTCATAAAAACAGGAGTGAAAAACATCTATACTTGCTATAACAAAAATATCCCATTGGATAAAACAAGGTATCATTTTGCAGGGCAACTCCTATATACTAGTGGTAATAAAAAGGGCATTACTAGAGGAATCAAACAACACTCCAAGAAATGTATTTTTCCTAGCAAGCCACACATTATTATAACCACTTACAAACAGAAGCATACACATTTTCATTTAGCACTAAAAATCCAAAGCAAAAATACTAGGCACTTATTAGTTATAGAACTATATAAAAGAAATGCATCTAGTTTGGGGAAATAATGTTTCCACCAAAAATGCAATGACACCAGTGGGTGTTCCACTAGCATAACAAATAATTAAGAGGTCACAATGCCTCTGGTCCATTTGCTAAAAATTAACAAAAAACTAAACTAGCATCTAGTGCATTAACAATACTAGCAGAAAATAATAGGGTGCTTAAATAAGCAAGGCAATGCTACTCATGTTATTGTTTTCACACAAGTGAAAACTTTAGGGGTCAAGTACTCATAACAACATCATCAAAATGCTACTGGTCCTATGAACACAACCCAAAAATATGTGGCTATGCAACCACAAATATTAATGCCAAAAATTCCACACATGAGGGAATTTTTCCAAAACATTTTCATAGTAATGATTAAACTACTCATGCTTTTCTACCAACTCAAATGCAAGCTATCAGAGGTGATAACAACACAAAATAAGTACCAAAATGGTACTGGATACAATCAAAAATCCAAGTGCTTGCACATAATTTCATCACTCAAAAATCCTATGCAAATATTAACTAGAGAATAATCATATGTTAATAACAAAAATCCTATTTCTTCTACACTCAAGTCCACACAATCTAACATGATAAAATAACTAAGTAACACTTAGTAAGCAAGTTCACACAACTTATACATGCTAGAAAACAATATTGTAACACAAAAATATAATCACATAATTTAAATAGCTAAAATGCCAAAATGGCAGAAACATGCAAAACAAGGATCTGTCCACCAAAATTTATAGGATGCTCTAAAAATTAAACCCTTCTAGGGTTGGATAGTCCTAAACATATACAAGACCATCCAATTTGGTTTGCATCAAAATTCATCTTTAATTAATTTATAAAAATCACCAAAGTGCTCTCTGGTGTTTTACCAAATTGCATGCCATTTCAAAAATACAATGAATTTGGAAACGAGGTTAAATGCTCCTGTTAGGAAATTTAAAGGGCTTTCCAATGCAATTGGCCCCACTTCATTTAGAGTTGTGAAATTAAAATGGTGCTCATTTTGGTGTTTCTGGTACCTGTTGCCAAATCATTTTTAATTTCAAAACTGTTCATCCAAAAGTAGATTTACAAGTTGGAGGTGGTTTAGATTTAGTTCCTTTACACCTGTGAATTTTGGTTTAGTAAAATTCGTCTTTTAAGTTTCCTTTTTGAGCCAAAAGTAACCATGGAATAATCTGTAAAATTTAAAATGGAAAACAAACAAGTTGTTGGGCCAGATCTGTTAAAGGGCCGGCCAGAACAAAACCTACCGCGGTGGGATCTAGCCCATGCCGCTGACTGGCGGGCCAGAGGCCACGCAGGCAGCCACGCAAGCAAGGCCAAGCCCCACCTGCAGGTTTGACTCGCAGCGCGCGGTCAGGGCGGGCTGACGCCAGCGCTGCGTCATCACGACGTCACGCCGGCGGGAGATGAACTCCGGCGAGCAAATTCCGGCGCAACCGGCCACGTTTCTCGAATCCAAAAGCATCTACACGTAGCTAACGTTGCGGGGAACCGAATGAACCCACCCTCGCTTCCCGGAAAGGCGCCGGAGAGCGGCGGCGTCGGCGACGCGCGCCGGCCGTGCAGCGACCACATCGCGGCCACGTTTTAGGGAGAGAGGGAGAGGGAAAAAGCACGGCGGGGGTCCGCCTCCTTACCCTAGACGCGTAGGAGTCGGTGAGGTCGGAGAGGGAGCTAATCGGCGGGAATCCCTCGCCGGAGTCCTCCCGGAGCCGAAGAAGGAGGGGGATGGCGCGGGCACTACGGGTCGTCCCATCTCGATTCCCTTGGCACCCAGAACCACCACGACGAGGCGGAGCTTATGGGCACAACGGCGGCCGTCGGTGAGCTCCCATTCGGGCCAATCGACGACGAGCCCGAGCTAGGGTTTCGGGTTGGGCAAGAACTAGAGAGAGAGAAAAGATCTCGTGGGGGGGGGGAGAGAGGGGGGCAATGGGGAGACAGACCACATGGGGGGGCCTCTTTATCCTCCAAGGATTCCTTCCATTCGAAGCAAAGGGGTAGGGGTGCTGTTTCTCTACAGGGAGCTAGAGGTTGAAGATGATGACTGGGATTTCATTTAGGTCCCTAGAAAAATTACAACAAGGTCCTTTGCTCTCTGAAAAAGGCTGTTTTCACCAAGCAACCAACATCAAAATTTAAATTCCTTTTGCCCAAAATTCTAATTAGTTAAGATACACAACATATATGAAAATTGGCTCAATTAGATAAACTTTATAATTCAAAGTTGTTCAAATTTGAATTCTTACATAAATGGACATTGAATTTTTTTGACTACTTAGGAGCTTCCAAAAATGATAATTTTTGGCACACATTCCTTATTTGATGTGTTACTTATGTGGTAGAAAATTCAAGTCATTTAGAGTTACTTCATAGAACAAACTTGTTCAAATTTCAAAAAGGTGCTGTCAAGAAAACAGGGGTTTTTGGCAACTTAAATTATTCAAAAACTTGTGCCCTTTTGGTTTTCATCCTTAGTTATGAGATAGAGAATGTGGTATTTATTTCATGGCATTTGGAAAAAGTTTGTAGAACAAACTTGTTCAAAATCCCAAATGTTGCTGTGGAGAAAACTCATGTTTTCAGGGCTTTAATGGATTCAATTTTTGGTCTCCTCTTGTGTGTGTTCCTTATTTGATATAAGGAAGCAATGGTATGAATTTCAAATCATTTTAAGAAAGTTTCCAATAGTAACTTGTTTTAGTTTTCTGTTTCTGGAAATATTGGAATTTCTATTTAATAAGGCACTTGGCTTTTCTTTAACAATGCTTTGCCAAAATATTTATATGACTAGAGATAGCAAGTCAATGCTCTCCAATACCTTTGTTTTTAATCTTGCAAGGTTGGAAAAACATTTGATAATATTTTGGTGAAGCATTTAAGAATGCCTCTTTTTCTGATAATCTTTTTAGGGAAATTTATTAAGTGTTTCCTCTTTCTTAATTTAGGTCTTGGAATAATATTCAACAAGTATGAGATTCATAAGATAGTTTTGGAAAACTCTTTGATCAATATTTAGTTTAGAAAATATTGTCAAAGTCATTGGAACAATATGTTGAATATCTTGTTTTCAATTCCTTAGCCATGTAAGATTATATAATTAGTTTGTTTAGTTGCACTCAAACAAATACAACCAAAGTTTAATTGTCACAATCAAAGTTTAATTGTCAAGCAATTAGCAAAACAACTGTGTTAACAGGTATTCCAAAATTGGGATGTGACAGGTCCACTGCTTCGTCTTGGAGGAGAAGATGTGGAGGTCGTAGTCCAGAATGGACATCCTCATGGCTAGAGAGACGAGAAGAAACTCCCCGTCGTTGTTAGAGGGCACAAGGCCGAGGCTCTCGTGATGAAGGATCCGTGGACGAGTCAAGATATCCTGACCGGGGTATGGAATCGGGTCGAACGACGACTTCCAGTTCCCGCGGCCAGCTGCCCTGTAGACGAAGTACTCACGGAGGCCCTGCTCGAAACTGGGGACTCGCGGCCCAAACTTGAAGGAGAAGTGGACGATGACGATGTCCTTCTCCGAGCAGGCGACCACGGGCTCTGTGGTGTTGTCGGTTTCCTTGATCTCGGGGCTGTGGATGCAGAAGTAGGAGACGGCCGGCGGATCGGCTAGGCAGAAAGTGATCTGGATGGAGTGGCCGGTGCTCGTCTTGCCTACTGCGGTTGTTGCGTTCAGCTGGTCCTTGAAGTAGGCCTTCCTGTCAAGGAGAACCGAGTAGGGATGGCGGGGAGTGCCGTCGAAGAAGGCGGCGGTGTCTGCTTTGTCGACGCCGGCGGAAGCGGTGGGATCTCCTTGGATCGACATCGGTGCTAGATTTGAACTGGAAACTAGCATTGATAAAAACTATCTAGATAGGACAGAGGAGAAGATACTCGTGTTGTTCTTGTAGGATCCCTCCGGGACACCGACTCGGAGCAGAATAAAACTTGTCCCGATCGGACTAAAGCTGAATAATATATGAGTAAGCGCATTGGTAGGTACCACTCTATCGTGACCATCCATATGTCTTGGGATCCGAGTTCTAACTAGGTCCTTGCATGCCACTAAGTGAGCAATGAGTGAGATTAGAAGCTATGGTTTGTGTGATGACCTACTGGCATGCACTGTGCGGATGTTGCTTTTTGATTCCTAGCGGTGAAGACAAAGGATACATACAAAATGCATGGGAACTCATAGCCTGTACACTCCACACCACACTTGCCATGTGAACTCAACTTTGTGCAATATGGTGTTTTCTGTTGAATTTAATTTGCTCATGCTAATTGCTTCTATTGTCTCTTCACTGTTTGCTCACTCCTTTGTCAAAAAGTGCAGATTTGTCAAAAACGTGCAAGTAACACACCCAGAAGCTATACAATTCAGGAAGACAACAATCCTGAAATAGCGACGCCACCGCAGCCTAACCTACTGGCATACCGTCACAAGAAATCAATGCCCAATCAAGCAAGTGCCCGCTGGATCTCAGCCGGAGCTGCCGAGGAGGCTCTTGAACCACAGCACCGAGTTCTTGGGGTATCTCTTGAGATTATCGTTGTAGTCGACGAAGTAGAGCCCGAACCTTGACGTGTACCCGGCCGCCCACTCCCAGTTGTCCAGCAGAGACCACGCGAAGTACCCGCGCACGTCGCACCCGTCCTCCCTGCAATCAATCGACACAGCAAAACCCATGAGATCGATTCGCGTTACGCAGGTCGTTCGCTTATACTCCACTTGAAGCAAAATGCAGTCTAGCAAGGATTCAGAGATGGTAGCTGTACTTTATGGAGGCGGCTAGATTGGTGAGGTAGTCGTTGTGGTACTTGATCCTCTTGCTGTCCTTTAGGGCGTCCTTGAGGGAGGTGAAGGGGCTGTTGCCGTCATCCATCCCTGCGTCAGGCAATCGCACGCTGTCACGGCTCTGTCTGAAGTAATGTTGCCGGAGTACTATCTTTGACCATGCTCTTACCATTTTCGGTGATATAGACTGGTGGGCTGTTGTACCTGTCCTTGACGTAGTTCATCAGGCTCCTCATCCCTCTGGGTACAATGTACAGCCATATCGAGTTCGCCTGGGTAATAGTAGTATTGCAGTTCAGTTCAATCTCATCATTCTGTTTTTGTTTGTCATGCTACTATTGTAAAGAATGTGTGTGCTAAACTCACCCTGTCGCCGATCGCTTTCCCGTTTCTGAAGGCTGCAAATTGCAAGAAACATTATTATCAGTACCAAAGATATTCCTACTTGCTAGCTAGTAGCATGTTTGATGTAGTACTCACGCAAATAGCATAGCACAAAAGAAAGTGGGGAGAGACACAGAGAGGTTCACTCACGCAGACTGACGGTCCCGGTGTCTGCGAGCGTGTTGTTGAGCAGGCGTCCGATGATGTTGGTGTCGTTGTGCCTGGTGTAGTAGGTGGTGTAGTGGTTGATGCCCACGAAGTCGAGCGCCCCCTTGACGAGCGCCGACTCCTGCGCCGTGAACCTCGGCAGCCTCTCCCCAACCCGCTTCCTCATCGTGGCCGGGTAGTCGCCGAAGAAGAAGGGGTCGGCGAACCACCCCAGCTGGAACTCCTGCCCTCTCTTGGACGCCTCGACGTCGACCGTGGCGTTGGTCATCGGCTCGAACCACATCACGTCGAAGGCCATCCCGAGCTGCCCGTTCTGCGTCGCCCTGTACTTGCTCCGGTAGACGCTGGAGGCGGCGGCGTGGGCGAGGATGATGTTGTGGGCGACGACGTAGGGCTCGGTGCCGGAGTCGCCCTGGGCGCAGTAGAGGTGGAAGAGGACGGAGCAGCGGCCCGGGGCCTGCAGCCCCGCGTCGTAGCCCTGCACGGCCATGGTGTGCGGCTCGTTCACCGTGATCCAGTGCTTCACCCTGTCGCCGAACGCCTTGAAGCATGTCTCCGCGTACGCCGCGAAGTCGTTGCTGCATTTTCATTTTTTCGGTCATGGGAATGCATGGCTAGTGAACTGAATCTGCCAATCAAATTGAGACGTGAGAGTTTGCTCACACAATCTGCCTGTCCAGCCACCCGATGTACTTGTCCTCCAGGGCCTGAGGGAGGTCCCAGTGGTACAGAGTCACATACGGCTGGATCCCTGCAATGCAAGGTTTCACATGTCAGTGAATTAAGCACAAGTACATATACAGATAAAGTTTATTCTCCAATTCCAATTCCATTCACCTTTAGCTAGCAGCGCATCGATCAGTTTGTTGTAGTGGTCGATGCCGGCCTGATTGACTTGACCCACACCATCTGAATGGAAAGAAAAATGAACACGTTCGCATTGCATATTTCGGGAGGGAAAGCAGTTAGTAATGGACAGATGTGGTGATTTCAGGTGGAGATGGCGGACGTACTCGGGAGAATCCTTGCCCACGCGATGGAGAAGCGGTACGCGTCCATCCCCATGTCTGCCATCAGCTGTATGTCCTCCTGACAAAAACGGCAGCCATCCCAATGCGTCAGTCAGACCGAATACTGCAACAGATATGTTGAGAAGAGCGCGCGGTGCTCACCTCGAAGCGGTGGTACTGATCCACCGCCACATCGGCATTGCTGAAGTCAGCTATCTTTCCTGCACATAGAAACAGGGGAAAACAAGGCAACATCCTCTGCGTTACGGCTGTGACCTGATCGGGGCAGAATTCTAAACTCCAAGTCTCAACAGGTTCCAACTAATTTTTCAGTTAATTCGTACCGACCATTTCAGGTTTAGATACATGAGCAAATTAAACAAACCCCAGTATGCATGGCTAGCTTAGCACTGATTTTCTTCTTCCTTTAGGTGGAGTGCGTGTGTGCTGGGTGCAGACCGGTAGGTGGGAGATATGCATCCGTCAAGAGCGCGCGCGCGCGTGCACGATATGCATTTGCGGCCTTGTTTTGCGCCACTACGTCTCCACACATTGAAAACAACAAACACTAAGTAGCTAGGGGCACGGTAGAGACGCGTATGTGGTGAAGGCAAACTTGCTATCAGTAGTGCCGGGATATGAGTAGTATGGACCAATTGACTGAACTTACCAAAGGTGTGGGCGAACTTGTCCCAGATGGTCTGCCCTCTCCCATCAGCCTTCACCGCGCCCTCGTACTACACAAGAAAATATTAAAAAAAAAACTAGAATAGTAAGTCAAGATTTATTATTATGGAGTATCACATAAAAGAAGAAACTGAAACGTGAACCTAGGCTAGTACCCCCTCCGTATCAAAATATAAAATGTTTTAGTCTTTTCTAGATAAAATATATCTAGACATGTTTTAGTATAGAGATTCATATGTATTTTACACTAAAATATGTCTACAAAATGCTAAAACATCTTACATTTTGATATTGAGGTAGTACACCAGACAAGCTTATCAGCCAGAGCAAAGCCAACAGTTCAGACCAAATGGGACACATTTTGATCCGTATTTGGTGCGGTTGGTGCAGTTGGGTCGGTCCGTAGACTAAAAATAGACCGGGTACTGCATTTGGGACGTGTTCATTCCAATAGGCAGGCTAAAAAAAAAAGATTTGAAAAAAAATTCTTCAACTAAAATTTAGTAATGTCGTATATTAGGGGATTCTGCATACATATTAGGGCCAATATATTAACAAAAATCCCCTAATGAGCTTTGCAGGTGGTGCCTTGCCGTCCTAGACATCGCCGCCTTGCCGCCTAGTCATCATCGAGGATGACGTACAAGTGCGCTGGTGGCTGCGTGGGTGGTGCCGCCTGCTGCATCGGAGGTGCCGAGGCCGTGCCAGTCGTCTCGATTACGAGAGTTTCACGTCAGGCCACGGCACTAGCTCGTCGTGTTCGCAATAGTACGTGGCGTGGTCGAAGGACACATGGCGGCGCAAGGAGCTGGCCTCGTGGTCGTTGCGGCCGGAGGCCAAAGGGCTTGGCCTCCTTCTTCACCACTGCTCCGACGAGCTAGGATTTTGCCTAGGCGAGGTAGGGTTTGGTGAGTGGGAGTGGGGATGCGCAATGGGGCGCCGACACAGTCCGATTAAAAAGGACCGGTCGAAGCAGCTGAAACGCCCACTGGGACGCTGGCAGGTGGGGCTAGGGGGAGGCAAGAGGGCCGTGCGCGGCTAGTGGGTGGGCCTGGGAGGCGCTTGTCCACGAACCGTCCCAAACGTGGCCAAAGTTGGGCCAGGTTTAGGCCAAACTCGGTCTGTGCCCACGGTCCGTTGGGCCGAGGCCGTTTCGACCCAAATTTGTGTATGCGGATCAAAAGAGAAAAAATTTTCCGATTTAGTTGGGGCCTTGGGTTTGCTCTAACAGCAGAAGATTTATTCGCCGGAGCAATGTGTCTAGTTCGAGTACTCTCCCCGTCTCAAAATAATTCTTATGTGGTTAGATATATATAGATTTATTTTAGTGATAGATTAATCCATTTCAACCTACTATTAATTTGAGAACGAGGGAGTATTTTGTTTCCCTATGGAAAGCAACTCATTCCCGTTGCCATGTATGGGATCAGTAATGCCCGTCCGGATGACAACGAAGCCTTATCCTCTCCTCTCCTTGCTACAGTACTTTGAGAGTCTACCGGTGTCGCCGTCGTTCCCCGGTCATCCCCGCCGCTGGCGCTTGCGCTGGCTGCCGTGGTGATGATGTAGGGTGCCGACCCCGAGTGTACAGCAGTAGTCTAGGTCTTAGAAGTAGGTTGTTGTTGCTTGTTTGCGTGTATTTCGGTGTTATGCCGTCGAGGGCTTCTCTGGAGGTGCGTCCGGCCCGCGCTTGCGTGCTGCTGCTGCTCTTCCTCTTCATCTTCAGGCTCTCGTGGAGGGGGCAGAGTATGGACGAGAAGGTGGCGGGGTCCTCTCTCTCTCATAAGGTCGACGGGGGAACTCTGGCTCTGGAGTTTCCTTGCTCCCTGATGCTTGGGGCTGCTGTTGCTGTTCTTCCACTGTCCGGCCGTGGTGGCGAGGGGTGGAGGGGTGGCGCTGCTGTTTCTTCGAGCTTGGTGGAGAGGAGATTCTCACTGCTGCACCGACGAGCTCATCACGCGGAGCCAAGTATGGCTGTTGCGACTCAAGGCCAGGAGGGTGGCCTATCTTCAACCTCTGTTTCAGAGGCCTGCTTGACCAGATGCCAGGGCTCGACGTCGCGACGTGTGCAAGTGGTTTGTCCCCGCGCACATCGGGATGGCTGGCGTCTGCGTTTGATTGCCGGAAGGGAGAGTACGAGCCGACTGGGCTCTGTCCTCGGTGGTTTCTGTGCCTGGAGGACGCCGGCGAAGACGTGGTGGAGAAGAATCTGGACTCGATTGATTTTTATTTTTAGCTCCAGGGGCTTGTTTGCTTTTGTTCAGGTCCTTTTTCCGAATTTCTTGGTCTATAGGGCAAGTCTTGTAAGGACCTGGATGTTTCTGTACCTGCCACATGTTATAATCCTGTCCACGACGCGGGTCAACATGCTGCCTCGGAAGGAAGGACTGTTGTGGTGTGGGCACAAGCACGGCGGCATGTGCTCGCGGTGTAGGCATGTGATGGCCGGACGCGCGGGGCAATGGCACGTGAACCTGGGAACTTCCGGTCGTTTTCGCCAGGTTTCTTTTCACACGGTCAACCAGCTAATAACGTGGTGCCTATGTTCGAGAGAGGGGTCAGACAGGTCGGGTGGAGCCTTGATTGAGGCTATCAATCTGGTCTGGATTAAGTGGAAATGATTAGTTGGTGACAACGCCAACTGGGTACGTATTCCTTAAAGTAGCATTAGAGTAAATTCCAGTTTTTACCCCCTACTTTTACAATTTTGACGCTAATTACCCCATTTAAAAAGTTTTCATCGTAATTACCCCATTTTGTAAAAGTTGTGCCAATTTTTACCCCATATAGTTTTAATGGACTTACAGTCTATAAATTATGCACACAAAAAAAATTGGAACCATCGTTTTAGAGTTGTTGTCGTTGGTATCTGTCAAAAAATAGCATGGAAATGGAAATGGATCGAAGTCAAACTGGAATTAGCTGGACATGGCACGTCTCATCTACCTATGGTCTACTGAATGACAACAAAAAAAATTAAAATGGGTAAAAATTGGCACAACTTTTACTAAATGGTGTAATTAGGATGAAAACTTTTTAAATGGGGTAATTAGCGTCAAAATTGTCAAATCATGGGGTAAAAACTAGAATTTACTCATCTAATTAATTGTGCCTAATTTCAGAAATGCAGTGAAGAAGAGCAGGGCTGTCTTTTTCAGTCCTTAGATAATGTCTTTTTTTTAACTTATTAGTTTGAAACTTTGCCGTGTACGCGCTTCCACATCGAGGTGACGTCTGAGGTGGACGGGCAGTACGTACATACGAGGATATAGTAATGCAGAGATGGTAGACAGACGAGAAGAAGGATCCAAAATGCCACCGTCAAAAAGCAAACCCAAGCACACAAGACAAGAATTCACCTTTGTTCCGAGGGAAATTAAAGCTAAGAAATCGCAGGCCTTTCTGAGTTTCTGTCCCCATTTGCCACTTGGCCTCCCGCTCCCTTACACGGTAATGGATTGTGGTAGGTATGGCCCTCTTCCTCCCAGTACGTACTCTTCGATGCCATTGCTAGTATGTGATCATTAACCTTGACTGAACACTACAAATGTATACATGCTCAAAAAACATACAGGTTGTATGAGATCATTTCCGCATATGTATGTACGTATGCATCCTCGGTCCAGACGCAACACGGCACTAAACTCAACTGAAGCGCGCAGTTTTCCAAGGAGAACTACTGAGGCAGCAATGGCGCCGCCGACACTTTTGCCGAAATCTATCAACGAAAGCGCGCGGAACAGAGAATGAAACAAAGAGACGAGCACCAAATTTACCTGGTACGCGGCGGAGGCGGTGCCGAAGACGAACCCCTCGGGGAAGCTCCCCCGCGTGAGCGCTCCTCCGCTCTGCGCAACGGATCCCCGCGGCGACGCGCCGAGGAGGATGAGCAGGAGAAGAAGCAGAGGCAGCGACGCCGCCGCCGGCCCGCGGTCGCCCATACCGAAATGGCAAAGAGAAAAGCGGGCGGGAGGCGTAGGTCGTGGGGTGTGGGCTCCGAAGAGCACGGATAGAGTTCGAGAGAAACGCCCAGTGCGTGTGCGTGAGCTTACCGGCGTGTTGGGTTGGGTAGTATTTATAGGTGACGAGAGAAAATGAGGCATGCACGCCTCAGCTAATAATAAACTGATTTCAGGGACGGCAGTACTGTAGTGAGCGATTGCTTTAAGGGACAGACGAACTAGTTGTGTGTGAAGAGATCCGTGGTTGGTTTGCGATGGCGCGGCCGGGAGCAAAAGCGTGAAGGGGAGGCGAGCAGCATTGGGAGTTTGGGACCTATCCAGAGCCATGATTGATCGAGCTTATTATTGGGGAATCATATCGGTCACAGTCGTCGTCAGTACATATCATGGCTCGTTCCTGTTTATTTGTGAGACGCATCATGCAACAGCTACGGAACGGAGTAGTACTACTGCCAAATCTGGAATTAATTTGCTGCTGGACTAATTAATTGTCTGTATCTTATTCTGAATCAGCAGATATTTGTAACGAAAATTTATAAATGGGAAAATATTCTATAGATTCTATCACGATATATCTGATTGCCCCACGGGCAGGACTGCGAATAAAAAAACTAAAAAAGTAAACAATTGAAGAGGTGTAAATGAAAAACACAAATTGTCGACAATCGCATACTTACTTTCTTTTTTCCACTCGGGCACCCCGTTCCCTTACTGGTCATAACTGAAATACAAAGCCTTTTGATACAAAGATAGGGAAAGAAAGAAGCGCCCTCGTATTATCAGAAACCCGTTGTTGAATGCTCGGCTCGAAATATTCAACTACGGGGAAAAACCTGATAACACCGAGCTGGACCTAAGAACAGAGTTTTCAAAGACAACAAACCAGACCACCCAGAATTAACAACCACGGCAAACACCAACAAACCAGTTTCCACACAAACAAGCACTTGCCAGCAGTTTAGCGAGAACCGCACCAACCCTACCCTTGATCTAGGGACCTTCGAACATTAGAACACCTTCGCTACGCGAAGATCCCTAACGATTGTGTGCCAACTCTTCAACCTTCTTCATTAACTTGCCTGCTCCCAACTTTAGCTTCTCTGCGTCTCATTCCTCGTAAAGCCTTGCCCAATAATTCAAAAACATTGCCATGGAATATATTATCACTTGAGGAGACCTCACAATATACTGCTCGAAGGTGATCTTGTTTCGAGTCGTCCAAATAGCCCAACATGAGGAGGCAAAAATGACAGATTATAACTTCTCTTCACCATGAAGATATGAAAACAACCAAACCCAACTTTGCCGAACATTCTTAGGATGTCACCACTGCAAGCAAAAAACAAATGTAGAGCCGACTCAATTTCACCACATGCAGAGCAATTCGGGCAAACTGTCCAATTTCTCTTCCTCGGATTGTTTCTAGACATAATAGCATCTTGACAAAGCCGCCACAGAAAAAATCTTTATCTTCAAAGGTAATTTCGCTCAGAAATATCTCTTTCTAGCCATTTATACATCGAGGTAGTAGGAAATCATTTATTAGGATTCAACTTCCAATAGACTTCATCAGGCTCAACTGAAATAGGATGATTTCTCACCCCTGTTTCTATGTCCTCCCATTGCCCCCACCAGGTCACCAACCAGTCTTCATCCAAAAGGTATATTACAGTCAACCAAAGTTACTTGCTCAAAGGTTGCATCCTGGGACTGTGATATATCTAACAAAATGGGATATTTAACACATTGAGCAACATCTTCCGTCCAGGGATCTTACCAAAAACGACCCAGGTTGCCTCTTTTGATAATCACACCTCTAACTATATAGGATTCCTTCATTTTCAGAATATTTTTCCAACAAGGGGAATCAATAACAACGCATATTTACTTATACCGTGCCTGCTTGGATACTAGTATGAAAGGCACATGCATTATTGTAGATGGGAACCCACAAACCCGTTGTCCATGCATAGTTAAAGAGTCTGTTAAATGAATATTTCATGGATACTTATCTGACACGTGGGCCCCTTGTGGAGGATTCCATAAACCTTTTGCGCAATTCCAAACCACCTAAACCCTAACTCTTTTTGTGATGAGCGAACTTGGAAAATTTTATGTTCCTTAATTTCATTATGTTTAATTTACGTGTATTTTTTAAGCTTTAGTTATGTATGACCCTTAAGTTGATATTTTTCCACCCAATCCTTTCTGCCCATGATATCCAAAGAATTGGGCATGGAAAATGATTGTGGTCGTGCATAGTCTCGTGCAGGGGCGGATACATGCCCCAGGTAGCCCGGGCCGTGGTCCGTGCGGTAGAAATTTGTTTCTTGGTAATTTTTGGTGATTTAATGAATTGGACTAGGTCGTGCTTGGTATTTTCTGTTATTTGAAGCAATGGTACCAGGATTAACGAAATCCTGGATCCGTCCCTAGTCTCATGGACAGAGGCAGGTAGGCGGGAAGCGGGTAGGGTTTAGTAGAGCCTTACGCGGACCATTAACCTGTTTGATTTATTTTATTTCATTTCGTTTACGCTCTCTGGTTCATAATATATGCAATTTAGGATATAGGCTACGAAGGACATCCACCAACCTTTGCATCAACTGATGCACACAACTATATAATATTAACCGTTGAAGAATTCCAAACAAATTTAAGCATTAACGTCGAATAATTCATCTTACAACAAGATAGAAAAATAACATGAGGTAGACAGGATATCAATCAAAATGTTTGACCGATGACATATAAATGACAAAAGCAACAGGAGAACCAACAAAAAGTAAGCCGCTCCAATACGAAGCCTTCAAGAAAGTTTGCCGTATGTGCACAGATATTGATAGGTCCAAACCACATGTCAGACTCGGGATCGTACACCACTTAACCATGTTTTATTTACCATTATTAGAAGTAATTACTATTTTGAAAAATATCAAATTGATATTATTCATCTTTTGTAAAATATATTGTCATAAAATGTGATTAGTTTAATTGAAGCAACATAATTTGCTAAAGATTTTGGTTAATGTAATAATGTTCTAGATTTCTTAAATTGGGAATCATAGATTCCGAATGAGAATAGTTTGAGAATCGATGATCACGTGCTAGACTACTAGTTCAAATCGATTGGCGGAACTACCACCTTTTCAGAATTTTAAATGTACGCCACAAACACTTGTTATGATGAGAATGTACTCAGTGAATATGGGGATCTTATGTAATGAGTGCGCTATAGCTAAAATTTTATGATAAATGTTCTCAAAACATTGAAAATGGCATCACATTCCAATTTCACAGAAAGAAGATAATATTGATGCTTGTATGGAGAGATGTTATCGAATAGATTAGAGACGGCCGTACCAAATAATCAAATCGCATTTACACGAAAGCAATACAATCAATTTATTTTATTTATTCATCTGTGATTAAAAGTGCGATTCTATTTAAATACCAAGTATGCATTAGACACACATTGGCATATCATTAGTTTACCCACCTTAACTTGCAAGCCATATGTGACCACAAAAATATGGGTAAAGAACTCCATCAACGTTCAAATTATGCTCCAAGAGTTTCTATAAATACAATTAGTTAATCTACACTAAAACTCACTTCTAAGATATTTGTTAAACCATATTGTTACATATCTCTCTACCATAAATATTTCATGTATGCACTATATAGTTTATGTAGTGATCCAAAAACTATGCTACAAAATATATTTAAATCAGGCAACTGCAAATGCATTTTAAACTATATGAATGCCCACTATCTAAAAAGTTAAAATTAACATTTTGAAACTTTTATGTGGTTAAGAATGAAAAATAATAAATATAATATTATACCCATGAAGACATGTCCTTGTAAAAAATAAGTATAAAAGTTTAATATAAACTATATTAAGATCAATTCACCCCGTTTCCTTAACTAGAGCGGTCATATATGAGTACTGAATATCAATTTTTAGTGTAAGGAGAAAATTATAGCCTTCTATGTTCCATGCCAGAACTCCATAGACTTGCAAGATGTGTCATTTGCACAGTTTATAACAAGTCTGCCAAAGTCTCGGATGGGTCTTGCATTTGTCTCTACAACCGTATGATTTAGCATGGATATTATACTTTTAAATGTACAAATCAACTAAATAATATCAAGGGTTATAAAATAGATAGAAAAAACATGCCATTTGTAACTTATTCTCATTATTGTTTTCTCATAGTAGAAGTTGCTCAAAGAAATCCGTAAAAACATGGCATCAATTGTTCCATCAGGGAAAATCTTTAGTGTCACCAGAAAGGCTTGCTTATGCAGGTTGGATAGCCCACATGAACATGATCACATGCAATTTAATCAAATCCATCTAAGAAGGGATTTATATGCCTTAATGATCGCATAGTAGACTAGTAGCATCGCTATGTTACTAGCTTAGACTAGTCACACCGGGGGTATCATAGATAGTATCATGCATACCATGTTGGCAAAAATATGAGGTGTCACTGCAATTAATGATAAGAGAGGTGATGGTGGTATCATATGTAGATACCATAAAATAACTCAATCCAGCAAAAGATGAGTCTACAACGTAATAAATGCAGTATTATATGATACCACAAACATGTTACTGCCTATTATGAGTCTAGTAACATAGACTAGTATCATATGCATCATACTAGTGTATGATACTACCCACTGTGACTAGTCTTATAGCGTATGTTACCACCTGCAGAGTGTGTCTGGTCACAGTGGAAGTAACATACTCGCTCCGTCCATGAATAAGTGTACGTTTTTTTTGGCAGTCAAATTTATTAAACTTTGACCAACTTTATTGGAAAATGTACTAGTATTAATGACACCAAATTAGTATCAATAGATTTTTCCTGATACGAAGTTTTAAAATATACCATTTTGATGTCATATATGTTGCTAAAGTCATAGTTTAAAAGTTTGACTAAGCATAAATCTAGAATGTACACTTATTCGTGGACGGAGGGAGTAGGTAGTAACATCACACAACCCGATGCAAATTTTCTTATATGGCATGTATTTAATAAAGAAAGAGATGTTTCTGGCAACTAGCTATGTTTACAGTAACATCAGACATACCAAGAAGAATGAGTATATGGTCTAATAAATGAAGTCTTGCATTGTAAACGTAACAATAGGATGATGGAATAGCACAACGCACTTAGACGTGGCCTGTCTATATTTATAGGAGAGTCATGTACATGTACAAATACAAGGGTTAACCATCTTAGGTTAGGATTAGACTAGGCCTATAAAATACATCTAATACCCTCCCTCAATCTTAACGGTATCAGTCAAGTTAAGATTGCGCCAACATGCTTCAAACTGTGGCAGTGGCAGCGGTTTGGTGAAGATGTCTGCAAGTTGATCCTTAGAAGAGATGAACCGGATCTGCAGGAGTTTCTGTGCAACTCGCTCTCGCACAAAGTGATAGTCAACTTCTATATGCTTCGTGCGGGCGTGAAAGACATGATTAGAGGACAAGCACGTGGCTCCAATATTATCACACCAAAGAATAGGCGGACGATCATGTGAAATCCCAAGCTCCTTGAGTAGTGACTGCACCCATATCAATTCAGCGGTTGCATTTGCAAGCGCCTTATATTCCGACTATGTACTCGAACAAGACACCGTAGCCTGTTTCCGAGCACTCCAGGTGATCAGATTAGGTCCATAGAATATTGCATGGCCCCCCGTGGATCGCCGATCATCTGGATTTCCAGCCCAATCCGCACCAGAGAATGCAGACAAGAGGCAGGACGAGTCTGCTCTGAGAAGGATACCATGAGTGGCAGTCAACTGAACATAGCGCAATATGCGCTTAACCGCAGTCAAGTGAGAGCTGCGAGGATCTTGAAGATACTGACATACCTTGTTAACCGCAAAGGAAAGGTCCGGACGTGTGAGAAGCAGATACTGGAGGCCACCAACGACACTGCGATAGCGAGTCGTTTCCTCAGGAGACAAGAGATCTCCACTAGCAGAATGGATCGTCTCATGGGCATCCATCGGAGTGGAGACAGGCTGGCACTCAAGCATCCCAACACGGCGAAGAAGATCCAGGGCATACTTCTTCTGTGTAAGAATCAGTCCCTTGGACATGGTGGAAACCTCAATGCCAAGGAAGAAGTGCAGGGGCCCCAAGTCTTTGACAACAAACTCAGAGCGAAGGTCCTGAACTAGTCGAGAAGCAGCAGCAATAGAGGAGCTGACCAAGATAATATCGTCCACATACACAAGAAGATACACAGTGATCTCGGGGCGATGTAGCATGAACAAGGACGTGTCCGCTGTGGAAGGTATGAACCCATGGGCCCGAAGAGCAGCACCAAGGCGAGCATGCCACGCTCGTGGTGCCTGCTTCAAGCCATAGAGAGCCTTGATCATGCGGCATACATGTTGTGGCTGCGAGGGATCAACAAATCCAGGTGGCTGACGCATGTACACCTCCTCTTCAAGAATACCGTGAAGAAATGCATTTTGCACATCAAGCTGATGAAGGTGCCATCCATGGGAAACAGCCAAGGACAAGAGCAAACGAATGGTGGCTGGCTTGACAACCGGACTGAAGGTATCTTTATAGTCAAGACCATATCGTTGCTTGAAACCTTTGGCAACAAGACGCGCTTTGTAGCGCTCAATGGACCCGTCACAGCGGCGTTTCATCTTGAAAACCCACTCCGAGTCAATGATATTAAGTCCAGGGCGCGGCAAGACCAACTGCCACGTCTTATTCCGAAGAAGCACACTGTACTCAAGTTCCATGGCAGGGCGCTAGTGCGGAGTACGAAGAGCCTCATGATGATTTGCAGGCTCGAGGGTTGGATCAGCAACACCCTTTGCTTTACACGTAGCAATCCAGGCAACACATCCATCAGTCCACTGCTTAGGCTAAAAGACGCTGTTACGACTGCGCGTGACTGCACGAGTTGGGGCAGGAGCAGTGGACGGTGCAGCCGGAGGTGAAGACGCTGGTGACGAAGACGACGAACCCGAGGCAGGCGAGGGCGTCGATCCGGAGTCAGGCGACGCAGGCGCGGGTGACCGCGGCCCAGGAGAAGGCGGCCCATCAGCGCGGTCCATGTGATGAGGTGTTGACCTCTAAGTTGGCCCGATCTTCACGAATCGACAAGAACGAACGAAGAACGCACGAAGAACGCGATGAACACGATGAACACGAGAGGGGGAATCGAGGGCAAACACGTGGAAAACACAAAAGAGGGAAGATAACTCGTGAAGCCTACGAGGGATCGCAAACCCAAGTCAACAACACGCTAATTGAAACCGTTTCTCTTACCGGCCGGTCCACCGATCCAACAGAAGCCGCAAGGGGAAGGTTGGCAAGTGCTACTAGAATCACTATGTGAGAGAGTAGCTCCTTGGAGAGATCTTGATACAATCCTAGATGAACATCATCAACATAGGAGTAGCCTCATAAGAGGAGTCACCTCAAAAGAGGGATACAAGGGCAAAGCCCCAAACTCTCGAAAACAATGCTCAAAACTATTCCTATCCCTAGATCTAGCCACCGGGGTCCCTTATATAGCTCGGGGTCGAAACGGGGGTCAAAACGGTGCAAAACCGGACCAATTCCGGGCATTTCGGGGCCACCCGGCCTGGGTCCCGGCCTGGGGCCAGGGTGGGGCGCAGAGGCTGGCCTGGAGGCCCAGGCCGGCCTGGGGCCGGGGTGGGAAGGGGCCAGGCCGGCCTTGAGGCCGGCCCCCTCTGTGGGGTGCCCGGCCTGAGGCCGGGGTGGGGGGAGCCAGGCCGGCCTTGAGGCCGGCCCGTTCGGCCAGGGGTCCGGCCTAAGGTGGAGGGGGAGGCCGGCCTGGCCGGGGGTGAGGCCAGGAGGCACCATTTTCCCCCGTTCTTCCTCCTCGGAGCTCCGATCTTGACGCCGTCTTCACCCACGTTCTTCCTAGCTTCATGCGCACCTTCTTGGATGTGTTCTTGAGCATCTTGGGCACCATCTTGGGTCTCCATGTGGTGATCCCACCTATGCATGTAGAGGGGTATTTCATGAGGTAGAGCACCGTTCACCAAGTCACCGGAAACATATGGAGATAGGAGTGAGTTCACCTTGTGGTGTGTCGATGTTGTGCTTGGTTGAATACGGTGGGCTACATCATCTCCCCCCCCTTGAAGAAGAGTCGTCCTCGACTCTCGTTCCATCCATATGTGAGCGGGAGAAGGAATCTTGACGACGAAGATGTCGTTGAAGTTGAGCCGCTTGTCGAAGTCCATGTGACGGTAGGCTCGTAGTGGGGGCGGTCCAAAGGGGATGAAGATCATGAAATGGCCCCCCGTGGATGGTTGAGGAAGATCTTGCGAGGCGGTGTAGTCGTTGAAGTTTAGCCTCTTATCGAAGATCATGCCAAGGTATGCTCGTGGAGGGTGTAGTCCAAAGACGATGACGATCTTGACATGATCCTCCATGGGTGGATGAGGATGAGCTTGACATGAGATGTAGTCGTCGTCGATGAGCTCAAGAGGGTGTTGCTCCATGGGTTGCGGAAGCGGTAGAGTGTAGATGAACTTGACGTATTGGTTGTTGTTGATGCTCGTGTCGAAGTCCATGTACATCGTGGCGGTTGGCATGTAGTCGTGGTGGTCATTGTCGTTGACGCGCTTGTCGAACTCCAAGTGCATCTTGACAATTGGTATGTAGATGAAGAAGTCGTTGTCGGGGATGCGCATGTGGAACTCCAAGTACATCTTGACATGAGGGTTGTAGGCGTAGAAGTCGTTGTCGTGGATGCGCTTGTCGAACTCCATGCACATCGTGACATGTGGTATGTAGGCGTAGAAGGCGTTGATGTCGAAGTGCTTGTGACGCGCCGTGTAGATCTTGACTTGAGGAGTGTGGATGGAGGATGCTTTGTCGTAGAAGCTCTTGTCAATCTCCATGTGGATCATGATGAGAGGAATGTGCTCCTTCCAACCCTTCAAGTCGGTGTCGATGTTCATGCGATGTGGAGAGCCTTGTATGTGGAGAAGGCGATGATGTCGAGGATGCTTGATAGGGTCACCAAATCTCTGCAAAATAGACAACAAAGATGGAGAGAAAGTTGGTAAGCCGTTAGTGTCAATAAGCACACATGGGGTTTTGCTCTCAACTCTCATCTCACTATTGGTGGCTATCATGGCAATGCCTCTAAGAACACTCATGCTTTTTCCACTCATTATGGGCTTGTGGCTCTCACTCACGTGATGGTGGATCTCTCTCTCACCACTCATCTCACTAGAAGCTTGAGAGGGGACACTAGAAGGCTCCAAAGTCTTGGCACAAGAGGTGTGCGGATTTGTCGAAGTCGTTGCATTGCTTGGAGTCGGTAGTGTCATAGCATGTGGTGAGGAGGACTCGATCATCTCATCTCTTGGTTTGATCTCCAAGTGTGGAAAGGGTGGCTTTCTTGGAGGAGGAGGTAGGGTCATGGCTTGTGTCGAAGGAAGCTCCAACATCTCCGTGATGTGGTAGTGTAAGCCATGCCTTGTAGCATCCTCAAATGGTCGATGATGATGATGATGAAGATTTCCTTGGCTAGAATGGTGGCTTGAGCGTGGCCTTGTGGAGGTTGGCATGAGATGCGTTGAAGTCAAGCGGAGAGTGTCACCCAATTCGTCATTACCTCCATCAATGATAGATGGGCCATTGACGCCGACTCTAGAGAGGTTGCATCGTTGGTCCTTATCTTGAGGATAGGCTTGAAGAACTTGTGTCAACACTCGCGATGAGTTCGCGGCCTCATTGCAATAGACGCTTTCGTCACCATTGGTCGGCATATCCAAGGAATTGAGAGCTAGTTGGTGCAAGGCATAGTATTGGCCTTCACTCATGTATGCATGGTCACCATTTTGGTTGGCAACCAATATCATCTCATTGGTAGCATTGGGAGCTCTCTTGTCGATGGTCGGAGTTGCCACTTGTGTCATTGGAGACGAAGAAGAAGAATGCCTTAGAGATGATGGCAAGGGATGAGCCTCTTTGACAACGTCACATGCATCAACGTCTTCGTCATAGAGTGGTAGAGTGGTTTCCTCATGCATATGGTGATGTAGATCTTGTGTCATGGGAGGAATAGCTTCACACTCTTGATGTTGGTGTTGCGCTTGTGGCGATGATGGAAGCTCATGCTCTTGATCATGAAGGTCATTGTACTTCCTCAAAGTTGGTCGCTCATGGAAGTTGTGGTTGGGTGTTGGTGGAGAAGTATCTCTCGCCTCTTGCCTTGACGAGGTAGTGGTATCATAGTGTCCATGGTGAGGATGTTCTTGATCTTTGTCGAAGGCGGGGTGGGAATAGAAAGCACAATCTTGGTGAGGATGCGGTGGAGGCTCCCATTCCTCATATGGATGGTGACGCTCATGGTCCTTGCACCTTGTAACATTGAGGCAAACGGCGCTCAAGTTATTGTCTTCATGGCCTAGGTGATGTGGTGCTTCATCCAATATGGGAGAAGAAGCATGATGGATAGCATCTCCATTGGACGCACCATCTTGGTCGCCGCCTTGGCAATCCCACATTATGTGACCATGGCCCTTGCAAATGGGGCATAAGAGGTCTTCATCTTGAAGGAGAGGGGAAAGTAGGCTCATAGCATCCGTGCCTAGTGGTGGTTGAAGTGGGCGCTCATAGGGGTCCTCATCAAAGATGGGAAGTGAAGTAGCAAATTGAGCAATCCCACTTGGTTGTTGTCGATGGTGGCGCTCAAAGGAGTCTTCCTCGAAGATGGGGAAAGACAAGCCATAGGGAGCATTCGCACTCGCTTGATGTTGAGAAGGTGTCTCATTTGGGTCTTCATCAAAGATAGGCGGTGGAAGCTCAATTGGGTCATCCTCATTGGTTTGGCGATGGCGGTCATGATGGAAAGGATGGCGCCGGTGGTCATTGTGGTGGAGTCGAGGGAGGCATTCACTAGAAGCCATGTCGAAGGCACCTTCTTGAGAATGTCCTTGGTCTTGGTGGTCATTGTGGTGGTGACACACATTTTGCCTTGGAAGCCTTGAATGTGGGCAAGCACCATCCACGAAGCCATTTAGACCAATGTCATGAGTCGAGCGTGGAGAAGGTGGATGATGAAGAATATCCGGTCGTAGAGGGTGATCTTGAAGAGGGTCACCACGGCCTTGTCGGTGTCGAGGTCGAGGTAGTGGTGATGGCGAGCGATGCTCAAACCAATGTCGTCGCGGAGCTTGTGGTGGAAGATGCGGTGAGGTGGGTGTACCACTCTCTTCCATGTGGCGATGGTGATCATGGCGACGGTCTTGGTGATGAGCATGGTGATGAGGGCGTGAAGCTTGTCGATGACGAAGCTTGCGGCGTTCCCGCACCTCATGTGTGGGATGACTCCGAAAGTCATTTGGATGCCTTGGCATCTTGGCCTTCTCGCTAGATGAGGCCTCGATGATGTCCTTCTTGTGGCGCCGTCTAGATGTTGAAGGAGACCATCTTGACGTTGCCAACTTGTCGGATTTCTTGTCGTTGCGCCATCTTGAGGTTGAAGGTCGTTGTTGTGTCTTGGCCTTGGCAATCTCCGAGGAGTTCCTTGGGGGCGAGCATGAACCATCGGAGTTTCTTGACAATCGAAGCTTGGCGAGGAATTTCTTGTAAGTGAGCTCATCCATGTCGGAGTCGAAGTAGCTTGGGGAGTCGTTGTTGGTGTCGTACTCCGTCATGGTTGTGGATGCGTTGTCGGTGTAGCATGGCTCCATCTCGTCATCCAAGCTTGCGATGTCGTAGTTGTAGTAGTGGTTCATGTCGGTGGAGCTCATGGAGTCGAAGTCGGCGTGGTGGTTGTGGTACTCCTCCATGTCGATGATGCTTGGGGAGGAGTAGTCGGTGTAGAGCTCGACGTCGTGGTCGTAGTGGTGGTGGTGGTCCACCATGTCATGCTCGTAGTAGTGGTCATCCACGATGTCGTGCTCGTAGGAGTAGTGGTCGTCCACCACGTCGTGCTCATAGGAGTGGAGGTCCATGTCTAGCTCGTTGTAGTCGTAGTGGTCCATCATGGACTCATCATGATCATCATGGCCTCCAAAGTCTTCGCTCTCGCTATACATGGTTAGTCACAAGCACAAGTGTATATATGGAGTATGAGGGCCTAGGAGCTCAAACCTCACCTTTTAGCAAATGTTGGAAACTAGTGGACCAAGCCAAGAGAAACCGATAGCAAAAAGAATGAAGTGACTTGAGTTCGAAAGATCCCAAAAACACGCTCCAAAACACACACGGCTTATGGGTGGATGGCAATGGGTTAGAAAAGTGGCGAGAAAACGACAAATCAAAAGAAAAGTATGTTGTAAAACGTGGAGAAGAATCAAAGAAAAGTTAGCACGAAAACCAAACCTAGTGGAGGAAAGTGCTATGGTGGAAACAAAACACACACACACACACAAATGATAAATGGGGTTAGTGCGGCCAATGGACGAGCGGAGACGAAATGTACCTATCGAAGACTAAGCTCAATGCCACACCAACGCAAGGAGGACGCTAGCTCGAACCGCAATTAACAAGAGGCAACAAGATTCGCAATGTGGCAACCGGTCACTCTCTTCTCTCTCGCAACTCGAAGCTAGGCGTTCCTACAAATGATAGCAATTGGCATCGATCTTTGCTTCTTTTGGCTCTTTTTGCTTCTTGCTCTTTCTCCTTTGTCTTTTTTTTTTGATTTTTCGCTTTTTGATGATGATGATGCGGAGATGATTCCCAAATGTCAATGCCTACTCGTAGGTAGTCTCTCACAAGCGCAAAACTCGCACTCTCGGTGCCACAATGCGATGCCAAGCGGTGTAAAAGAACTAGTCCAAGTAGGTAAGGTACACAAAGGAAAGGGTTAGTTCAAGCGGAAGCAAGTTATACCTATGCGGTGGATGATCTCGGACTTGCGGCCGGTGGATGTCGATGTCGTGTGGATCCGATGATGTAGATGCGTAGGCGATGTCGATGGCGACGCGTAGGAACTTGCCTCACTCAAATCGGAGCAACGACGACAAAGAAAAACAAGATACAAAATCTGTCCAAGAATCGAAGAGCAGGATTTTTCTGAAATTTTTGCTCAAATTCGAAATTTCTCCCAAATCAAGAAAATTTTTGGACAAATTCAAGAATTGTGGCTGAATAGAAAGATGGGGAATGGTTTTTGGCAACAAATCTATGAAACAAAACCACGAAAAACTCAACGAATCAAGAGACCGGTCGAAATCCCTTTCGGCTATTTTTGGTCAAATTTTCGAATTTATGGTGGATAGAAGAAAAATTGGTGGTAGGGGAGGGGGTGGGGTGTCGGATTCGTGTCAATCTAGCTCTGGATACCAGATGATGAAGGTTTTGACCTCTAAGTTGGCCCGATCTTCACGAATCGACAAGAACGAACGAAGAACGCACGAAGAACGCGATGAACACGATGAACACGAGAGGGGGAATCGAGGGCAAACACGTGGAAAACACAAAAGAGGGAAGATAACTCGTGAAGCCTACGAGGGATCGCAAACCCAAGTCAACAACACGCTAATTGAAACCGTTTCTCTTACCGGCCGGTCCACCGATCCAACAGAAGCCGCAAGGGGAAGGTTGGCAAGTGCTACTAGAATCACTATGTGAGAGAGTAGCTCCTTGGAGAGATCTTGATACAATCCTAGATGAACATCATCAACATAGGAGTAGCCTCATAAGAGGAGTCACCTCAAAAGAGGGATACAAGGGCAAAGCCCCAAACTCTCGAAAACAATGCTCAAAACTATTCCTATCCCTAGATCTAGCCACCGGGGTCCCTTATATAGCTCGGGGTCGAAACGGGGGTCAAAACGGTGCAAAAACGGACCAATTCCGGGCATTTCGGGGCCACCCCGGCCTGGGAGCCGGCCTGGCCGGCCTGGGTCCCGGCCTGGGGCCAGGGTGGGGCGCAGAGGCTGGCCTGGGGCCGGGGTGGGAAGGGGCCAGGCCGGCCTTGAGGCCGGCCCCCTCTGTGGGGTGCCCGGCCTGAGGCCGGGGTGGGGGGAGCCAGGCCGGCCTTGAGGCCGGCCCGTTCGGCCAGGGGTCCGGCCTAAGGTGGAGGGGGAGGCCGGCCTGGCCGGGGGTGAGGCCGGGAGGCACCATTTTCCCCCGTTCTTCCTCCTCGGAGCTCCGATCTTGACGCCGTCTTCACCCACGTTCTTCCTAGCTTCATGCGCACCTTCTTGGATGTGTTCTTGAGCATCTTGGGCACCATCTTGGGTCTCCATGTGGTGATCCCACCTATGCATGTAGAGGGGTATTTCATGAGGTAGAGCACCGTTCACCAAGTCACCGGAAACATACGGAGATAGGAGTGAGTTCACCTTGTGGTGTGTCGATGTTGTGCTTGGTTGAATACGGTGGGCTACATCACCATGCGTGACGGAGGCGTGGGCCGAGGCGAGGGAGCAGCCTGGTCGGCCCATGCATGGCCGTGCATGGGGCGATCGACGTGATCAGTAGCTCGAGCGGCTGCAGGCGGCGCGGACGTGATCATGTCCGTGTCGTGAGGGATGGGATCATCCAGAAGCTCAAGGCGAGCACCACGCCCAGTACCTGCACCATGGTTAGGCAACAACAGCGGAGAATATGCAACATCTGCAAACTGGTCAACAGAAGCATGAGTAGAGGTAGGTGGTGCTGACTCGACATTAGAGATGGATTGTGAGAAAGGGAAAACGTTTTCATCAAAGACAACATCCCTAGAGATGTACACACGATTGGAAGGAATAAGCAAGCATTTGTACCATTTATGAAGAGAACTATAGCCAAGAAAAACACATTTTTTTAGAGCGAAACTCAAGTTTGTGTTTATTATATGGGCGAAGATGAGGCCAACAAGCACACCCAAACACTTTTAGAAAAGTGTAGTCCGGAGACTCATTAAACAGTTTTTCAATGGGGGTGTGCATATTAAGAACACGTGTAGGCAACCTATTAATGAGAAAACAGGCAGTAACAAAAGCATCACTCCAAAAGCGAAAGGGAACGGATCCGTGTGCAAGAAGAGTGAGCCCAGTTTCGACGATGTGACGATGCTTGCGTTCTGCATCACCATTCTGTTGATGTGTGTGAGGACAAGCTACACGCTGAATAATACCAAGGTTCTCAAAAAACGTGTTGAGGTTGCGATATTCACCACCCCAATCAGACTGTACGTGGAGAATTTTGTGGCCAAGGAGACGTTCAACATGTGTTTGAAACTTGAGGAAAACATCAAAAACATCAGATTTGCGCTTAAGAATATGGAGCCATGTAAAACGACTATAACCATCAATAAAACTCACATAATAATTGTGCCCACTCACAGAAGTTTGTGCAGGCCCCCAAACATCCTAGTGGGCCTAAGGTCTTCCGTAATGCGGAACGGCGGTGTCATTTCCTACGCCTTCCAGCCCATCCCGTGAGAATTATTTGATTTTTCTCATCCATCTATCAACCATCCCATGCAATGGTTGGTCAGCTCTGCTAGAGCTCGTACGGGATTGGTACGGTAATTGTGTGGGCCATAAAAACACGCTAAGGATCATAGTCACAATAACATACGGCTGGACTCTCTCCTCTTTAAATGGCTCTCCATATAAGCTTTTTTTCCCTATATGGCTAGCAAAAAGACGACCCTACCTGTAGCATTATGGAAAGCCTAACACATCGGACCAGAGGAAGTAGCTAAGATGAAGACTACCAGTCTAATCAGTAAAATAGATATAAAACTGTGCTAAAAAAACTTGCATTGACATCATTAATTAACCTGCGGTACCGCACATGTATAGCCAAAGGAACGAGATCCTCTGACTTAGCGCACCGTGACTTTCCCTGACTTTGGGTCACTTACATGTGGGTCCCGCATCTTGTGGTCCCCGCGTGTCAATGAGTCAAAGTTAGGGAAAATTAGGATGGGCTAAGTGAGAGGATCCGGCTCCATAGCCAAATGGTTAAAGAGCCCATGTTGCTGTTCGAAATGTCTCTCATGGGTCATTGCACACACGGATCAAGTGCTAGTTTCTCACTTTGTCGTGGCCTTTTCATTAGTAATCAATCACACACGACATTCAGTTACAAAATAGCACACACGACATTCCTGTCCTAAACAAATGGGCAGTTGACGAAAGCCTCCCTTGCACGGATCATCACGGAATTAATGAAGACCCTGTTATTCGGGAGTAGTAGCTTCTGTTATGTCCGTGACGAAACACGAGCACGAATGAGAAGGCCCAAAAAAACATTTTAGTAGGCAATCCAACGAAGTACTCCATCCAGCGTGCAGTTTGAACGGCACGCCTGGCGACTTGGCGTCGTACTACATCTCAATTTCTGAACCAATTCATGCCGGCGCTTCGTCCTTCCTTCCTTTCTTTGGATGCCGTTCAGGTCGGCGCGGCGGATGACGATCGACGAGTGAGCCTCGGCCTGAATTATCTGAGCTAAGGGCATCTGCAGTCGTTGCGCTCCCCCAGGGCCCAAAACGTCACCGTTTTGGGGCCGCCGCGGCGCTAAGCGGCGCTATTCTGGAACCTGGGGGGGGGGGGGGGGGGCAGGCTTCCCAGTCGCTCCCCGAGCCCTTCGGCCCAAAACAAACGTAATTCGAAAATAGACGATTTTTATTGAATTAGGTAAACTTCGTACAATTCGACGCGAATTTAAACTAAACATCGAGAAGTAAAACTAAAACATCGACGACTATCCTAGGCGTCGTCGTCTTCCTTCGCCGCGGCGAACCGGTTGGAGGGACCAGTCTCGCCGTCATCCTTCGTCGCGGCGAGCCGGTGGCGCTCCGTCCGGCCTTGCACCCGCAGCCGGTGCAGCTGCGCCTGCTCGGAGGGCTGGCGGGTGCGCCGCTCGCTCCGCAGCGCCACCTGCCGCAGGTCGGCCTCGTACTGCGTGATCGCCTGCTGCTCAGCCGATGCAGCGTTCTCGGCCAGCTGCCGGCGCACCTCACGCTCGGCCTCTTCCCTCTGATGCGTCTCCAGAGACGCCCGAACGGCGGCAGCCTCCGCCGCCGCCTGGTCGAGGCCGCCGAGGACCTGGCGGTACGCCCCCTCGTTCTGCGCGGTCTCGATGGAGTACAGGGCGGCCTGCTGCTCCGGCCATATCGGCTGCAGCCTCCGCTCCCTCCTCCAGCGCCGGGCAGCCTGCCGAGCAGCCTGCCGAGCAGCCTGCGCCGCCTCCTGATCAGGCGCGAGCTCTGCCTGGACAGGCGGCTGCTCGGGCGCCGCTAGTCCCTGCGGCGGCTGCTGCGCCGGCGCCTCTTCCTGTTGTTTCTCGCCGTCGCTCTCGGGCCACGCATCCCAGAGGCCGTCCATCGTTGCTAGGCGCGGCGAGGGGGAGAGAAGGAGGAGGCTAGAATGGGGGAGCGGCGGGGAGGAGGAGGCAAGAATGGGCGGACGGCGAGGGCCGAGCACCCTTTTTATAGCCTGGCGGTCCAGACGCTGCGCCGCGCGTGTCACCGCTGCCGCCCCCGCCATTAATCCGGCAGCCTTTGGCTGGGGCGCATGCACTGGCCGGCCGCCACGCCATTACTCCGGCAGCCTTTGACGGCGCGGGCGCCGAAAAGAAGTCACGGGCGGTGGATGCTGTTCGCGCGTTTTCTCGTCGCGTCGCTGACAGAGCTGGCCCGCCCGCGCGGCCGCGCAGTTTCGCCCCCTAGGCCGAACCCAACGGGCTGGGCCAGCCTGCTGCGGCAACGGCGCCGCTCCCCAACGCGCGTTCCCTCGTGTCGGTCGCCTTTAATTCACGAAGATATCTTGTGCATGTACAGCCGCAAACGACTCACTGAATCACTGCTCAACAGTGCTAGTACGTGGTGTGCCCTACGGTATTGCCTGTTGAATGTCCTGCAGCTGGTCTGGTCCCGTACGTCCTTTAGAACGCAAGAACTCGTCTGACCAGCAGTAGTCGTGCGGTTCAGACCTGGAGCCATCTGAATGAGAGAAAACTTGAAACAATCTGTAATCCAGGTTCACGCACATGCATTCAGTGTTGGGATCAATCAAGAAATACGCAAGCAAGCGAGATGCAACTTGCGCAGTCAGTATTCTCGATCTATTAATAGTTGCTGCGAACGACTGACGGGTCTCTTCTTCCGTTCCGACATCTCTGTCCACTGTCCAGTGTCCACACGCAACGCCGGCGGCATTTCTCTCCCACCGTTCCCGTCGTTCCTTGTCAGCAATTGCATTGCACTGTAGGCAGCACCGCACCGCCAGCTAGTACACTGGTCTGAAGCCGTGGACGGCATCGTCCTTCGACAGTTGGACGGCACATGCATGTCGGGTCGATCGCATTACGGCCGGCCGGCTCATGCCAGTGGTACGTACGAATGAGTTGTTTTTTTAACACAAATTTGGCCATTTTAGAAGAAATTGAGGCATGTCTCGCCCTGACACACATTGAATCAAAATCCGGGCTCTCACCATGTCATAGCTGATTTTTAGAAACATTTTGTAGAGGCGTTTTAAAAAATGCATATAAAAATGATTTTTAATGGCACTTTTTGAGTTACTGCCTGTATAAAACGATTGATTTTTATAGACACTTAGAAAAATGCCTGCAAGAATATATTTTTTTAGAGGCATTTTTTTGAAAATGCCTATAAAAACCAGATTATTTGCGCCACTTATTTGGAAAGTGCCTGGAAAAGCGTCTTAAAAATGCTTTTCTAAAGGCTCAATCTAAAAGTGCCTCAAAAATATATTTTTTTGAGGCACTTTTTAAATATGAATTAAACGATTTTTTTACCCTATTTGACGCATCACTTTTTAAAATGGCTTGGATGATTTTCTAAGGCACTTTATGTAATTTTTGGGACACTTTTTTGTGCCTTTGGAAATCAACTGTTGTGTAGTGTCTAGAGTCGATGCAGGTCGAAGAGTATGTCGGGTTCGATGCCAAAGAGAATGAAACCGATAGGAACAAGTTATGTGCTAAGATCTTCAGCATCTATCCCGGGATACTATATCTGAAACAGGTTTTATTGGGGGGGGGGGGGGGGGGGGGGAGGGGGTACATGTCATTGAAATCTATCCAAAGGGCCGATTTGTCAAAAAAAGATACATGAATGAATGGCATATTCACTCTCACTTAGGCATATTCTTGGATTATTTTTGTTGTGAGATTTCTATCCATGGTCGCAAATACATGTGATGGTCCTCTTTGATTTAACGGATTTGCATACAAAGTTTAAATCCTTCGAAACTTTTTCCTATGGTGGCTATTTGATTTGTAGAATTGAATATCATAAGATTTTTTTTTCCTAAGAAATCCTTTGCACTAGATTTCATGGGAAATCTAGCATACACTGGAACCTCTTTTTTAGAATACTTTATTTTTTCTGTGATTATATCAATCAAATTTTGGTGCATACAAAATCTCGTAGGATTGAAAAGGGCGTGACATTGCAATCATGCATTTTTCCTATTCCTGCAATTTCTCTATTCTATGAATCAAATAGGCCGGGAGATTGAATATCATAAAAAAATGAGTTATTTTGCATGTCCATTATCGTAAATAGATATGGCCTCTCTCTGTTAGTTGTTAGTTTACGTCCCTGTTTCTAGAGAATCCAATCAATGAAGGTACGGATCAAGGTTATCTTAGTTCCAGATTGATCTTTGTAATCTATATTTTCCAAAGTGCAGGAATTTGATGTCAGATTGATCCCCCGCAGGCCCAACGGCCTGCTGGACCCTTCCTGGTCAACCGCGCCCTGATCGGGGGCGCCCAACCGTTCTCTGATTGGTGGACCCCTATCGCCTACACTATAAAGAAAGGTGGGGGCCGGTGGCACGCAGCACGAGGTTCACCGTGTTGCCAGCCCCCACCGAAACCCTAACCCGATCTAGGTTAAGCGCAGAGCGACGGGAAGCTCCACCCCCTCACCTACGCCGCCGCCATGTCCACCTCGACACCATCATCCTCGAAGGGATCCGAAAGTGATATCCATCTCCTCTCTCTCTCTCTCTCTGTAATCTCTCTCCCTCTCGGTCATTCTCTCTCGATTCATTCTCACGGATGCAAAGCACATTAACATTCACCGATAATCACTAGACTAGCTAGATCCAGAGAGTTTAACATTGGTATCACAGCCATAGTTTTGCTAGGGTTTCTGGTTGGTTTCGGCGAAAGAAAGAAAGAGAAAGAAGAGAAATCCCACCCGCAAAAGAAAACCCTAACCCTTGACAATGAAGAGAAGGGGGAGGGGAAAAGTAACTCACCGTCAACTGTGTGCTGCCACCAAGGCCGCGCCGCTCCTCTCTATCCCGTGTGCATCCTTCGGAGGCACGGGAAGAAGAGCCGCCGGGAGGAAAAGGAGGCACCGCAACCTCACCATTCGACGGCGGCGCACCTGCCGCTTAGGCACAAGCGCTACCGGCGAAGGGGAGGCGACGACGCCACAAATCAGATCTCCACCGTGGTCGGGGATCATGGGAACAAGAGGAGGGGGCGCCAGCGCGTTTCTCTGCTTGTGTAACGGTGGAGGAAGAGGGGTGGAGGAGAGAGCGTGCAAGCGCAGGCGACGGCGGCCAGCTGCGGCCTGCGGCCGTCCCATTTTTTCCGCCGCTGCGGACAGCAGAGAAAAGAGACAGAGGCGCGTGGGGGCAAAAGGGCGTCTAGGGTTTTCCCCTCTCCTCTCGCCGGGGTCCTTTTGTGCCACCGAAACGCGCGCTGGTCCATCGGATCCAATCTCGCGCGGGCCAGCTCCGCTCTGGTGGTCTTTACAAGCCCGTAAGCTTCGGGGGAGGGGGGAGGGTCGCCTCCCTTCGCCTCCTTCGTGTGGGGAAGCTCTGCACCCTCAAGAGTGAAGTTTTTTGGCTGGCTCCTTGCTCTCGGCAGAATTCAAACCAGGGACACGCTCCTGTGTAAGAACATCCTTGAAGCCGCAGACAGTGGGTGTCCGCTCTGCACCGTCACGCTCGAGACCAGGGATCATCTCATCCCGGGGTGCCCCTTCACGCGCCGGTTCCGGGAACGAACTGGCTGCCTCCTCAATGGCGCGTCGTCGGTGGACGAGCTTGCGGTGCCCGACAGTTGTTTCGGCGTCCCCGCGCGCACGTCCTCGACCTTCCTTCTCCTCTGCTGCTGGCATCTCTGGAAACACCGTAACAGTGTGGTGTTCGACAGCGACCCCCATCCGTAGAAGCGCTCTTGCGCCGCTGTCACGAAGACAACGCCCTGCGTCACCGCCTCCCGGCTGCCGCCCAAGGAGATGCTGACGTCTGGCTCTCCTGTTTCAGGGCTGGTTAGCTCGCTCCTTTTTTCTCTCTTCCTACTTTGTACATACCATGTGTATGCGATCGACCCCCCCGTTGAAAATAAAAAAATGATATAAGTCAAATGCTTGCAAGTACAACGCATACCACAATAACATGGGTTCTAAACAGAACTTTAAATAGTACATACAACAACCCGGACACAAAATGTTCTAATAGCAGACTCAATGAATACCCGGAGCTGCATTCAGATAATTAGAGAACGCACAGGGACATAAGTCTGCTTTGAAAAACATTGCTCTGTAAGAAGAATGTGGCTCCACCATTGCCAGTGCTTTGTTTCCAAGGTGAACCCCTAACATCCATGCCTTGTGGTCGTCAAACTTCACCTTCGAAATCAGGTAAACAAGATCCTCACAACAATTGCTCAGGGAAGGGAGAGCTGACGACAGGTTGCTCAGTTTCAATTTCCCAGTGCTATGGCACCTCATCTCAGGTGACAAGATAGAGTGCCCTAGGCTGCTGACTGTGATGTCATCGCAATGAACAATGCTCTTAACACGCCAATAGCCCCACGAAGCACGACTATAATATGCCCATAGCCTCCAACCATCAGGGGCGTAGCAGAGTTTAGGAGGCTCCACGAGGACATGACCGTGGAAGGTTGAACTTGGGTCGTATACGAATCCTGTGCCAGGACCATTTGGCATAGTGACCTCCCTGTAAAGATGTTCCATGTCAATGAACCTGATCAAACCGTTGTCGTCGCAGGTGACATCCCGAAACTGATTTGGGGAATCGTAGAGGGAGATGACAACTTTAGGTTTGGGTAGCCGGATGACGTTGACCACAGGGCTGTCTTGCAGCACGTTGCAGACAAGGATGCCCCGGCAGAGGTCGACCCAGCCTAGGACGCCTTCTCCCAGCGTGATCACCTTGTTGATCTCGAAGGGCATGTCCTTGATAACAGGCGTCGTCTGCACCATCACCTGCTTAGTGGTCCACTGCTTGGTCCTGGAGGAGAAGATGTGGAGGTCGTAGTCGAGAATGGACATCCTCATGGCTAGAGAGACGAGGAGAAACTCCCCGTCGTCGTTAGAGGGCACGAGGCCGAGGCTCTGGCGATGCAGGATCCGTGGACGAGTCAAGATGTCCGGACCGGGGTAGGGGATCGGGTCGAACGACGGCTTCCCATTCCCGCGGCCAGCTGCCCTGTAGACGAAGTACTCACGGAGGCCCGGCTCGAAACTAGGGACTCGCGGCCCAAACTTGAAGGAGAAGTGGACGATGACGATGTCCTTCTCCGAGCAGGCGACCACGGGCTCTGTGGCATAGTCGGTTTCCTTGATCTCGGGGCTGTGGATGCAGAAGTAGGAGACGGCCGGCGGGTCGGCTAGGCAGAAAGTGATCTGGACGGAGTGGCCGGTGCTCGTCGTGCCTACGGCGGTGGTGGCGTTGAGTTGGTTGTCGAAGTAGGCCTTCCTGTCGAGAAGAACCGAGTAGGGATGGCGGGGAGTGCCGTCCAAGAAGGCGGCGGTGTCTCCTTCACCGACGCCGGCGAAAGCGGTGGGATCAACTTCGATTGACATCGGCGCTAGATTTGAACCAGGAACTAGCGTTAATACCTGTCCAGAGACGAGAAGAGAGCCTTGTTCTTGTACTTGTAGGATCCCTCCGGGACACCGACTTGGAGCAGAATAAAACTACTCCCGATCGGACTAAAGCTTCCCTATCCCGTAGGTACAAGCTCTGTTCGACTGTCCCTGTACGTATATAAAACGAATCAGCTGTCCGATCCAGACCCCAACCCGAACAGCGCCCACACCAGCCATGGCCCGGGGGCGATGTCCATGCCGAGCAGAAACTCCACTGCCTATGGATGTGCACTGCCTCGAGCGATCTTCGGGACTAGGCCGCGGCGGCCTCACGGCCTTTCGGACTAGCTTCCAGGTACTTTGACTCAAAAAAAAAAAAAAAAAAGCTTCCCAGGTACTGTACTAGGAGTACTAGTCTACGCGGACACAATCTTAGAGGGGCGGCATGGATCACTACGCTACGCTGGGTCACACGGAATCTGCTCTCATTATGCAAAGACAGGCCGCGCAACACCGGGCCGGAGATAGAACGAACATCAGAGCGAAAACAAATTTCAGCCGAGTCCGGAGAAATTTGTATGTGCTTCAGTTCCGTCCTTGATTTCTCAGCATTTTTATAAGATGAAATCCTAGGCCAAACAATCATTCTACAACCGTAAAACCAAAACATTGTGAGGGTTCCTTCAAATTTAATTTTTTGAGCTAACTTATATACTCAGGTAGTGCTTTTTAGTTGTGGATAGCCTTAGCATTATTTTCATCTCCACCCATGCATACAGTGTCGGTGCACATCTCATAACGAGATATCTGGATTTTATATAATTTCACTTAGTATTTGCTTCCTTTTCTTACAGAATAAATGCTATGTCCGCTCAAAAAGAAAGAAAAGGGGGCAAATGAGCATTTGCGTAAAACTGATGCAATGATCATAATCTCTTATATTTCATAATTCTTAGTCCACTCCAAGGATTGTCGATGTGATGTTGCAATATGTACATGCTTCAGGATTTTCGAACTTAAAGAAATCATTACAATTTTTTAACCAAATTAACGCATAATTACATCAATGTGAATTTTTTTTTGTTAGATATGTATGAACATATTTCTAGAATTAAATGAAAATTACAACTGTACTCGTAAACAAATAAATCTATAAATATATGCAGTAGTAGAGCTATTGTATTTGTCAAAAAATAAATAAATACATGTTAATTAGTTGATTCACAAACTTAAAATACTGAACATGCTTGCATCTAGGCCTAGTTGTTGTGATCTATGATTGTCCAGAATTCTTTTATGACTATATAGTGATCTTGGCGAACTAAGCAAGGCAAAATTTTAAATTCTTCAGCGTAAGCCAGCATGCCGTTGCATTCTTCTCACTTGAACCTTCCCTTTCCTTGTTTCTTGTTGAGCTTGTGGTGACATCCTCTTTCTTTCACCAATGATGTGATGCTAGAGCCAAGCATTCATTCCATGATTTGAGATTTTCCTCTTTGGTGGGCACATGAATAGCCCAATGACTTCACTTGACTCCTCCACATTATGGGACGTGGCCTTCAAGGCAAGGCTCACTCTCCTTGTGCAATTCACACGAGTTATAGTCTCTTCTAAGGACTTCTTCATCATGTTCAAGGTGACAAAGGTTCTTAAGACATCACTTGGGGATAGAGATAGGAAGTACGCCATTGCATATACATTCATAGCCATGTTCTCATTGTATATGGTATCAAAGATTGGAGAAGCTTCTCTTTGAACCGATAATCATCGGCATCCTTGAATCCAATATCCCTCATCGTCACCACAAGGGTTTTGATTCTTCCAAAGACTTCTTCCGGGGTTTCCCCATCTTTCATGATGAAGTCATTCACTTACATTGGATGATGGATTTATTTGAGTGTTGCATGCTTGTGTTGCCATCATACAATTCAACTAGGTAGCTCCAAGCTTCTTCGGCGGTTGAAAGGGATCTAATGTGTTGGAACCCTGCATTGACCATTGCCTTCTCAAGCATGTGCATTTCATGGGTGTTGAGTTGTTGATCAATGATTTCACTTGTGATCAAGTTCTTGGGATCTTTTGAATAATATCCTTTCTCAATGATTCTCACATTGATGGGATGCACATATTAGACTTCATAGAAGCTTTCCAATTAGTAAAACGAGTGCTATCTAGAAAATGAGGTGCACTAATGTTGTTTATATGTGGATGTTGGACATTAGGTGCACTATTATACAAGAAATTCACTTTATGAGTATCAATAGAGTTACCCTCATTTCTTAAGAATGTACTTGCAATAGGTATCCCATTTCTGTAAAAAAATTCATTAGATGCCTGGATGGTGAAGATAAATTTTTGGCTATTAGTTTTCCTCCACCCTCTTATCGGATTTATCGAGCATAGATTCCATAGTTGCTTTATGGAATCTATGGTGAGAGCACCGGGAGTGGTGTCATCAACCGCAGGTGCTTTCATCCTCCTCTTTAGGTGGTGAAGCCTTTAGTAAATAGGTGAGGCTCTGATACCAATTGAAATGATCAAGAGGGTTGACTAGAGAGTGGTGAATAGGAAAGTACAAATTTTACTTATTTTCTTTTCAAATTAGAAATTTCTAAAATATAAGTTCTCTAAATTATGCAACTAGGTGAACAATCTATATGGTGATCAAGGTACCGCTAGCACTAGATATGGAAGTTTTTTTTTAAATGGAAGACCTTAGGCCTTAGCCTCTGCATCAAAATGATGCACACAACCAGGTAAAATCCAGGGGAATATCCCATACATTCATGGATCACTTAAAGTTGCTACAAAAATCAACCACGAAAAAATTACAGCACCAAGCATTAAGACGATGGTTAAGACACCCATCCTGACTGTAGATAGCCCGAACGACCGCCATCATTCGAGCACATCCTATATCCATAAGTCAATCGCTGGTCGACAAGCAGCAGGAAGGACCAAGTCTGGATAGAATACACCACCTTGTTTATAACCTGTAAGAAATGAGCAAGTGTTGTTTTTTGTCAAACACAATGTCATTTCGGCAATTCCATATCGTCCATAAAACCGCTGTCACGCCAATTCGAATACGTGCCTTTGTTTTAGAATCTATACCATTTAGCCATCCACAAAACATATTCGCAATACTATGTGGTGGATAAATGTTTTTCTAAAGGTGAAATGGATCAATAGCCAAATATCCCTAGCAAAAGAATAAGAAATAAAAAGATGTTCTACTGTTTCAGCCGTACCACAAGAAACACACTTTTTATCACCCGTCCATCCTTGCTTAGCCCAATTATCTTTTGTCAACACCACCTTTCTATTAACAAACAAAAAGGAAAACTTCTATTTTTAACGGGACCTTTAGCTTCCACAAATATTTGCGCAAAAATATCGTAGAGACATGCATTATATCCGTATAATAAGATTTTACAGAAAACACCCCGCTGGGTGTGAGATTCCATCAAAAAGAGTCTGATTCTTGGGACAACGATACATCCATCAAACGCTCAACCAACTGGAGCCATTGAGCTCTTCTATCACCAGAAATGAATCTCCTACACTGAATATTAAGTGGGATATTTGATAACAGGCTTGCTACCAAAACACCATTATGCCGCGCAATATTATATAAAGAAGGTTATTCATGAGACCTATCCTCCCAAAGTCGCACTGACTGCCCATTCCCCAAATTGAAAGAACGTCGTTGAAAGAAGTCGGATTCACTTTCATCAATCCTTTCCTGTGAATCCGAAGGTCTAGCTTCTACTTGAGACAACGTTTTGTCTCCTAAATATTTGTTTGCTAGAATTTCCTGCCAAACACCTTCCTCGTGTAAAAACTTATGGAACCACTTACTAAGAAGGCACTTATTCTTGACATCTAAGACCTCACTACCCAGCCCCCCTTGATCCTCAGGACGACAAACGATATTTCACTTCATTTATATTTCTTCTTCTTACTATCACCCTGTCAAAATAAACATGATCGGTAAAAGTCTAAACGTTTCCTAACTCCTTTCGGTATTTCGAAAAAGGAAAAGGGAAACATAGGGAGGCTGGTTAAAACCGAATAAATCAAAATGAGGCGATCCCCATATGACAATAACTTCCCAACCCAAGCACTTAACTTTTGTTCGAAACGGTCTTCCACCGGTTTCCATCTTTATTTAAAAGTTTACTATGATGTATCGTTATTCAAGATATTTAAAAGGAAAGCTTCCTACATCACAACCGAAAATGTTACGATAGTCCTCTTGATCATCTTTGCCTTTACCAAAGCAAAACAATTATATCTTGTGAAAATTTATCTTCAGTCCCGAAAACTGTTCGAACAGCACAAGAATAAGCTTCATATTAAGAGCCTTTTGAATATCATGTTCCAAAAAGAGAATTGTATCATCTGCATATTGCAAAATCAAAACCCCACCATCGACAAGATATGGTATCAACCCCCCAACCCGACCATCCTCCTTTGATCGAGAAATAAGAATGGCCAACATATCAGCTACAATGTTAAAAAGAATAGGGGACAACGGATCCCCCTGTCTCAGGCCCTTTAGTGTTCGAAAATAATGACCGATATCATCGTTAACTTTTACACCTACACTCCCTCCCTGAACAAAATGAACAATCCACTCACACCACTTTTGAGAGAAACCTTTCATTCTTAGAACTTGTTTCAAAAAAGACCAAGTAACTTTATCGTATAATTTCTCAAAGTCGATTTTAAGAAGCACACCATCCAATTTCTTCTTCTTAACCTCATGAATTGTCTCGTGCAAGACAACTACCCCCTCTAAAATATTCCTTCGAGGAAGAAATGCCGATTGTGATGGTCGGATAACCCTACTCGCTATAGATGTTACCCTATTAGTACCCACTTTGGTAAAAATCTTGAAACACGCATTGAGAAGACAAATTGGTCTGTACTGTTCAATACGGCTAGCATCGTCTTTCTTAGGCAATAAAGTAATAACACCGAAGTAAGCTTATAGAGTTGCAATTCCCCCCTATAAAGTTGGGAAAACATAGCCATAATATCGCTTTTGATGACATCCCAAAAATGTTGATAAAACTCTGCACGGAACCCGTCTGGCTCTGGGGCTTTATTACACTCCATTTGGAAATTCGCATACAACACCTCCTGTTCCGTAAACGGGGATGTAAGAATAACATTCTCCTCATGCAAAATCTGAGGCATATCGTCATTCATCCTCTCAATTAGGGAAACAAAATTTGGAGTCGGTGCTCCAAAACGTTTCTTATAATACTCAGAAATAGAAACCCTCAAATTTGCTTCCCAAACAATCGTACCCTCGTCCCGTTCAAGATGAAAGATTTTCTTTCTACGATGCTTACCATTGGCAATAAGATGAAAATATTTCATATTGTTTCCACCTTCTTGGATATATTTAACCTTTTCCTGCTGAGCCCATTTAGCCTCTTCATTACATCTTAACTTAGCTAAACAATCATCGGCTTCCATTTTAGCCGCCCACTCGGCCGCATTTAAGGGAATTGTTTCAGCTTTTATATCAAGGGAATCAATCAGCAATAATAATTTATCTTTTAAAATTTTGTACTGCCCACTTAAGTTTTTAGCCCATCCTCCTCAAGAGACGCATGTGACGAACCTTGTTCTGCCGGCGCTCAATGTGAGATACCCCCATAGTGACCGAATTCAACTCACGGAAACAATCTCATAAAAGCCTTCCTGACGCAACCATGAAAGTTCAAATGAGAAGTGACTCTTATTACCTAGATGGGCATGCTCTCCAGAATCCAAAATCAGCGGTGTATGATCTAACCCCGTATGAGTAAGTGTGTGTACCGTAGCTAGAGGATATTTTTGTTTCCAGTCAGTGCTAGCCATAAATCTATCCAACTTTTTGTATATCGGAACAGGTCTCCTGCTTGCCCACGTGAACTGAGGACCCGAGAGCTCTAAATCCTTCAAATCAAGACTCTCGATAATATCATTAATAATAGACGGTCATCTAGCATTAAAATTATCATTACTTTTTTCACTCTGACGCCTAATAATATTTAAATACCCCAACAAGTAGAGGCAAATTATCTTTTTCACACACTCTAACCAATTCAGCAAGAAAGTACGGTTTCTTTGAATCCTGTGCAGCTCCGTATACTACCACAAGGCTCCATAAAAAAACATCTTCTCTTGTTTTAACGTGAAATTTAGCATAGAAGTCACCTGGCACAACGGTTTGTGCTGCAAGTGAAGAGTTATTAAAACCGACAAACATCCCCCCAGAACGTCCATGGGGAGGTAGACAGAACCACGTAAATTCTCTACCCCCCGCCAAGAATTGCGAGAAATGAGGAGTAAACGCAGATCACCCCGTTTCAACTAAAGCTACAAAGTCAAGACTATGATCTCTCACAAACTCGTTAACCGCAATATGTTTAGCATGATCACCAAAGATCTCACTATTCCATATTAGACCTTTTATTTCTTATACAATTTTCTAATCCTTGCACTTCTTCTTGGTTTTGTAGAACAGGCAACATACTTCTTATGGTTACATTTACCCATAAGAAATTTTGGAGAAACTTCCAGAAGATCTAAACCCAAATTACCCTCCTCAATATCTAGATTGTCACTTACATTGTTATTCTCCAAACTAGTGTTATTCTCCAAGCTATGATTTAAATTATTCCTAAGAAAGGTGACCGATCTTGCGTTATCCCTCTTTAAAATTTCGGAAATAGACGAAATAACTTGATCATTGGTACTCGCTATAGAAATCCCCAGTTTATCCGCTCTATCTATAATTTCGGAATTATGAAAAGAATGAATAGACAACTTAGAACGAGAGGTAGTACCTACGGACAATGTTGCATCCTTACACTCAGCCAGAGCCATTGCCCGCTGTGGCTGCGGTAAATCAACATCCTCTTAAGCTCGGAGACGCGAGCTGGAACGAATCTCCAACTCCAAACTCCCCAAGCCACCAAACGCCACCACCTTGGCCTCCGTAGGGCACTTGACCGAAGACATCGTGCCGCTCAGCCCCAACCCGCCTGGCTGAGGTGAGAAGCAGTCCTGGAGCTCATGGTAGACGCACACCTCGAATCCCAACCTGTCTGGTTGAGGTGAATATGCCATGTCCACACTAAACTCCGACTCCAAGCACCGCGGCACCACAACCCCCAACCGTGCAGCATAACCATCATTACGGTGCGCTGGACGAACCTCCGCACTAGCATGTACAGCTTGAGAAAGATGCCCCGCTATCCCGGACAATACTGTCCTTGTCCGCTTAGCCGGAACCGAAGTGCTCTGCTGCCCCACAACACCCCCGGTACTGCTCTGCTGCTGCACCTCTACGACAGTGATTCGCTGCCCGGGGCCATGGGTCTCGTTGCTTCGGCACCCCGTCCCCCTAGATACCACATCTACCACCACCGTTTCCTGCCACTATCCAACCATTGAAGTGCACTCATGACCAGCAGAAAAAGGCTTCTTGCTAGGCTCTGCATGAGCCATAACCAAAGAAGAGGCCACCGATGGTGACAAAACCAGACCAGGAACAAAAATCCGCTGCACGCCATTAGAAGAGGAATCCATCGACTTGGACGCCCCCCTGACGAGTTAGAAGAATGGTCCACAATATTGCTGACACCTTTTGCACTCTCGCCTCCATCATTTTCATTCTGTTTTGACTTTCCATCCTTGCCATCATTCTCATCGCTATCATCTTTGTTGTCAACAACCATAACATCTTTATCTTCCACATTTGGATTCTCTACAAACAATTTGAGTTCATAAAACCCATCCTTGATGAAAACATCCCACTTCTTGGGTACTAAAGTATAATCTATGCATCCCACTAATATTCTTAACACCCCATGTTTCCTGGTGTATTTCATATCTACCCTTAAAGTCTTACCAAGAAGAGAACCAAGACTCCATCAAATTAAAAATCTCCTCTATGAATATGTGGTATATGTGAAATTTGAATCCAAATCTCAGGAAGCATCCACAAAGGTTTGATGTCCACCACCCATGGCTCCACCATAATGACACATGTGCTGTTGGGAACATGACAAACCTCAATCACCTTCATCCTCTCCAATTCGTGCTTTGAAGGGAACGAAACCTTGAAAATATTATCATTCAGTTGGATCACCTCCCACTTGAAATCATCAAGAAGCACCAACCTGTGGAGCTGAGCCAAAATCTACTCCATAGACATATGCCCACCGGAAACCGTTAACTTTGCAAGTCTAGATGAGTCAATCTTTGGACGGTACATAGCCGTTGGGATTGCCTCGTAAAACGTAAGTCCCTCATGAATAAAACCGTGTGTAACCACTTGCTGTTTTGTAACTGGCGGAAGAGGACAGTCATCAGGAGCATGACCGGCCCTTCACAATATTCACACACTTCAACCGGACATTCCGCACTCATATGACGTGGAGCCCCACATTTATAACATTTGGATTTGTCCACCTTCTTTGCCTTTTTGGAAAGACCATCGAGATTGTCCATCCCTCCTCCATTCACTGTCCCCCTTGCCTGGATACCACCGTTTGTGGTAAATAAACCGGAGGAGTAGGCACACTTGCAGACAGCTCGACCAACGCCATCCTCTTCCCGACAGGGACTGTAGACACAACGTTCTGCCCGACACCGAAAGAGGGAAAAACGCTGCTGCTAGGTGCAACGAAAGATGGAGCAGATTGAACCGCGAGCACCACCTGCGCCCGCAAAGCCTTGGTGACCTAACAAACCACCGCAGCCACAGTATCCTCCTGCAACCCTTGAACAACCCATCCCGAGCTGAGATTGATCTGACTATTCCCGGTACCTATGCCTCTCGGGAAGTACCCGAAACCTCCTTTTTCCCTGTATGATCCACGTCCCCCACTGCCATTATAATATGGTCGACGGAATCGATCTCCACCTCCATTGTCGCCATTGTAAGAACCTTGGTTGCCAAAGCCCGTGCCTATGTGGAAGTTACCGACCCGTCGCCATTATTCCCTCCAAACCCTTGCTGCTGCTGCTGATACTCTCCATTGCCTGTCGTCCCACTCGGGCCTCCATGGTGGAAGTTACCGAAACCCCGTCCATCCATCCCCCGCGATTAGGGAAGCCGCCTTAGTTCCCCCGATCATCTTTGTTGGGGCCATCCCCCTCTCCACGGCCTCCTCCGTTGTTCGCCATCGCCGGAGGGTGAACTAGAGGAGCCGCATCTCCCGTACGATAGCTCTCGAATCCTAATCCTCCGATGCTTGATCGATCAAGTCTTCTTTTCCCCAAAAAAAACGAAGCCCGTACGGCCTTTTTTATTAGACTCATACGTCTGTAATGCCCCATATTGATACAGTATAAGCGGCCCGTATTCCCATATACCGTATATGCATTTGAAATCGTAGACGCCCTGCCGAATCTGCCCTTCTCTGCTAGCTCGTGCGACGTATCGCCATGCCTGCCAATGCGTGCATCACGATCACGAAGATCGCTGAAAATGCGACATCGACGTCGTTTACCAGAACCTATTCCGATGGGTTGAACACATCCAGAAGGGAAGTGGATGAGGACAACATCGTCCCTTTCACATGCAAACAAAATTGCGACTCTGAACCGCCGCCCATCCATGAGACCAAGAACCTGATTCCACACCCCTAGGAGACGGACTCCCGTGTGAATAACCATAGAGATCATCAAACTCACCTGGATCGACGCCCGTAGAGCCACGTCGTGCTTCTTCCTTCGCCGCTTTTCCTCTCTAGCAGATATCGGATGTAATTCTCGGCCGTCGTCTTCCTACGACGTGCGGCAAAGGAACATGAGATCAGGAGACTCCTCACCAAGATCAATTGCCCCTTCCACCTGATGTTCCTCACCCTCTGAGTCGGTGTCTGGAGCGAGGCACCAGAAACAGACGCCAGAAAATAAAGCTAGTAGCAATAAGTAAAGTTAAGTTGAGAGACAACCAACACAGACACGGAGATGTGTATTGAAGTTCACCTCCCAATTGAATCTAGTCTTCGTTGGAACTGTGCGGTGCCACCGAAGTGGAACACCGAATATCCGTAAAATGGCACGCCGTGTCTCATTCGTGTCCAACCACCAAAGTGAATAGGCACGAATCACTATGTTGCCGCTGAGGTTCAGAACTAGAACATTCACAAGGATGAGGCACACTCCACAACTTGGAGGGTCCTCACCAAATCTTGAGAGCCGCCAAGACTTCGAGCAACAAGGTTAGGGCTCACTCCACAACTCAATTGGAGGCTCCCAACAAGATCCACGAGCTCCCAAACTATGGGGACACCAACTTATCGCTAGGATTCCAATGAGCCTAAGAGTAAAAAGATCCCTAAGGGATTAGTGAGGTGGTGATGAATCGATTTGGTGGAGTTGTAGATTTAGAGGTTCTCTCCCAAATCCCAAGAGATCAAGAAGTTTGGGTGGATTGTAGGGAGAGATCTATTTTCTTGAAGGTGGTCACAAATGGTGGAGAGAGAGAGCTTAGAGTGACACCTTATAAAGGAGGAAGACGAGCCCTTTTATATGATTGGTGGAAATCTAGCCGTTGGGGAGGGGGGGTGTCTTACCCGGCCTGGCTGGCAGGAGGAAGAAGCAGGTGCAGGAGCAGGAAACCTGGCCTAGGCCAGCTGAGAGCCCAGCCAGGACAGCCTCCCGGTCTGGATACCCGTCCTGGGTGCTAGGCATGTCGAAGGACGGCAGGCCATCCGAGCTCCCCGGCCTGAGAGGCAGGTAGGCCGGCCTCAGCCCGGCCAGAACAGTTGGCCGGACTAAGAGTCTGGTCTGGGAGCCCAAACTTGAGCCGCTTGGCGTGAGGAGAGAACAGCCCGGCCGGGCCGTCGGCCAAACAGAGAACAACGCCAAAGTCACCATTTTAGCGAGGAATTAGTATAGGTTGTGTATGGGGAAACTTATATGGTATATGGGGTTTTTTTATGGCTTGATTCATACACCACCAACATAAACCTTCGAGAAAACCCTCTATAATTAAAAGGAAGCCTATCGACAAATCTACAAAGAAATGCTAAGCTTCACCTTCTCCTTTTTTGCACTTGAGAGGTCTCCTTAACCATTTGCTTCTTATCTTAGCTTCCTAAAATCACTTAAGAAAAATTACAAACTTCTAAGTGTTGTAATAAAACACCAAAGTACGATTAGGGGACGAAATGTCCTTTCACCTGCTGTTAAGTCTAAGTAGACCGGCTGTTAAGTTTAAGTAGGACGAACTGTTAAGATTAAGTGGGCCGCCCTGTTAAGGATAAATGGGCCAGCCTGTCAAGATTATGTGGGTCAACCCGTTAAGATTACTCGAGCCATCATGTTAAGGTTACGTGAGCCGACATGTTAAGGTTACGTGATTTGTACTGCGTGGGCTAGCCCGTTTTGATTGATGGGTTGGTCTCTTTATTTTACTTGGCAAGTCCCTTAAGGTTAAATGGACAGGACATCAACGTCGATTTGGTTGGCCCATTAAGTTTATGTGGACCTGCCCATTTTTTTAAGCGGGCCGGCCTAACTCGCATTTCGATAACAAGCCCGCGATGAGAACTTTTAAGTTAGTTACTTTTACGGCCTTGAGTAGCTAGCTAGATAATGAATAAAACCAATCATGCTGAGTAACTAGCTAGCTAGATAATGAATAAAACCGGTCATGCTGAGTACCTAGCTAGCTAGATGATGAATAGAAACAATCATGATAATTATCTATCTAGCGAGCTATAGACGACAAGGTGGCTTCAAAATGGAAATCATGCACAAATTACAAATTAGAACTAATGAGATGCCTACTATCTGCTTTATGCTCCTTATATTAGTAGGAAGCATGGCATAATGTGGAATTGTTTCAATCAATGTTCTAATCAATAAAGCAAAGGAATACCTAATTGATCCATCGTGTGCCTCATATTAAACTAGCAAGATCATCATTTATGAAATTCGGCACTGATAAGATTCCGACGAAGATAAAGATTGTTATGATCGCCTGAATTGAAATTGTCACGATATGCAACAGAGACCTTACCATCATCGTCAGATTTGTTTTAGGTTCATAGATATCGTTCCGTTTCTCCTTATTCTGCAGCTTCGAACTATCATCTTTGACATGATTATTTTTATTAAAGTAGTTGCAGAATTTATCCTTTCCTCTCCACTTTGAATGGCCTATGTCATTCTTGCTCTTGTTTCTATTTTTGCCGGTATAGTTTTTATCCTTGGTTCTGCCTCAAACCTACAACGCTTCTCCCTTGGAGGATTGTTCCTCATACTGTACCATAGCTTTCATATTTTTTCTCTCTTGAAGGGCCTCATATACTTCCACATAAGTTGTTTGTCACGACTTAATAATATGGTATCATGGAAATTTCCAAAGGAACAAGGCAACAAACATAAAATTAGAAGACCTAAATCCTCACCATCATACTCTACCTCCATCTGTCGGGTCTCTCGGTACCGGGGTATCCCGAACCGACAGCTGCGGCCGAGCTCAACATGCAATATCGGGCTCAAGGGTTCTATCCATGTCAGCAGAACCATCCGTGGGCCTATTCTTCAGGCAGGCCCACCTAAGAGTAAGACTTGTGCGCCGGGTATTCGCGTTGTTTGAGAGGAGCTCTACTCCGCCCACGCTCCTCTCTCGAGATGCCCTTCCTCAAGAGGGAACATGCCATGTGCTGCTGACGATCAGTTCTCTGCGCGATGACGAAGGCGCCGCAGAGCTGCAGAACCTCTTTGGTTGCAATTTCTGTTCTCGTGTATAAAGCGAGGATCGATGCTATCTGTGCCAAAATCTCCCTCCCAAGAATTCCTCTTTGGTGCAAGGATACCAAGACCACGCTAGAAGATGGAGGAAACGTCGGTGCCCGCACCGTGCTGCCATGGACGGTGGAGCTGTCTTCGACGACCAAGACTACTCAGGCGGCACAGAGTACGGTTGCTCCTCACTTTGGCACATTGTGGGAACCCTTTCCCGCCAAATGAGCGGGAAGGAGGTCTAAACGCCATTATAATAAGGGCCCTTATGCCCCCCGTAGAGAGAGAGCTCAGATCGTCTAAGATCGCAAGTAGTTTGACCCGAGTACAAACTCACATTTGTATTGTAGTTACCGCAGTGCAATCCATCAGACAAGAAGGAGTAAGGTTTTACACCATACTGGTGGCCTGAACTTGGGTGAACTCTCCTTGTCGCAATTGCTATCGTTCTCAAAGTTCCCTCGCGAAACCTCTTCGAGAGGTGAAGGAAGTGTGTTTAGCCCCCAGTGTTCGAACCTCTAGAAGCTACCCTGTCTAGGACAGACCGACTTCTACGACATTTGGCGCGCTAGGTAGGGGGCTAAGGAACTCCTCCACTTCCTCGCCACCATGGCCCCTGCCACCCTGACCAGCCCTCGCCTTACTCGATCCGAGTGCGCTCGCCGCCGGGGGCAGGTCGAGCCAACCGGCAATAACAACGACGCATCACGACGCAACCCCACTGGCGTGGACGGGGAACACGGCGCTGAGGAGGAGGCTTTCTCTCACACGCCGCAGCGAGACGCGCCTGCCTCTCAGCAGCCGCCGCCGCTGTCAGGAACGTAGGAGCGCCTGGAGCAGCCTACTCCCGCAGCAGCTCTACTGCTGGTCCAGGAGCTGCTTGCGCACCCACCCGCACCGGAAGGACACGCCGCATGGCTCACCCGCCTCCAGTGAAGGGAATATGCCCGAGAGGTAATAATAAAATGGTTATTATCTTATTCCTTGTTTATGATGAATGTTTATTTCTCATGCTATAATTTTATTAACCGGAAACGTTGATACCTGTGTGTTTAATAAACAAACAATGGTTCCTAGTAAAGCCTCTCTTTTAACTAGCTCGTTGATTAATACATGATCAAGGTTTCTTGATCGTGAACATTGGATGTTGTTAATAACGGGGTCATGTCATTAGAAGAATGATGTGACGAACATATACCCAAAGTGAATATAGCAATGCGATCAAGTCATTAAGTTTACATTGTTATATCAAACATACAAAGTAACTTATTCCTTAGACCATGAGATCATGTCAATCACTGATACCGGAAGGGTGCTTTGATGTCATCAAACGTCACACCGTAACAGGGTGACTATAGAGGTGCCGTTAGGTATTCGAAAAGTATTAGTTGAGGATCATGGATCAAGAGTGGGATTTGTCCATCCAAATGACGGAGAGATATACTCTGGGCCCTCTCGGTGATATCACATCAACACCGTTTGCAAGCACGTGATAGGATCACAAGGATGTTATATCATGGGAACGATAAAAGAGTACTTGTCGGTAACGAGATTGAAAAAGGTATGGTTGATACCAATGATCGAATCTCGGACAAGTAAAATATCGCGAGACAAAGGGAATTAGTCATGATGTTGATGGTTCACACGATCACGAGAGTCATCCTTGAATATATAGGAGTCATCACGGATCTCCAGATACCGCTGTTGATTATTGATAGGAGAGGAGTCTCGATCATGTCTATGTTATTCGCGAACCATAGGGTGACACACTTAAGGTTCGATGATGCATTTGAGAGAATACGGAATAACGAAGAATGTTTTGAGCAGCACCAAAATTGTTTCGAGGAATACTGAAATAGTCACCAGAATTGTTTCGAGGAATATTGAAATAGTTCAAGGTGGTATATGTTAATGTTTGATTAACAAATAGTTCAAGGGGGTAAGTGTTAATGTTTGTTAATAGGATTAGCAAATATTAAAATAAATAAATGAAATTGTTTTATTTATTTATTAAAGAAAACCCTGGGAATTTTGAGTGGGAATTGATGGGAGAATGAGTGGGTTGAGTGGAGACTCCACCCACATGAAGAGGGGAGAGGTGGAGGCACCAAAAATTCGTGGCTGCCTCCCCCTCCTATATAAAGAGGGGTTGGAACTCCCTCTCCACACACACACTTGGTGTCATCTTCACTTCCTCTCCACCCGCTGCTCCATTCCATGGTCTCCGGCTTGGCGAAGCCCTGATTGTGGGATTCTTCACCACCACCACGCCGTCGTGCTGCTGGAGTTCCAAGGGATCCTCTACTTCCGCGCTCCGCTGGATCGAGGGAACAGAGGTCGTCATTAACCGTACGTGTGACCGATCACGGAGGCACCGCCGGAGTGCGGTGCACATCTTCTCGCTATCGGGATCGGTGTGAGTACAACTATGCCAACAACGAGATTTGATCTCGTAACGCTTTGTGTCTTCGAGGGTATGTGTTCTCCTTAACCCTCTCTTTTCCCGTTGCACTTCGTCTCCTAGATTAGTTCTTGGCCTTTCGGGTGTCTCTCGCGTAGATTTTTTTTTTGTTTTCTATGCAACGACCCCTTCAGTGGTATCAGAGCCCGATCTATGCGTAGATGTTTTGTACGGGTAAAACACATAGGTGTATGCGGGCGTTGATGATCATGTTATTAACTCCTTGATTATTTTATGATCTTAGTGGCATAGTGGGATGAAGCGGCCCAGACTAATCTTACATGTCCACGTACATGAGACTTGTTCCACAACTGACATGCAACTTGTATTGCATAAGTGGCTTGCAGGTGTCTATTTCTCCTACTATAGTTAAGATCTAATCTACGAAGGGTTGTTAAAAATGTGTTTATCAATGTTGTGGTTGATGTTTGTAGGTATGAACGGTTCTATCCTCGAAAGCCCTAAGTCACGTAAAATATGAAAAAATAAATTAGAAGCGTCTAACTAGTTTTTGCTGGGGTGTGAATTGATATGGTCAATGTTACAAATTTGATTATGAGATGATCTCTTTTGTAAATTATTGATATACCGGAAGGTATCCATTTGATTGTCTTATTATTGATGGACAATCAAGATTGGGGTGCCAAGGTACTTGGTACCACGCCGGTGGAATGATGGAGATCATACCATGATGCACATGATGGAGATCAAATGCAAGAATGACCATATCATATCATGTTATCCTTACATGTGATTTCTATGATGTTAATCCTTTTTATGCATCTTGTTTTGCTTAGATAGAGACGGTAGCATTATAAGATGACCCCTCTCACTTAATATCAGATAATAATGTGTTCTTCCTTAAGTATGCACCGTTAAGAAAGTTTGTCGTTTCGACACACCACGTGATGATCGGGTGTGATAGACTCAACGTTCGCATACAACGGGTGTTTTCAAGCCTAGCATGTACATACATGGCCTTGAAACACACACAATACTATGGTTCTACTTGGAGAGCCTAGCATGTACAGACATGGCCTCGGAACACGTAACCGAAAGGTAAAGCATGAGTCATATGGATGATATGATGAACATGTCGATGTTCGCCTTTGAAGCTACATCATCTCACGTGATGATCGGTTTTGGTGTAGTGAATTTGGTTCGTGTAATCACTGAAGACGACTAAGAGGGATGTTGTTTTTGAGTGGGAGTTCATGGCATAATTTTGAATTAACTTGAACTTATTTATCATAAACAACCAATTAAAGTGAATTTGCACAAATTGTAGTATTCATTGGCATCCACAAAAATATCTTACACTTAGATTGTTGATTCAGATGTAACTGTTATGATCTGGTAAAAATCATTTAAGATTGGTACCGTATTAGTGAAATTTAAAATTGAGTCCTATTGTAGATTTTTGGTATTTCTTACCTAGCTCCATATGGTTAATGATTGATTGATCTAGAGAGCAAATAATTCCTACTTAGAATCCAGAGTCATGTTTGCTTTCGTATTACTTTATCTTCAAAAGAATGTTTTGTTGATCAAGCTGATTTTGGAACTGAAAAGAGTTGTTTTCAGAAACAATCAAGTGAAAGATATATTGATAACTAGAAACTTATTTGTAGCAACATGACTGAGTATAATTTAGCATGACAATGTTTGTTTATATTATCTGAATATATGCAAATTTAGCGTGACAATGTTTGCTTATATTATCTGAATATATGCAATGATTGAAGACGCTAGGCGTTTGAATATTCCAAGAAATTGGGCGCTAAACATTATCCTCTAAATTCCTTCCTTCGAGCTATAGTAGCTTGATCATAAAATTGTTATGATGGGATGGATTAAAAGTATGGGTAAAAATCGTTTACCTTACTTGGATATTGCTAAGAGTGGAATCTAGAAGAATACTATTAATATGGTGATATTAGTAGAACAATCAAACTCAAAGTATGACTCAATGGGTGATAGTATATGACTAACACGCCAAAGAAAATGAGCTGGTACGACTAGCATTGTTTGATGTTGAATGATTCTTCTGTAAAAGAAAGGGAACACTGAAAATAGAATTACAAAAAAATATATGGCACAAAAGAAGATAACTGGAAAAGTCCAGCTCAGGAGTATATGCTTGATATACAAGTTATAGATGTATTACTAGTTAACAAAGTATTTTTTGGGGTATTTTGATACCACATTGGTTGGTATGAGTTGTCATACAAAGAAACGCAATGCAAGAAATACTAGTGCCTAAAAGGAACTAGTAATAGATGTGGAATCGATTATGGCAAGAACAGTAATAAAGTGTTATTGTGTTCATCGCCATATCGAACCAAACATTCAAGATTTATTTTAAGAACTTAATAAGTTGTTATTTTGTTCTCGTTTTTTGTGAGAACAAATGAGATTGTTCAAACTATGACCATATTCCATAATTGATGGATATGTTAATATAAATCATGTTGGTAAAGTAAACATCTATAAGACTAAATGCTAAACGTTGCAAGACGCAAAAGAGTCTCACTTAAATTGTGACACCACCATTTTAGTTCTTATCGGAAAGTAAAACATGAAGGAACTCCATATTGATGGACTTCCGGAGTCATTTTGTTTTGAATAAATTGACGCTTGTGAGACCTCTTCCAAAAGATGACTAGAATTCCGTTCATAGGCGAAAGTAGAATGGACGACTAATTTAATGGAGTTTATACATATTGATGTATATAGACCATTATGTGTAGTCATGTATGGTGGATTAATTTTTTTTTCATAAAATTCTGTCGATGATTTGAGTACATATGTGAGTATATCTATTTAAAGATAACGGAGTTTGACATTTTGAATTGGTTCAAATGGTTGTTAATATGAAGTAAAAATCATTGTAACAAGATAATCAAGTATTTATGATTGGATCATAAAGGATAAAGTTTGAGTTACAAGTTTAGCAAAACATTTGAGGAGTTGCAGAATTGTTCTACAATTTATACTTCTCGAATACCCCCACATTAGTTTGGAGTATTCAAGAGACAAAATCAAACCTTGTTGGACATGGTAAGATTAATAAAAATGCTATTATAATTTTGTAGTTTATACATTAGTGACAACAACGTTTTTCCACTGAAAAGTGCACCATCATGATCCGTTGAAATTGACAACACATAAGATATGGCCGCAACGAAGACGCGCCTGCCTCTCAGCAGCCGCCCTCGCCGCTGTCAGGAACGCAGGAGCGCCTGGAGAAGCCTAATCCCGCAGCAGCTCTGCTGCTGGTCCAGGAGCTGCTTGCGCACCCACCCGTACCGGAAGGACACGCCGCATGGCTCACCCGCCTCCGGTGAAGGGAATATGCCCGAGAGGCAATAATAAAATGGTTATTATCTAATTCCTTGTTTATGATGAATGTTTATTTCTCATGCGAGAATTGTATTAACCAGAAACGTTGATACATGTGTGTTTAATAAACAAACAATGGTTCCTAGTGAAGTCTCTCTTTTAACTAGCTCGTTGATTAATAGATGATCAAGGTTTCCTGATCATGAACATTGGATGTTGTTAATAACGGGGTCATGTCATTAGAAGAATGATGTGATGAACATATACCCAAAGTGAATATAGCAATGCGATCAAGTCATTAAGTTTACATTGTTATATCAAACATACGAAGTAACTTATTCCTTAGACCATGAGATCATGTCAATCACTGATACCGGAAGGGTGCTTTGATGTCATCAAACGTCACACCGTAACAGGGTGACTATAAAGGTGTCGTTAGGTATTCGGAAAGTATTAGTTGAGGATCATGGATCAAGAGTGCGATTTGTCCATCCAAATGACGGAGAGATATACTCTGGGCCCTCTCGGTGATATCACATCGACACCGCTTGCAAGCACGTGATATGATCACAAGGATGTTATATCATGGGAACGAGAAAAGAGTACTTGTCGGTAACGAGATTGAACAAGGTATGGTTGATACCAATGATCGAATCTCGGACAAGAATATCGCGAAACAAAGGGAGTTAGTCATGACGTTGATGGTTCACACGATCACGAGAGTCATCGTTGAATATATAGGAGTCATCACGGATCTCCAGATCCCGCTGTTGATTATTGATAGGAGAGGAGTCTCGATCATGTCTATGTTATTTGCGAACCGTAGGGTGACACACTTAAGGTTCGATGATGCATTTGAGAGGATACGGAATAACGAAGAATGTTTTGAGCAGCACCGAAATTGTTTCGGGGAATATTGAAATAGTTCAAGGTGGTATATGTTAATGTTTTATTAACAAATAGTTCAAGGGGGTAAGTGTTAATGTTTGTTGATAGGACTAACAAATATTAAAATAAATAAATGAAATTATTTTATTTATTTATTAAAGAAAACCCTTGGAATTTTGAGTGGGAATTGATGGGAGAATGAGTGGGTTGAGTGGAGACTCCACCCACATGATGAGGGGAGAGGTGGAGGCACAAAAAATTCGTGGCTGCCTCCCCCTCCTATATAAAGAGGGGTTGAACCTCCCTCTCTACACACGCTTGGTGTCATTTTCACTTCCTCTCCACCCGCTGCTCCATTCCATGGTCTCCGGCTTGGCGAAGCCCTGACCGTGGGATTCTTCATTACCACCACGCCGTCGGGCTGCTGGAGTTCCGAGTGATCCTCTACTTCCGCGCTCCGCTGGATCGAGGTAAAGGAGGTCGTCATCAACCGTACGTGTGACCGATCACGGAGGCACCGCCGGATTGCGGTGCACATCTTCTCGCTATCGGGATCGGTGTGAGTACGACTACGCCAACAACGAGATTTGATCTCGTAACGCTTTGTGTCTTCGAGGGTATGTGTTCTCCTTAACCCTCTCTTTTCCCGTTGCACTTCGTCTCCTAGATTAGATCTTGGCCTTCTGGGTGTCTCTCGCGTAGGAATTTTTTTGTTTTCTATGCAACGACCCCTTCATCCAGGAGCTCGCCACCGCCGCAAACGTCCCCCTGCGGGAGCCGCGGGGAGGCGGCACCGATCAGCATAGGAGCGCGGCAGCCCATGACATGCCAGCCCCTTCTCAGGGTGTAACCTCGCTGGTGCAAGGCGATACCCGCATCAAGTTTCGTGACAAGGAACCCACCACCAAGGTGCCTGACAAGAGCTGCAACAGCTGCGAGATCTTGCGCACTCCCCCAGATGCACGCGTATAGATCGAACGCTGCCACGAGCGCGAGCGGCACACCATCCACGACCTCGCTAAATCAGGCCACGCCAACCGCCCGGCCGACCTCGACGCACGCGAACGTTCTACGTCGGTGGTGGCCTCGTATTCACCAAGCAACTTTGCACGGTCTCCTGGCCGCCGAAGTTCAACCCGACGTTGCCATCTCGCTATGAAGACACTACTCCTCCCCTCGACTTCCTGCAGCTCTACTGCCTCAGCGTAGGAGCTGCAAAGGGGGACGACAAGTGCATGGCGAACTGGCCGCCCATGGCCCTCAAGGGTCCCGCCCTCATCTTGCTCATGAACGTGTCAGAGGGCTCCATCGGGTCGTTTGAGGAGTTGTGCCTCCACTTCATCGCCAACTTCAAGGGCTCCTATGAACACCCCCTCTCCTACAACAACCTCCTCGGCATCCGCCAGCGCCCTGGCGAAACATATCTCCAACACGCAACAAGAACGCCTGCATCGCCGACGTGAATGTCATCTCCGCCTTCCGGGAAGTAGTCACCAACGAGCGCATGCTCGAGGAGCTCGGCATCAGGGATGACCTCACCTCCGGCGTCGAGCTCGCAGACATGGCCGACAGGTGTGCCAAGGCTAAGGAGGGATGCCTCTTCAGACACAACGCACCCGCCGATGAATCCAAGCCAGTGGCCTCCAAGACCAAGACCAAGTCAGGAAGCAACGATGCCAACACCAAACGGAAACCTCCGGCCGTTCTGGCAGTTGAGCCAGAACGCAAGTACGGCCAGAACGACGCCGCACCCGTGGCGGACAACCGCCCATTTTGTGAGTTCCACAGGATGCAGTCACACGCCTCAAAGGACTATTTCCAGCTGGAGAGGATGCGGGGTGACCGCCTCATGAGAGGTAGCCAAGAGGGATACTCTCGAGGCGGCGGTTAGCGCAGTCCTTGGCGAGGGGGAGGCCACGGTGGAAAGAGATAGGAGGAGCTCGGCCTGAACCACTACAACATGTATGGCAACTACAACATAGGTGGCTACAACAACGGCGGCTACCAGCCGCCCCCATATCAGCCACCTCCGGAACAGTAGCAGTGCCCGCCGCTGCAACGTCCCAACCCACCCCGCTTCAGGTGAACACTGCCAAGTATCAACACGCTGAGGCAAACCTGGGTCGGGGCGACGAACACTGCGGGGGCTACCAATATCCCACAGGCTACATAGCATGCAATCTTGGCGGAGCATAAGCTCCTCTCTCAAACCGCCACTTCAAGAAGATCTCGCGCGAGATTAACGTTGTCCACCCAAGAACATAGGCGGTGAAGTTACTCAAGTGGTCATACCACAAGGTCTTCTTTGACATAAACGACCACCCCAAGTCCACAAGGACTGTGGGAACCCCACCCCTGGTCTACAACCCCACCATTAGGGCTGGACCTGAAGCTCGAGGCTCGAGGCTCGGCTCGGGCTCGACAAGGCTCGGCTCGGGCTCGCCTCGGCTCGAAGGTGGTGCAAGCCAAGCCTAAACCTTCCGGACAAGGCTCGAGGCTCGACGAGCCTGCTCGGTGAAGCTCGCAAGCCGGCTCGAAGGCTCGATAAAATAACAAAAATATAGAAAATATGACTCATTTACACTTTTGTGTTTCATTTTTTTGGTTGTATAAAAGGTTCCAACAAGTATATCAAGTAAATAAGTACCATTGACATTATTTTTCTTCAATTATTTGGCTGTAAAAAAAATTCAGCAAGCAAATATATCAAATAAGACTCATTTACACTATTCTGTACACACAAAAAAAAATGCTGCGGCTCGCGAGCCAGCCGAGCCGAGGCTCAAGCTCGATGAGCCGAGCCGCGAGCCCACTTTCCAGCAAATTTTTAGAGGCAAGCCGAGCCTGGCTCGGCTCGACTTTTCCCGAGCCTATCCGAGCCGAGCCTCGAGCCGGCTCGGCTCGGCTCGATTCCAGCCCTACCCACCATCAACAACATCACTGTCAACAAGACCCTGCTCGACGGGGGTGCAGGCCTCAATATCATCTCGGTGCCCACATTCGAGCGACTCCAAGTGCCCTACGAGCGTTTGGCCTCCACGAGGCCATTCACCAGCGTCACAGACGGCACCACGGTCCCCCTAGGACAGCTGTGCCTCGCCGTCACGCTCGGCACCCGCGAGAACTACTGCACCGACTGTCGACTTCGACGTGGCGCACATCGCCCTCCCCTACAACGCCATCCTCAGGAACCCGACCCTCGCAAGGTTCATGGTTGTTACGCACGACGCGTGCAACCTCGCCAAGCTGCCCGGGCCTGCCGGCACCATCACCATCCAAGGGAAGGTGGAGGATGCGACACGCTTCGTCGAGCAAGCCTACAAGGAGGTGGCGACCTCACACCCTGACGACGAAGAAGATGTGGGACACCTCGGTGAGGCTCCCAAGAAGAGGCTGGTAACCTCTCAAGAGATAGCATCCACCCCGAAGACCCCCAGAGCACTGGAGGCTTGGGGGCTGCCACCCTGAAGACCCCCCAGAGTGCTGGAGGCTCGGGGGCTACCACTGCTCTCCAGTCGAGCGCACCTCCTTACTAGGGAGGAGATCTCACCACATGCTCGCTCCATGGCCCCACAAGGCCATGGAGACGTACCCACGAGGGGAACCCCGTGGCGGCACGGTAAAAACGACGCCAGGACCTCTCTCCATGAGAGTCTTATGGAGATGTCGCCAGGCGGGCCACAAGGTCGCGAGAGCTTCTATCCACACAAGTGGGAGCCCTGCTCCAGCGGGGCAAACTTTTGTTACTCGAGGGCGCCACAAGGCCACTACATCCTCGAGTTGTGCATATGAACTCACGCGAGTTTCATCTCCATGGCGATGGGAGTCCCGTGTCCGCATGGTGACGTCAAATGCTTCTTGGGGGACCACAAGGTCACGACATCCCCAAGCGTTTTGTAAGAGAACAATGCCTCACGCTAGCAGTAAAATCATGTTGCTTTCTCGAGCAATCCCAACTTTTCTCGCATGCCGGCATGCCTGCATTTTTGCATGCAACAAGATCATACGCATCCATCTCAGCATGCATACCTTCCTCTCCAAAGGGGCGCGCAAGTATTCTTTTCCTCTCGAGAGCATCCCATGAGCAGGGGCTGGAACAGTGTATGTGAGCGGGTCGCTACCGCACAAAAACACATCTCCAAGTCCCTTGGCATGGTTCTCCTTGCGATATGCTCACGAAGGAGCAGCCAAACGCGCACCTCTCCAAGAGCACAAGCTGCAGGTAGCCTTATTCCCAAGGAGAAAGCACGCAAACCTCCACGTGGAGCCCGGAGAGTCCTCCACAAAGAGAAGCTAGAGGTCCACCTCAAAGGACACAAGCAAGATGTCCCGAAGGACATCATCACGTAAAAGCTAAGTACCCTCACACGAAGAAACATCATTGAGCGGACTAAAAGATAGGGATAAAATAAGACAACAAAGTGCATAATTTTTTCCTTATAGAAGTTCAAAAGTTTACATGCATCTAGAGAAAGGGCAGGCAGATACACGGAAGGACACTAAACGGAAAAGTGAAAGTAAAGTATGGGCACCTAGAGGGGGAGGGGGGTGAATAGGTGCTACGACCAATTTTAATTTTTAACAAGGTTTAGGCTTAACACAAAGGTAAATTCTCTAGATAGTGCAACTAATGGTGAATTTACCTATATGGCAAGGCAAGCAATTAATTCAACTAGGACAACACTTAAAACAACAAGTACTACAATAAAAGCTACAAGTACGAGTAAGTAAAGAGGGAGGAACGAGGTAACCGATGGAAGCACACGGAGACACGATGTATTCCCGAGTTCCTCCTTTTTAGGGGAGTACGTCTCGTTGGAGGGGTGTGAGCTCGCTACAAAGGCCTACTCAACGCCACAAAGGCCTCACCCTATTCTCCGATGAACTTGCGCCACGAAGGCCTAGTTCACCTCTCACTATTGAACCCCTTTGAGGCGGGGATCGAATCCTTTACAAACACTTGGGACACACCCACAACTTAATTGGGGGCTCCCAACTCTTCTTGAATCACCACTAGTAACAAGAAGCCTAGGTTCTCCACATGAGGAAACCCTAGGCAAAGATCTCTCAAGTAAATGAGAGGGAAATGGAAAACCGGTTGGTGAAGATGTAGATCCGGTGGTCCTCCTTCAATCCTCAAAGAATCAACAAGTTTGGGTGGAGGAGGAGGGAGATCTAGCTTGGTGGGTGAGCTCAATCAATGGAGTCTTCAATGCTGGTGGAGCTAACCCTTGGGGAAGAAAGAGAGGGGCTATTTATAGCCCCCACTCAAACTAGCCGTTTTTCTGCCCAAAATGCGACCAGCCCGGATTGCTCCGGATTTTTCCGGACTCCCGGATTCATCCGGACTGATTCCGGATTGCAACAGAGAAATTCACGTTGCAGTCGGAATCATCCGGACTGAGTCCGGATTGCAACAAAGAAAATCACGTTGCAGTCGGATTCGTCCGGACTTGATCCGGATCCCGGAATCACCCGGAATAATCCGGATTGCAACAGAGAAAAACGCGTTGCACTCGGACTCATCCAGACTGAATCCGGATTCCGGACCCCATCCGAAATAATCCGGATTGCACACTGAAAACCCTTTTCTGGCTCGAAAAAGTTCGTTGATCTTCGATTTCTTCACCATTTCTTTGACACCGTATACGTGCTAATTTAAGACCAAATCCTTTGACAAAGTAGCACATACGGTTAGTAACTTCTTCATGTTGTTAACAAACACACAAAACATCGAGATATCGAGAATGCACTTTCAATCTCCCCCTTTTTGGTGTTTGATGACAACATAAAGATTTCACGGGGATAAAACAATATGAACTAAAAGAAATGGTGTCCAAAAAATAGACGGAGTTCTTCCTCGATGTGTGTCATGAGGCACACACTTCATAGGCTTTGCTCCCCCTATGTTTTAGACACCAAGCCGTCTAAACAAGTTCATACAACATGCATAGATAATGATAGACATAATAGCACGCAAAATAATAGTAGCATAACCACGTGGTAGGGTGACACAAATACGTCACGAGGTTCCACACAAATAGTACGAAGTTCCAAACGAAAGAAACGAAATAAAGATACCGGAGCACAAGCCTATAAGATCGAAATCAAAAGGCAAAAGACTTGTGCCCCAACCCTTGCAAGGCCCGTGGAAACCTAATATGGGACTCCTTCTCCCCCTTTGGCATCAAGACGCCAAAAAGGGAAAATGAGTCCAACTAACGACCCAAGAAATCACACGTCATCTTCCTCTTCATCATCCTCGTCTTCTTCTTCTTCCTCCTCCGGCTCATGAGTACCACCACCACCAAGCCCAACAGAATCAAAGTCATCTTCAGCAGACCCTGGCTCCGCATCCTCATCCTGATCATCAGCAGGTTGCACACCAAAGTAGAAGTCCTCGTCATGGATCCCAGGCATCTCAAATGGCACATAGACAGTGGGCTCAAGAGAAGGAGGATCGTCAGGTATCTGAATCCCAGCAGCTCGGCGGTCGGAGTTCTGAATGCGGCGGGTCTCCTTAGCCAACTCTCTTGCCTCATGAGCAATTGCCCTGGTGTCACTGCACATGTTGAACATAGCCTTGAAGAACTTGGCAATGCCACTGGGAGGACGCTGAGAGGCACTACCACCACTCGTGGAAGCAGAAGGAGTGGCCATAGGAGATTTGGACTTGGACCTAGTGTACTCCGGAATCTCCACTCCACGAATGAGAGAGGGAACCATCCTCTTCCCTTTGACCACGGGATAGGAATCCATGATCTCAACCCCAACCTTGTGATTGATGAAACTCTGAATCAGTGGACCATAAGCAGGCTTCCTCTTCTCACAGATCCCAAGGCACACCTCACGGTAAATGAAATCCATCACGTCAATCTTCCTCTGGTTCTGAGGCCTAGTGATGAACATGAGGTTCACCATGTAAGCCCTGATGGCAGACTTATCACCATCCTTGACCATAACGGTGTTGCGGAAGATCTTGGACAACATATTGTAGTAGGGATACATAGCAGAGTTGAAGGGCAGAGTCTTGCCCTGAGCATCAGGAGGATAGCAGAAAGCCAGGCTAGAGTTGTCAAACTCATAATTTTCATGGATTTTGAAACCATGATTAGCATAAGTGAAGGTCCACCTGTATCCAAGAGCCTCAGCCCACTCACCCAAATTGCTAGTGATCTTCTGGTCCCCAATCATCCAAGTCACGGTACGAGAGGCATCACCATGGGCATGGAAAGTGCAGTAGAACTGGGCAATCAAGTCCGGGCAATACTCACACTCAATGTCTAGCAGAGGAATCAGACCCATCTTTGTAAGGAAACCATGCACATGACGGAGATCACTATATTTGTGCTGGTTATAGAAATCCATGTCAATTTGGGACTGCTTGCAGACAAGAGGACAAGCAACTGAGTAGAACTCATCCCAACACTTCAGTTGGAGGTTGGTCCAGAAACGAGGATCATCACAGGTAGTGTCACGGAAGCGGTAAGGATTCTTCCTCTTGATATGCTTCCACTGAGGGATAGAGCAACCAGCAAGGTCCAGTGTGGGAACCCTCTCCTCCTGATCATCACGGTTACCACCCCCATGAGCTGTGCACCCCTGACGGGACGCGCACCCCTTCCAGCCAACTGCTTCCTCTTGGTACCCGGTTTTGAGCTGTCACCTGTGAATAGAGGACATAGGAACAACAGAAGATAAGTGCATGTGCCAAACGGTAACAAAAGTAACTCTAATGGTTTGAAACAGTGCAAATTATCATAATTTCTGGCAGCATTCGGACAGATTCCGGAGGCCCGGAATTTTCCGGCTGAGCCCGGAAAAATCCGACTGGGTCGGACTGGTCCGGATTGAATCTGGGCTCCTCGATCTGACTCGAGAAAATGCCCAAAAACTCGAAATTTTGACTTAAAACTGTTCCAAACAATTAGGGTACCGAAGGGATGATCCTAGAGGTGTTCTAAGTGCTGGAAAAACATGGGATTGGCACGAGATATGAGATGGATCTAAGTCTAGATTGTGATGTGGTAAGACTAGATCTACGAATCCATGGCATCTAGGTACGGATTGGCATGATGAACATGTTGATAGAACTTGGATCTAGATCAAACCCTAGGTGAGATTTCATCTAGAACCAAAAACAACCAACAAAAACGAAAAAGGAGAGATGCCGAACACAATACCTTCCATGGGGAAGTCCTTGACCGAAGGAAGTTTCAAACAATCCTCCCTAGGGGCAACAGGGACGAAAACTATGGATTTTGGTGGCTAGGGCACGGGAGGGGTGGAAAGAGTGGAAAGAAAACTACCTCCCGTGCGTGTGGGGGTATTTATAAGGAAAACTGTCTCGTCCGGAATGGCCCGTAAAAAACCGGCTGCCGGAATATTCCGGACCCAATCCGACCTACTCGGAAAAATCCGGGCTTGGTCCGGAATGAATCCAGGACAGGCTAGAAAAGGCCAAACCATTCCAAAAAGACAGTATTGACAAGCTGGGAAAGATGTGCTGATGTGTGGAGTAAGGCATATGCATAGATGAACATGAGAGAGGACAAATAGAGCAAAACACAAGGGGTTAGGTTTCCTAGTCTTACTTCTCGGGGAAAAACAAACAGGATCGAAATAGCGACGAGAAGTAGTATTTGGAAGGATAACACAATAAACCACAAGATATCCAACTAAGAACCAACTCTTCAACCGAGAAGAGGTTGGTGGCCTAATCCACCATGTAAGAGTTCATGGTATGCAACCGCGAAGATATATCTTGGGGGCATTGCCAATACTCAACATTGAAGCTCACAATTCAACATTAGAAATAGAGAGATAACAATGATTTTTTTTTGCTTTGGGCATAATGGGGGGAGGGAGAATCCAATGTGTTAGGATAACACTCCCCCTATGCCCATGCCTACACCTAAGGTCAAATACGTTTCATCTATAGGGGTGTGTGCAAGATCTTCAAGTCAAACTCCTAGAATCAATCACATTTAGTTCATTCCTCAAGAACAAGAATCTTGCATCATCAAGTGGCTTCGTGAAAATATCCGCAAGATTGTCCTTGGTGGGCACATAGGATAGTGCAATGTCTCCTCTTGCCACATGGTCACGGATGAAATGGTGGCGGATCTCAATGTGTTTGGTCCTTGTATGTTGCACCGGATTGTATGCAATTTTGATGGCACTTTCATTGTCACACAAAAGAGGCACCTTGTCCAAATGAACTCCATATTCCTTGAGAGTTTGCCTCATCCATAACAATTGAGTGCATGCACTTGCGGCGGCAACATACTCGGCTTCGGCGGTGGAGAGAGATATGCAATTTTGCTTCTTGGAGGACCAACTCACTAGGGACCTACCAAGAAATTGGCAAGCCCCGGAAGTAGACTTCCTATCATCTTGATCACCCGCCCAATCAGAATCCGTATATCCATTGAGAGAAAATTGTGCCCCCTTTGGGTACCACAAACCAAATCTTGGGGTATGAACCAAATAACGAAAGATCCTATGGACCGCCATCAAATGGCTATCCTTAGGAGGCGCTTGATACCTTGCACACACACCTACACTAAAAACGATATCGTGCCTAGATGCACAAAGATAGAGCAAAGAACCAATCATAGAACGATAAAGCTTTTGATCCACATCCTTACTCCCTTTTGGATTACGAGATAGGTGACACTTGACTTGCATAGGAGATGTCTTGATCTTAGCATCTTGGAAATTAAACCTCTTGATCATATCTTGGGTATACTTGGCTTGAGAAATGAAAGTCCCACGGGCCAATTGCTTGATCTTAAAGCCAAGGAAGAATTTAAGCTTTCCCATCATAGACATCTCGAACCTGTCAGTCATAAGCTTAGAGAACTCATTATTGAAAGCTTGGTTAGTTGAGCCAAAGATGATATCGTCCACATATAGTTGGCATATGAGAAGTTCTCCCTTTACTCTCTTGGTGAAGAGAGTGGGGTAAATCTTCCCAACTTCGAAACCACGATCATCTAACAACTCCCTAAGGTGCTCATACCAAGCACGAGGTGCTTGTTTGAGACCATAGAGAGCCTTGTCAAGTTTGTAAACGTGGTTAGGAAAGTTGAGATTCTCGAACCCCGGAGGTTGCTTAACATATACCTCCTCTTTTAGTGGACCATTTAAGAAAGCACTTTTCACATCCATTTGTTGCAATTTGAAATTATGAGAGGATTCATAAGCAAGGAGGATACGGATAGACTCAAGGTGAGCCACGGGTGCGTAGGTTTCATCAAAGTCAATGCCTGCAACTTGAGTGTAACCTTGAGCAACCAATCTTGCCTTGTTCCTAATGACAATGCCATGCTCATCTTGCTTGTTCTTGAAAATCCACTTAGTGCCAATAACATTGTGGCCTCTTTGGGCTTCTCAACCAATTTCCAAACTTTGTTGCGCTCAAAGTTATTGAGCTCATCATGCATAGCTTCAACCCAATCGGAGTCCTCAAGAGCTTCATATACTTTCTTCGGTACCACCATAGAGATATGAGCTTGATGTTCACAAAAGTGTGTCAATTGCTTTCTTGTGGATCTTATAGTTTGAACATCCTCCAAGATCTTGTTGTCTTGGGCATCAATATGCTTCAAAGATCTTCTTATCCTTTTGATGCGATGGGCTTCGATCTCCTCATTATTGCGAGGAGGGATCACTTGATCATCTTGATCATTTCGGTCGCCATCTTGACCAATTTGGCCTTGATCATCATCATCATCATCAAAAACATCTTCAACACTTGCTTCAACTTGAGGAGAGGATGAAGAGGATGGTTGATCTTGGCCTTGACCTTGACTCGCATTAGTGAGAGGAGTGGGTATGACTTGCGGAGTCACTTGATCAATGAGAGGAGGGTCTTGAACATGTTCTTGGTTAGGTGTTATAGTTGGCTCCTTGGCTTGTTCTTCTATTGTAGAGGAGGGATCCACTTGAGTAGAGCATAGTCCTTCTCGAGTCGCCATAAGGTGTCCCTCGATGGGGCGGAAAAATCCCACACCCATCCTTCCTATGGCTTCTTGAGGTATTTCAACATCTACATTAGAAACATGGAATTGCGCCACTTGGGAGCCATCATTTTCTTCGAAAACCACACTACAGGATTCTATGACAATCCGTGAGGCTTTGTCATAGACTCTATAAGTGTGGGATTCGGCACCGTAACCAACAAAGATACCCTCAATAGTTTTGGATTGAAATTTAGACAACCTAATACCCTTGATCAAATAAAAGCACTTACAACCGAATACACGGAAGTAGGAGACATTGGGCTTGTTGCCGGTGAGGATTTCATATGGGGTCTTGTCCAAGCCTTTGCGGATGTAGAGGCGGTTGGAGGAGTGGCATGCGGTGGATATGGCCTCGTCCTATAAATATTGGGGAGAAGAGTACTCCGCCAACATGGTCCTTGCCATATCCAAGAGGGTGCGATTCTTACTTTCGGCAACACCATTTTGTTGAGGAGTGTAAGTGGCGGAGTATTGATGACGAATGCCTTCTTCACTAATGAATTCATTCAATGTATAGTTCTTGAACTCCGAGCCATTATCACTCCTAATAGCCATGATTTGCACATTGTGTTGACGTTGCACTTAGTTGGAGAAGTCGATGATGGTTTGTTGAGTTTCACTCTTGCACTTGAAGAAATAAACCCAAGTGTATCTTGAATAATCATCGACAATCACCAAGCAATACTTCTTGCCACCAAGACTTGCCTCGGGCATGGCACCAAAGAGATCAACATGGAGAAGCTCCAAGATCCTCTTTGATGAGATAATGGTCTTGGCCTTGTGCACGATGTCATGCATCTTCCCTTCAACACACGACCTACAAACACGATCCTTTGCAAAGGAAACATTTTCTTTTAGTCCGACAATAAGGCCACCTTTGTGAAGACTTTGCAAAGTTCTCATGTTGACATGGGATAGGCGGCGATGCCACAACCATCCCAAGTCCGCCTTCCCGAAAAGAAACATTGCTTGAGAGTTGGTTGACTTCGAAAAGTCCACCACGAACAACTCATTTTTAACATGTCCCACGTGAGCGACGTCAAGAGTCTTGCTCCTTAAAAGGACCACAATATCACCATCGAAAAAGACGGAAAAACCCATATTTCCAAGAGAGCGGACGGAAATTAAATTGTAACCAAGGGATTCGACAAGCATGACGTTCACGATAGTTATATCGGGAGCCACCACAACCTTGCCGAACCCAGATACCTTAGACTTGGACGAGTCTCCATAAGTGACGGTTGCTTGGATGTAATTTGGTCGCAACTCCGTCACAATCTCTTTGCTTCCGGTCATATGATTAGTGCATCCACTATCGAGAATCCATTTAGTCCCACCGTAAGCATAGCCCTGCAAGAGATCATTGGCTAGAGTTAGGACCCGAGATGGGTCCCTTCATATTAGCAACAAGGGTCTTTGGAACCCAAATAGTATAGTCAATGAAACTCTCAACAGGACCAACATATTTAGCTTGCACAACACCATAATAATCAACATATAATAAATGGTGAGGATTGTTAGTTCCCGCGGATGTGCTACGAGTAGTGTTGTCCCTCATGACACTACTACTCGAAACAATGTTGTTAGCTTGAGCGGGTGTGCTAGGAGTAGTGTTATCCCTAATGACAACACCACTCGAAGCACCATTGTTGGTCTTCTTCTTGCTCTTCTTCTTCTTGTTCTTCTTCTTGGCTACATAGCCTAGACCTTGCTTGCCCACTTGTTGCCTTGGTGCACTCAATTGTGGTCTTGCAATGACCGCATTAGAGTTAGGGGCAACCACTTGTGGGGAAGGGGTCACAAACTTCACAACTTGTGGGTCTTTACCCTTGAGCCTTGCTAGCTCATTCTTCAACCTAGCATTTTCCTCAATAATATTTGCATGATCACAAGAAGAAGTAGAGGTGATAGTATTGTTAGTTTGATTAAGTTGAGTATGAAGTTGTTCATGCAACTCTTTGAGGGATGAGTGTTGGCTTTCCAAAGCTTTGTGAGCCTCGGTTAGCTTTTCAAACTCCTCGCTTAGTTTACCATGACCAACCCCAAACTCGACCTTATCCTTTTTAGCCTTTTTATATTTAGCAATAGCAAGATCATGTTCCTTAGTGATGTTTGAGACAAGTTCATTATGAGTTAATTCAATAGATTCAAGTTCATCCTCTAGAGAAACTCTACCATCATGCTCTTCCTCAAGAGTCATAGAGAGAGATGTAATTTCATCCGCATACCTTCTCTCAACCTCACCTTTCTTCTCAAGAGCATCTTGGGCCTCTCCCAATTGCCTCATGAGATACTCAACGTACTTCTTGGTCTCCCCTTGCATGTTAGACATAAAGAGGTCCAAGGAGACCCTTTCTTCTTCTCTAAGACTAGCAAGATGTTCTAGTTCACTAGGGGTCTTAGAGTTGGGGGAAAGTGATACCTCTGTGGCCTTAGCCATGAAGCACTTGGCATTACGTTGAGGGAGATCGTCATTGGGGGATTCGAAGAGGGATGAAGATGGTGGAGTAGAAGCAATAGCTAGAGCGGCCACTTCACTTGTGGTTTCTTCTTCTTCATCACTCCCGGAATCATACTCCTCTTGAGTCAAGAGCACAAACTTGGTGGGGGACTTCTTGTTGAAAGGCTTCTTCTTGAAGTGAGGTTTCTTGTACTCAACCTTGGACTTGTCCTTGCGAATGAGCTTGCCACTATGGAGATCTCTATTCTCATAAGGGCACTCCACAATGAAGTGATGCTTATCTTGACAATTGAAGCAAGACCTCACTTTTTGAGCTCCATCATTTACATAGCGAGACCTTGTCTTCTCCTCAACAAATCTCTTGCCCTTGGGAGGATTGCTCCAAAACTTTTGCACGGTGAGAGCAATGAGATCCTTTAGAACGGGATCATAGTCTTGTTCCTTCAAAGGAGGCAATACCTCATCTCCATCTTCTTCATTCTCAACCTCTCTTGACAAAGTCTTGGCCTTCAAAGCAACGGATGCTCCTTGGTGCATCCCAATGGCCCTATCACGGTTGTCAAGAGCATTCTTGGTTTGCACCTTGTAGGAACACAATTATTGACTCACTTGAGTTGAGGTCATGGAGGAAAAATCATGTCTTCCTTGAATGCTCTTCAAGTCCGTGCCCTCAAATGACATAACGGCAATCATGTACTTTCTCTTGATCCAAGCATCGTCAATATACTTGGCACCCGCAGTAGAGAAGGCGGTGGCAAGAGTTTTGAGTCTTCGATACATGTCAACATGATCTTCTCCATCACGCATGAAAAATCCTTCGGCCTCATTGGTCAAGGCGTCATACCGATTTCTTTGCATGCTCTCATTCCCAACGAACATGATGACTAGTGCATCCCATGTTTCTTTGGCGGTGGAGAAATGTTGAAGATGCGGCATGTGGTTGGGACCCACGGCTTGTTGAAGAATGGACAAGGCAGTGTAGTTGAGTTGGCAATCTACGACTTCTCTTCTTGTGAGATTCTTGGGATCAAATGGCTTGTATCCGTCACGAGTGATCCTCCAAAGATATATACAAGAAGAGTTCAAGTGAGTCTCCATGTAGTATTGCCATTCACGAAAAGAAAAAGCATCAATTTTAGGTGGATCTCCTCTAGGGATTATATGGGTACGAGGAACGGGAGGATCGGGAGAATAACTTCTGGGAACGGCATGAAATCCTCCACCTCCTTCCGTACCCGACTTAGCAGATTGTTCGACGGAAGCATTTTTATGTGGATCACCATCTACCCCTTTCTTGGCACCCTCCGGTTCTTCCGGAAGAGATGATTCGACTACCTCCGGTGCTTTGGCTTTGAGGAGTTGTGCCATGAGTTGACGCAACTCATCAAATTTGGTGTCTATGGACGAGGTCAATGAATTTCTCAAAGCATTGAGATCATCCATGGTCACATTGCCAACGGACGGAGCGTCAACCAAATCATCTCCCATACTTAAACTCTTAGGCGGTTAAGCCTGATAGAAGAGCCGAGGCTCTAATACCAATTGAAAGTAAAGTATGGGCACCTAGAGGGGGGGTGAATAGGTGCTACGATCAATTTTAATTTTTAACAAGGTTTAGGCTTAACACAAAGGTAAATTCTCTAGATAGTGCAACTAATGGTGAATTTACCTATATGGAAAGGCAAGAAATTAATGCAACTAGGACAAACACTTAATACAACAAGTACTACAATAAAAGCTACAAGTACGAGTAAGTAAAGAGGGAGGAACGAGGTAACCGATGGAAGCACACGGAGACACGATGTATTCCCGAGTTCCTCCTTTTTAGGGGAGTACGTCTCGTTGGAGGGGTGTGAGATCGCCACGAAGGCCTACTCAAAGCCACAAAGGCCTCACCCTATTCTCCGATGAACTTGCGCCACGAAGGCCTAGTTCACCTCTCACTATTGAACCCCTTTGAGGCGGGGATCGAATCCTTTACAAACACTTGGGGCACACACCCACAACTTAATTGGGGGCTCCCAACTCTTCTTGAATCACCACTAGTAACAAGAAGCCTAGGTTCTCCACATGAGGAAACCCTAGGCAAAGATCTCTCAAGTAAATGAGAGGGAAATGGAAAACCGGTTGGTGAAGATGTAGATCCGGTGGTCCTCCTTCAATCCTCAAACAATCAACAAGTTTGGGTGGAGGAGGAGGGAGATCTAGCTTGGTGGGTGAGCTCAATCAATGGAGTCTTCAATGCTGGTGGAGCTAACCCTTCGGGAAGAAAGAGAGGGGCTATTTATAGCCCCCACTCAAACTAGCCGTTTTTCTGCCCAAAATGCGACCAGCCCGGATTGCTCCGGATTTTTCCGGACTCCCGGATTCATCCGGACTGATTCCGGATTGCAACAGAGAAATTCACGTTGCAGTCGGAATCATCCGGACTGAGTCCGGATTGCAACAAAGAAAATCACGTTGCGGTCGGATTCGTCCGGACTTGATCCGGATCCCGGAATCACCCGGAATAATCCGGATTGCAACAGAGAAAAACGCGTTGCACTCGGACTCATCCGGACTGAATCCGGATTCCGGACCCCATCCGGAATAATCCGGATTGCACACTGAAAACCCTTTTCTGGCTCGGAAAAGTTCGTTGATCTTCGATTTCTTCACCATTTCTTTGACACCGTATACGTGCTGATTTAAGACCAAATCCTTTTACAAAGTAGCACATACGGTTAGTAACTTCTTCATGTTGTTAACAAACACACAAAACAGCAAGATATCGAGAATGCACTTTCAAAGGGTACCTGCTCCCAGCGCCAGGAGCCAGGTTCGCATCAGCAGGAGCGGTTGGAGTAAAGTCCTTCACGAAGACGCTGACGACATCCTTCACGCGGGCTGAAAGAGAAGCAGCAAGCTTGCGAGGAACCTCCCCTGTTAGAGTGCTCAACTTGAAGTCCAGCTGGACCATCAAGATGCGGGAGAACAAGTGCATCGCAGCCTCCGCGAGGAGCTGGCGGCACTCCGCATCAAGAATCGCGTCCACGCTTTGGGCGTCCCCCTGCAGCGAATCTACAAGCCCGGCGAAGAAGTGAAGGCCGCATACGGCGTCGTACCTGCCAGGGGGAGAGGGAAGCTCGAGGTACAATCGCTCTCTCACCTCACGAGCATCACGGAAGACGTGCTGGAACGTCTCCTCCAGCTGGCGTTGAAGCTCCAGTGCTGGTGCAACCAACTCCTCCCGCTCAGGCACCCCCTCGGCGAGAGGAGCCAGCTGCTCTCACAGAGCGAACAGGTCCGAGTGGAACCTCGCGGATTCAGCGACGACGCATTCCCTCGCACCCTGCTCCTCGACGAGCTGCGCACGGAGCTGACCAAGCATTGTCGTGAGCCTCTCGACCTCCACAAGCAGTACCTGCTCGCCCTCAGCAGGGACCTCCTCCAACGCCTGCTTACCGCCCAAGTCCGCCTCGAGCTCCTTGCGGTACGCCTCGCACCCGACCTGGATCTCTTGCTCCACTTGCTTCCTTTGTTGCTTCTCTTCCTCTTTCAGGTTGATCTCCAGCTTCTCGAGGCGCTCGCGCTCCTCTCTAACCTCGCCCACGAGGCGGTTAGCTTCCGCCTCATGTTTTCCGACGTTCTGCTCAAGGGCGCGAGCCTTGTCCTCCCTGAGGGAGTCGGAGGACTCGCGGGACGATACACTAGGTCCTTTCCTAGATGCTACAATTGCTAGATCTAAACAAATTGAAAACAATGAAATTCCTGTTGAAAATGTTGGTACACTTGTTAATTCACATGAGTATAGAGAAATTCCTAGTGATGATCTTTAGGAAACCTATATTGAACTTAATGATGACTTTATTGAAAAAGTTCAAGCTACTACTAGTCCAAGTGCTCTTAAGAGTCTTCTTGCAAGACATGCTGTTAAATATAAATCTTCTCTTGATGCTAGGTTTGCTACATCTCCCATATACATTAAAGATAAGGATTATGATTTATCTCTTGATTTATCTTACATATCTATTGTTGAGAAATAACCTTTTTGTGGGACTGAAAGTAAAACTGTTATGGAACACATGAATGAACTTTCATCTTTGAGTAGTTTATTCTCTGATTATATTAAGAAACACATTTACTTTGTTACTAAGATCTTCCCTTTCTAATTGAAAGATGAAGCTAAAACTTGGTTTAATAAATTGCCACCTGGATCTATTGATAGTCCTATGGGTTTGGTTAATGCTATCTTTCAAAAATATTTTATTCCTAGTGCTCAACATGCTTCTTTGTAGAATATCTTTAACTTTAAGAAAATTGAAGGAGAAAAAATGCCTGAATCTTGGTCAAGGTTGTTCTGTAATAATAGCTAGCCCTGGAAATCCATTACCTAAAAATGAGCTCTTAGATATATTTTATAATGGACTAACTGTTGAATCTAGGACATACCTGGATAGTTGTGCTGGTTGCGTTTTAAGGAAAATAACTCCAAAAGAACCTGAGGAATTAGGCTAATATAGCCAAAAATCATGATGATTGGACTATACCCGAGCCAACACCAACACCAGAACCAACACCTACACCAACACCCAAGAAGAAGGGAATGATTGAATTAAATGATGAAGTGATGAGGGAAGCCAAGAAATCTCTTAAAGAGAGGGGTATTAAATCTGAAGATGTGAAGAATTTACTACCTCTAGAAGAATTATATAAGACAATTCCTAACCCATCCATTGTTGAGGTACACTCCCTCCAGTATTTTGACAATAGAGATATTCCCTATTCTAAACCACCTGATCAATGCTTAGATGAATTTGATAATTATGTTGTTAAGCAACATAATTTTAATACGAGAATGCAGAATCATCTAATGGAAAACTCTAGAGCTATTGATATTTTGCATGGTATTATTGAGAGAACCTCTAATGATGTTAATATGCTTGTTAAACACTTTCATATGGTTCAAACTCAAATTGATCAACTTACTAAAGTGAAAAAATATTTGCTAGCTAATGCTTCTAGAGAAAAACATGTTTGTAAAATAATTACTAGAAGTGGTATTTCTACTCAGGATCCCTTATATCCCGAAGGATATTCTAAAAGAATTGTACAAGATTCTCAACAACATAAAAGCAATAGTTCTCCTTCTAAGAAAAAGAAGAAGAAACATAAAACTGTTGTAGAATCTCCTGAACCTACTAAAGTTCCTAATACTACATCTATTTCTAATGCTGAAACTAAGAGTGGTAATGATAAAAGTTATGCTTGTGATAAGGAAGAAACTGAAATTGAACCTGATAAGAAAACTAAAACTGCAAAGTATACCAAGGAGGATTTCATTGCTAATAAACATGGTAAAGAAAGAGAACCTTGGGTGCAAAAACCAATGCATTTTTCTAATAAGAAACATAAATCAAAGGAATAATAACATTATAATAAATTCTGTGAGTGGATGAAACCTTTGTTTTTGCAAATTCCTTTGACTGATGCTATTAAATTGCCTCCTTATTCGATATATATGAAAGATATCGTCTCTAACAAAAGGAAAATTCCTAATGAGGAAAATTTACTATGCTTGCTAATTAATCTTTTAATGGTAAGGTTCCAAAGAAGCTTGGAGATCCTGGTATTCCTACCATTCCTTGTTTCATGGAAAATAATTATGTTTGAACTGCTTTATGTGACTTGGGAGCAAGAGTTAGTGTTATGCCTTTTTCTCTTTATAAGATACTCTCTTTGGAAAAATTGATACAGACTGATAATCCTTGCAAATGGCTGATAAATCTACTCCTATTCCTGTTGGTATATGTGAGAATGTTCATGTTCAAGTGGCTACTAGTTGTTTGATAGTAACTGACTTTGTTGTGTTGGAAATGCGTGAAGATGATAATATGTCTATTATTCTTGGGAGACCTTTTCTTAACACTGCAGGGGATGCTATTGATTGCAACCAAGGAAAAGTAACTTTTAATGTCAATGATAAAGAGCACACAGTTTATTTCCCCAAGAAGATTGATAGGAAATATGGTCTAAATTAAATTGAAAATATTGAGACCATCAAGATTGGAGAATTCTATTGTTGTATCCCAATGCCAACAAAAGAATATGAAATTGTTAGGATTGGTACTATGTCTATTAAAGTTGAGGTAACATAATCATTTAGTGATATACAAAGCTGTTCTCCATAAAAATCGTTTTGGTAACAAGACTTGATCAAGCTTGTTAACAAAGTGATTTGAAATGAAGGAAACAATGTTTTCACTTTGTTTTCACATGCCCACCTTTTTTTCACCATGCTACACATGTTCCCATCATTCATACTTTTGTTTTCACCATCCATACTTTTGTTTTCATGGTGATTGCTTTTGCTTTCACCATGTTATGCATGTTTTCATCACCCATAACTTTGTTTTGACCACGTCCACCTTTGTTTTCACTGGGTATTCACACATAAGAGTGTCTTAGAACCCATGTAGAATTGGTTTTGGTTCTATTTTCCAGGTTTATAATTAATTATTAAATTCTAAAAATACCTCGAAAATAAAGTTTCTCGAAAACTTCCAGAAAAATTATAATAAATTTTTACGTAAAAAATGAGGCAGAGAGGCACCTTGGACACCCCAGGGGGACCGACCATGCAGACACACCATAGGGTGGCGCGGCCAACCCCTAGTGGCGCCATCACATGGTGTGGGCCCCCTAGCCCTCCACTTCCTCTCCTTCCTGCCAAACAATGCACTCTCTTACCCAAACTCAAAAATATCCCTGGAACCCGAGTTCTTGCTGTTCTTCCTCAAGATTTTTTGATCTCTTTGCTCAGCCCACCTTTGTTGCTGAAATTTGGTGCATTTACTCTTTGGTATGTGAGTCCTCCGATTATCCAAGTAGAATTTTGTTTAGTGGAGTATTTCTTGAGTATTTTGGTACTGCAGGTGACAGTTTATGTGAGTTTGCATGCTTGATTTGAGTTGAAATAATTTAGTTTTGATGGATGTATAGGTATCCCATAAGTCTCTATCATATATTTTCCTGAAATCAATTTTTGTTATGGTTGTTAAAAATTTCAGAAATGGATAACTTCAACTTTGGAGAATTTTTTTAAGAGTGATGCACCTAGAAGGACAAGGCCCTCACATTCAGCTACTCTGCTGAGACCTTCTTACAATGAGGATCTCATTGCATCGAGCATCGACGATGCGGGATACGATGGAATTGCTCATCCATCTAGTTTTCCTTACTATATATTTCTAAGTGGTGCAAGCATACTTGATGACTTCTTGCAGCTGGTTGATAGGGTTGGATTAACTAATTATATGAATGATGAAAGCCCTCAATATGCTATTCTAACAAAAACTTTTGTTGAGAGCTTTACCTTCCATAACTCTCAATATGAACCATTTGTTGCATTTAAAATCTATGGTAGACCCTTTTCCATGCTTTTGGAAGATTTTTGCAGGATCATTGGTATCAACACAACAGGGACAACAAGGAAGATTCTGGAATGACCCGCTGATTTGATGGAGCTCTATCGAGGAGTTACCAGTGATGATGCCCGCATAGCTCAGCGCGGCAAGATAAGGAACATTCAACTCCCCGCTATTTGATATTTCACTTATTATCTTGCTACTAGTGTCCTTGGTAGGGAAAACACTAGTAATATTTCGAACTATCATCTTGCTTTTCTTACTGCTGCACTTATCTGTAGCAATAAGTATAACCTTGGTTCTCTCATTGCTCGCTGCTTAGCTGCTAAAGGACCCATTTATGAGGGAATTATTGCTACGCGTGTATTAACTGCTCTAGGTCTTTCTATTGCTCCCAATGATGAATTGCTAGCTCCTTATAGACTTGATCTTTTTTCCATCAAGGCTCATCATTTTGTTACTGCTAACTCTATGCTGAACATCTAGTATATAGAGTTTTATTTACTGGCGGAGATGAAAGGGTAGTTACTTTGCCGCAGCTTGTTTTGTTCAAAGTTGACAGGTTGTCAGGGTCGCTCTCAAAGGGGGAGCTAGACGAGCAGCTGTGCTTGCTTGAATTCCATAAGCAACAAATGAGGTAGAATGCTCCCTCCGAGGACTACACCGTGCAGTACACCGGGGCGTCCTCGAGCTCATATCAGGAGGATGTCCCATCCTCGTCCCACTATGGGGGCGCCACTTCTTGGCCCGCTTGGGATTAATCTCCACTTAGGCCAAAATCCTAAGCTTGGGGGGAGGTATGTGGACATCACACTCATCTACATATCACGTTTCTGTCGGTTTCGCTTCTTTTCGTTTGTTTTTGTTTCTTTCGCTTCTTTTCGTTTCTTTCTATTGTTTTTGTTCATTTCGCTTGTTTTTGCCTCTCTCGTTTCCTTTTGTTTTTATTGTTTTGTTCTTTCTTTCCAAAACACAAAAAGACCAAAAATATTTCTGTTGTTTCTCTTTATTTGTTTCTTTAGTTTCTTTCATTGGTTTGCTTTGTTGTGTGTTTCAATTTAATATTCAAAAACCCAAAATGATGCTTCTTTGTTTGTTTGTTTTCCTTATGTTCATGTTTTAAATTCGAAAACCCAAATTTTGTTGTTGTTGTTCTTTGGTTTTGTAAAGTTGCTGCAGAGTTATTGGTCTTCCGTGTATCCGTTGGAGCTTGGTTATCATCTTATATCATTCGATCGACATAAGTGAAGAGCAATAATGACGAGTTACGACAATTCAAGTTGTGGTGAGAGGCTGGTATGAACTCTATTCGTTTTCATTTTTGTACATATACGCATCCATGTGGACGTGCTTAGTTTGTTCGTGTAAGGTGTATGTTATTTAATGGACGCTTAGTAATTCGTGTTCTCTCATGTTTAGTTCCAACTTACTGATATTAAATAGTATGTCGTATGGACGCTTAGTAATTCGTGTTCTCTCATGTTTAGTTCCAACTTACTGATATTAAATAGTATGTCGTATAAATGTTTGCTTGCATTGTTTTATTCATAGAAGGGTATGACATTGTGGTATCTCCCTCTGAATGTTTCGCTTGAATCGACTTGGCACATGCTCACGCATGCATAAGACTGGAAATTAAAATTCAATCAAGCCTCAATGATTTATTTTGACTTAAAGTATTTTATCACTTTTATGTCCCCATTAATTTTATTTCGTCGCAAGGATGTTTATGACAGTTATTGCTCTCTTGATTGATGCTCCCAGTCTATTGCTAGCCTTCACCTGTACTGAGTATGAGCTCTAGTCGTGCATCCAACTCCCAAAAACCAAAGTTCGTCAAATGTGTCCACCATACCTACCTATACGTGGTATTTCACCACCACTCCAAGTAAATTTGCATGTGCTACCTTTAAAACTTTCAAAATACTTCTCGTTTTGTAACATTGTTTTAGCTCATGAGATAGTAGTAGTTGGGTTTGTTGTCTTCCATGCTATTTAAGTACCCTGACTTGCATGCTTCATATGGTCGTCACAAATTTTGCAAAGAGCTGGTTAGACCATTATAACATAAAAAGCTAAACAACTAAATAGACACTCCTCTAGGGTATGAGATTGTTGCCAGGCAGTCGAGGATTCGGTTAACCATGGTTTGCGAAAGCGAGGTGGGGAGATGTGTCATACTATATAACGAGCATGTTATAAATGCTTAATATAAATATTTCGGAACCGTTCTCAACCTGTTTAGTATGGAAGATAACAATGACTCTATTACCATTTGTTAACATGAACAACCACCTCTAAAAATCATTTTAGATCTGTTTTCAATAAAATAAAAATCTCTAGCACATGTTAATCCCTGCTTCCCTCTGCGAAGGGCCTTTATTTTACTTTTATGTTGAGTCTTCATCTTCTCACTTTACATACTTTCTTAAGAGCATAGCTGTCGTTCTTAGTGTAATGTGCTTGTACCAGGATACAGTTAATTGTGGTATAAATTTGATGCTTTTATCTTTGATATCTTTACTTCTAGTCTTCACTTGAACTTAACAGGTGCCCTGGAATTTATGTTTTGCTCCACTATTAAGGGAAAGCGAGTACACTTTATCATAACCTATTATGAACATTGCAATCTTGTAAATTGATATATTTCATGTTGCGTTTATTAGTGTGTTGAAATTTCTTCATGGTTTGCATAACTATTAGGTAACTTTATTTTTCATACTTCTTATTATGAATTGCCTAAGCACCTGATCATATAATGAGAATATTTACATCATATGAAACAAATGTGTTCATAGAAGTTCTTTTATCACACTCAGTTGTTAACTGAATTGCTTGAGGACAAGCAATAAGCTAAGCTTGGGGGGAGTTGATACGTCCAAAACGTATCTCCTTTTCCGAACACTTTTGCTATTGTTTTCTTCTAAACTTGTGGTTTATCAATGGGCTCATGCCTCCCTTTTACTCACGCTCGAGTGAAAGAAACTTAACGGGTGGGGGATGTGCTATTGCCATTAGGGAGAAAAAAAAACAATGTTTACATTGTTTACCTTACACACATTGCTTATGCGATTATCTATTGCTTGCAACTTAAAACCCAAGGTTTGCTCGGATGACATTCTAAGGGTGGATTATTAGTCATAGATGTAGTTGGATAACGGTCTATAAGTCTTGTTGTACTGCCGCATGAATCACATAGTAATCATCATGTCATGCATATGCACTACGGTGCAGCCTTTATATCTGCCAATTGCCAAGCTGTAATTTGTTTACCCAACATGCTATCTATATTTTATGGAGAGACACCACTACTTAACTGTGGGCCCCGGTCCATTTTCCTTACACTGATAATACAACCACTGCAATCACTGTTTTCATACTGTTACTACTGTTTTCCTACTGCCATCATTGTTCTGTTTTCATCTACTGCAAACAAGTACTGTTTTCCACACCATATGTTTAACCTCTTTGTTTTCAGCAAAACCGGTGAGATTGACAGACTCATTTCTTCATTGGGGAAAAGTGATTTGATTGTGTTGTGTAGGTTCCACGTTGCTGCTAAACCGGTGGTGCGCCCTGTCAATATCAACTGTATCAACCTTTGGAAGTGATTTCTTTATCCTACTGGTCGATTCAACCTTGGTTTCTTTCTGAGGGAAACTTGCTGCTGTGCTCTTCATACCTTCCTCTTGGGATTCCCAACAAGTGCAAGATCTGCACCATCACCTATGTGATACGATATAAAGTATGCAACGGAAGAAATATGTAAAGCACAAGATAAACCACAAGTGTAAACAAGGAGACAAGGATATGTTTCCCGTAGTTCCTCCCCAAGGGAAGTACGTCTATGTTGGAGACGTGTGGATCCACATAGGCGCTCCAATAGAAAGGATGTGCACACCTTATTCAACTTGATCTTCTCCGGTGAGGGAGATTCTTGTTTCCACTATGTGGTCGACTTGAAGGCGTCGACCAAACCTTTACACAAGATTGAGGCGAATCCACAAGATGGATGGAGTCTCTCAACGATCTAAAGCTTCTTGCAACAAGGTGGAAGCTCCAAGCATAATGGATTCTACTAGGGTTTCAAGGCCCCAAATAGATTTTTAGATCTAGTAGGATTTGGTGGATGGATTTGCAATATCTTTGGCGGAATCACAGATTTAGCTCTCCTCAAGCATTCCACAAAATATGGTGTCGGGGTGGATGGAGTGGGAGATCTAGTATGTTGAAGCTCGCATTAATGGAGAAGAGAGAGTATAAGCGAAGCTTAGAATTGAATGAGGAAGAAGGTCCTATTTGAAGCTCCCTTGAAATCTGGCCGTTGGAGGGGAATCCCGCACGGACGGAATTCCGGTATTCTACCGGAACTTCCGGGCCAGCGGGGAATCTCTCTAGTATTCTCCCATCTTCTTTTTCAGGAACAGAACCCACACTGCCCGAACTTCCGGAAACTTGGCGGAACTTCCGCGGGGCTGGAACTACTGGATGAACTGCCGGCCCAACTTCCACCCCAGAAAATCCGATTCTAGTACCTGGGGGGAAAACCTGGAAGTAGGCTCGGAGCTTTGAGCGGAACTTCCGGAAGCCGGAACTTCCGGATAAGGATCTGTAGCTACTTCTGCTCCACAAAACCCAATTCCAGTACCTAGAAGAAAATCCCAGAATTAGGGGTGGAACTTCTACTAGATCAACAAGAACTCCCGCCACCTGAAGCTTTGCCAGGAAAACCTCTTGAAACTTCACATGATAAAAACATGTATCGAGTTGCATCAATCACTAAAACTAATAGGGAGGCAGATGCACTTTCAATCTCTCCCTTTTGATGGATTGATGACAACAATGATACATGGAGTTAAGGGCTTAAGAAAGAGCGGAGCTCCCCCTAGTTGTGTGCATCTTTTGGGCGTTTGAAAGCTTAAAGACCCGCCCACCTAAAGAGAAGCTCCCCTTAACCTTTTATGACCCATACACGAGATAAGAGGACACAAGGAATGATAAATATACGGTACATAACAAGTTGCAACCCAATAAGTTTCAAACAAACGACAGAGGTCCAAAATAAACACAAAGACACAAGTTATAAGAGCAAACGAAAATAGAGAACTTGTGACTCCACCCTTGCAACAACTCGAGAAAGCCTAGTAGATCATTTCTCCCCCTTTGGCATCAAGACACCAAAAAGGGAGGAATGCGATGCTAGAGTCCCTATGGAGGATTACTCTGCCCCATGGTGAACTGGAGTGCGTGGGGGTTCCTCGCGCTGAGCGCTTCTTTAGATCCCAGAGGAGACAGGGAAGATCCATCTTGCGCAAAATGGCCTTCTGACGAGACATGATCATCATAGAGGCGGTCCTGAATATAAAGCTGGAGAAAAAAAAGTCTTGCGTAATTTGAGCTGGACCTTCTTGAACCATCCAGAAGCCATAGCAGCAGGAGGAGGAGGACCACGAGCACTAACAGAAGAGAAAACCACTTGAGGATTCTTGACATGGAACCTCTTGACAAGATGCTCAGTGAGTTCCGTGGAGAGGTCAATCTGAGCACCATTCTTTGCCTCGCTCCAACGAGCACATATAAGCTTCATGATGTAAGGAGAAAAGAGAGGAGCACACTGACAATCAATGATAGAAAGATAGAGCTCCTCAACTATGAACTTCACAACATCATGCTTATCATTCAAACCTTGTTTCTCCTTGGTCTAGAATAGGAGATCAACATTAAACCCATGAACTTCATCCTAGTTTCCTTACCGAGGAATGGGTTCTCGCGGTAGATGCGGTGCATAATTTCATAGAGGGGAAGGAGATCACCAATCTGCCCAGGGGTTCAATCTTTAACATTGATATCTGTAAGCTCCTCGTAAGCATAGAGCGCCCAGTTCCAGGACAAGTCCAGCCACCAAGAGAGTAGCCCAAAGCCTCTCTAAACTAGTCAAGTGTAGCCTCGAGAGGAGTGCCCTTGGTCATCCAGCGAATTTTGTTTGCGGTGTCAATGTGGACAGTGGAGAAGAACAGAAGAATGAAGAACTCACCAAACCAACAGTTGAGGTCCATAAGAGGAATTAGACCATACTCTTCACAAAGGGAGTGATGCTCAGTAACTCGAGTCTTCATACTCAGGTAGACCTTGTTGTACACCCGTTCTTGATCATTGTTGTAGAAGAATGTATTGACCACATCCACAACACGATCTTGATCATAAGGATTCTTGTCACGCTATTGCTTATAGAGATGGGGCCTCTAGTTGTTGAAACAGAGAATCGGAGGAGGCTTTGAAGCAACAGACTTCTTGATAGCCCTACCAGTCCCTGGAGGCTTTTTCTTTTTCTCAAGAGCCTTCTGTCTAGTAGTCTTGGCAGTGGGCATGACATCGGACTTCCTCAATGCCTTCTTCAACGGTGGTGTGCTGCTTTTTGCGAGAATAAGATGCACCCGGTCCACCCAAACCTATGAATGAACATAGAATATAGAGGGAACTAAGATAAGGGCACAAGATATGACAATATGGCATAAGGAAAGCATGGTATAACAAGGTAATATGCAACAAAAATTAATCAGGAAGCGGAAGTTCCGGTGAAGAACCGGAAGTTCCGCCACGGGAAAAACTAAAAACTAGCGGGAATCTAACAGATCTGCGAGTTTAAACGGAAGTTCCAGGTGTAGCCCGAACTTTCGACCCCTGAGCGGAACAAAAACAGTCCTACACGCACGAGTACCCAGATCCTAGATTAACGTTTGAGTGCAATTACCAATATGTACCAAACTCCTAGAGAGGCAACATCCGCCATGGGGTTAAACAAGCCTAAACCAAGAGTACCAATCCCATGAGAAAGAACTACAGTTGCAACGAGAAAAACCCTAGAGAAATAAGGGAAGGGAATAGGTACCCCAGGCCGTAGAGGATGGATGGAGGAAGCCCTCCCCTGGGACATATTCGGTGAGGGGCAGAGAGGGGGCGGCGCACGGGCCGCCGGAGCTCCAGATAGGGCGGTTGCTGGGAGATGTGGGGAGTAAAAGGAGGGAGGAGAAAGGGGAGTGGAACAAGCCCTAACTCCTACCCCCACACATAAGCCTTGAACGAAAGTTCCGCACGCACGAAAGTTCCGTTGCACCGCCGGAAGTTCTGCCCGGGGGGGGGGGGGGGGTGAGCTGGAAAACTAGAGACCGAGCGACCGAAAGTTCCAGTTCGGGCCAGAAGTTCCGCTCACAGGGAAATTCGAGGAATGTTCCCAGGGGACGGAAGTTCCGGTCTGAGTCCGGAAGTTTCGAAACTAGAGTTTTAGCAGGAATGTGAACAAAAATTTTAGCCCGTGCTCAGAATTTTCAGAGATGGGCTAAGGGGTAAGGGTTTTGGCTTGGGTTAGAGACGAAACTGACTAAGAGGAAAGAGAGAACCCAAGTTTTCAAGATCCAAAAATAAAACCAAATTAGGTTGTCTTTCCAAAAAAATGAATAAAAAGAAATACCAAATAAAAGCCAACTCCTCAAATGAGAAGGTCGGTTGCTGTAGCCACCATATTTGAGTGTGTGCTTTGGCGCCACGAAAATATATCTTGGGCCCAAAAGCACTACTCACAATGAAGCACAATAAGTCACAAAATGACTAGATATGCATGTAAGTTTTATTTTCACATAATAAGGGGAGTGATTACTCATGAATTGGGTTATACTCCTCCTATGTCCATGCCTAAATAAAAACCAAATAAAACATAGAATGGAGGTACTTATGCAAGGTATGAAGTGAAGTTAGACGAATCTATGACATTTAGTTCATTACTCAAAGATCGAAATATTGGTTCATCAAGGGCCTCCGTGAAGATATCTGCAAGTTGATCCTTGGTTGACACATATGAGAGATCAATATCACCCTTCTCAACATGATCCCGAATAAAATGACGAAAATATCAATGTGCTTTGTCTTGGAGTGGAAGAACGGGGTTGTAGGCGATCTTGATGGCACTTTCATTGTCACATAGAAGAGGCACTTTGTAAAAATTGACACCATAGGGTTGGACTCATACATATAAATTGAGCACAACAACTTGCCGTGGATATGTACTCGGCCTCGGTGGTGGAGAGAGCTATGAAATTTTTCTTCTTGGAAGGCCAACACACTAAGGAGCGGCCAAAAAATTAGAAACCCCCGGATGACGACTTTCTATCCATCTCTCTCCCGCATAATCCACATACGAATACCCAATGAGATGAAAGCTTGAACCCTTGGGATACCAAATACCAAAGTTTGGAGTGTGAACTAAATATCAAAATATTCGTTTAACTGATTCAAAATTACTTAGCCTCAGAGAGTCTTGAAACCTTGCACATTTACCAATACTATACATGATATCTAGTCTATATGCACAATGGTAAAGCAAAGAGCCAATCATGGAGCGGTATACCTTTTGATCTACCTCTTTACCATTAGGGTCGGGTTACAAGTCAAGGGTTGTCGACATGGGAGTCTTCATAGGTTTGGCATCATGATGTTGAACCTATTGAGCATGTATTGGGTATATTTGTCCTGTTTAATGAAGGTCCCTTCATGATATTGGTTAATTTCAAAACCAAGGAAATACTCCAATTCTCCCATCATGGACATCTCAAATCTATCGATCGTAAGGTTGCAAAACTCTTCATTGAACAAAGTGTTAGTAGACCCAAAAATGATGTCATCCACATACAGTAGGCATATGAACAAGTCGCCTCCAACCGTCTTGGTGAAGAGGGTGGGATCGATTAAACCAACATTAAACCCATGATCTACTAGAAACTCTTTAGGGTGCTCATACAACACACATGGAGCTTGTTTAAATCCATAGAGCGCCTTATCGAGTTTATAGACATGGTCGGGGTGGTTTGGATCTTCGAAACCTAGAGGTTGCTTGACATATACTAACTCACTAATGGGTCCATTTAGGAAATCACTTTTAACATCCATTTGTTGTAACTTGAAATTATGATGAGAAGCATAAGCAAGTAAGATGCGAATAGATTCAAGACGAGCTACGAGAGTAAGGGTTTCACCGAAATAAACACCTTCAACTTGATAAAACCATTGAGCCACCAACATCGTCTGGTTGCGAATGACGATGCCATCTTTGTCTTGCTTGTTCTTGAACACCCACATGGTGTCAATAACATTCTTACATTATTTGGGTCTTGGCACTAACTTCCAAACATTGTTGCTCTTGAAGTTGTTGAGTTCATCATGCATGGCTTGAAGCCAATCTTGATCTTTGAGAGCTTCATATACTTTCTTGCGCTCAATGAAAGAGACAAAATCACGAGTCTTGCTAAAATCCACCAATTTCTTCCGAGTGATAACCCTTCCTCGAACTTGCCCACGAATCTTGTCTTCCGTGTGACCCGCACGCTCAAGACTTTCTAGCTTCTCTTTGGTCTATGAGCTAGCATATCCTCCAAAGTTTCCTTGGATATGGCTTGAGCATCACCCTCTTCATCAAAGTCATATCCATCTTGAACTTGTGCTTGATCATCAATGGCTGAAGGATCAACACTAGGTTGAGCCCTCTCAATAATGGGAGGGTCTTGAGCTTGGCCTTGTTCATTAGCTTGAGGTGCATCTTGTTGGGTAGCTTGTGTATCAATGTGTGTAGTCAATGACTCCACTTGAGTAGAGCATAATCCTCCCTCCTCCAAAAGGTGTCCCTCGATGGGAATTATTTCACCAATCCTCATTCTTCTTATGACGATGGGAGGAATTGCATATCCTACAACACCATGATCTATGCGGCCCCCTTGGGAGCCATTATCCTCGTCAAATACCACATGTATAACTTCTTCAACTTGTCCGGTAGACTTATTGTAGACTCTATAGGCGTGGGAATTTGTGGCATAACCAACAAAGATACCCTCATATGATTTGGTCTCAAACTTTGACAAACGTTTACCTTTATTGCGAATGAAACAACTGCAACCAAAGGCCACTAAGTGAGATGCATCTGGCTTCTTGCCCGTGAGAATATCATAGGGAGTCCTGTTCAAGTTCTTCCGAAGATATAAGCGTTGATAGCATGACATGCGATGGAGACAGCTTCGGCCCAAAAGTTATAATGAGAAGAAAACTCCGCAATCATTGTCCTAGCCGCATCCATTAAGGTCGGGCTCTTCCTCTCAGCTACACCATTTTGTTGAGGGGTATAGGGAGTGGAATATGGATGAGAAATGCCCTCTTCACTAAGGAAACCCTCAATGGTGTAGTTCTTGAACTCCGTGCCCTTTTCACTTCGGATCTCCATAATGCTTGCATTGTGTTGGTGCTCAACCAAAGTGATGAACTCAATGAATCTCTTTTGAGTCCCACTCTTCCTCTTGAAGAAATACACCAAAAAATATCTTCAATAGTCATCCACGATCACCAAGTAATACTTCTTCCCATCAAGACTAGTGGACCAAAAAGGTCCAAGTGAATAAGCTCGAGAATTCTTGTCGTGGTGATGGTGATCTTGGTAGGGTGAGGTTCTCCATGTTTCTTTCCAAAGGCGCGCGAGCTACACATACGATCTTTAGCAAACTTAGCTTTGGTTAGTCCTAGAACATGATTGCGACTTTGAAGGTCATGCAACATCCTCATATTGGTGTGGGCTAACCGGCAATGCCAAGGCCAACCCACATCAACTTTAGCCATTAGGCATGTCGCGGAGCACGTGTCTACTTTAGAGAAGTCCACTACATACATGTCGTTCTCGACAAACCCAACAAATGATACTTTAAGAGTTGTTTCCCAAGTGACAATCACATTCTGTTTATTAATGAAAGAGGTAAAACCACAATTTTCAAGTTGAAGAACGAACGTCAAGTTATAGCCAAGGGACTCAACAAGAAGGACATTCTTAATTGATAAATCATTTGAGATAGCCACCTTGCCTCGTCCCAATACCTTAAGCTCGGAATTATCACCAATAGTGACACAATTGAGATATTGTGATGGAGGTTCAAGATTACTCATTGTGTCCTTGCTTCCGGTCATATGTTGGGATGCACCACTATCCACTGTCCATCTACCCGACCCGGAAGCACCTCCCTATAAGAGATCAATTTCTTGATTTATGTACCCATCCTTGAATGGGTCCTCTTTTGTTAGTAACAAGGGTCTTAGGAACCTAAATAGTCCAACGATAATCATCACCATAAGAAGTACCAACATATTTAGCATAAACATGACCATCTCTAGATTTCATAAGAACATAAGAGGGGTTATATTTTCCGGCAAAGTCATTGTGAATGGCGCTCCACCTAGAGGTCTCACCACCCACAATGGTGTTTGTCTTCTTCTCCTTATTCACCACTCATTCCTTCACAAAGATACCATTTTTAGAACAAGGGGTGACCTTGTTCTTCTTGTTGTTGTTCTTCTCCTTTGACTTAGAAACAAAGAAAAGTCCCTCCTTCACATTCTTCACTCTTTGAGAACTTATGGCATCATTGAGAATTTTCTCACTTCCTACAATGTTAGGTGTAGCACAAGAACTAGACGAGATAACAATTCTAGTATAGGAGGAAGGAATCACTTTCTTATTAGATTGTTGAGCTAGGAGTTTATGATGAGACTTGGTGAGTTTGTCATGAATTTCCTTAAGAGACATCAATTCTTTTTTCGAGTTTTTCATGACTACCAACAAGTATCTCATGAGAAATTCCTAGCTCTAGCTTTTCATTTTCAAGAGTTTTGGCAACAGCAAGTGATTGTTCATTATCCTTCTTAAGCTTAGAAACACAAAGAGAATAAGTCTCTTCTAGACTAGATAGTTTCTCTTCAAGAGAAGCTCTAATGGATTGCTCTTTCTCAAAAGCTTCTACAAACTCTTTGTCATTGCTACTGTGACCACCACCATAACTCTCCAAAGTCACGATTATCTCTTCCTTCTCATCTACAAGAGAGTTAGCATCATCAAGTTGCCTTAAATGGGACTTCAACTTTTCTTTGGTCTCACCTTCAAGACTAGACAACCATGAGAATAGATCCTTAGACTCCTCATCCTCCTCAACAATATTTTCAACACAATCCAATAATGAAGGAGCACTAGTTGCAATAGACTTGGAGGTGCAAGAGTTTACTGATGTGGCTTTTGCTATGAGACATGTAGGTCGGATAGACGCATTCTCATTGGTGATTCAAATAGAGAGAACGATGAAGAGGAAAACGTATCTATGGCGACGTGGGACACAACTACGACTTCATATTCTCCTTCATCTCCGGAAATGTATGTTTCCAACACGACTTCTTCTTGAACATATAAAGCCCTTGGGACTCTTCTAGCTAGGTTCTTATTTTGTGGAGCTTTAGTCTTGTCCTTCCGAACAAGCTTGCCTTCATTTTCTTCTCTTGGTTAAAAAATTACACTCTTTGACAAAGTGATTTGCACTTCCACAATTGTAGCATGTCCTTGTCCGCTGCCCCTTCTTCTTGTAGTTGTTGTTCCTTGGGGGTCTTGGAGCACCAACATTATGAGCTTCCCATCTCTTCCAATAGCCATGCATAGCAAGAGCAATGCACATGTGAGCACCCTTGTATGTGTCCTCATAATCCTCCTCATCATCATACTATTCAACTTCTTCTACTCGAGCAACCGCCTTTGACTTCAAAGCTACGCTAGGAAACTTTCTCATTCCTCTTGAGCGGGCAAGATCATCATATACCCTATTGTGAGATAGAGATATAGTGATGAACTCACTAAGAACACAAATGGAGTTGAGGGTATTTGAGTCTGCTCTTGTTCGGATGCTAGTGGAGATGTTCTTCTCAAAATGTGTTATTTCTTTGAGAAACTTCCTCTTGATCAATTCATTGGAGATTTCCTCTTTTCCAAAGTCCCTAAATTGATTATCAAGGGTAAGGGTTCTTCTATATAGCTCTCCGGGAGTCTCATCCTCTTGCATGACAAAGTTTTTGGACTTGTAAAGAGCAACATCATACTTGGAGTATTGGATGCTTGCATTTCCTCAGAACAAGGTGTCAAGGCTATCACAAGCCTCCTTGGCGGTCTTGCATTTTCGGAAGTGAGTGAGATACTCCCGTGGGAGAGCCTTTTGAATGATGACAGGGGCAGTCTTGTTGAGTTGATATTAAATATCCTCTCTTGGAGTCAAATTGCTTGCATCATGAGGATGGAATCCATGGACAACACTTCTCCACAAGGCGGTGCAAGAGCCGGAGATATGAGACTCCATTTCAAACTTTCAAGAAGAGAATTAATTAGTGTTAAGCATGGGAGGAATTCCAACAATTAAAATGTGTGGCATAGAAACAATGGGATGGATAGAGTCATAGTTGGCGGGAGGTGGAACTCCTTAGTTAGACCCCGAACCATTAGCCGATTGAGACTTGGAGATTTGGCAATGTTAGTCTCCATTTTGATCCGGAATAGATTCATCCTCCGAACTTACCTCATCGGAGACAAAGGGAAGTTCCTCGGGCCCCTTAGGTTTACCCATCATGGTCTCCAACATCTTCTTTATGCTAGAAACCTCTGAACCAAGACTGGAGCTAACCTTTGTTAATCCGGCTTGGATGGTTCCAAACGTTTCTTGTATGTTAGCTATAGTGTCGGTCATTTTGGCGATTTCCGCACTAGAAGATTCGGGATCATCTTCGTTGACCATAATACTCTTACGCGGTTAAGCATTTAGTTAGAGCTGAGGCTCTGATACCAATTGGAAGTACGGTATGGTCAACTAGATGGGGGGGGGGGTGAATAGGTTTCTAACAATTTTCTCCTTTCCCTTTTTAGTTTAGGCTAAACAAGTAAACACAAGGGTATCTCTATGTGCAACTAGGTGAACAACCTATGTGATATGATACAAATTACGCAACAGAAGCAATATGTAAAGCACAAGATAAACCACAAGTGTAAACAAGGAGACAAGGATATGTTTCCCTTAGTTCCTTCCCAAGGGAAGTACGTCTACGTTGGAGAGGTGTGAAGCCACCTAGGCGCTCCGATAGGACGGATGTGAACACCTTATTCTCCTTTAGATTCTCCGGTGAGGGAGATTCTCATTTCCACTATGAGATCATCTTGAAGGCGTTGACCAAACCTTTACACAAGGTTGAGGCGACTCCACAAGATGGATGTAGGCTCTCAACGATCTGAAGCTTCTTGCAACAAGGTGGAAGCTCCAAGCACAATGGATTCTACTAGGGTTCTAGGCCCCAAATAGATTTCTAGATCTACTGGGATTTGGTGGATGGATTTGCAATTATTTTTGTAGAATCACGGATCTAGCTCTCCTCAAGCACTCCACAAAATATGGTGTCAATTGGGTGGATGGAGAGGGAGAACAAGTACGTTGAAGCTCGCATGAATGGAGGAGAGAGAGAGTAGGAGTGAAGCTTAGCATTGAATGAGAAAGAAGGTCCAATTTAAAGCTCCCTTGAAATCTGACCTTTGGAGGGGAATCCCGCACAGTTGGAACTTCCGGTATTCTACCGGAACTTCCAGGCCAGCGAGGATTCTCTCCAGTCTTCTCACGTCTTTGTCTTCAGGGAAAGAATCCGCACTGCCAGAACTTCCAAAAACTTGGCAGAACTTCAGCGGGACCAGAACTACCAGCCCAACATCCGCCCTAGAAATTCGATTCTAGTATCCGGGGGAAAAACCAAGAAGTAGGCTCGGAGCTTTGAGCGGAACTTTCAGAAGCCGGAAAGTCCGCTGAAACGCCGAAACTTCTGGCTAAGGATCCTACGCTACTTACGCTCTAGAAAACTCAGTTCCGGTACCTAGAAGAAAATCCCGGAAGTAGGGGCGGAACTTCCGCTATATCAACCAGAACTTCCGCCACCTGAAGCTTTGCCAGGAAAACCTCCTGAAACTGCACATGATAAAAAAACGTATCGAGTTGCATCAATCATTAAGACTAAAAGGGAGTCAGATGCACTTTCACCGACATCATCTTTTCTAGGCGTCTCGCGAGAGGCGTCCCCTAAAATTTCATCCCAACCGCAAGCAACAGAGCAGCCGACACCCATCGATCTCAACGTGACTCCCGCTCCCGGCCCGCTCTCCTCTGGGTATCCCACGCCCCTATCGGCCACAAAAAGGGTCCAAGGGCAATGGAGGCCAAGAACCCGCCGGAAGGCCGCCAACTGTGCGCCCATTTGTCACTGGCAGATGCCGCCGAGGTATGTGCTTGACCACCGAGCCAACTTTCATTTTATTGGAGCATTTTGTGATCGCCATTCCCATTGTGCATATGTTCCACAATGACCAGAGTGAGCAGGCCATGGGCGAGATCATAATTTATGGGGACGCCGGCCAATTCGATGACGAGACTCAGCCTGAGACCCAATATGGTGGTGGCATCTCCATCGACGAGGCCCCATTGTTTGGTACCAGCCAAACCCAACATGGCCCCGAAAACGAAGTTCACGAAGTGGATCCGAAAACGGGGAAGAAGAAGAAGGTTCGGTTCATCAACTACTCGGAGAAGGAGGATCGAATCCTTTGCGAGGGTTGGATGATCATAGGCTAAGATTCCATTTATGGAGTTGAGCAAAAGGGCAAAGCATATTGGAAGAAGATTTATAATATCTTCCACGAGCACCGGAAGTTCAAGAAGTAGAAAATCTTTAGTGATCGTAGCCCCTCCTCCCTAAACAAGAGATGGGTTCACATCCAACAAGAGTGCAACAAGTTCAATGGCGCTCAAGAACACATCAAGGCCTGGCCCCAAAGTGGCATTAGAGTGGAAGATACCATCATCCAAGCCTCCAAATACTTCACCGAATGCTATGGGTCCAAGTTCACTTTGCTTCATTGCTGGGACACTATCAAGAATTTCCCCAAGTGGAAACAGACCTACAATGGCTTCAAGAAGGGGGCCAACAATGGTGATACCTTGGAGGCCAAAGAAGAAGAGGACCCAATCTTGGGGAGGCCGAGGGGAAAGAAGACCTCCCAGTCTGAATTGAAGCGTGAGGCCTCGACACTTGTGTTGCAAGAGACACTCACGAAGTTGATCGCCGTTAAGGAGAAGGCAAATGGAGGAGAGGAAACGCCGGGAGAAGTAGGAGACCTTAAAGACGTACCTTGAGGCGCAAACAAAGAAGCAAGATTCGGATGAGGCCGCGGTTCGAGCTGAGGAGAACCGGATGAAGTTTTTTTTTTGAAATGGGAACAGAGCCCATCCTCTGCATTGATGCACACAGCTGCAAACCGGATGAAGCTAGCTTTGCTAGCCAAGGAGAACCGGATAAAGTTGGAGGAGAATCATATGAAGTTAGCTTTGCTAGCCGAGGAGAACCGAATGAAATTGGAGGAGCACCGGTTGAAGCTCGCTTTGGCGGCCGAGGATAACAAGATCATGATGGCTGACTTGAGTACCTACACCCCGAACCAAAGGATGTGGATGCTCAAAAATCAAAAGGACATCCAAGACTATTTCGTATTTTTATTTGTCATGTCGTGTGAACTATTGCCCATTGGTTGTTTAAACAATTGTAGGTTGAAATATTTGTATAACTAGGGATTTTGGAAACATCAATTTAGGAGGGGGGCACGTTGGGATCGACGCAGACCAAATCTGCTATCCTCAAATTTTGGTCCGCGGATCGCCCTAAGATAACTAAGGGTGTTTTTGGTTGAGGGGATATCCCTCAACTGGTTAGTGGTAGCCATTTTTTTAAGGTTGCCGGCCGTTTGGTTGGAGGACGAGAGAGGCCGGGGATAGCCAGATTCTCCGAATATGCCCTCGAAACGGTGGCTCCGCTCGACCGGCAAAATCTGGCGGATGAGCCTAACCACTTCTGGATCCTCGCTCCTCTCTTGTCACTTTCCTATCCCGAAGCAGTGGCTAATCGATAACAATCGAAGGGGCCGACGGGAGACCAAAGACATCAGCGGCGGTACTACTTAGAATGGCGGCGGCGGGAGGCTCTCTCCCTTTCCCCTCAATTACTTGGACGGCCGTGCTGACAAATCGTCAGGTCATGGCGACGGCGGCGGTGCATCCACAGGCACGACGATGCGGTCTGCTCCCTTCCCCGCAATGTTTCCCTCCTCTGAAGGCAGCGGTGCATCCACAGCGGCGGGGCCCGCGGTAGTGCATCCAAGTGGGAGGATGGGAAGGCGACGTGCCGCGGCTGGAGGTCTCGCCGGTGGCTGTGGCATGGAGCAGGTCGTCCATGGCACGCTTGCAGCAGACGGAAAAGGCAGAGAAGAACGACCAGATCGACGGCCTAGCATGGGGAGCGAGGGGAAGTTGGCGGCAGGGCTGCCACCGCGCTACTGGGACGACCCCCGCGCCAGAAGAAGCAAAGAAGAATTATGGACGCCGCTGCTACGACGACCCGTGCGCGTAGTGCCTGGTTCCGTCGAATCTCATCCACAATTTCAGTCTACGGAATAACCGGATAAAGGAGTACAAAGGTTTATATTTTTTTTTTTGAAAGAAGGTTTAGACTGCTTTATACACGTTAGTTCAGGCTTCCAAAGCAAGCGTTCGAAAAATCAAACGAAAACTTAACTTTGACACAAACTACAGACGTAACTATCTACAGGGTAATGTCACATCTGAACCAAAACCACACATCCACTCATCGACTCTTTCAAGCAAAAAAAAAAAAAATGGCTACCCCTAATGTAAGGCACAGCTAGGGTTTCACTCAATTCAACACAAGCGATCACAGCCAGGAACGAATCTGGTTCGAGGAGGAGGAAGGGAGGAAGGAGCAGCACTAGACAGGGAAGAGAGAAAAGGGGATACAGGTAAGAGCCGGCCGTTCTGATCCAACTGGATGCCTCTCCCAGTACACGCGTAGCGTTTATGTAGAGGCTTAACGGGCCCAGAGTGGGCCGAAGTACTTTGGGTTGCTCCTCTTGGCTCGACGGGGTCCGTTGCGCTTGCTCGGCCCAACTCCTTGATCAGCAATGCTTGCTTCATCTGCTTCGTCAGGTTCAGTGTCGCTGCCGTCCTTCTTGGCAGGTACCCTGACACCCCTCCCATCTTGAAAACCAGCTTGCCCCCAAGCTGGTGCCTGAGGAAACCTGGACCTCAGTTCTTCCTTATCCTCCCACGTCGCGGCTGCTGCATCCCCTGGTGCCCACTGGATCAACACTTGCTCGATCACCTTGTTCGCCTTTTTGCGCCACCGTTGCGACAGCACTTGAGAAGGAACCGCAAATTGGTTAGTAATAGCAGGCAAATCAGGTGAAGCTGTCATACCATCGCGCAACGCAGGCCGCAGTAGCGAAACATGGAACACCGGATGCACCGTCGTGCCCTGTGGTAACTCCAGCTTGTACGCCGTCTCGCTGACTCGACTGATGACTGTGAAAGGTCCATAGTACTTGAACAACAATTTGTGATTAGCTCGCGGCGCGATCGACGCCTGGATGTAAGGCTGCAATTTGAGGAAGACCCTGTCGCCCACTGCAAATTGTCTGAATGTTCTATTCTTGTCAGCTTGTTTCTTCATAATCTGTTGAGCACGTAGCAGATGCTGACGCAGCAAATCTTGCACCACCTGACGCTCTGAGAGCCATTCCTGTAGATTGGATACCACTGGGTTGCCAGGCGCCTCGATCCCCCAATGCCTGGGCTCATAACCATACAGCGTCACAAACGGAGATGAATCCAGCGTGGAGTGGTAACTGGTGTTGTACCAGTACTCTGCCAACGAAATCCACTTGCTCCAACTGCGAGGACACGCATGAACAAAACATCTCAGATATGTCTCCACACACTGATTAACTCTCTCTGTCTGGCCGTCAGTAGCCGGGTGATACGAAGAGCTCATTTTCAGTTGCGTCCCGATCGCCTGGAACAATTCCTTCCAGAACTTGCTCGTAAAAATGGGGTCACGGTCAGAAACAATGGACTCTGGTAGACTGTGCAGTCTGTAGATGTTATCCACGAACAGAGATGCCACTTTTGCCGCTGTGTAAGGATGGGTGAGTGGTATAAAATGGCCATACTTCGAGAATCTGTCCACCACAACTAGCAGACAATTGAATTGCCTAGATTGTGGTAAGCCTTCCACGAAATCGAGAGCAATATGTTGCCAGGGCCTTTTCGGTACGAGCAAAGGTTCCAGCAAACCTGGGTACTTGATCCTTTCTGGCTTCGCTTGCTGGCATACTTGACAGGACTGCACCCACTTCTTGACCTGTTTCTTCATGCCAGGCCACATAAATAGTTGCTTCATTCTTTTGTATGTGACAGGAGCTCCCGAGTGGCCACCCAAAGAACTGCTGTGGAATGCTAGAAACAATTTCTCTTGCATCTGATTATTGTTGCCCACCCAAAGCCTTCCTTTGTGTCTAATAAGTCCATTATCCAGTGAGTACAATGACGACCCAGTATCAGCAACAGCCAACTGAGTGAGTAATTTCTGAGCAGCAGGGTCGTCTGTATAGCCTGCAGCTATTTCTTCAATCCAAACTGGTTGGCAGGTGGATATTGCTGCGACCAACTCTTGTTGTGGATGGACTTTTCGTGATAAAGCATCAGCAGCTCTGTTCTCACTACCTTTCTTGTACACAATCTGATACCGCAAGCCCAAAAGCTTAGAGAAGGCTTTTTTCTGCCACTGGGTGCTGAGCCTCTGTTCCTCCAAATGGACAAGACTGCGCTGGTCCGTTTTGATAATGAATTCAGCATGTTGCAGATAAGACCTCCAATTATCCACTGCCAACAAAATAGCCAAGTATTCCTTCTCATATGTTGATAATCCACTATTTTTAGGACTCAAAGGCCTACTGAGATAAGCTATAGGATGGCCTTGCTGTTGCAACACAGCTCCAATGCCCAAATCACTAGCATCCGTTTCCACCACAAACAACTTGTTGAAATCTGGAATAGCTAGAACTGGAGCTGTAACTAGGGCTTGTTTCAGAACAGAGAAAGCCTTGTCAGCTATGCTAGACCATTTAAAAACCACATTCTTCTTCAACAATTGTGTCAATGGCTTGGCAATTATACCAAAGTGCTTCACAAATTTCCTGTAGTAACCTGCTAAGCCCAGAAATCCCCTCAACTCCTTCACATTGGCAGGGATTTTCCAGTTTAATACCTCTTGGACTTTAAACGGATCAGTGGCCACCCCATTGTTACTGATGACATGCCCCAAATATGCCAGGCTCTGCTGAGCAAAAGAACATTTGGAACGCTTAACCTGCCACTTATCCCTCCTGAGTAAAGATAGCACTAGAGCAAGATCCTTGAGGTGCTGTTCCAGGTCTCCACTGTAAATGAGGATATCATCGAAAAAAAACCAATGCACATTTGCGCAATACTGTCTCCAACGTTGCATTCATGGCTCCTTGGAATGTAGCTGGGGCCCCTGACAAGCCAAACGACATGACTCGGTACTCATAGTGGCCAGAGTGGGTATAGAACGCTGTTTTGTGTTCCTCTCCTGGAGATAGCCTAATCTGATGATACCCTGCGCGCAAATCCAACTTAGAGAACCACTGTGCTCCTGTCAATTCATCAATGAGTTCATCTATTACGGGAACAGGATATTTCTTTGGTACATTCAAGGCATTCAGGCGTCGATAATCGATACAGAGACGCCATGTCAAGTCCTTCTTCTGCACTAAGATCGCTGGGGATGCAAACGCGCTGGTGCTATTCTGAATGACTCCAGATTTCAGTAATTCAGTAACCTGACGCTCGATCTCATCCTTCACTGCTGGTGAATGCCTATAAGGTCTGATCTGCACCGGTTGCGCGCCCTCAATGAGTTGGATAGTATGATCGCAAGCACGCCGTGGTGGAAGCCCTCCTGGCTCAGCAAACACATCCTCAAACTGATCCAAAATTGCTTGCACTTCTGGCATCAACTCGTTGTTATCTTCATTCTCCTGCACAGTGCTAATAACAAGGATCTGCTCAATATCCTTTTTTCTGCTTAATCCAGCCAGTTGGTCTACAGTGATCTCATGGCAAATGACTTTTGTTGCCCCAATCCCTTGCAAGAACACTGGTTTCCCGTTGTCTGATATCTCCAATCGTTTCGTTGGCCAATCGATGAACATAGGACTATGCTGACACAACCAGTCTTGCCCTAGGATGACATCAAAAACTCCCAATGGAAGTAGCTTGAAGCAAGTGCTGAAGGACTGCCCTTGTGTCGACCAACCGCAATCCCGTATCTCCTCAGTACAGGACAGCTGTCTGTTGTCTGCTACTTTCACTCTCACTGGAGACTGTATGTCACTGATGTTGCTGAGAGAATTCCTGAGTTTGGTGTTGATGAATGACACTGTGCTACCCGAATCAATTAACATAGTTACAGGTTGATTCTGTACCAAACCATATAGCTGTAGAACGGAAGGTGATCCTTCCACTGCCTCTGCTTGAGTTGCCAAAGCCTGCAACGAGATGGTGTATAGATTTTCAGAGATTGTCGCCACTGGTGGCTGTTCCTCATCCTCATTCAGAACCTCCACGCCCATCATCTCGAGCAGCTCTTCCATCACATGCAACTGAATCGTAGCTGGACAGACGTGTTCCTTGCCCCACTTCTCTCCACACCTGAAACACAGCCCCCGCGCGCGTCTGTACGCCTTGAGAGTGGCCAATTTAGAGACCATACCGCTGTTATCAGACTCCTGCATGCGTTTGTCAGAAGCCCCCTGATTTGGTGCAGATGATACTGGTCTTGCTGGTGGTGGAGGCAATGGCAGTGGCCTGCTTCTGTAGGATTGATAGCTGCTGCTCTTCACACTATCCAGCACTTCCTCTTGCAAAAGGGCCAAAGCACACGCAGCATCCAAATCTGGTGGACGCTGTACCAACACCACGGCCCTGATGTCGTTCCTCAGGCCCTCGATAAATCGTGTCAAAAAATACAAAGGATGAATTGAATCAGAATAAGCTATAAGATTGTTCATAATGTGTTCGAATTTTTCTATGTAATCAGCAACTGTAGTATTCTGTCGTAATGTGTAAAACTGACGAATGAGAGATTGGTGTTTGTCCCTCCCAAATCTCGTGCAAAGAAGTAAACAGAACGCCTCCCAATCTAGATGAGCTAATTTCTTCCTAACAGAGTGAAGCCAAATCTTAGGTGATCCTGCAAAATTCAGGGTGGACATCGCCACCCAATAGGACTCGTGGATCGCGAACATGCCAAAATACTGCTCCGCTAGCGTTTGCCACAACTGCGGATTCTCACCATCAAACACAGGGAATTGCAGGGCAGGATTAGCTTGGCCTAACTGCGTGAACAACTGGTTGGCCGTGCACTCAAGCTCAGAAAAACTACCACGAAGGTGAGCCGGGGTTTGAAAATTGATCGCACCTGTGACCGGGGTGGACGCTGGAATCGCACGGATTCCAGCTGTCGACCCCCGGTGAATGTGAAGCTCGCCGTGGCCTTGCCCTGGATCGGTCCCCATCGGCGGTTTGCCGAGTACGGAGGTGCTCGCCGATGATTGGGCGCCAGCAACCGTAGTTGCTGCCGGATCCACTGGTTTCGTCGGTGATGGGTCGACGAGCGTGGCCTTGCCCTGCGCCTGAGTTTGGAGCGCGACGACCGCCGACTGGATCGCGTCGACTCGGCCTTCAAGGAGGGGCCGCCACGTACCGATGTCGCTGGCGATGTTGTCCAGCCGCGCCTCCACGTTCTCGGAGCGACGGATCTGCCGGTCCTCCGTCGCCACGAGCAGCTTCTGGAGCTTGTCGAAGAGCTCCTTGTTGGTGAACTCGTGTTCCCCCATGGCCGCCTCCCGTTGCTCGCGGGCTTGACGCTGATGGCGTGTCTCGATGATGGACTCCAGATTCGAAGTGGTTGGTAGCGGTGGTGGTGGTTTGGCTCTGGTACCAGGTGTAAGAGCCCATTCCATCCCAAAAGCCCGGACTGAAAGGAAGAGGATGCTCTCCCTTATAAGCTGGGTGTGGCCTCCTCCCATAGGCGAGGTGGGACTAAAGTTGAGCAGTTTAACCGGTCAACAGAGGGGTCTCCTAACATCCCATCCCCCTAGGAAGCCCCCTAGGCAGGCATGGCAATGCTGGCTCTGATACCAGGTGTAAGGCACAGCTAGGGTTTCACTCAATTCAACACAAGCGATCACAGCCAGGAACGAATCTGGTTCGAGGAGGAGGAAGGGAGGAAGGAGCAGCACTAGACAGGGAAGAGAGAAAAGGGGATACAGGTAAGAGCCGGCCGTTCTGATCCAACTGGATGCCTCTCCCAGTACACGCGTAGCGTTTATGTAGAGGCTTAACGGGCCCAGAGTGGGCCGAAGTACTTTGGGTTGCTCCTCTTGGCTCGACGGGGTCCGTTGCGCTTGCTCGGCCCAACTCCTTGATCAGCAATGCTTGCTTCATCTGCTTCGTCAGGTTCAGTGTCGCTGCCGTCCTTCTTGGCAGGTACCCTGACACCTAACCACTTCCCATCCTACCTAACCAAACAAAAAAATTGGCTACCTCTAACCATGTGGTTGGGAATACCCTCTCCACAAAATCTATCCTCTAAACCAAACACACCCTAAATCCGGACGGCTATGCTCTAATCTCCACCGTCGTCGAGTACAATTGGAATCCTCACGTTATGGGATCAAAACAGAACAGACAAATACGTCTAACCACGTGAAATACAAATTCATAAGAGACACTGATTTTGTTTTGAACCGAGTCCAGACAGAAGTCTATCCGGAGAACGAAACCCGCCACGTCATGTCTCAACTGAAAGCGTGCCTTTTCCTCACCGTGTCCTTGCGATCCACGCGACCGCGAGAGCTTTCTGTTACTGCCCGCTCCACATCACTGGACGCCATCCCAGCGTCCGTTCCCGATCCGACGGCCTCGATGCTCTCCGCTTGCCCCGCGCCACTTATCGGACCCACCCACAGCCGGCAAGAACACGCTGTCCCGCTCCTCCTCCACCTGCTCCCGTTTTCCTCTTAAACCCAGACACTCTTCCCCCTGTTTCTCCCCGCCACCACTCTCCATCCTGCCTTGGGTCTCACGCCCTCGTCAACCGCGCCGGCGGCGAAGCTTCCGCTCTCGGCGGCGTCGGGGTCCCCTCGTCGGCCAGGTAAAGCCGTTTTCTATGCCTCCTCGCCCTCTCTCGCCCGCCGGGATCCCCAGCAGTTTCAGATTTTCAGATTCAGTAGCTGTTCGTCAGAGTTGCGATTTCAGGTCGATTTTGTGTGATACTCCCTCCGTTCATCAATAGATGACTTCCACATATCTATATATGGATGTATCTAGACACTAATGTGTCTAGATACATCCATATATAGATATGTGGAAGTCATCTATTGTTGAACGGAGGGAGTACGTGCGAGCGGCATGACTAGGCATGCGGTTGGTACTGTGGTATAGACCAAGTGTAGGTACGGCACTAGCTAAATTTATCTGGGGATCCAGGCTCCTTTTCTTCGTCTTGAATTATAAAGGAAGGATTCAGGCTGACCAATGATGATTGCTCACAAAGCGATCATCATGGCAATCTTAGTTGTAAGGCTTTCATATTTATTGTAGGTGAGAGTTAGCGTCGTGGACTGACTACTAGTTATTCGGATAATATTTTTCGGCGTGTGTGTGATTCATCTCTGCATATTTTTCAGATATGTGTAATCATACAGATGCAGATATTTGCGAGTCATGCTCTGTATCTCGTGCAGATTGGGTCTAGCCAGCTGTTGCCCGTATGAGTCAGTTGGAATTTTGTTTTTCTCTGTTTACTGCGACTTATAATTATGATAATTGATTGATTGATGTAGAGAACAAAGAATCCTGTCTGCACACTTTGAAGCAATGTGCCTGTGATGATTGATGTTGATCTCTGTTTATGTTTTATTATCTCGAATTATGAGCTTCCTATACCTTTGCATACAACATGTTGTTCAAATTTTCGTACGTTCACTTATGTTTCAGTCAATGGATGCTTCTTATAAATTCTTAAATCATAATCAATGGTTGCCCATGATGCTATATTGGCTGTACCAAGTTGAGAGTTTCGTAAAATTTTCTAGATAATTTTGTACTTCAGAATTTTGTTTGCGTCGACAAATGTTGATCTATTATCTTTTCTCAATCACAGGACAATGGCTGGCGGTTTTAGAGTCTTGCATCTTGTCAGGCCCTTTCTGGGTTTCTTACCGGAAGTACAGAGTGCTGACAGGAGAATTCCGTTCAGAGAAAAAATCATCTACACTGTTATTTCCCTCTTCATTTTCCTAGTGTGCAGCCAGCTCCCTCTCTATGGCATCCATTCAACTACTGGAGCTGATCCTTTCTACTGGTTGCGTGCTATTCTTGCATCCAACCGTGGTACTGTTATGGAGCTTGGTATTACTCCAATTGTGACATCTGGGATGGTAATGCAACTTCTGGTAGGATCAAAGATCATTGAAGTCGACAACAGTGTCAGAGAGGATCGGGCACTTCTGTAAGTATTAAAATGGCAGAATCTCCTATTTACTACCTATTGCTCAATATTCTATTACCACAGTCTGATCAGTAAAAAGTCTAAAATCTATTCAAGGAATAACCACTGAAAGTAATAAAAGTTTCTGAGTCTTATTATTTCCTATATCTGATGATTTTCTTGTGATGCATACTAATTTGCTCTTACTCAGGAATGGTGCACAAAAGTTGCTTGGTATCCTGATTGCTATTGGGGAAGCTGTGGCATATGTTTTGTCTGGAATGTATGGCAGTGTAAGCCAACTGGGAACAGGGAACGCTATTCTCATTATACTTCAGCTTTTCTTTGCTGGCATCATTGTCATCTGTCTGGATGAACTTCTCCAGAAAGGATATGGTTTGGGTTCTGGCATTTCTCTTTTCATTGCTACCAACATCTGGTAATCTTGCTGAACTTTATTTCCCTAATGTTCTTGACATATTGCTCGGTGACAACTTGGCTCACGGTGAACTTGTGTAATACAGTGAGAATATCATCTGGAAGGCGTTTAGCCCCACGACCATTAATAGTGGCCGTGGTGCTGAATTTGAAGGAGCTGTCATTGGATTGTTCCATCTGTTAATTACTAGAACTGACAAAGTCCGTGCCCTACGGGAGGCTTTCTACCGCCAGAATCTTCCAAACGTGACCAACTTACTTGCTACTGTCCTGGTCTTCCTCATTGTTATCTATTTCCAAGGCTTCCGTGTTGTGCTTCCAGTGAGATCAAGGAATGCCCGTGGGCAGCAAGGGTCATATCCAATTAAACTGTTTTACACATCTAATATGCCCATCATTCTGCACTCTGCACTGATTACTAACCTCTACTTCATATCTCAGGTACATACTACTTCGATTCCAGTACATCTAAATCTCTGTATGAATGTGCAAGTGCTAACATGTTTTTATCGTTAATTGCAGCTTCTTTACAGGAAGTACAGTGGCAATTTCCTAGTTAACCTTATCGGAATATGGAAAGAATCCGAGTATTCAGGCCATTCTATTCCTGTTGGTGGTCTTGCTTACTATGTAACTGCACCATCAAGGTGAATGACTAATTTTTTTTTACATCAACACCTACCTGCTTTTTGTGTGCTTTTGGTTACTCCGTCACAACTCACTGTTCTTGATAATAATTATCTGAACATGCTTGAAACCATGCAGTATGGCTGATATTGTGGCAAATCCATTCCATGCTCTGTTCTATGTGGTGTTCATGCTGTCAGCCTGTGCTCTCTTCTCAAAGACATGGATTGAAGTTTCTGGGTCATCAGCTAGGGATGTTGCTAGGCAGCTCAAGGTAAATGCAGTCTATACGTATATTATAGCTTATTATAGTTGCATATTTTCTTAATAATACATATTCCCTGTCAAACAAGGTGGAAGTCAAGTTCTTCCATCTACTGCTTACTATTTCTGGCTGTGGTTTCTTTTACAAAATTTACTGATTGATGTCATTTTGTAGTTTTACTTATAGGATGCCATATGAAATTAAATAGACAAGGTTGAACTTTATTCCTTTATGATGCTGGATCTGATTCGTTTATTTTATTTTTGTTTCTGTAAAGTTGTGTCGGTAAATATTTTCATGTATGGTATTACACTGTCTTGTTCTGAAAGCTGAACGGTGGACACATGTTGTTTAGTATAAAATGCATAATTTAGATTTAATTTATGAGGCATTCGAAGTAAAATAATGAAGAAGCTGCAGAGTACTTACTTTTTAGATAGATTGTTGCACAACTATAGATTAGTCTCCAGGGACATTGTTTGCTAGAAAAGGAAGTCTGAGGACATTAGCTTCCATTCTGTCAGCTTGTGTATCTAGTATTTTGGTACAAGAATTTTCAGTGACCCATTATTATATGTCATGTGTAGCTAATGGTTATTTAACTAGAACTGTTATATGCACCAATAGTTGGTTCTGCACATGAATAATCACTATGCACAAGCTACCTGAAAACTTAACTTTGGCAATTCAACAGGAACAACAAATGGTGATGCCAGGCCATCGTGAGTCAAACTTGGAGAAGGAGTTGAACAGATACATCCCCACAGCTGCTGCATTCGGAGGAGTTTGCATTGGCGCATTGACTGTCCTAGCTGATTTCATGGGTGCCATTGGTTCAGGAACCGGTATACTGCTCGCAGTTACCATCATATACCAATACTTCGAGACATTCGAGAAGGAAAGGGCAACCGAGCTTGGTTTCTTCGGGTTTTGATCAATGAATGTGATATACATAGCGTTATGGCTAGCTGGAACTTCTTGCAAGCCATATTACTGTTTGGAGAGCTAAGATTCAGTTTAGGTTAGAATTTCAGCAGAATCTTCGAGTGTGTGTGTGTGTGTGTGTGTTTTCAGGCGGGTGGTGGGATGTATATTGGCCAAGTGCAGCCATGGCCAAACTGGCCACCGTGTGTTTATGTTTAGCGGTCTGCTCATGTTTTGGCTATCCTAGCAACTGGATATGTTGCATCATTGTAGTTACTTTTGAACTAAAATGTATATTAGTTTTCCTATGTGTTGTGGCAATCCTACGTATTGACCTTTCACATTTGTGGAACAGCTACTAAACTTTGTGATATATCGGAATAATGGGCTGCTGCATCTTTCTATTTTTTTTCCTTAGTTAACTGCAGCAGCAGCAGGTGAGAATTTGCCACGTAAAGTTCTGAGGGCGCAGCATGGTGAAACATCTTCGGAGGGCACATCGGTTGTGGGTCTCCTTCACTTAGTCTATCCGTCTTTGTCTTCTTTGTTTCTTTTTTCTTTTCTGCTAGGCTAGTGTTTGTTGTGCCCAGCAAGTGTTCGTTTCTAAACTCGTTGTATCATGTGGTTGCTATATATTAATATAATGGAACGAAAATCTGTTTGGAGAGAAATACAACTTATTTGCTTGTCCTGTTGACCACGTCGAGGCATGCATGCATACTCAACATCAATTAGCTGGTTTTTGTTAAGTTTATCTGATGTGCATGCATCGACCGCTTCGACGTGATAGATCTTGAACTGCCACCCCGGACTCGCCTGGCCACAACCGTTGGTTAACGTGGAAAGTTATTAAAGAAAAAATTACTATCGATTGAGTTCGTGTACTCAAATGGTTCGTGATTGAAATAAAAGTATTTGAGAATGATGCAACGGTTGACCTTGTGATCAAATTTGTGATAATAAGCTACTCCGTATAATTTTTCATAGCAAAAAAAAAAACCTCGATAACCTGAATATACTCCCTCCGTCTCAAAATAATTGTCTCAACTTTGTCTAACTATGAATGTATGTGGACATGTTTTAGTGTACACATGCATTCATATTTAGACAAATTTGAGACAAATATTTTGAGACGGAGGGAGTACTCATTATTCATTCACCTCCCTTGATGTGCATGTTGCGTGACCGGCTGGCCGGAAGGATCGACGGGTAGCCGGTGCTCTCGGCCCCGGCTTTGATCCAGTGCCGACCGCATGCATTTATGCATGCAGGGTCTCCATCGATCCCTGGCCTGCTTAGCCTAAGGGCATCTCCAGTCGTCCCCCCAGGACGCAAATTAGCGCCGTTTTGGGCGAAAAGCGCCGTTTTTTCACCAGTCGACCCCCCAGGACCTGAAAAAGCGCCGTTTCGGCGGAAATTAGCGCCGCCGCCCCCAGGCGAAACCCAGCCCGTTGGGTTCGGCCTGGGGGGGGGGGGGGGGGCGGCGAGAGGAAAAGCGCGCGTGGGCCAGCGCTGTCGGCGAGGGAGAGCTCTTTTCCCCCTTTCTCCGCCCCCGAACCGTCTTTTACACTCGCTCGCCTCGCCGTCGCCGCCCCACCCCCGCACCCACGCCGCCACCGTCGGCCACCATCGTACAACAGCGACGAGGCAAAACCACCACCGGCTGGTCCACCACGTCGTCGCCGCCGTTCGAGCACGTCTCCGCCGCCGAGGAGGCTGCGACCCAGTGATCCACGTCCACCACCCGCAAGGTGTTCGACGCTCTGTCCGAGGCATGGACTCCGACGCCGAGGAAATGCTCGCCGAGCTATTCGACGAGGAAGACCAGGCCGCCATCGACGACGAGGAGCACCTACTCGTCCTGAGCTGCCTGGCCGGGATGCTGGCCCAGGACGCCGCGCCGCGCCGCGCTGGATCGAAGCCCGGTCGCCGGAAGAGCAGGTCGAGGCAGCGGTACGAGGGCTACTGCATCCTCTACTCCGACTACTTCGCCGAGGATCCCACCAACGACGAGAAGGTGTTCCGGCGTCGTTTCAGGATGAAACGCACGCTCTTCCTCAAGATCATGCATGCCATCCGGGAGTTCGACACCTACTTCAAGTTGAAGAAGGACTGCACCGGCACGGTAGGGTTTACCTCTATCCAGAAGTGCACGATGGCCATGAGGTTGCTTGCATACGGTGCTCCCGCAGATGTACAAGATGACTACCTGCGCATGAGCGAGTCCACGGCCCTCGAGTGCTTGAACAAGTTCTGCCGGGCAGTGGTTGCAGTTTTTGGCCCAATATACCTGCGATCACCCAATGCGCAAGACACTGCTCGTCTCCTCGCAGAGAATGAAGCAAGAGAGTTTCCGGGGATGCTTGGCAGTATCGACTGCATGCACTGGGCATGGAAGAACTGCCCATTTGACTGGCAGGGGATGTACAAGGGAAAGGAGGGAGAGTGCTCGGTGGTTCTCGAGGCCGTGGCTTCGTACGATCTATGGATTTGGCATTCATTCTTTGGTATGCCTGGAAGTCACAACGACATCAATGTCTTGCAGTGCTCGAATGTCTTTGCTGATCTTGTCGAAGGCCATGCCCCCCTGTGAACTATGAGATCAATGGACACCAGAATACAAAGGGGTACTATCTTGCAGATGGCATCTACCCGAAGTGGGCAACATTTGTGAAGAGCATCTCCAACCCTATCCCAGGAAGCGCAAAAGCTTGGTTTACCAAGTGCCAGGAGGCTTGCAGGAAGGATGTTGAGCGGGCATTTGGTGCGCTGCAATCTCGATTCGCTGTTGTCCGGTACCCAGCTATGACTTGGTCGAAGTCCAACATGTGGGAGGTGATGCAGTGTTGTGTGATTTTGCACAACATGATCATTGAGAGTGAGCGGGATGACCCGGTGCCTGACAGTGAGGCAAGCACACCATACTACCGGCATGACCCTCTTGCAGATGTTGATCACCAGGTGCCGGCATCATGGACAGACTTCCTCACCAAGCGACAGGAGATTCGACACGCTGCAACACATCATGCTCTGCAGGATGACCTGGTGCAACATTTGTGGGCGCGAAAGGGGAATGGCAATGTTGAGGACGATGACTAGTGTTCTTTTTTTTTAAATTGTTGAACTATTTATTTGTGTGGCCAAACTCTATTTATTTGTGTGGCAAAACTCTATTTATTTGGTGGATTTTTTTTTGATTGCCCAAATTTGGCCGAGTCGCCGCTGGGGGCGGCCTGGGTTCACGGCTGGGAAACGCGCCCCCCCCAGTTCCGAGAATAGCGCCGTTTCGCGCCGCGGCGCAAAAAAAGCGAGGGTTTTTGCGTCCTGGGGGGGCGCAACGACTGGAGATGCCCTAAGCATGCACCTACACCTCTCCCTCTAGCTGTAAGTCCTACTTATCAGTTACCACCAGCCTGAGCTAGCTTGCAACGATGGCCACGACGGTGAAGGAACTGGCTGCCATCGCCGGCCTGATTCTGCTGGCCAGTTATGCCCATCTCCTGGACTCGGTTTCGGCCGCCGCCTATGAGTACGACGACGACGGCGACTACGCGCGCCACCGGTCTGCCGCCTCAGCCGGCAACCCTCCCCCCGCCGCGCGTCCTCAAGCAGCCAGACGCGCCGTCGTGGTGCAGCAACTCGCTGCCTCTCGCGCTCAGGATGGTGAATAACTGCGAGCTTGCGCTGATGAACCACCACGAGGGCGCGGCCGTTCCGGAGGATTGCTGCGACGCGGTGTTCGCCGCCATGGGAAGGAGCGGGTGCTTCTGCCAGTTGACCATGGAGGCGGTCTTCAAGTTGTCCCCTCTAGACAACCGGGGCGGCATGGCCATGGTGACACTTCTCGACAGATGTCACGCTCTGCCGGCTCTCTACAACGTTCTTCGTGCTTGCTAGCTACCGTCATGCATGTTGCCTTCTCTTCATGTTTACTTTGTGTTAATAATTTGAGTGTAGTTACGGATTCATCCGGCTTTTGTAAGCTGAATTAATTAGACGCCAAATCCATGTCAGTCGCGGAAACTCAATAATCACAGATTTACGGACTTTTCCTTTAGAAAGACGCGTACACTCCCTGCCCAAGCCTAATATCCATCAAGTAGTACGTGCAATGTACGTATCTGAATCAATCGCTCCCTTTATGCACCTATGTCTTGGATGATTAGTTTAATCCATTTGATACCACGCGTAACGAATGAGAAGCAAATCGATCTACTATATATACTCACTCCCTCCGTTCCTAAATGTAAGATGTTTTAGCCTTTTTCTACATTCATCTATATCTACATGTATCTAGACAACTTTTAGTACATATGTTCACTCATATTAGTATGCATATAAACACCATGAACAATAGGTAGAACATCTTATATTTAGGAACGGAGAGAGTACATCTTAGGTAGTCTGACGCATAGGCATAGCGAGTGGGCTGGCTGAACTTTTTAATTCCTTGCTGAAAAAAGGGGTCAACTTCGCATTTATACAGCTGCGTTGTGTGTGCTGCCTTTTTTTTTGGACGGAGAAGGGTCGGAAGGAAACCAAATCTTCCATTATCCCTGTCGGCAGAGTGCCTTTACAAAGTTGAACTTACAAAAAATAAAAATAACAAAAAGGCCCTTCACTTTTACACCAGGGACCTTGGAAAAGGAACCGGAAAAGCAATCAGGTCTAGACGATCCCCTCGCTCTGTCGAGCAGTTGTGGCAGACGCCGGCAACGATCAACCGGAACAACACTAGGGACAAGACCACTTGGTGTGTCAGGGCGGGAGCTAACCGCACCGACGTGGGAAGGCCTCCGAGCATGGAGGTTGTAGAAGTCCTTGTGCTAGCCCACATGCGGCGGCGACCAACGTGGGAGTGGCCGCCCTCCGGCCTGCACGGTCGACGACGACCTCGTCCCCGAGGATGTACTCGCTAAAGCAGTTGCTGCAAGAAAGAAGCAGTTGTTCGCTGCTGGGAAGCTCCAGGCTGGCACCGCAGAGAGATCGGCCCGCTCCTCTTCCATCCGAAGCGGATCAGAGCAGCAGTACACCACACCTGGGCTTCCCATCACCAAGATAGCAAGCACAGATGAGCAGCGCATCCGACCCCCTCGCCTGGAAGAAGTAACCTGAACGAGCTTATTTAAGCTGCCTGTATCTTCTCCAACCACGACTGCCATCCTCCATGGACCACGACCGGCGAGAGGAAAAGATACATCTCCATCGCCGCGTCTTCCTTCAATTCCTTATGCGGGATATCCAATCAATTAGAATTTAGGTTACAGAGGGTCTTTCTCCTCGTTGTATCCTTTATATGGAAATCCGGGGCCAGGGGGTCATTCCCTTGACTCGTATTGATGAGAAGTTTTTAAGCTGGAGAAGTGGAGGCGACGTCTTCCTCTCAAACCAACACAGCCTCAGAAGTGAACATAGAATCAACTTCTGACCAAGTTGAAAAGTCACCTGGAGGTGCTCCATTCTCTGCTGATATAACAAAGGCATCACTGATTCATTCTGCAGAATAGAAGCTAACCCAACAGTGATACTTCTAAAACCCACAAATCTTCTATGCACTTCTTGATATAACCCAAACCTACCGAGAGTTTTATGCTGAGTGCCAGGAGGGGGCAGATAGGGAACCACACATGAGGCTAGCAAAGCGAGGAGGGGGCAGATAGGGAACCACACATGAGGCTAGAAAAGCCAGGATCATGAGAAGAATCATTTTTAGATAGTGCAGGATCTCCACCATCATCTTTATCAGTGTACCGATACAGTAGGAGGAACTTCCTACTCTTCAGGTATATAAGGTAATAACCCTGGAACAACCGCTCCTCAATTTCGACACTGTGAATCCCGTTGAGGTCTTGGTCGCATGGAACCACTCTCACCACATGTCACGAACTCATCTCTAACGAGGGATAGCAAGCGGGTTGGAGGGGGAAATTAGGGTTCAGAGGCGAGATATAGAGGAGAGGGGCTGGGCATCGAGACGAAGAGGACGGGGATAGTTCATATCATTCTATTCTCGATGCCTCATCTCGTCTCTGCGAGTAGTATTAGTACAGGAGGTGCCAGCTGCGCTGGACTTTGCTTTGCTTACAAGGCCCATAGGCCCAACCTCGGGTCGCAACCCAGTACTTAGCCGGAAGGTCCTGACAATCCCCCATCCTTGGAAACGACACGATCTCGTGCCGCTGGTACCACTGCCACAACTTCAGTTGGAAGGAGCAAGGCAGATGCAGCAGCCAAGTCTTGATCATCTATAGATGCAAGTGGGATGGACATGGGATAATCGGCTCCCATCTATTTTTTCCCGCCAGGACAAACGGGATAAACGGGATTTTAGGGATTCTAGGACGTGGGAGAAAGGGGTCCCGTTGGACTAGCCAACTGCCTCTCTTCTAATCAAATATTTGGGCTTCTATCTCCGTTGGTTATTACATCTCTTGGCTCAAATTTTTCCGATCGATCTTCCAAGAATCGATTTCCTTCGTCCGGTCGGCCGTGTGCCTTCATAATTTCTCACGCGTACGCTGCCTGATCTCAGCAGGGATGCTACCTGTGTAGCGCGACCAGTAATGCATGTAAAATGCATAGATGAATTTTGCATATTTTCACATGGTTTTCTATTACATATTACATCATATAAGGGTATAATTCAATGTTTTATAGTATTTTGGGGTTAAATTACAAAGTCCCCCAACTTTTATGGAATTAACCCTGCCTGTCAGAAACCCCGTTTTCTATATTTTTGACGTTTCAGGGGGCAAACTTCCACGAAATCACCTAAAAATCCGCGGGGGTCATTTTCTTGGAAGGAGAAGACTTGCGGGCGAAGGATCCACGAGGATTGGGCAAGGAGGCCCAAAAGAGGACCCTCCACGCGGCCAGATTCCTTGGCCGCGTGAGAGGCCCCCTTTTGGCCCCTGTGGCCCCAATTCCTTTCATCTTCGACTTACCGACTCCGTCTTGACCTAAAACCGACTATAAAAAGGGTCCCCCGTACCCTTACGGAGGAGAGCGCGGCCGAAACACCGAAACACCGAAACAGAGACCAGAAGTTCCAGATTGGAGGGGGAAAACTCCGGCGGGGCGCCGCCGGTGTGATCTCCTACCCCTCCAACGTCATCTCCATCGACATCTCCATGAAGAGGGAGTAGTCCACCCCAGGGCTATGGGTTTGTGGAAGTAGCACTTGTATCTCTCTCTCTATGTGCTTAACTAATTAGATCCGTATGAGCTGCCTCACATGATTACGGGCACGGTTGTAATTCCTATGTGGTGGATCTTTTCTATGAGTTATTGAATCTGAGATTGCAATTGTTTCTCTTGAGTTATTTGAGTAGATGTATCTTATGTACCCCGTTCTTATTTGCTAGCTTTGATCAATCTAGTTCTTGAGAGCGTGTGTGGGGTGATGGGTGCATTAGTTGGAGTAACGGGGGGTGGCTAGTGCTGTGAAAGTGACAGAAGTTCAGCGGTCCACTTAGGTTTTGTTGAACCTTTCTTAGTTACCTCACTAGGGATAAAAATGAGTACCTTGTTACCGGGGATTTGAAGTGACACTAATCAATCTCCATGACTAGATCTAGCAAGTTCTTACTTCAACTTCATGTCACATTGCTTAAAGCTATACTCTGGTTTTTTCCTTAATTATCGAGGTGTTATGATTTATTTCGCATCTTGGTGGAGTATAAGAGGGATCAATATGACCGTAGAGATCTCTATGCTAGGACGTGATGCCCATATGAAAGTACTCAATGTTAAACATGTTATTGTAATCTCACATGTAATTCTTTATGTTCACCGTCTACCACTTTATTTGAGAGAATGCAAGTGTGAAACCATGAACCCCGGTCCTATTTTAATTATAAGAAAACACTCTAGTTACTTTGCTGCAATTTACTTTACTTGCACTTTACTTTACTTGCATCTCCAATTCGAATTTACATTATCTCCATCACCACTTGCATCACAAAAATACAAAAACAATCCATTGCATATTTATTTTCTCATTTGCATTTAGTAGTAGATTTAATTATTGCACATTTACTTTCAGTTTTGCATTGCAACTTAGAAGTCTCACACCTTGTGCTTGACAACCACTTGGTGAGGTTGAGGGCACAAAATTCTCTACTTTTTTGCAGGATCCTGGAGGAAGCTTGGAAGACAACTGCTGAAATTCTTCCTCCCCAAGAGTTCAATATAAACCCTCGAGTCACCCTCGTGGGGAAGAAGGCTTGCCACTAGCTACACACTCTGCACTTGGAGTCTCAACCTAGCCATCAAGCGTTTTTCTGGCGCCGTTGCCGGGGAGCCATAGGTGAAGGAGTTGTCCAAGAGAGCTCACAAGAAGTCTTCATCACCAACAAGGTGTGCAAACACCTAAGCTTGGGGAGGTTGCACCTACGTGAGTACCGTCCTTTCTATCTCCACCTTCTTTCAAGAAGATTGTTTTGTTTCTTGTCTTGTTTTTGTTTTTGTTTTGTTTTTGTTCTTGTTTTTGTTTTGTCTTGCGTATTTTATTTTAGTTTGCATTTTAGTTTTGCATTTAGTTATCTAGTTTATTTTAGTATTTCGAATTTGCTTAGTTACTTTACTTTTGTTTTGCATAAAAAATTAAAAACTACATAAAAACTGTTAAAATGGGTGATAGAACTAAATTAAGTGACTACACAAATACACCCAATGACCAATTCATTGCTAGGCCAATTACTACACCTGAAATACAAGCTGAAAGCTATGAAGTAAGTCCTAGTTTATTGAATTTAATTACTAGAGAGCAATTTGGTGGTAGTGCTATGGAGGATGCCTCTATGCATCTTCATGATTTCATGGAAATATGTGATATGCAAAAATTTAAAAATGTGGAAAGTAGTGTTTTAAAACTGAAATTATTTCCTTTTTCACTTAGAGGAAAGGCTAAAGAATGATTACTTTCACTACCTATAGCTAGTATAAAGTCTTGGGATGATTTAAAAGAAGCTTTCATTAAGAAATATTATCCTCCCGTTAAAATTTAGCAAAATAGGAATAATATCCTCTCATTTAGGCAAAATGATAATGAACATGTAGCCATGGCATGGGATAGAATTAAATTAATGCTTAGAACATGCCCATCACATGGAGTAAATGAATGGACCACACTACACTCTTTTTATGATGGTCTAAACTACATGTCTAGAAATATACTTGATTCTGCTGCTGGAGGTGCCTTTATGAGTAAAACTGTAGGAGAGGCTAAGAGCATATTAGAAAGCATATTGAAAAATTATAGTCAATGGAATACTGAAAGAGCACCCAATCCCACTAAGAAAATAAACTCAATTGAAGAAATCAATTATTTGTATTCTAAAATGGACACTATTCTTGCTTTTATTAATAAACAAAATATGGAGAATGTGCCTTTGCAGGAGCTAGTTGGTAGTAATTCTGAAAGTGTGGATGTTAATTTTGTTAGGAATTATGGTATCAATGGTTTTGGTAATGCTTACAATTCATATAGTAAACCTCCTTATGTGCCAAATAAACCTTTTGTTCCATTTCCTAATGCTAATGAAAATAAGTGGAAGCCTTCTAGTGAAATTTCTGAATCTAATAAATTGCTTATGGAACAAGTTGCTAGTCACAATGCTATTATACATGAGTTAAATAAGTCTATTGCATCCATTAGTAGTGATATTAAAGGATTGCAACTTCAGTCTTCGAATTTAGATAAAGCATTGTCAAAATTAGCTGATAATCAAGCAACTCTATTAAGCATGTCAGCAGGAAAGCCACAAGCACAACCTAGTGTAGGAATGAATTCTATTACTATTGCTGCTCCTATTATTGAAAATATTGATCATATTGCTGAGAATACAAGTGAGCATGTCCCTACTAGCTTAGAAGAAACTTTGAATGAAATAGTGAAGTACCCTGAATATTTACTTCCATATATGTATTATCTTGCTAGGAAAGATGAAATTAGTCCTCATGAATCAAGCATGCTAGCTAAATTAGAGAGTAAAGTAGAGGAAATTATGATGCTTACTGAAATTAAGGATCCATTGCTTGATTTAGAAAAAAGTAGCTTGCAAGAACTTATTGCTACTCTACAAAAATTTGCTAGTGATCCCACTATAAATGTTAATCAACCTGGCTTTGGATCTTATATTGCTAATCATGTCTTGCAAGAAAAAATTGCTAGGTACAAGAATGAGGCCATGATACCTCCTAATCTTGGGGATGCATGGATCCCCAAGGTGCTAGTTTCAATTGGAAAATAAATTCACCATGCTATGTTAGATCTAGGTTCTAGTGTATCGGTACTCTCTAAAGAATTATATGAATTGCTAGAACTAGAAAATTTAGAAAAGTGCTCAAGTGAATTTGTCCTTGCTGATAACTCTACTAAACATGCTGTAGGACAAGTAAAAGATGTTATGATTGAATTGCACATGACTTTCGTACACGTTGATTTCATTATTATGGATATGGGGGATAAATCCCCTAGTCCTATTATTTTGGGTAGACCTTTTCTTCGTACTACAGGTGCAATCATAGACTCCAAGGAAGGGAATGTCAAGTTTCAGTTCCCTCACAAGAAAAGCATGGAGCATTTCCCAAGGAAGAGGGGCACGCTGAAGAACAAGCTCCCTCATGAGCTTTATCCCTCTTGATTATCAAGTAAGTAAAGCATAGCTATATGACTATAAAGAAAGCGCTTTACGGGAGGCAACCCGGTTGTTTTTGTTTGGATTTTCCTAGTGTCCTCCTGCTGTCTCAAGAGATTAGTTTTTTTTGTTTTAATTCTGGAGTTTTCAATAAAGAGTCAAGTCAAACCCATTTGGACTTATAAGTTGCTATCCTAGTGCATGAAATTTCTGTTTCAGCACGAGTCTGCTCACCGTATGATTTTACGTTTTGCATTGGTATGTCGGATTGAGCTAATTTTATAGTATGTTCTTCAACTTTTTGTCCTCTGTAAGCACAAAAATCGGCTTAATTGTTTGACGAGTCTAGCTTAGGGAAAAACGTTCGTTTTACTGCTGCTGCTTTTCTGGAAAGATGCTGCCTTCTTTTGTTTTATGCACTCTTTGGGACTGGGAATCGAATTTCCATGATTCTTTCAAGAAAGAGAGTGAACATACAACATAATAAACCTTATTGTCTATCTACTGGAGCATTTGATTTGGAATTTTTCACAGCAAGCATGTGATTTGTTTGTCCTTGCTAATCTCACCCCACAGAAAAAGAATGAGAAAAACATGTTTTGTGAAGTTTTTTTTCACAGGGAATAGAGGAGCTGCGCCTCAAGAAATCCAAGAATGGTGAAATCCATAAGCTTGGGGACATGATGAACACCCCACTGGAGCTACACTCTTTTGGTTAGCACACGTCTACTTTCTGTTTTTCTAAGCAAAGCGTTTATCGTAGAGACTTGAAGCGTCTAGTTTTTGTTTTTATTTTTGTTTTGATAAGACCACCATCATTTTATATGAGATTGAGCTACTGGAGTTTGGGGTTGGAATGTATTGGATGCTAGTATTATGACTTGGAATAGGGATGCCATGGTTGATTTGAAGAGCTACATATGTTTGCATGATTTATAGGCTTTTTATGTGTAGAAATTTGCAATAATGTTGTCTTGAGCTATCTCTTATTCATTTCCTTGATGTTAATTGCTGGTTTATTTAGTTTGTCATGAAATTAGTAGTTCTATGGACATATGCATGCATAGTATCTGGTCAACAATCTCACTCTTGCTAGCCCAAAAATTTAAAAATTCCAACAAGTAAAAAACTTGTTTCCAACACTCCTTAGCCAAGTATTTCCAGTGAGTCCACCATATCTTCCCATTAGCTTCATTGCTATTCCGAGTTTGTTCACCATGTTATTGTGTTATTTATGTTCTAAATTAAGATATTCACTTTATTAATTGTCATGGGTTGAACTTGGGATAGGACTCTCACGAACTTTTGAAGGCACACTTTACTTTTTATGCATCTAATAAACATGACCCAATAATGGGAGCCACAAGTTTTGTGTTTGACAAGTGTGTGGTTGGGAGCTAGCTATAAACGTGTATCACTGGAAAGCTTTCAACATTGCACAAAAAAAATTTACATTTGGTTGATATCATGTACTTTTGTTTTTGGACTCCTGCCATGCCGAAATGAAATCGAGGAATAGTAAGTTTTGATGAGTAATTATCTATATGACTAGAGAAACGCATTGGGCCGCTAACCCAAGCCATGCTTTATCATGGTGGAAATTTACTTACAGCTTGAGTGACTCTACAACACATCCTATAATAAAATAAGAAGCTATGCATAATAGTGAATGAAAATAAAAAGGATGATGAGTCTACTCCGTTTGTTCATCTTGTCATTGTAACATGGGCTTGTTTCCATGTCATGGGGCAAGAGGTACCTCTTTGTGGTTCTCTATGATGTCATTAATACTTATTATGATTGTACAAAGCTTATTAGGAATCTTAAGTTGAGTAATCATGGAGTAGGTTTTCACACTCACGGGGCATGAGGCTTTCAACCACCTTGCCATTCTCATTACTTCAATACTCACAATTTTAAGATGCTAGTGATAAAGGGGCAATGAGAGTCCTAGATCAATGGATACCAAATTTCAAATAGTAATTTTAGTTGAATAATTTAGAGGCTAAATAAAACTTGATCATGTTTTACCTCTACTCAATTTTCTCCAAAGTGTCCACCATATTTTCTATTCTCCATTATGCTATTCTTTGACCAATATATGATTTTATTTTTCAGTTTGTGTATGCATTTGGTCCATAGTGCTTTTATTTCATTATACACTTTGTGAACTTTCATGAAGCATCTTTGCTTGCATATTTGATATTTCTTACAACATGAATTGTATATTGCTACTCATTTCTAGTATTAATCATTTGATTATATGTAGCATGAATAATCCTCCTTGATATCCCATGATTGTTTCAATATGCAAAACACATCTTAGTTTTATCACCTTCATACTCGAGGACGAGCATGGGTTAAGCTTGGGGATGTTGATGCATGTAAAATGCATAGATGAATTTTGCATATTTTCACATGGTTTTCTATTACATATTACATCATATAAGGGTATAATTCAATGTTTTATAGTATTTTGGGGCTAAATTACAAAGTCCCCCAACTTTTATGGAATTAACCTTGCCTGTCAGAAACCCCGTTTTCTATATTTTTGACGTTTCAGGGGGCAAACTTCCGCGAAAGCACATGAAAATCCGCGGGGGTCATTTTCTTGGAAGGAGAAGACTTGCGGGCGAAGGATCCATGAGAATTGGGCAAGGAGGCCCAAAAGAGGACCCTCCATGCGGCCAGATTCCTTGGCCGCGTGAGAGGCCCCCTTTTGGCCCCTGTGGCCCCAATTCCTTCCATCTTTGACTTACCGACTCCGTCTTGACCTAAAACCGACTATAAAAAGGGTCCCCCGTACCCTTACGGAGGAGAGCGCAGCCGAAACACCGAAACAGAGACCAGAAGTTCCAGATTGGAGGGGGAAAACTCCGGCGGGGCGCCGCCGGTCTGATCTCCTACCCCTCCAACGTCATCTCCATCGACATCTCCATGAAGAGGGAGTAGTCCACCTCAGGGCTATGGGTTTGTGGAAGTAGCACTTGTATCTCTCTCTCTATGTGCTTAACTAACTAGATCCGTATGAGCTGCCTCACATTATTACGGGCACGGTTGTAATTCCTATGTGGTGGATCTTTTCTATGAGTTATTGAATCTGAGATTGCAATTGTTTCTCTTGAGTTATTTGAGTAGATGTATCTTATGTACCCCGTTCTTATTTTCTAGCTTTGATCAATCTAGTTCTTGAGAGCGTGTGTGGGGTGATGGGTGCATTAGTTGGAGTAACGAGGGGTGGCTAGTGCTGTGAAAGTGATAGAAGTTCAGCGATCCACTTAGGTTTTGTTAAACCTTTCTTAGTTACCTCACTGGGGATAAAAATGAGTACCTTGTTACCGGGGATTTGAAGTGACATTAATCAATCTCCATGACTAGATCTAGCAAGTTCTTACTTCAACTTCATGTCACATTTCTTAAAGCTATACTCTGGTTTTTCCTTAATTATCGAGGTGTTATGATTTATTTCGCATCTTGGTGGAGTATAAGAGACATCAATATGACCGTAGAGATCTCTATGCTAGGACGTGATGCCCATATGAAAGTACTCAATGTTAAACATGTTATTGTAATCTCACATGTAATTCTTTATGTCCACCGTCTACCACTTTATTTGAGAGAATGCAAGTGCGAAACCATGAACCCTGGTCCTATTTTAATTATAAGAAAACACTCTAGTTACTTTGCTGCAATTTACTTTACTTGCACTTTACTTTACTTGCATCTCCAATTCGAATTTACATTATCTCCATCACCACTTGCATCACAAAAATACAAAAACAATCCATTGCATATTTATTTTCTCATTTGCATTTAGTAGTAGATTTAATTATTGCACATTTCCTTTCAGTTTTGCATTGCAATTTAGAAGTCTCACACGTTGTGCTTGACAAGCACTTGGTGAGGTTGAGGGCACAAAATTCTCTACTTGTTTGCAGGATCCTGGAGGAAGCTTGGAAGACAACTGCTGAAATACTGGCTCCCCAAGAGTTCGATATAAACCCTCGAGTCCCCCTCGTGGGGAAGAAGGCTTGCCACTAGCTACACACTCTGCACTTGGAGTCTCAACCTAGCCATCAACCAGCTGTTCATGAAGATAACTGTGCTGGCGGGTAAAACACGGGATAAGTGGGGAAAAGCCGCTAATCCAGCGGCACAAATGGGATAAGCGCAAACGGGACAAGTGGGTTTTGCAGGTGGGATGGGAGGCGGGATTGGCGGAAGGCTCGTCCCACTTACAATTTTATGATCACCACTCACCACCACCAACGATGGAACCTGTTTCTTCAGCAATGACACATGGATCACGGGATGGATTTAACTGGAATCAGGTAAGGCCAGTCGATAGGCTGCCGCCCCAACTCGAGCTAGCACAGTGTAGGGCCCGAAGTATCGTAGATATAATTTCCGATTGCTTCTAGTGGCTACTGATTGCTGAATGAATGGTTGAAGCTTTAAGTATATCTGATTTCCCACTGCAAATTGGCGTTCCGGCCGATGTTTATCAACATGTATCTTCATCCGTTTGTGAGCACACACCAGCTGTTTCCTCAACACTTCCAACATGATAGCTCGATCTACCATCCATACTTCCAGATCAGGTGACTGGAAATAATTCGCTGATGTGATACCCAAGTGACGAGGTTTCTGTCCATATAACACATCAAATGGAGTTCAATTCAGAGTAGAATGGTGTGAAGTATTATACCAATATTCTTCCAGAGAAAACCATTCAAACCACTTCTTCGGAGCCACATAAACTGCAGAACGTAAATAGGTCTCCAAACACTAATTGAGTCGTTCGGTTTGTCCATCCGTTTGCGGGTGATAAGACGAGCTCATATGTAACACAATGTCCATCAGGCGAAATAGCTCTTTCCATAGTGTACTTGTGAAAATACGATCTCTGTCTGATACAATCACACAAGGAAGACCATGTAAATGATAGATGTCCCTGACAAATACCTGAGCAACTTGTAGCGCCATGAATGGGTGTGATAGAGGTACAAAGTGGACATATTTGGTGAACCGATCAACGATCACCAATATAACATCACAGCCATGAGATTTGAGCAACCCTTCGATGAAATCCAAACTAATCATCTCCTATGATCGAGTAGGAATTGGCAATGGTTCAAGTAGTCCAGGTGTCTTAACATGTTCCACTTTGGCTTGTTGACAAATTGTACATCCAACACAAACTGTTGGATGACTTGTTTCATCTTTGGCCAGGCAAAAAATTGCTTGATCCTTTCATAAGTTTCTCTTGTACCCGAGTGGCCTCTGACTCCACTGCTATGCAATGCTTGCAGGATGTGGTTCTGTGCAATCTTGTTTGCACCCACCGAAATACGGCCTCTGTACCTCAATAATCCATCTGTAAGAGTGAAACCAGACTCATTTGAGTGGTGAGCTATAGCACTCAACTCCGCGAGGAGATGTTGAGCCTGGGGATCATCTTTGTACCTTCCTGTAGCTTGTCCATTCATGTTGGACTGACTTTGGAAATAGCTACCAGACTACATACGTCCTGTTTCCGAAAAAGGGCGTCGGCAGCTGCATTAGTGGTGGCTTTCTTGTATCTGATGGATAATTCCAATCCAAGTAATTTGACAAAGGCTTTATGTTGTATACTTGTCATCAATTTCTGGTCAACCAAATGGAGTAGGCTTTGATGGTCAGTCAGGATCACAAACTCTCTATGCTGCAAGTATGATCGCCATTTGTCCACTGCCATAATGATGGCCAGACACTCTTTCTCATACGTGGATAGAGTTTGGTTTATGGGACATAATGCTTGACTCAAGAATGTAATTGGGTGACCTTTCTGCATTAATACTGCCCCAATTCCTGTGTTTCTAGCATCTGTCTCAAGAGTAAAACTCTGTGTGAAATATGGCAATGCAAGAACCGGAGCTTGAATCATTGCCTCTTTAAGCGGTTGGAAGGATTTTTGCTAATCTAGTCCCCGTAGAAACACCACTCCTTTCTTGAGCAGTTGTGTCAGAGGTTGATCTAGAATGCCATAATGTTGTATGAACTTCCTGTAGTAACCAATCAAGCCTAAAAATCCTCTGAGCTCTTTAGCTGTGGTTGGTTGTGGCCAGCTATGCACTGCCTATACCTTAGCTGGATCAGTCAATACCCCATGACTACCAATGATGTCTCCCAAATATTCTAACTGTTGATGTGCAAAGGAACACTTGCTATATTTAACCAACAACTGATTCTTCTGGAGTAATTCAAATACCACTCTTAAATGGCCGAGATGGCCGTGCAGACTAGGGTTGTATACAAAGATGTCATCAGCGAAAACCAATACACACTTGCACAGCAGCCCAACAAAGACATGATTCATTAGACTTTGAAATGTTGCTGGAGCATTTGTTAGACCGAATGGCATCACAAAAAATTCAAACAATGCATGATGGGTTTGAAAGGCTGTTTTATGCTGCTCTCCTGGTGCCATACAGATCTGGTGGTAGCCGGATCGCAAGTCCAACTTTGTGAACCATTGTGCACCAGACAACTTGTCCAATATCTCATCTACTATTGGCACATGGTGTTTGAACTTCATAGTCAGTGCATTCAGTTGTCGATAATCCACAGAGAAACGTCAAGTTCCATCCTTCTTTTTAACTAATAGGACCAGGAAAGCAAAAGAACTCACGGTCTTTTGAATTATGCCGTTGGCAAGCATTTGTTTCACCTGGTTCTCAATTTCAGTTTTATGTTGAGGTGTGTATTTGTAAGGCCTTGCCTATACCGGTTGCGCTCCAGTCACCGATGGAATTTTATGGTTGGCCTCCTGAGATGGTGGCAATTTTGTTGCTTTAGCAAACACTGGGGCAAATTATTTCAGTAACTCCTTGATTTCTGGTATGACATTACTATCATCTGTTAGATTGTGTTCATCCAAAACTTCTACCTGGAATGTATGACCATCGGTTTGTAATATCAATTGGAGCACATGTGAGATAGCTCCCCTTCTATGTAGTCCGTTGAGTTGTTGTGCGCTGACTGGTTGACAAGTCTGCACACTGTCTGTTACTCCCCGCAGAGTCACCCGACGTTCCTTGTGCCTGAAACGCATGACCTTGCGACGCCAGTGAACCCAAGTTGGGCTATGCATATCCAACCAATCATGCCCCGGTATCATGTATAGTGCCAGGTTCTTCATATCATGCACAAACGTGTGTCCTTGTACAGTCCAGTCAAATAAAGGCACCACTTGATTGCACGCCATCTTGGATCCATTAGCAACAACAAATGTTGATGTAGGCATTTGCTTTCTACTGCACTATAGTTGATCAACCATCTCTTGATTGAGAAATGAAGACACACTGCCAGAGTCAACCAAAATCAGTAACCGGTGCTTGCCAACATTTCCTTGCAACCTAAAAGCCTTCTTGCTTTTCTTGATGACATTCATGTCTCCTCCCAACATCATTATTGGATCCTCTTCATATTCAGAAGAGCCAGTGTCTTGCATGTCCGGATGTTTCTGAATTTGTAACACCTCCAAGAGCTCTTCAATGATGTGTAAAGGCACTTTAGCAGGACATTCGTAAGCACAAATACATTTATATCCACAGGTGAATCACAACCCTTTGTTGCGCCTAAACTCCTTTAATTATTCCAACTTATCAGTCCCTTTGCCAGATTCTGGCAGTTTCGCTTCAGTCCGAATAGTCATCACCTCTGTGATGCCATTTGGAATGAGCACCTTCCCTGCTATCAGGCTTGGAATATGACCTCCTCTTACTGGGTATACCTTCCTCCTCCTGCAACAAGGCAAGTACATGCGCAGTATCGAGGTCTTGTGGGCGATGTAACCAAATTGTAGAACACATATCATCACGTAAGCCGGCTATGAATTCATCAACAAAGTGGCCCTCATATAAATGTGGATTATATAGCAATAATTGATGCCTAAGCCTAGCAAACTTGTCTAAGTATTCAGCCATAGTGCCTATTTGTTGCAACACACGCATTTGGCGACTATAACTAGCTTGCATATTTTTGTCAAAATAATCCTGCACTAATCTGCACATAACACCCCAATCCTCATAACGCCCTGTTGCTTCTACTCCCTGAACGAAAGAGCCGCATTCCCTTGGAATACTAGAGCATCGTATCTAGTGCGCAAGCAAGGCTGAACTCTAAACACCCCAAAGTAACTTTCACATTTTTGCTGCCACAGTTTTGGGTTCTCGCCATCAAACTTAGGAAACTCTATTTTTGGTGCGCCTATTTTTGGCGCAGGAGCACGCACAATCTCATCACGGTGATCACTACTAGAGATTGGAGTTTCAACATGGAGAGGCCTGGATGGAATCACACATGTGCCCGGGGCTGATCCTGGTATCGCAAGGATACTTGGGGCATCACCCCGGTGTAGAATTGCATTGACATGAGACCCGAGACCCTGGTTGCTGATTGTCGGAGATGTCGTTGGTCGTGTCGCCGCCAGTGAAGAGTCTAGGTCCGTCGTGGACGAGGAAAATGGTCCAGTGCGGGGCATGCCCAAGGAGGAACTCGGCTCCAGTTGTACCATGGGCGATGTAGGTGCTGATGCCGCCCGCCGCAACGCCATCAGCGCATGCGCTTCAATCGCTTCTATTCTCGACTGGACCGCTCAGAGCGCCTCTCGTGTCTCCAACTGCGTGACCTTGAGGTCGTTGAATCCATCCATGAGTTGTTTCATCATGTTCGTCAGCGTGACGTTCTGCTCCACCACGTCCTCTATTGACTTCGTGACTTGTTCCCGGAACTTCTCCTGAGCTGGATCTGTTGTTTTGCGGGGCGCTATCGTGTATAATAGTCAAATCGAGGCCAAAATCGACCGATCGTGGGTGTCCCGGAGGAACACGCGCGATTCAACCGAATCGCTCCCAATCAACCAGGAGCAAAAAAATTCCTCGCGAATTTCTGCCTCAATTCTCCGATTACACCGCTGATGACTGGCTCTTGTACCAATTTTGTCACGAACTCATCTCTAACGAAAACAAGGGGATTGGATGGGGAAATTAGGGTTCAGAGGCAAGACATAGAGGAGAGGGGCTGGGCATCGAGACGAAGAGGATGGGAATAGTTCAGATCATTCGATTCTCGATGCCTCATCTCGTCTCTGAAGTAGTATTAGTACTGGAGTTGCTAGCTGCGATGGACTTTGCTTTGCTTACAAGGCCCGTAGGCCCAATCACGGGTCGTAGCCTAGTACTTAGTAAGAAGGTCCTGACACCACACCAGAAGGCATGATGCAGCCTGCATCCATGCAGTGTCGTCAGTCTCTGTTGAAAATAGTTCTGTATACGACCTAAAATTGAGAGGCAACATTTCATTTTTCAAGTTCTTCTTTCCCGCAGTCTTCCGAAACTCCGCTATGCAGCCTGACAGTAAACAGCCTCAATGTTCACCATTGCCCCTTTTCTTTCATGATACTTCCTTGAATTAAAAAAAACGCATTCTCTAAGGGAAAGATGCGAAGACTGATTTTCTTTCGGTACAATTCTTTATAAAAATATGGAATTGCAATTCGAGAACTAAAATTGTATAATTATAGTTCGGTGGATATCTTGTACGTAGAATTTACAATCTTTAATGGTTTACTGGTTAGATCTGAGCTCAGCTGTATAGCCGACGCTAAAACACGTTTAGTACTAAGACGACGCCTAAATCAAAGCAGACGTTTAGCATGGTAGGAACCTGCTAAAACTACATGATATCTTACCCAGTTTGGCAGAGCAAAGGGGAAAAGAGAAAACTGTGGCAGAGGCGTTGCTTGACAACAAATGGGTTAAGGACATCAGGGGTACTCTCTCCATTCAACCAATTGTCCAGTATATTGAGCTCTGGGTCATCATTTAAGCCCTGACTCCCTTAGCTGATTCGGATGAAACTTGTCAGTGGCGCTTGACTGTTAATGGAGAGTACTTGGCATCGTATTTGTACTCTGCTTATTTCGTTGGAAGCACGCGTTGCCAAAACTCTATGGAAGAATGGGGCCCCACTCAAAGAGAAACTCTTTGTCTGTATGGTCATGGGAAACAGGTGCTAGACCGTGGATTGAATTGCAAAAAGATTTCTTCCCAGGGCCATTTCAGCGTACATTGTGTTATTACTTATTAGGAGGATGAAACTATTGGTCATCTTGTGACCTCCTGTTCTTCCTCGTGTGAATTTTGGTTCAGACTCTACCGAGAGACGCATCTGATCAACAATACGCCGCCTAAAGATACCACTGTCAGACATTGGTGGTGTAACACCTGCAGCTGAAGCGGCGGAAGCAAACAAAGGATCTTGCTACGGAAATGGTCACACAAATGCGTAGACTCTGGCCGGAGAGAAACTCGGTTTTTGGCAGCCGCTAGAAGTAGTGAGAAGAGCAAGAGATGAACTGTAATTGTGGAGTTTAACAGAAAAGTGTGGGTCATCACTAAGTAGTCTAACTTTGCACCCGGGCGGCATTGCTATTGTAATCTAGCCAAAATCTTGTAAAGACACACTTTTTCAATCTTAATGAGATGACAACAACTGACTGGTTGTCTGCACATGAAAAAAATGCTTCTACTTCAGTGTCCCCCCTAAACCAACACATTGATACAAGTATGGCTGAGATCGCTCCGTACCCTTTCGTTAACATAGACGATTGTGAATAATTAAGTCGTATTAAGGCGTACACGACCCTGTATAAACCCGTCAGGATTATTTTAATTAAGAATTTTGCGTATAAGTATCGGCACAAAATTCGTAGGACGTCGTGGGGACGTCGTTGCCTCACACGTGATTAGGAGTGATGGGCGGGCGGTTTATAATTCGTGTATGCGTACCATAAATAATACGTACGTATAAGGACATAGATGGTACACCGTATTAGAACAAAAATAAAATTTTAATGTAAAATATCGATCATGCCCTTCCCCTTCCACCAAATTGGGGGGGGGGGGGGACATTGAAGCACATCCCCCAAAACATAGATGTACCCACCAAACACCCCCTCCATTTCCATCTCAATCTCCTCTAGTATGAAATCAATCCACACTAGTACAGAAAGGGTCTTCTGTGGCGCACCAAATTGGACTTCTGTGGCGCACCTAGGGGCCAGAGGGGTGCGCCACAGAATTCACGCCATAGAAATTTTTTCTGTGGCGCATCCTGGCCGTGCGCCATAGAAATGTCAATTCTGTGGCGCACCTCAGCCGTGCGCCACAGAAATTTGCAATTCTCTGGCGCACCAAGTAGCGGTGCGCCACAATTTTTTTTTTGAATTTTAGAAAAAAAGGCGGCCAGATCTGGCCGCGGGAATTTTTTGAAATTGTGAAATTTCGCCGGATCTCGTCGGATGCTCGCCGGAGTTGGTGGGTGGATGATGGGGGTCACCGAAGTTGGTGGGGGAGGAGAAGGAGGAGCTCGCTGGAGGTGGTGGTGGTGGTGGTGGTGGTGGTGGAGGAGGAGGAGGAGGAGGAGGAGGAGGAGGAGGGGTGGTGGTGGAGGAGGAGTGGTGGTGGTGGTGGAGGAGGAGGAGGAGTAGAGGTGGTGGTGGAGGAGGAGGAGGAGCTCGCCGGAGGTGGTGGTGGAGGAGGAGGGGTGGTGGTGGTGGTGGTGGTGGTGGTGGTGGTGGTGGTGGTGGAGGAGGAGGAGGAGGGGTGGTGGTGGAGGAGGAGTGGTGGTGGTGGAGGAGGAGGAGGAGGAGTAGAGGTGGTGGTGGAGGAGGAGGAGCTCGCCGAAGGTGGTGGTGGAGGAGGAGGGGTGGTGGTGGTGGTGGTGGTGGTGGTGGAGGAGGAGAGGTGGAGTAGTAGGTGGAGGAGAGGAGAGAAGTGGAGAGGTAGAAGAGAGAAGTAAAGATGAGAAGTGGAGGAGAAGTGGAGGGGAGAAGGGAAGAAGAGGAGGGGAGGAGGGTAGAAGAGGAGAAGGGAAAGAAGAGGAAGAAGAGGAGGGGAGGAGGCATGATCCGAAATCCTGCCTCAACAATTCTATGGCGCACCAAATGAAGGGGTGCGCCACATAATTTTTTTTTTATTTTCTAGTCAAAAATCTTAAAACGGCCATAACTTTTGTTCCTTTTGGAATTTTGGAAAGGAAACGGGAATTCCACCTTTTGTCAACTCTGTCGCCACTCCCCAAGACAATTGGGTAGTGGACGCAGTTCAGTCTTTGCCGGATGATTTGATGAACATCAAACGGCGCATCGCAAAACTCGTCTCCTCCACTCCTCCTCTCACTGGCATCAACACAGTTCTGTGTTGGTTCGGGAGACGCATTCAGCCTTTGGCGTATCGCGGAACCCGGCTTCTGTGTGAATACAAGGGCCCGGAGGATACAATGAGGGGAACGTACAAAGCGTTCTCCAAGAGGGACTTCAAGAAGCGGGTAAATCATTTGGTCGCAACTCGCGACCAATATGAAGAAAGCCGAGAGGTGTATCACGAGGGAAATCCAGCTCCAAAGGTAATGTTCTTTCCTCTTTGGGCAGTTTCTCAGATTTTTATCTTTCTTAGATTTCTGACTTAGCCAGATTTTGCGCTTTTCTCCACAGTTCGACGACCTCACTGATAAGGATCTTGCGACCGATGCCGAATTGGACGCAATGCGTGCTAACTTCTCTAGCGGACGGAAGCGCAAGAAGCCATCGACTGCTCAAGAAGTGGTTGAACTTGACGGAATTCCCATCGCTACTTCCAGGTAAATCATCCGGGTTGCTTTTTTCTCTGCTTTTTGTCGCAGGAGTTCTTTTCTTTTCTCGGAATTCTAACTTCTTGGATTTTTTATTTCTAGCCTGGATCCTACTACACTGAAGCCAAAAGGCCGGAAGAAAATCAAGTCTGTGGCCCGGAGGGGGTCATAGCCTTCTCCTGTTGCTGCTCCCGACACTCCGATCGCAGCTGCGGAGGAAAACACTGCTGCCAGGGAGGAGGAAACCCAGCACACTAGCCAGCCCATTGCGCCAGAAACGGACGTGAGGGAAAGGGCGGTTCCAAAGGTGGGAGGTCCTTCTCGAGTTCCAGAGGAGGAGCCTATCCCAACATTCGACAAGGAGTTCAAGGTAAAGGAGGAGCCTTTTGACGAACGCGGGTTTATCAAACCGTGGGCGACAAAACACTTCGCTCCTCCTCTCTTAATCCGTCCTTGGCCAAAAGGCGGGTTTATTGTAAGGAATAACTTCATTTTCACCTTGGCAGGTCATCCAGGACGGCCTTTGCCACGTCGGAATTCTTTTTGCCGAATATGCAAAAGAATTCAACGAGAACTTGTCAGGTCTGCAACGGATGAGCCAGGTAATATCTCTAGCCCCCAAGCATTTTGTCAAAAGCATACTTTTTTGACTTAGTGCTTTTTCCATTACCTCGCTTGATTTTTGACTTAAGCGCTTTGTTTCTTTTCCTTGTTTCAGCAAACTGCTGAAACCATTAACATGGAGATTTTCAGCAAGCTCACCATCAAGAATAAGGAGGTGAAAACCCTTCTTACTATTCTTGAAGATAAAGAATCTGAGATGGCCTCCGTTCAGCAAAAGCTGGATGAATCAGCAGGTAAGTGTTTTCACTGCTTTTGCTTGGAAATTTTTCTAAGTAATTTTTCGAGTTTCTAACTCTTCCTTTTACTTGCTTTTCAGCTTCTTTGGCGAAAACCAAACAAATTGCTGAAGATGCCGGCAATGCGGAGAAACTCCGCAAGGAAAACATGGAGCTTCACAAAATCACTATGAAGCTCCAGAAAGTCCTGGAGGCCAGCCAACTGGCTGTCGGCATTGCCGAGTCCAAGGCCTCCAACCAGGCCGAGAAGGACAAAGCCAACATCAGGGACCTGGAGAACGCCCTGAACCAGCGCCTGGAGGAAGGAACGGAGATGGACCGCATCCTCGGTAAGTATTTTGACTTTTACTGGATTTTTCTTTTTCCCTTCTTCTGCTTTCCTTAACTTTCTTTTGTTGATTGAAACAAAAGGTAGCCCCTAACTAACCCGGATCAAAAGAATCCGGGATTTCGAGAAGGTCTTCACCGCGCTTATTACTGCGGGGATGTTACTTATTAATAAGTACATTCTCGACAAACCAGGGGAGTTCTCGGAAGTCAGCAAGCTCCCGGAGGCGATTGTCGAGGTGGCGAACCGCAAGGAGTCTTGGTTCTGCTGCGCGGCTCGAGGTGGTGCACGCATGGCCCTTGGGCTCATGCGTATGCATTATACCACGCCAAGTCTTGGCGCGTGGCATCCGATATTCCTCAGGGATACACGGACGCTCAGCGCGCCAGCATATTTGATGCAATCAAAGGCCACGCCACCAAGATTGCCAACATGGTGAACATCTCCACCTTCTACCCCGAGGAGGAAATTCCAAAAACTCCGGAGGAATCCACCAACGAGGACGAAGACTCGGATGCCGAAGAAGCTGCTTGAATCATGGGTAGAAGATAGGAAAATAGAAGCATTACTGTTCTTACAATGTATCACTTATTGTAATGCTATCTATTCTTTTGTATAAACAAGTACTCCACTTTTGCAGTTAAATTATTAAGTCTTTGCAAGTTTTCCGGGTTTTAATTCCTTTATCTTCTAAGTTCTCTGGTTTACATGTCTTAACTGTCCTTAGTGTTTGAAATGGCTCGATAGTACATAATCTTCACGCCAAGTGACGGGGTATAACCGATCCGTCAAAACTCGGAATCATGGATCGTACTAAAGGAGTGACCGAACATACAAACAATTAGATAATACTTAGATAAAGTAGGGAATTTTGAAATTGTATGAAACTCAGGCATGCGGGCACAATCTGGGTTTCCTTAAGCCTCCTTAGGCCGAAAAGCATTCAATTTTACAACTCCGAGCACGCAGGCACAATTCGGGTTAACATTGAGTATTTTGAAAGATCATTGGGAAATAGATAAGGCGGACTTATGCTTTGTATGAAAACAGATAAAACAATAATGCATGAATTCCGACAACTTTATTTCATGGTCTCAAAGATGTTTACATAGAAATTGAACGAAGTGTAGAAGGGACGTAACTGCTGGATGCTCCAAGGCCTTTTTGTCTCTCCTAGTTCAACATCTATCTTCCTCTTTGTTTTGCGATTCAGACGCTTGGGATCATCTTTCGTGTCTCGAATATCTACAAGATAATAAGATCCATTTTTCATAGCCTTTCTAATGACAAATGGTCCCTCCCAGACTGGGGCTAACTTGTGCTTCCATTCTTGCACCGGTCTTAGCACTAGGTCACCTTCTTTGAAAGATCGATGCGTGATTTTCCGACTATGGTAGCGTCTCAATCCTTGCTGATAAATGGCGGATCTTTGAAGCACAAGGTCTCGTTCTTCTTCTGAAAGATCGACGACATCCTATCGTGCGCATTCGGCATCCGAGTCATCGTAAGCCTGCACTCTTGGGATATCATGGAGCATGTCCGTTGGAAGTATTGCTTCTGTGCCATAGACCAAAAAAAAAGGGGTTTGCCCTGTTGATCTATTTGGCGTCGTTCAAATACTCCAAAGCACGGAAGGTAGTTCTTCTACCCATGCTCCAGCTGCTCTATGAAGAGGAGATTCGAGTCATGGGCGTATTCCTTGCAGGATTGAGCTATTCATTCTTTCAACCTGCCCATTGGATTGTGGGTGAGCCACAGATGCAAGATCTAGGCGTATTCCCGTTTGTCGGCAATATTTTGCCAACTCTCCAATAGAGAAATTTGTCCCGTTGTCGGTGATTATACTGTGTGGAACGCCATATCTCATGACTACGTCAATGATGAAGTTTCTGGCAGTCACACAGTCAAGTTTCTTGATGGGTTTTGCCTCCACCCACTTGGTATACTTATCCACTGCAACGAGTAGATGTGTAAGTCCGCCTCTTGCAGTTTTGAATGGACCCATCATATCTTGCCCCCAGACCACGAACGACCATGTTATAGGGATAGTTTTGAGTGCTTGAGCTGGCATATTCGTCTGCTTGGCGTAATACTGACATCCGGCACATGTGTTTACTATGTGTTCGGCATCTGTCTTGGCTGTGAGCCAGAAAAACCCTGCACGGAATGCTTTTTTGACTATGCTTTTTGATTGAGCATGATGTCCGCAATCTCCTGTGTGGATTTCTTGCAAAATTTCTTGTCCTTCCTCTGGCGAAATACATCGCTGAAAAATTCCGATAGTGCTGCGTTTATACATGCAACCATTAATTACTGTGTATCCTTTGCATCGACGATGTATCTGTCTTTGCAAGACCTCGTCTGCTCCATCCGGAAACTTTTGATCAACTAAGAAGTTTAAGTATGGAATCGTCCAATCCGGGTTAGCTAACAGAACTTCAATTGACTCGGAAACGAGAGGATAATCAACATCTCCACCTTTGATCGATGGTTCGTGCAAATGTTGGACAAACACACCAGGTGGTAGAGTTCTCACTCTTTCCGACCCCATGCGGGCTAATGCATCCGCGTTCCAATTTTCTTCCCTTTTGATATGAAGCACTTCAAATCCAAGGAAGCAAATGGCAAACTTGTCCACCGTTCTTCGATATTCGGCCATGATGGGGCTATTGGCGTCCCATGTTTGGTTTAGCTGATGCTGTACCAAATATGAGTCACCATAGCATAGTATGCGTTTCACGCCTATTTCTTTTGCAATATGCAAGGCATGAAGCAGTGCTTCGTATTCTGCCACGTTATTACTGGCCTTGAAGTGTATCTGCAATACATACTCCATAATGTCACCTTTTGGGGATTTTAGCACTACACCAGCTCCAGCACCTTCTTTCATCTTGGATCCATCAAAGTGCATGATCCAGTATTCCGACTCCGGCATTGGTGTGTTCTCCATTGCTTCTGTCCAATCAGCGACAAAATCTACCAACACCTGGGATTTAATTGCCGTCCGGGGTTGGTACTTAATGTCGAACGCAGCTAGCTCAATGCCCTATTTGGCTACTCGGCCTGTTGCGTCCGCATTGTTAATGATATCCCCTAGTGGTGCTTTGCTTACCACTGTTATGGAATGTCCTTGGAAATAATGGCGGAGTTTTCTAGATGCGAAAAACACGCCATATGTCAGCTTTTGATAATGTGGATACATTTGCTTTGACTCGGAGAAAACTTCTCTAACACAGTATACTGGATGCTGATCCGGTATACTTTGCTCTTCTTTCCGCCTTTCCACAATTATCACAACGCTAATAACCCTGTTTGTTGTTGTAAGATACAACAACATAGGTTCTTCGTCTTTTGGGGATGCCAAAATCGGTGCTTTCATCAAGGTTTCTTTCAGCTGGGTTAATGCTTTGTCCGCCTCTTCTGTCCTTTCAAATTTTTCGGATTTCCTCAACAATTTGTATAATGGCAGAGCTTTATCTCCTAGCCGGCTTATAAACCTGCTGACTGCGGTTGCAGAGCCCGTCAATCTTTGTACATATTTTGAACATGTGGGCTTTGTGAGGTTCAAAATTGCCTTAATCTTTTCTGGGTTTACTTCTATTCCTCTGTGAGAAACAATAAAACCCAGAAGCTTTCCAGAGGGAACCCCGAATACGCACTTTAATGGGTTCAACTTCATTTTTTAAGTGCACAAATTTTCGAAGGTTTCTCGTAGATCTTCAAGGAGTGTGTCCTTTTCCTTGGAAACTACGGCAATATCGTCCACATAAACGTGAACATTTTTTGCCGATCTGACTATGCAAGCAACGTTACATGCAACGCTGGTATGTAGCACCTGCGTTCTTGAGGCCAAAAGGCATGGTTATGTAATAGTATGTTCCATACGGGGTTATGAAGGAAGTTTTGATTTGATCTTCCTCATTCATACATATTTTATGGTACCCGGAGTAAGCATCCAAAAAGCATAAAAAGCTCAGAGCCAGCAGTGGCATCTATTATTTGATTGATTTGCGGTAACGCGAACCTATCTTTTGGACATAATTTGTTCAATCCGGTGTAATCTACACATCCTTAGAACAGTACTATCTTTCTTCGGGACTAATACTGGGTTTGCAGACCAATCAGTATGTATAACTTCCCGGATAAAATCAGCTGCTAAAAGCCGGATAATTTCCTTGCATGTAGTCTTCCGTCTTCTTCCATCAAAACGACGGAGACCTTGTTTGACGGGTTTTGAACCTGGAATTACCTTCAATTGATGCTCAACAAGTTTCCTGGGTACTCCCAGTTCTCACGGAGGAACTCGATGAGCGTGATTTCCTATTTGTCTGTCATCCCTGTCCCTACTACGACAAATTTTGTCGGATCCTTGGGGTCTAGGACAAATTTTCCTGTCGGCATTTCCATCGGCGATACTTCCTTTGCCAGCTCTTTCAATTCTTCCTTTGCTATTACTTTTTCGGCGCAAAGGGCGTTTCCTTTTTCCAGCTTGTTTGCCAATTTGAAGTCTCCTGAAATGGTGATTACTCCTCCTTTTGGCCCTGACATCTTCAACTTGTTATAAATATAACATGATCTTTCCATGAATTTGGCGAAAGCTGGACGTCCGAGTATTGCATGGTATACACTTTCGAACGACACCACCTCGAATGAGATTTTTTCCTATCGGAAATGTTCTCTTTCTCCGAAGGTTACATCTAGGGAAATTTCTCCTAGGGAATGTGCTTGTCTGCCAGGAACGATGCCGTGGAAACGTATGTTGCTATGTTTGAGCTGGGTCTCGGAGATTCGCAGATGCTTCAGTGTATCCAGGTACATAATATTGATACTAGATCCTCCATCCATCAGCACTCCTTTTAGCCTAGTGTTTTGAACAATAGGGCTTACAATTAGAGCTTGTGTGCTGGGTTCTGGGATATTTCCGGGATGATCTGACTGATCCCAGGTAATTGGCGTGTTGAAATACTTCAAGAATTTGGGCGTTGGTGGGACAACCGCGTTTATTTCTCGAAGTGTTCGCGTTGGCTGTTTTGCTGAGGGAGTTGCCAGGAAAGTTAGGTTGCATTCTCCATCAACTCTTGGGAATTTTGGTTCATCTTTTTACCGTTGTTCCTAGATTTTTTCATCAGTGTACGATTCACTGTCTTCTTTTTCAGCTTATGGCTTTTTCTTGGAGAATTTCCTCTTGGAGTTCTTTCCTTTATTCCCGGATCCTGCAGTGCCCTTCATATGCTTATTGGGGCGACACTGCGCATTTGTATGGGTAGGCTTCCCAAATTGCGAATGGTGGACACAGTTTTTCGACTTAATTTTTTCCCACTCTTCCTTAGAATAGGAGATAGGTTCTGTGCTTCTTCCTTTCCATTTGCCGCTAGTATCCTTTCCAAAGGTTAAATTTACTTCTTTGGGCTTTGTCTGTGCTTCTGGAGCAGTCTTCTTTTCAAAACGAGGCGTCTTTTTGGCCTGAACCAAAGCATCAATATTTCCACCTCTCGCTCTGATGTCATCTTCGGCCGCTGCGTGCTCATTGGCGGTAGTAAGCATAGATCCGATATCTTTGTGCTCTTTTGAACCAACCATGAACGGTACGAGGCCGGGTTTTAATCCATTGATTAAAGCATGCATTGCTTGTACATCGCTTACTCCAGAGCAGCTATTTTTCATTGCTGTCTATCTTGATATAAAGTCGACATACGACTCGTCTTCAAATTGGACGCAGCGATTTAGCTGGTTGATGCTCTTAGGGCGTTTGTACGTACCCCGGAAGTGCTGAGCGAACACTCTAGCCATATCATCCCAGCTATCCACTGTTCTTGACGGAAGCCTGTTAATCCAATCTCTGGCTCCATCCAGCAACATTAGGGGGAGGAATTTTACTGCTTCCAGGTCTATCCCCTTATTGATCTGAACGGCAGTATAGTAATCTGAAAGCCATGTATCCGGGTTTGTACTTCCGGTATAATTTTGGTAAGTTGGACCAACCTTGGCAAACCCAGAATGTAGAGTTATTCTTTGGATCCTGTCAGTGAAACACTTAGGTCCAAAGTATAGATCATCTCTTTCCACCCTATCGACGTGTGCGGAATATCTGTCGGCTGAATGGACAGAATGCGATCTGCTCCTTTCTGGCCCATTGTTGTGCGAATGCGCTCTTCCGGGATTATCCCTGTTTCGTCCGTTATCGTTCCCTTTGGAATGAGGCGGAGTTCTACTCCTTGGCCTTTCTTTATTCCTAGGAGGAGTACGTGACCTCTCACGCCTGTGAGGATTTTCATGTCTTCCGGCTTTTTCAGCTGGGCGTCTCGAGGCGGCATCATTTTTCCATCTTTCCAGTTTTGTTCCTCCCGGTCTTTATGATCGCGGGGTTTATTTCCGCCTTTCGGCATATGGGATCCCGTTCTGGACGCTTCATCCCTATTGTCCGGGATTTTCTTGTCCTTTTTAGGATCTCCCTTTTTGTCCTTAGAATCGCCTGAATATCTAGGTTCTCCAGGTCCAGTTGCTCCAGCAGTGCAAGTGGCAGTTTTGCATAGGGCCGAGTCGTCATGCAACTTCCCTGATCTTACCTGACCATGCTGCTGCTATTGCATTGCTTTACCCAGGAAAGCATACACTCCTTGCAGCTTTTCTTCTTTGGAGTATAGATCATCATTAAGGATGGCGAACGCGGCTTCTGCGTTTTCAGCTGCGGTCTTATAGATGTGTTCGCCCTTAGCGTTTACGCCGTCAACATGTCGTTGCCAGGAAGGGTTTTGCAACCGTTGTTTTACTGGCTGTACATCCGGTCTTGCCATTCCGGGTAATTTCGTGGCTTTTATCCCGGACATATTCCATCTTTCGAATTCTTCAATTTCCTCTTGCTTTGCTTTTACAGTAGCTTGGGCTTTGAGGAGATTTTCTTGCGATCGGAATAGTTGTTGGTGTTGCCGCATAATGGCTTGCCTTCTGGCTTCCAGCACTTCCGGTGGCTCGTATGGTCCGACCGGGGTTTGGATCAGATTGATCTCGTCCTGTTCCAACAATTTAGGAAGAGGGATTTCTTTCATTTTCTTCTCCACAGGTGTGACCCCGCTTGCTCCTCCGGCTTCCAGGTTTTGGCTAGTATTATCTGCCAACTTTTTCTTCTGGAGTTTGTACTGGAGTTTCTTGGCAGTCTTCTTTTTCTTCTTGGAAGAGGGAGGTTTTTTACCAGGTTCTTCCTTTGTCAATTCCTTGACATCGGGGTAAATAGGGCTAGTTTCACCACCCCCTCTTTCCTCATCTGGTGGATGTGTTTTGGGGTCTTCCTCGTCTTCAGCATCCGAGTTATCAGCCGTTTTTGCCATAAGTACTTCATGAAAGCCCCCAGTCATAGATTTAACCTTTCTTTCGAAGGCGTCTTCATCTTCATCTTCTGAATCTATGTCTTCAGATCCAGGTTCCGACTCCAATCTTGCCTCTATGGCAACTAGTACGGAGTCGGCTTCCGAGTTCACCGTTTCATTGGCGGGTGTCGGATCTTCCACTGGCTCTGTGGGATTGTTGTTTTCTGCTTCTTCCACGGGGTTACTTACTTTCGTGTTTTCAGCGACCTCGGATTGCACCATGCCAATGAAGTGAGATCTGATTGCAGGCATCTCCGAAGAGGCAGCAAATTCAGGGTTTTGGCGATCTGAGCAAAATCTGGTATCATAGTTTTCTTCAACTAGGTATAGGGAGGGTGGGATAAATTTACTTTCACCACAGAATCCCATTGCTTTTGCAGTTAATCCGATAAAGATATTTGCAGATCCAATCGGTAAAACGCAGGCACTTACTAGCTGATTCTGTGCTGGCATGTACGATCCATTGTCGAGGAAGCGCCCAACGTCGTTATTGAATTCCAAGCTTCCGACAGTTATGGTACTGCCGATTCTGCCGAGTATCCCCGATCGAAACTTAACGCCTGACGTCCCTGGCCCCACTGTGGGCGCCAACTGTCGAGACATGGTAGTAGAGTTCATAGACTGGGGTGCCATGAGTCTACGAATAGAGACGTGGGGGGACGTGGTAGTACGACATCGTAGTATTGCTTTACCCAGGTTCGGTACGGTGCAACTAGGCGACGTTCCTACTCCTGCAATCTCACTAAATCAGGGCTGAAACCTGAAGTATACAAAGTACAATGTGAGTAGGGTTTCGCTAACTCGGCGAGGATCAACTTCTCGGTGAGTTGGCTTCTAGATAATTGTCTATATATCCTTTTCTCCCGTCCGAATTTATATAAATAGCCGGATTAGGGCTTACATAAAGGAAACCTAGAAGACTACAGAAAGTATCTAATTTGGAAAGCAAGAGTCCGCCTTCTACTCCAAGCCGCACCACTTTGGGCCGTGGTCCGGGTTCTTCTAGAATCCAGCTTTTGTGCGTCAGCTTACTGGGCCGTCTAATGGACTGTGATCCATTACTAATCAGGACACCATGGTAATCCGGATGTTTAGGACAATTCCGGATATACCCCTATTCAGTATATATCCGACAGTTTCTATGCCTAGCTGAAAGGCGTTAAAGAAAAACGCTACCGGGAGACAACCCGTTTTATTTCTCCGTTTACCACCCATTTCCGTCGTTTTCTTTTGTTTTCTTTGCACCTGGGTGTTGTCTATTTACTTAGCAACCCTGCTGTATCTTTTCTTTTGTGTCTTTGTTGAGCCAAATAAAGCCTCTAGTGGAAAGTTGAGACTATATTTCGGATTTCTGCGCAGGGAACAGATTTCTGCTGTCCACTGTTAAATTCGTATAAAATCACAAAAAAATCAAAATGACCTGAGTTTTTTTGCGCATAATCCTGGGATATATACGCAACTTTTCTTAGTTGGCCACTTTTTGATTTGAGCAACAGAAGATTTTCGAAAAAAAATCATCTTTACCAGTCACTAATAGCATTTTGACAGATTTCTGCCAACAATTGCATTTGCATCATAATCTCTTTCTTTTGGTGTTCTTTTGAGAAAAAGAGTTTTAAAAGAGGTTGTGACAGTAGCTAATGTGTTTTTGAGTGTTAGGATTGTGTTTAAACTGAACTATGTTAATTTATTATTTCGATTGCACTAACGTTGCTAATGAAGATTGTGAGAAGTTTGGTGTGAAGGAAGTTTTCAAGGGTCAAGAAAAGAGGATGATATGACGTGATCAAGAAGAGTGAAAATCCTAAGATTGGGGATGCCCCAGTGGTACATCCTAGAAAATTCCAAGAAGACTCAAGCGTCTAAGTTTGGGTATGCCCAAGGCATCCCCTTCTTCATCGACAAATTATCAGGTCACTTCTAGTGAAACTATATTTTTATTCGGTTACATCTTATGTGCTTTACTTGGAGCGTCTTTTATTTTTGCTTTAAGTTGTTTTTATTTTTTCAATAAGCTTTGTTAGACCCTAGCGTTCTTTTATTGGAGAGTGACATGCTCCGCTTTTTCATGGGAATACTTTGTATTATTAATATTTGTCTGGCTCCTGCATTTATTTAGCTCCTGTTTTGCATGCATCTCTTGTCTAAGAGCTGTTAAGTTTAGTAGTGTTATGTGAGTACTCTCATTTTTGCTTGCTGTATCATGAAGAGTATTTTTGTTAAAACATATCTTTTATGGTGCTTGTTGGGAGAAGAAACTGCCGCTTGAAGTAGAATTTTTAATGGTGCAAGTAGAAGCTTGTATAGACTGTGGCTAGAACTTTTTCATATCATACTAAATGTTATTTTAGTTTTAAAGCCTTGTGGTTATTGAGTAGCATGATTGGCCTCAAATAGCTGAGAGTGATTAATGTGCCATTGAAAGATTCATGAGTTGTTCTTGTCAAACTGAAGCATAAATTTATGGTATTCTCTGTCGAATGTTTTATTTGGTTGACTTGGCGCATGCTCACACCTTGTTTATGACTATGAACCAGTCACTAATAGCCTCTGATACGTTGAAAATGTATCTCCTTTTCCGAACACTTTTCCTATTGTTTGCCTCTAAACTTGTGTGTTTTGAATGCAACTAACACGGACTAACGCTGTTTTCAGCAGAATTACTTTGGTGTCTCGTTTTTGTGCAGAAAAATCAACTTTCGGGAAATTGCCCAGAAAAGACCCCATTGGCCCTAAAACACCAGAAGACCCCGGGAGCCAGAAGGAGACCCGGAGAGGGGCCAGGAGGTGGCCAAACCACCCCCGGCGCCCCCTAGGCCGCGCCAGCAAGTGGTGTGGGCCACTCCTAGACCCCTTCGGTCTCCCCTTTCGACTACAAGTAGCCTCCAACCCTAAAACCCGAGGGGGTTCGATAGTTTTTCAGAAAGAAGTCTGTAGCTCCGTCGCCACCCCGAACCTCTATTTGGGGATCAGAAGTTCATGTTCTGGCACCCTGCTGGGACGGGGAAGTGGAGGAGATCATCGCCATCGTCATCACCAACGCCTCTCCATTGACCATCCATGTTTCCCCCATCCATGTGTGAGTAATTCCCCAATGTAGGCTGAAGGCGATGGTAGGGATTGGATGAGATCATTCATGTAATAATGCCGTGATTGTTAGGGCATAGTGCCTAGTATCCTCTATTAGTGCTATTGACATTGTTGCAACTTGTTATGCTTAATGCTTGCCACTTTGGGACCGAGTGCCATGATCTTAGATCTGAACATGTTACTGAATCACGATGATAATTATTGTTTCTTGATCATACCTGCAAGTTTTTTACACACATTATTGTCCGGAACCCGAGGTACCGAAGTGACAGAAATTGGGACAATCGGAGGGGATGGCTGCGATGTGAGGATCACATGTGTTCACGGAGTGTTAATGCTTTGCTCCGGTGCTTTATTAAAAGGAGCACCTTAATTACCAGTAGTTCCCTCGAGGCCCCGCTGTAAACGGGCTGGTAGGACAAAAGATGTTGTGCAACTTCTCATTGCGAGCACGTACGATAATTTATGGAATACATGCCTATGGTTACTTAGTACTTGGATTCTTTATCTTATTTATCTGCAATGCCCCTGACATGATCATTATTAGAACTTTATTATCCATGCAACGCCCGTTCATCCATCCCTATGCCTACAATATTTAATCCGTTGTTTACTTCGAACACTACTGCTGCTGTTGTTTTCATACTACTGCTGTTTTTATTTCACTACTGCTGCTACTATAAAACTGTTACTACTGATAAACCACAACGAACAAAAGTACTTTCAGGTGCAGATGAATTGACAACTCACTTGGTAAGGCTCACAAATATTCTTTGGCTCCCCTTGTGTCGAATCAATAAATTTGGGTTTTACTTCCCTCGAAGACTGTTGCGATCCCCTATACTTGTGGGTCATCAAGACTATTTTCTGGCGCCGTTGCCAGGGAGCATAACTTTATTTGCAAGGTCACCGGAGAGTATTATTATCTACTGTCAATCATTCATCATGGGTAAGAATCGCGATGGAAAGTTTCCTATATTACCATCCACTACAAGAAGAGGTACAACTCTGAACACCTCTGTTCCTCTTGATTCACCGTCTGTTATGAGTAAGGTGCTTACACCACCACATGCTACATATGCTACTTAATCTGAATCTGAAAATGCTTCTCATACTTTTGATGATGCCTCTACTGTCCTTGATGAGAGTGGTTCTCTCGGTCCTTTCTTAGATGCTACTATTGCTAAAGCTAAAAATATTGCAAACACTGAAAATCCTGATAAAGACCCTGTTACTCCTGCTTTTTCACCTGAGTTTAGAGAGAACCCTAGTGATGATTTAGATGATGCTTATATTGAACTGAGTGATGATCTTATTGATGAAATACATGCTTTGAAGGACAAAGATGTTGTTATACGTCTTATGGAAAGTCATTCTGTTAAATATAAATTATCTTCTGATGCTAAGTTTGCCACTTCTCCTATTTATATTAGGGATAAGGATTATGATTTCTCTCTTGATTTATCTTATATATCTATTGTTGAGAAAGAACCTTTTTGTGGAACTGAAAATGAAAGTGCTATGAAACATATGAATGAGCTCTCCTCTTTGAGTAGTTTATTCTCTGATGAGCTTAAGAAGTGTAGCTACTTTGTTGCTAAACTATTCCCTTTCTCATTAAAGGATGAAGCTAAAACTTGGTTTAACAACTTGTCTCCTGGATCTATTGATAGTCCTATTGGTTTGGTTAATGCTTTCTTTCAGAAATATTTTCCTGCTAGTGCTCAACATGCGGCTTTACAAAATATATTTAATTTCAAGAAATTGGAAGAAGAGAAATTGCCTGTATCTTGGGCAAGGTTTGGTTCTTTAGTTAGAGCTACACCTAGGCATAAGCTAGAAGATAATAAACTTCTTGATATATTCTATAATGGACTAACTGTTGAATCTAGGACATACCTGGATAGTTGTGCTGGTTGTGTTTTCAGGCAAAGAACTCCAGAAGAAGCTGACGAATTAATGGCTAAAATAAGCCAAAATCATGATGATTGGACTACGGTTGAGCCTGAGCCGACCCCTACTCCAGTAACTACACCAACACCAACACCCAAGAAGAAGGGAATGATTGAGTTACATGAAGAAGTGATGAGAGAAGCCAAGAAATCTCTTAAAGAGAGGGGTATTAATTCTGAAGATGTGAAGAATCTTCCACCTATAGAAGAATTATGTAAGCCAATCCCTCACTCATCCACCATTGAGGTAAACTCTCGCGAATATTTTGATAGTAGAGATATTCCCTATAACAAACCTCCTGATCAATGTTTAGATGAATTTGATAATTATGTTATTAAACAAGATAATTTTAATATGAGAGTGCAAAAACACCTTATGGAAAACTCTAGAGCTATTGATAATTTGCATGGTATTATAGAAAGAACCTCTAATGATGTTAAAATGCTTGTTAAACATTTTAAATTGGTTCAAACTCAAATTGATCAACTTGCTAAAGTGCAAAAAGATTTGCTAGTCAATGCTTCTAAAGAAAAACATGCTTATGAAATAAGAACTAGAAGTGGTATTGCTACCCAAGATCCTTTATATCCCGAGGGACATCCTAAAAGAATTGAACAAGATTCTCAGCAAACTAATAATGATGTTATTCATACTAAGAAGAAGAAGAAGAAACATAAAACTGATGTAGAATCCTCTGAACTTTCTAAAGATCCTAATAGTATATCTATCTCTGATGCTGAAACTGAAAGTGGTAATGAAAAGAATGATGCTTCTGATAAAGAAGAACCTGTACTGAAAAACAAACTAAAACTGCAAAGTATACCAAGGAAGATTTCATTGCTAATAAACATGGTAATGAGAGAGAACCTTGGGTACAAAAACCAATTCCTTTCCCTGGTAAGAAACACAAATCTAAGGATGAATAACATTCTAACAAGTTTTGTGAATGGATGAAAACTTTGTTCTTGCAAATTCCTTTAACTGATGCTATTAAATTGCCTCCTTATGCAAAATATATGAAAGATATTGTCTCTAACAAAAGGAAGATTCCTAATGAGGAAATTTCCACTATGCTTGCTAATTAATCTTTTAATGGCAAGGTTCCTGAGAAGCTTGGAGACCCTGGTATACCTACTATTCCATGTTCTATTAAAAATAATTATGTTAGAACTGCTTCGTGTGATCTGGAGCTGGAGTTAGTGTCATGCCTTTTACTCTCTATAAAAGACTCCTCCTAGAAAAATTGATACCAACTGATATATCTTTGCAAATGGCTGATAAGTCTACTGCTAGTCCTGTGGGTATATGTGAGAATGTTCCTGTTCAAGTTGCTAATAATTGTTTGATATTAACTGACTTTGTTGTGTTGGAAATGCCTAAAGATGATAATATGTCTATTGTTCTTGGAATACCTTTTCTTAATACTGCAGGGGTTGTTATTGATTGCAATCAAGGCAAATTTACTTTTAATTTTAATGATAAAGAGCACATTGTTTGTTTTCCCAAGAAGATTGATAAAATATGGTCTAAATTCCATTGAAAATGTTGAGACCATCAAGATTGGAGAATTTTATAGTCCTATTCCAAACCCACCAAAATAATATGAAATTATTATGATTGGGACTATTCCTATCAAGGTTGAGGTAACATAATTATTTAGTGAGAAACAAAGTTTTGTTTCATGTAAAATTATTTTGGTAGCAAGCCTTGATCACCCTTGTTAACAAAATGATTTTAAATGAAGTGGGCAATGTTTTCACTATGTTTTCACCTTGACCATTATGTTTTCACCATGTTTACTTCTGTTATCACATTATTACTTGAGTGCAATCATGTTTTCCACCATCATTATGCATGTTTTCCTGATGTTTTCACTCTGATTACTGAAGTTATGCATGTTTTCACCACCCATACTTTCGTTTTTACCACTACCGCCTTTGTTTTATTTGGATATTCTTTCATGGGAGTGTCTTAGAACCTATGTAGTTTTGGTTTTGGTTTTGGTTTTGTTTTCCACGTTTTCACTTTCGTTTTCCCGATTTTTATTAATTATTAAAATTCTGGAAATACCTCAAAAATAAAGTTTCTCGAAAAATTCCAGAAAAATTTATAGTAAATTTTTACGTCAAAATTGAGGCAGAAAGCCACCTAGGAGACCCCGGGGGACCCACCGGGAAGGCACACCCTAGGGTGGTGCGGCCTGCCCCCTGGTGGCGCCAGCCCATGGTGTGGGTTCCCTGGCCCTCCACTTGCTCTCTCCACTGCCAAAGTCTTCTCTCTCACCCCCAAAGCTGGAAAAAATTCATGGATCCCGTGTTCTTGGTGTTCTTCCTCTGGATGTTCGATCTCCCTCTTCAGCCCACCATTTGTGCTCTCCGGTATGTGACTCCTCCGATGATCCAAGTAGAATTTTATTTAGTGAAGTATTTCTTGAGTATTTTGGTACTGTAGGTGACAGCTTATGTGAGTTTTCATGCTTGATTTGAGTAGAAATAATATAGTCTTGATGTATGTTTAGCTCTCATATAAGTCCCTATTGTAGTCTCCACCTTATAGTTGCTTGAAATTAATTTTTATGATCATTTTTGAAAATTTCAGAGATGGAGCACAATGCTTATCAACTAAACCAGCATGAGTTGGAGGTGCATGAGGTCATGCTCGTGCACCGTGAAGAGGGGGTTTTCCCATCGATCTATCCGTGTCGGGAATTTATGCAAGTTACAGGAATTCTGCAGGATTTTAACACTCTATTGCATAATTCAGGTTTAGAGCGTTTTATTGAAGATGAGCCCATCCAATATATGAAACTTACTATGTCTGTGGTGTAGGATTTTCGTTTTAAATGGTCTCCAACTAACCCAATGGTCCAATATAAGATTTATAATAAAGCTGCGAGCCTGTCTTTTAGTGTTTTCTGTGCAACTATTAAGGCACCTGAGTGGGGGTCTTGTGAGAAAATAAGTGGGCAGCCCAAATCGCTACTGGATTTATATGGAGAGATTTGCCAAGGCATAAGCTTCATAGGGGAGAAGGGTAAAATTCGTGAAATTCAACTCCCTAGCATTTGATACTTTGCCTACTTCATTTCTAAATGTGTATTAGCTAGGAAAACTGCCAGCAAGTTATCTGTTTATGATTTGGCATTTATTGCCGCTGCTTTGAGACACGATAGGTCTTATAATTTTGGCTCTTTGATTGCTTATTGTCTCTCACATAACCGTGAGAAGGGCGGAGTTTGTGGAGGTCTTATTGCCTCGCACTTGTTAGCTTTGCATGGTTTGGAGCCACACACTATAGACTATCAGTTTCCTGTAGAGAGGCTTAATCTTGTTTTCATGGTTCAACATAAGTTTCTTTCTACCCATGCCCGCTTACATAATTTATATTTTGAATTAACTTTCTCCAAACAATTCGGGTGGAGAGTTGCTAAAACTGTTAGAGAAGTACTTTTGCATGCACCTCCTTTGTTTGATCTTAATAACAGGCAAGGATGGGAGCTTCCTGAGAGTGAGTTGGATACATACCTTGAGCATCTCCCCCAGCAAGGGGAGGACGACGGAGAGGGGCACGATGGTGATTTCGTCCAGGCCTATGATGCCACGGGGATTCCATATCAGCACCCCGGTTATGACCATGCGTCGGCTGCTTCATCTTCTTCTTATGCGCCCAAGTACGACCACGCGAGGGATGACCCACCGTAGTGGGGATACTTCCCGCACTTTGATTGATCTCCACTTAGTCCAAAAGCCTAAGCTTGGGGGTAGGTATACCGACATCACACTCATTTACATATCATGTTCGGTCGGTTCTTTGTATATCCATGTTTATCATTTCTTTCGCTTGTTTTTCGTTTCTCTTTATTTCTTTCGCTTGTTTTCATTTCTTTCGCTTCTTTTGTTTTTATTGTTTTTGTTTTCGCTTTCTAAAACACAAAAAGACCAAAAAAAAATCCGTTGTTTCTTTTTGTTTGTTTCTTTAGTTTCTTTATTTGGTTGATTTATCCTTTAGTTGCAGTTTAATATTCAAAAACCCAAAAATATTTTTGTTTGGTTTGTTTGTTTGCTTTCTTTTGTTCTTGTTTTATTTTGAAAACCCAAAAAGATTTTTGCTTTGTTTGCTTGCTCTCTTTTTGTTCGTGCTTTAATTGAAAACCCCCAAAATATTTTTTGTTCTTCTTTGGTTTTGTAAAGTTTGTTGTAGAGTTCAACAGACGTCTGTGATTCCATTGGAGCTTCGTTTTCATTATATATTATTCGAGCCACAAGTGAAGAGCAATAATGACGATATACGACAATTCAAGTTGTGGTGAGAGGCTGGTATGAACTCTATTTGCTTTCATTTTTGTACATATAGCCATGTATGTGAGCATGCTTAGTTTGTTTGTATAAGATATATGTGAATTATTGTCTGCTTAATAGTTCATGCTCTCTCATGTTTTGTTCCAATATATGGATAGTAAATGACTTGTCATATAAATATTTGTTCACATTGTTTTATTCATAGAAGGGTATGATATTGTGCTAGCCTCCTCTGACTGTTTCATTTGAATCGACTTGGCACATGCTGACTGAAAACAAAGAGTCAATAAGCCTCGATGATTTATTTTGCCTCAAAATTCTAGTATAAATTTTATGCCTTAGTTAATTTTACTTTGTCGCAAACATGATTATGATAGTTGTTGCTCTCTTGATTGTCGCTCCCTGTCTATTTGCTAGCCTTCACCTGTACTGAGTATGAGCTCTACTCGTGCATCCAAATCCCAAAAACCAAAGTATGCCAAATGTATCCACCAAACCTACCTATATGTGGTATTTAACCGCCACTCCAAGTAAATTGCTCATGTGCTACCTTTAAAACCTGCTAAAAATTATTCCTGTTTTGTGCCCCTATTTTAGCTCATGAGAACGTAAATAGAGAATATTTATCTCACTTGTTGATTGGATTTCACACCCTGGACTAGTGGTTTCATCCGCTTATCCAAATGATAGAAGAGTTGGCAGCAGGGTGCCCAGCCCCAAATTAATACACACAAATTCTCTTCACTCTTGTTGCCCGTGATTTATCAGTCAAAGCATAATTGTGTAAACAAAAGAGAAAGAGGGATGGACTTCTACCCAGACGCGTCCTTCACATGGGAGTCACTCTTGTGAATCCAGTTGGCTTGTGACGTACTGTATTGTCTGTTTACCATTCGTTGACATAAGCATACACCTCTCTCAAAATATTTTCAATACCTCTGTTTAATAAAATAAAAAGATCTAGCACATGAGTGATCCATGCTTCCCTCTGCGAAGGGCCTTTGTTTTACTTTTATGTAGAGTCTCCGCCTTATTCTTTGAGCACTTTCTCGAGAGCAAAATGCTCATTATTAGTGTAATGTGTTTGTCCCAAAGTACGGTTGATTGTGATATAATTTTGATGCTTGTATCTTTGATATCTTTACTTCTAGTCTTCCCTTGAACTTCAGAGGTGCCCTGGCATTTATGTTTTGCCCCACATTTAAGGGCAAGCGAGATACCACTTTGTCAGACCCTATTATGAATATTTCAATCTTGCAAATAGTTATGCTTCATGTTGTTTATTATTAATATGTTTTTATCTTCTCATTGTTTGCATAGCTATTAAGTGTCAGTATCTTGCATGTATCTTACCATGAGGATAATTAAGTATTTGATCACATAGTGAGTATATTTACATCATATGAAACAAATGTGTTCGTAAAAGTCTTTTATCGCACTCAGTTGTCACTGAATTGCTTGAGGACAAGCAATAATCTAAGCTTGGGGTGAGTTGATACGTCGAAAACGTATCTCCTTTTCCGAACACTTTTCTTATTGTTTTCCTCTAAACTTGTGTGTTTTGGATACAACTAACACGGACTAACGCTGTTTTCAGCAGAATTACTTTGGTGTCTCGTTTTTATGCAGAAAAATCAACTATCGGGAAACTGCCCAGAAAAGACCCCATTGAGGTTTTCACCCTGAAAGGCCCCGGGAGCCAGAAGGGGGCCAGTAGAGGGGCCACTGGGTGGCCACACCCCCTGGCGCGGGTCCCCCGTGGCCGCGCTAGCATAGGGTGTTGGCCCCCCAGGACCCCCCTCGGACTCCCCTTTCGAATACATGTAGCCTTCAACCCTAAAACCCGAGGGGGTACGTCATATTCCACAGAAACACAACAGAGCGCCACCGTCGTCCCGAACCTCGATTCGGGGATCAGAAGTTCCTGTTCTGGCACCCTGCCGGGACGGGGACGTGGAGGAGATCATCGCCATCGTCATCACCAACGCCTCTCCATCGACCATCCATGTTTCCCCCATCCATGTGTGAGTAATTCCCCGCTGTAGGCTGAAGGGGATGGTAGGGATTGGATGAGATCACTCATGTAATAATGTCATGATTGTTAGGGCATAGTGCCTAGTATCCTCTATTAGTGCTATTGACATTGTTGCAACTTGTTATGCTTAATGCTTGCCACTTTGGGCCCGAGTGCCATGATCTCAGATCTTAACATGTTATTGAATCACGATGATAATTATTGTTTCCTGATCATACCTGCAAGTTGTTACACACATTGTTGTACAGAACCCGAGGCCCCGAAGTGACAGAATTTGGGACAACCGGAGGGGATGGCTGCGATGTGAGGATCACATGTGTTCATAGAGTGTCAATGCTTTGGTCCGGTGCTTTATTAAAAGGAGCACCTTAATTACCAGTAGTTCCCTTGAGGCCCCGCTGAAAACGGGCTGGTAGGACAAAAGATGTTGTGCAAGTTCTCATTGCGAGCACGTACGACAATTTATGGAACACATGCCTATGGTTACTTAGTGCTTGGATGCTTTATCTTATTTATCTGCAATGCCCCTGACATGATCATTATTAGAACTTTCTTATCCATGCAACGCCCGTTCATCCATCCTTATGCCTACACTATTTAATCCGTTGTTTACTTCAAACACTACTGCTGCTGCTGTTTTCATACTACTGTTGTTTTTATTTCACTACTACTGCTTCTATAAAACTGTTACTACTGAGAAACCACTGCGAACAAAAGTACTTCCAGGTGCAGGTGAATTGACAACTCACTTGTTAAGGCTCACAAATATTATTTGGCTCCCCTTGTGTCGAATCAATAAATATGGGATTTACGTCCCTTGAAGACTGTTGCGATCCCCTATACTTGTGGGTCATCACATCACTGCTGCTGTTTTCATCCCACAACTGCTATTATTTCACTACTGCTGCTACTATAAAACTGTTACTACTGATAAACCACTGCGAACAAATGTACTTTCAGGTGCAGGTGAATTGACAACTCACTTGTTAAGGCTCACAAATATTCTTTGGCACCCCTTGTATCGAATAGATAAATTTGGTTTTACTTCCCTCGAAGGCTGTTGCGATCCCCTATACTTGTGGGTCATCAAGACTATTTTGTGGCGCCGTTGCCGGGGAGCATAGCTTTATTTGCGAGCTCACCAGAGAGTATTATTATCTACTGCCATCATTCATCATGGGTAAGACTCGTGATGGAAAGTTTCATATATTACCATCCACTACAAAAAGAGGTACAACTCTGAACACCTCTGTTGCTCTCTATTCACCGTATGTTATGAGTATGCTGCTTACACCACCACATGCTACACATGCTACTTCTGCTGAATCTGAAAATACTTCTGATAATTTTGATGATGCTTCTACTGTGCTTGATGAGAGTGGTTCTTGGTCCTTTCTTAGATGCTACTATTGCTAAAGCTAAAAATATTGCAAACACTGAAACTCCTGATAAAAATCTTGTTACTCCTGCTGTTTCACCTGAGCTTGTAGAGAATCCTAGTGATGATTTTGATGATTCCTATATTGATCTTAATGATGATCTTATTGATGAAATACATGCTATGAAGGATAAAGATGCTGTTATGAGTCTTAATGAAAGTCGTGATGTTAAATATAAATTATCTCCTGATGCTAGGTTTTCCACTTCTCCTATTAATATTAGGGATAAGGATTATGATTTCTCTCTTGATTTATCTTATATATCTATTGTTGAGAAAGAACCTTTTTGTGGTACTGAAAATGAAAGTGCTATGAAACATATGAATGAGCTCTCCTCTTTGAGTAGTTTATTCTCTGATGATCTTAAGAAACGTAGCTACTTTGTTGCTAAAATATTCCCTTTCTCATTAAAAGACTGAGCTAAAACTTGGTTTACTAATTTGTCTCCTGGATCTATTGATAGTCCTATTGGTTTGGTTAATGCCTTCTTTCAGAAATATTTTCCTGCTGGTGCTCAACATGCTGCTTTACAAAATATATTTAATTTCAAGCAATTGGAAGGAGAGAAATTGTGTGTATCTTGGGCAAGGTTCTGTTCTTTAGTTAGGGCTACACCTGGGCATAAGCTAGAAAATAATAAAATTCTTGATATATTCTATAATGGACTAACTGTTGAATCTAGGACATACCTGGATAGTTGTGCTGTTTGTGTTTTCAGGCAAAGAACTCTAGAAGAAGCTGAGGAATTAATGGCAAAAATAAGCCAAAATCATGCTGATTGGACTATGGTTGAGCCTGAGCCGACTCCTATTCTAGTATCAACACTAACACCAACAAACAAGAAGAGGGGAATGATTGAATTAAATGATGAAGTGATGAGAGAAGCCAAGAAATCTCTTAAAGAGAGGGGTATTAAATCTGAAGATGTGAAGAATCTTCCACCTATAGAAGAATTATGTAAGCCAATCCCTCACTCATCCACCATTGAGGTACACTCTCTCCAATATTTTGATAGTAGAGATATTCCCTATAACAAACCTCCTGATCAATGTTTAGATGAATTTGATAATTATGTTATTAAGCAAGATAATTTTAATATGAGAGTGCAAAAACACCTTATGGAAAACTCTAGAGCTATTGATAATTTGCATGGTATTATAGAAAGAACCTCTAATGATGTTAAAATGCTTGTTAAACATTTTCAATTGCTTCAAACTCAAATTGATCAACTTGCTAAAGTGCAAAAAGATTTGCTAGTCAATGCTTCTAAAGAAAAACATGCTTATGAAATAAGAACTAGAAGTGGTATTGCTACCCAGGATCCTTTATATCCCGAGGGACATCCTAAAAGAATTGAACAAGATTCTCAGCAAACTAATGATAATGTTGTTCATACTAAGAAGAAAAAGAAGAAGAAACATAAAACTGTTGTAGAATCCTTTGAGATTGCTAAAGATCCTAATAGTATATCTATCTCTGATGCTGAAACTGAAAGTGGTAATAAAAAGAATGATGCTTCTGATAAAGAAGAACATGTAGCTGAACTTGAAAAGCAAACTAAAACTACAAAGTATACTAAGGAAGATTTCATTCCTAATAAACATGGTAATGAGAGAGAGCCTTGGGTACAAAAACCAATGCCTTTTCCTAATAAGAAACATAAATCTAAGGAAGAAGAACATTACAACAAGTTTTGTGAATGGATGAAACCTTTGTTCTTGCAAATTCCTTTAACTGATGCTATTAAATTGCCTCCTTATGCAAAATATATGAAAGATATTGTCTCTAACAAAAGGAAGATTCCTAATGAGGAAATTTCCACTATGCTTGCTAATTACTCTTTTAATGGCAAGGTTCCTGAGAAGCTTGGAAATCCTGGTATACGAACCATTCCGTGTTCTATTAAAACAATTATGTTAGAACTGCTTTGTGTGATTTAGGAGCTGGAGTTAGTGTCATGCCTTTTACTCTCTGTAAAAGACTCCTCCTAGAAAAATTGATACCAACTGATATATCTTCGCAAATGGCTGATAAGTCCACTGCTATTCCGGTGGGTGTATGTGAGGATGTTCATGTTCAAGCTGCTAATAATTGTCTGATATTAACTAACTTTGTTGTGTTGGAAGTGCATGAAGATGATAATATGTCTATTATTCTTGGAAAACCTTTTCTTAATACTGCAGGGGCTGTTATTGATTGCAATCAAGGAAAAGTTACTTTTAATGTTAATGATAAAGAGCACACTGTTTATTTTCCCAAGAAGATTGATAGAAAATATGGTCTAAATTCCATTGAAAATATTGAGACCATCAAGATTGGAGAATTTTATTGTCCTATTCCAAAGCCACCCAAAGAATATGAAATTATTATGATTGGGACTATGTCTATCAAGGTTGAGGTAACATGAGTATTTAGTGAGAAACAAAGTTTTGTTTCATATAAAATTATTTTGGTAGCAAGAGTTGATCACCCTTGTTAACAAAATGATTTTAAACAAAGTGAGCAATGTTTTCACTATGTTTTCACCTTCCCCAATATGTTTTCACCACGCTTACTTCTGTTATCACATTATTACTTGAGTACAATCATGTTTTCCATCATCCTTATGCATGTTTTCCTGATGTTTTCACCCTGATTACTGAGGTTATGCATGTTTTCACCACCCATACTTTTGTTTTCACCACTACCACATTTGTTTTCTTTGGATATTCTTACATTCGAGTGTCATAGAACCTCTGTAGTGCTGGTTTTGGTTTTGTTTTCCACCTTTTCACTTTCGTTTTCCCGTTTTTTATTAATTATTAAAATTCTGGAAATACCTAAAAAATAAAGTTTTTCGAAAAATTCCAGAAAAAATATAATAAATTTTACGTAAAAAATGAGGCAGCGAGCCACCTGGGAGACCCCAGGGGGACCCACCAGTCAGGCACACCACAGTGTGGCGCGGCCAGCCCCCTGGTGGCGCCAGCACATGGTGTGGGCCCCTGGCCCTCCACTTACTCTCTCCACTGCCAAAGTCTTCTCTCTCACCTCCCAAATTGAAAACATTTCCTGGAACCCGTGTTCTTGCTGTTCTTCCTCTGGATTTTTTATCTCCTTCTTCAGCCCATCATTTGTGCTGATATTTGGTGTGTTTGATCTCCGGTATGTGACTCCTCCGATGATCCAAGTAGAATTTTGTTTAGTGAAGTATTTCTTGAGTACTTTGGTACTATAGGTGACAGCTTATGTGAGTTTGCATGCTTGATTTGAGTAGAAATAATATAGTTTTGATGTATGTTTAGCTCTCATATAGGTTCCTATGGTAGTTTCCACCTTATAGTTGCTTGAAATTAATTTTTGTGATGATTGTTGGAAAATTTCAGAGATGGATAGTTATAATTTTGGAGAGATATTTAGGAGTGATGCTCCTAGAAGGACAAGGCCCTCACGCTCATCCACTTCAGCAAGGCCATCATATAATGAAGACATTATTGCATCGACTATTGACGATGAAGGAGATGATGGTATCGTTAACCCATCTAGCTTTCCTTGCAGTACATTTTTAAGAAGTGGAGGTTTATTAGATGACTTTCGTATGCTTATTGAAAGAGTTGGTCTCACCAACTTTATGGAGGATGAAAGCCCTCAGTATGCCACTCTCAAAAAAACTTTTGTTAAGAGCTTTAAATTTTTGAACACACAATTTGGTCCAACTGTTGCATTCAAGTTATATAGTAGTCCTATGTCTTTGTCCTTGGTGGATTTTTCTACTATTTTAGGTATCAACGCCACCGGGACAGCGAGCAGGATTCAAGATAGACCAGCAGACCTCCAGGGGCTCTACCGACAGATCACCAACGATGACGGTCGCTCATCCCAGCGTGAGAAGATAAGGAACATTCAACTTCCTGCTCTTAGATACTTTACTTATTATCTTGCTACTAGTATCCTTGGTAGGGAGAACACTAGCAACATTTCTAGTTACCACCTTGCTTTTATTGATGCTGCACTGAACCATAGCACCAAGTATAACCTTGTTGCACTTGTTGCACGCTGATGACCCACAAGTATAGGGGGTGTATCGTAGTACTTTCGATAAATAAGAGTGTCGAACCCAACGAGGAGCAGAAGGTGTTGACCAGCAGTTTCAATAAAGGAATAACTGTAAATACTGGAAAAAAGATTTGTAGGGGGTTTTGATATTGCAGATAAATAAGGTGCGAGTAAATAAAATGCAGTAATAATAACTGCAACGAGTGGCCCAATCCTTTCTTCAGCAAAGGACAAGCCGATGAGTTTACTTATGATTCAAAAACGTTCTCGAGGACACACGGGAGGTTTCTGTCAAGTGCTTTTGTTCCATGCAACTGAATAACTTTGGTGTTTTGGTAAGTGTTGTGTGGGTGAATCTATGCTAATGTACCGTATCATCCAAGACTAATACATACTTGTGATTATACCCCTTGCAAGCATCCGCAACTACAAGAAAGTAATTAAGAAATAAATCTAACCACAACTTTAAACTCCGGGATCGTACGCTCCCTCATGTAATGGTTTCCTAACGGGGGTTTAGGTTTCTGTCACTCCGGCAACCCCACAATTAGTAGCCAAATACACAATGCATTCCCCTAGGACCATAAATGGTGAAGTATCATGTAGTCGACGTTCACATGACACCACTAGAAAAATAACACCACAACTTAAATACCAAACATTACTATTATTCAACATTACTTCACTACTAACAACTTGACTTCTCCCATGTCCTCATGAACAACACGAAATACTCACAACACATCATATGGATCATAATTAGAGGTGCTATAATGGAGGATAACAATCTGGTCATAAAGTGCAAACACCGATAAATTTCACAAGCATCAACTACTAACAAGTAATCCACACCGGGAGAGATATCTAATGCAAAACAACGATAGAGGCCCCTTAATTGTTACAGCGGGATGAAGGTGGATGATGAGGGTGATGGTGTTGGTGGTAATGACGGTGATGATGACGATCTTGATGATGCCCGAAGCAATGACGGTGACGATGGCGGTGATTTCCCCTCTCCGGAGAGGAATTTCCCCGACAGATTTCTCCCTGCCAGAGAGCTTTTCTCTCTCGGGTGTTTTCCGCCCCGCAGCGGCGGCGGAATAATTCTTAGAGGATGGAATGAGTCTTAGGGTTCCCTCGGGGTCAGTGGGCCAAAGATGACCCCCGGAGGTGGGCCAGGGTGGCCACACCCCTAGGTGGCGCGGCCAGGGGGAGTGCCACCCCTAGGTGTGGGCCCCTGGTGGCCCCCTCTGGCTCTCCTTCTGGCTGCGTTCCTCCTCGGGACTTGTAGGAACCCCCGGATGTCCCCCTTCTTCTTCTGATCGTCTGAAATATGGTATCTCGGTGGTGCTTTTTCCATCAGATTTCTGGTCCCGGTGTTTATTCTCCAAAAATTATAAAACATGCAAAATAAGATAAAATCACATAAGAGATGCATCATAACATGAAATATATCGATGAATAACAGAAAATTATGATACAAAATAGTGATGTAAAATGGACATATCAACTCCCCCAAGCTTAGACCTCGCTTGTCCCCAAGCGAAATTGAACTTAGAAACATGACCACAGGTTTATGGAGTGAAGAGTCGATAAATAAAATACGGACAATAAGCGTCATATTTACCTATGCACCAATCATTACAGACATCAACTTCCTCTCATATAACTTATCTTGAAACAAGTAAAGGGAGTCGCAAACAAAGATACAAAAGAGAGAATCAAAATTGGTAATGAAAAACTTCATTCTTGGTCAGAGAACATTTAATGAAAGTATACTTATCTTAGGTGAAGTCTTTATAACAAGGTTTATATTGTAGATCTTAACATGTTTAATTATAGCAACTCTTTTACAGTGATTCATAGCTTTCAAAGTAGTATTCATTCAGATAATAAAGCATGTGCTAAACAAAGAAGTATGGAAAACATGATTGAATAAATCAACATATAGATGATGAGAACACAACAACTCAAATGCTTGCTGGAGACATAAGGAAATCGGTTTACTGACTCAACATAAAAGTAAAAATTAGGCCCTTCGTAGAGGGAAGCATTGACTACTCATGTGCTAGATATTTTATTTAAATAAACAGAGGTATAAAATGCATGACACTCCTCCCATCCATCTTACACAAACCATGGCTAACCGAATCCTCGGGTGCCTGCCAACAATCACAAACCGTGGAGGGGTGTCTAAATTTTGAGAGGTGTATATTTATGTCAACGAATGGCAAACAGAAAATACAGTACGTCACAAGCCAACTAGACTGACAAGAGCGGATCCCATGGTGATGGACGCAACTGGTATAGAAGGTCATCCCTCTTTCTTTTTTGTTTACACAATTATGCTATGACTGATAAATCTGGGGAAAAAAGAGTGAAGAGAATTTGTATTATTATTTTGGGGCTGGGCACCCCGCTGCCAGCTCTTCTAGCATTTGGATAAGTGGATGAAGACACTAGTACAGGTGTGTGAGTCCAATCAACAAGTGAGATAATGATTCTCTATTTGCATCCTCATGAGCTAAAACAGTAACACAAAACAAGAGTAATTTGAAAGTTTTAAAGGTAGCACATGAGCAATTTACTTGGAGTGGCGGTGAAATACCACATGTAGGGAGGTATGGTGGACACGAATGGCAAGGTTTTGGGTTTAAGGTTTGGATGCACGAGAAGCATTCCCTCTCAGTACAAGGTTTTTGGCTAGCAAGGTTGGGTAGCAAGCATAAGTGTTGAAGGAAAACAAACAAATATACATATGATGAAACCAATCATGCAATCTTCAATGAAAGCACAAGCGATCTTAACTTGTGAATACTAAGTTTATGAGCTAATAGGAAAATTCCTCTTTCTTATACTAGCAACTCAATTTATTATTTCTGCTGACCCAAGCTAAGTTTGCCAAAACCAACTAGATTAACTTGATGATCTCTAGAGTGATACGAAGTACTAATAGCAAGCTGAACCATAAGACATGAGTTGAAAACTGAAATAATGTGCATAGAAAGTAAATAATGAAACTTCTCATTAATATGTCAAACCGGCAACTCACACCAACGGATACAACGATAACCAACTAGGGAGAGACACTTCCATACTGCAAACCATCCTATATGATAACCTCTCTACTCATGATATGACTCTACTGAAAAAGAAAAAAGATGAAAGATAGTGATGTGATACCGCGACACTCCCCCCAAGCTTGGAACAAGTCGAGGGGATGCCAAAACCAATGACGAATCAATTCTTCGGTGGTGGTGGTTACTTCTCATCCTCGGTCTTCCAAGGTAAAGGCTCTCCATCCACAAATGACGTCCTGGTCTCCATCAACCAGAAACTAGCAGCAGAGCTTATACGTTTAAACCCGTTCTCATACTCATAGTTCTAGTTCTACACGTCATAGAGTTAGGCTTGCAGATCATTGGTGAGTGATATAATCTCCTTGCAAAGCTTCAAATTCTCCCTCGTGTATTCAGCGATTTGTTCTGTTTTTATCCTATCGATGATATCAACTTCACGCTCCGCCATTTTCTTGTACCTGAAAACTTCTTGCTCCAGTTCTTCCATCCTAGCTTCCAGACTTCCCTCTCCTCTAGGGCCCCAAACATCTTCAATCTGCACCTTCCCGTCCTTGAGCAGCAATTCCTTGGGATGCATCTTCAACTCGTTCAAGTACGGGTTGACGATGTTCTCAAAGAAACTGTCTTTGGGAGATCCAGGAGAAGCCATTGTTGCTCTAGATCTGAAGATGTAATCTGGCAGAAACAACTCGAAACAGAATTACGGCGAGAAAACGATATACGAACCTCGGGGGATCCGGGGGATTATATAGAAAAAAGTTTCATAACGAAAGGAAAGTCCAGGTTGGAAACGAGTCGGAGAGGGGTTCCGGGCCGCCCACACCTAGGGCTGGCGCGGCCAGAGGTGGGCCCATGCCACCCTATGGTGTGGAGCCTCCGAGATCCGTCTCCCTCTCGTTTCCGGCTCATAATTTTTCATATTTTCCAAAAACAGTAAAAATATAAGTTGAAAGATGTTTCGCGAACATTTTCTTACCAAAACTGTTACCTATTTGAAAACTGACTCTGCAGTTTCTAAAATATTCTTCCTAATAAACCTCTCCAGGATCATGGCATGAATACAATCAACATTTTCATTATAAGGATCTCCGAAGATATAATGCTTGAGTCTTTGGCCATTCACCACTTATGAAGAGTTGTCTTCAAGGGAAACAATTTTAATTGCCCCCGAACGATATACCTCTTCGATAACAAAAGTTCCTTCCCATCTTGAGAGTAATTTTCCAGCAAAAAATCTGGGATGAGACCTATACAATAGCACTTTCTCACCAACATGAAATTCTCTTTTAATAATTCTCTTATCATGCCACCTTTTAACTTTCTCTTTAAAGAGATTAGCATTTTCATATGCTTCACTCCTCCATTCATCTAGAGAACTTAAGTCAAGCAACCTTTTCTCACCAGCAAGTTTAAAATCTCTATTTATGTCTTTCACTTCCCAATAAGATTTGGGTTCTAATTCTAGGGGCAACTGACAAGCTTTTCCATAAACCATTTTATCAGGAGACATTCCCATGGGATTTTTGTAAGCAGTTCTATAAGCCCACAGAGCATCATTTAATTTCTTAGCACAATTTTTCCTACATTTATTAACAGTCTTTTGCAAGATAGATTTGATAATTCTACTTGCCCGCTAGTTTGAGGATGATAGGGTGAAGCAATTCTATGATTAACATCATATTTAGCAAGAGTTTTTCTAAAACCACCATGAATAAAATGAGAACCCCCATCAGTCATAAGATATCTAGGCACACCAAACCTAACGAAAATAATGTCCTTAAGCATTTTTAAATAGGTTTCACCATCACCACTTTTAGTAGGTATAACTTCTACCCATTTAGTAACATAACCAATAGCAACAAGGATATGAGTGCAGCCTTTTGAAGGAGGGAAAGGACCCATAAAGTCAAAACCCCAACAATCAAACGGTTCAATACCAAGAGAATAATTCATAGGCATTTCATTACGTCTAGGAATATTTCCAACCCTTTGACATTGATCACAAGATAGAACAAATTTTTGAGCATCTTTAAAGAGAGTAGGCCAATAAAAACCTGATTGTAGAACTTCATGTGCAGTTCTATCTCCAGCGTGATGTCCTCCATAAGCACTACTATGAAATTTTCTCAATATCTCCTGTTGTTCATTTTCAGGAACACATCTTCTCATAATACCATCAACACCTTCTTTATATAAGTGTGGGTCATCACAAAAATAATGCCTCAAATCCTAGAAGATTTTTCTTCTTTGCTGAGCTGTAAAGGTAGGAGGCAAATGCTTTGAAACAATAAAGTTAGCATAATCAGCATACCATGGACTCTCTTGAGATCTCACTTTTATTGCAGCTAATTGTTCATTAGGAAAACTATCATTAACACGAATAGGGTCATGAGGGATATTTTCTAATCAAGACAGATTATCAGCAACAGGATTTTCAGCACCCTTCCTATCCACAATATGTAAATCAAACTCTTGTAAGAGAAGCACCCATCTAATAAGCCTAGGCTTAGCCTCTTTCTTTTCCACAAGGTACTTAATAGCCGCATGATCAGTATGAATAGTAACTTTAGAATCAACAATATACTGCCTAAATTTATCACAAGCAAAAACTACAGCTAGGAACTCTTTCTCAGTGGTAGCATAATTCTTTTGAGCAGCATCAAGAGTTTTACTAGCATAATGAATAACATTTAACTTCTTATCTACCTGCTGTCCAAGAACAACACCTACAACATAATCACTAGCATCACACATAATTTCAAATGGTAAATTCCAATCAGGTGGTTGAACAATAGGGGCAGATATTAAAGCCTTCTTTAAAATTTCAAAATCTTCTTTACAATCTTCATCAAAAACAAATGGTACATCTTTTTGAAGAAGATTAGTAAGAGGTTTTGATATTTTAGAGAAATCTTTAATAAACATTCTATAGAAACCAGCATGAACAAGAATACTACGAATACCTTTAACATCCCTGGGACAGGGCATTCTCTCAATAGCTTCAACTTTAGCTCTATCAACTTCAATGCCTCTTTCAGAGATTTTGAGTCCAAGAACAATTCCTTCATTAACCATAAAATGGCATTTCTCCCAGTTAAGAACAACAGTAGTCTCCTCACATCTCTGCAAAACTTTATCAAGATTCTGCAAACAATTATCAAAAGAAGTTCCATAGATGGAAAAATCATCCATGAAAACTTCCACGACTTCTTCACAAAAACCATGAGAGATAGCAGACATGCATCTTTGAAAGGTAGCAGGAGCATTACATAAACCAAAAGGCATACGTCTATAAGCATAGGTTCCATAAGGACAAGTGAAAGTTGTTTTCTCTTGATCAAGCTTTTTAACAGCAATTTGAGAAAACCCAGAATAACCATCAAGAAAGCAGAAATGAGTTTTCTTAGAAAACCTTTCTAACATTTGATCAATAAAAGTCAAAGGATAATGATCTTTCTTAGTGACTTTGTTAACCTTCCTAATCAATGCACATCCTATAACCAACTACTACTCTTTGAGGAATAAGTTCATTATTTTCATTTGGCACAACAGTCATCCCTCCTTTCTTAGGGACACAATGCAAATGACTAACCCATCTACTATCAACAATAGGATAAATAATACCAGTGTCACGGAGTTTCAATACCTCATTTCTTACCACATCCTTCATCTTAGGATTTAAACGACATTGATGCTCAACAACTGGCTTTGCATCAGGTTTAATATTAATAGCATGCTGACAAATAGTAGGAGAAATCCTTTCAAATCATCAAGAGTATAACCAATAGCACCTCTATGTTTCCTCAATATCCCCAGTAATCTCTCCTCTTCTTTATCAGAAAGTTGTGAACTAATAATAACAAGATATAATTTCTTATCATCAATATGAGCATATTTAAGATTATCTGGCAAAGGCTTTAAATTGTGGGGACCCCAGACTAGCAGTCCGAGACCTCCAGTATGCATACATTCACGATCCCATGATCAGTTAGTCGTGAACAACATACTCGAGTTGGCATTGTAGATAACAACATCCACTACACGAATACACGACTTACACAACTGGTCACATGACTCAGTTGAAAACAACTGCCACGCAGGTCAGGAACACACACTAAAAATAGCGGAAGTCTACAAAACACACTCGTGGTAAACCCCATGCCTTGACTACCTACAGGCTACTGACTCAGAGACGTTCCTAGATCGCACAGCCGTCAGCGACACCATCTTCTTCAGGTTCTCCGGGTTTCTGCTCAAAGTCTGGCTAAGACAATAGCCAGGGACGAAACCATTGTGAGTACATTGGAATGTACTCGCAAGACACCCCAAATGAAAGCTAAACATGCAACTATGCATAAATGTATAGGTGGTAGGAAGGCTATAATTAAGGTTCAACTAGCCATGATGAATTTAAGACACATCATGGTTGCACAAGTTTTAGTTGTTTTTGTTGAAGAAGATACTTCAGAAGATATTTTATTTATCTTGTAGATATTGCATGTCCACAAGGTTTTGATAAAGCATTCTAAATAAAAGAAAGTTTTTCTTTGCAAAACTTCTTGGAAAACACCTCTTCAAAACCATCATTTCTCCCGTACCTCAAAGGTACAATCAATCCCTTTCACGTACCTCCCAGGTACAAGTTCCAAAACACTTTTCCAGCTTTTCAAAAACATTGACACAATTCTAGCTACATGGCCATTCAACTGTCCATATCCGAGGACGCGGCTATTCTGAATAGTTTTACACTGCAGAGGTGTACACAATCCACAAGATCCAGTACATCCGCCGTGAACAACCACGGACTGTCCGATAAAGTATGCAAACATCGGATAACTGGTCCTAACCATCCACTATGTCAGTGCTAGTAAATGAATACCTCCTCAAGTGGGTTTGTTCTCCCCGGCATCGAGTGAGTCAGCCGTATCGATCCGGTTTCCCCTGACAACACACCGCCATGGCAGGAAACCCAACTGCTGCAACCGGTAGTGAACTTAATCCTACACTGTGAATGTCCCGTTTCTCCCTCCGGCGACAATTCGGTTCGGGGGACTCTAACCCCTATAGCACTTTGAGGTAGGAACGGACTAACACCAACAAGCAATTAGCTAGACCCCGTTCCCATATTGAGGTAATGTGGCAGTACGGCTTGGTTTTCCGGCGAAGACTAGGTTATGTGTCATTTTTGGAAAACAAGTCGAAAACATTTCCTTCTTCACAAACCTCCCTCGGACAAGGTCCCACCTTTCCTCAGGGTTTTTCCAAGATTTTGCTTTCCAGAAACATCAAGTTGAAAATGTCCACTAGGGGACTTAAGTTAATAAAGTGATGATACTAAAATATCTAAAGGCCTTGGTAACACCAAGATTATAAAGTGGATATAGCATAATAGAAACCTGAAATAGATAGTGGTATAGTCCACTTAAAAGAATAGTTTTTGAATCAAACTTTTGTAAAACTTCATAAGTAAAACATGCATGATAGATAATGATAAGTAAAACAACTTCAAGCATTTAGAGTGGCTTTCCTTGGCACTGGTCTTGGTCTTGCTCTTGAAATAAACAGGAGTTGCAATAATAACCGCTGCGGGAAATAATACCGTCTTTGTTATCTAACGTCGTAAACTCAAAAAGGAAAAGACCCAATCAGAACCAAAAAAAGGAAAGCACTTGACAAAAAGTAAACATACATCAAGAATTTCATCAAACAAGTACACTCACAAACAATATTACTAGGGTGCACACCAACGAGCAAAACAGGCACAGACAATACACACGAATAACACTAGAATTGATGTTATGGATCCTCAAACAAAATGGAATGAGTTCAGTGGGTGTGCCAATCTCATATCATGCTCAAATAAGGTCAAATGAATCTCTGGTCATTCATGAGGATGAGCAAAATAACAAGAAAACAACCTAGGAACACATACACATGCATAGGAAAATATTATTAAGCAATACTACAAGCCCATAGTAACACATGCTTTTCTAAACATCTAGAAATAATATAACCAGCAGATAAGTAACCTAATAACAGAGACAAATAAATACCAAACATATCATGGCATCGCTCAATACATGAAAATAATCATGGAGCAAAACAACTGTTAAAACTAGACATGAAAAAGGGCTATTTAGACAAGAAGACATGCATAACCATAAGAGATCATCAAACATGATTTATTCTAACATGATGGATCTATACGATAGCATCCAAATAACAGAGGAAACCAAAACCTAGACATGCTAGTAATCTCAAAATAACAACCTAATCAATGCCTCAAAAATTGAGCATGCAAATAACAACTTATGGCCGAAAATATCTAAAACTATCATAGCATGAAAAATTTATCTAGGGATCACCCAAGCATGCAAGCAAGTATAATATGCTATAATAACAGTATCTATGCTATGTAAAACAATACTAAGGCATTTATTCAAGTTATCAAAGCAATATGAACAATAACATAATTTAACCTATTATTACTAGGAAAAAGACCCTATGAGAATAAAACTATAACAAACATGGTTTTTCACACACAAGTCCTAACATGATAGTGTCACACTCAAAACACATATCAAACATGTATTAATAACCTACACATGCTAGGAATCAAATTTATAGCAAGAACATAATAACACAACAATTTATCAAGTCATATCAATAATGGACAGAAAAGGACTATTTACTAAATAATGCACCAATCCTATTCTGTAACTCCTAAAATCATGAAAATCTAGTATAAGGTGCTCTTAGTCACTAGAAACCCAACACAAGTGGATTCACATAAAAAATCATCATCGATAAAAGTAAACAATTCACGGAAGTGTTCTCTGGCCTAAAACTAACATGCACGTCATTTTCAATAAACAACTCAAGTCAACACAAGGTCAACTGCCACAGATAGACATTTTCAAGGGCTACTCAAAACAGTTGATTTTGCATGATTTGCATACTTAAAACTCAAGTTATTAAATAAAAGGTGATAATGAGTGTCTCTGCCATTTATTTTATTTCTCCTAAAATACATCACAAAACCCAGATCTGAAAGTTGGAGATGGTTAAGATTTTGTAGATTTACATCTGTGGATTTTGGTTTGGCAAGTTTTACTCATTTGCATTTTTGTTTCGATTTAAAGTAAAGCAGTAGATCTGGACAAAGGGAACAGGCCAGATCTGCAACTGGGCCGGCCTGCCAGGAGTTCTCCCGCGCGGGAAGGGTTTCAAACGAGGTACTGGGCCGCGGACGGGCCAAGCCCAACAGCGAAGGCTATGCTGAAACGGTACGCGGCCGTTGGATGGAGATCCTGCGGTCGAGAGGTGCCCGCGTCGGAAACCGCCGGCGGCAACCAAAGGACAGGGCGGAGTCCTCTCCGACCGCCGTTACGGAGGCCCGAGCTCGCCGCCGGTGTCTCCCGCAGTCGCCTGGAAACTAGGCGAGCACCAGGAGGATCAGCAAGATGACGCGCACCCGATGCCGACATTGATATCATGAGAGGGTGGTCGAGGCAAAGAAATCGACAGGCACGGTGGCCATTGTCCGGGGGCGACGATGACGGCGCTCCTGCAGGGAAACAAACGGGAGATTGAGGAGGGCACGAGTATCAAACGGTCTCAAGAGTGGCAGGGAAGAAAACAGAGAGGCCGGAGCTTCCCTATGTGTTGAGCTCGATGAGGAGATCGCCGGCGGTGATCTTCGTTCGATTCCGGCGAACAAGGAAGAATCAGAGGGGGCTTTCAAGCTAGGTGTTCGATTGAAGGCTATAGGAGCCAGGGAGACATCCTCGGGAGCACTGAAGTGGCTTGCACTCGCATGGCGTCGGAGCTCGTGCGCATGGCCGAACGGCAGCCATGGCGGCTCGGTTGGGGATATCAAGGGTGGAGGGAAGGACGTCTAGGGAGTGGAGCATGACCAGGGGTTCTCTGGGAACATATAGAGAGAGAGGAGGGGGTTTGTAGCGAGCGGGAGCCCGAGCTCCGAGCTTCCACCCGCAGGTGTTCGAAAGAGGACCAAGGGAGAAGGAGGAGGCGAGGGGAGGAATGAAGGTCACTGGAGCGCTTCTTGGAGGTTCACGGAGCAGGCAGTCGAGAATTTGGGCTAGGGCATGCGTTCCAAGTGGCGGAACGTGAGGGACATGGAGAGCACGCTCTAGACACCATGGCCAGCTCATGGCCGAGAGGGAAGGAGACAAAGAGAGGGGTGGGAGTTCTTCCAGGGAGTCACAGGTTGCACTAGGGTCCTAGTGGTGCACGGGATCGGCCTGGAATGGACTGAGGGAGTGGAGTAGAAAAATGGGGGGGTGATCACCATCCTTGTCCTCATGTTGGTGGATGAGCTAGAGGGAGGGAGAGAGAGTGTTGCTGGGTAGACCATGTCTAGGATCTTTAGGAGGATGTTTTCTATCTCACAGAAAAAAAAGAGGCAGAGAGAGTGAGTGTGTGGACCAGAACATGCATGAACCCAACAGTGTCCAGAATAACCAGAGGAGTTTTTTTTATTGTTTTCACCAATAATATGAATAGAACATATGTGAGAAATTGTGTCCAATGGATGGAGGATGAAAAATTGATTCTAGATATGGTGGCCTCAATAGTTTTGAAAAATATTTCTTTCACAAAATTTTGGAAATTCAAAAAGTGCTGAATCTTTTTTAAAATGTTTTCTCCAAAATTTTCAACATAACTTCCAAATGTTTTTGTATAAAATGATCCCAAATCACCATAGGCATGTTGGGTAATTTTTCCAAGATTTTAGGAAATACTTTTCTTCACAAAATATTTTAAAATCCATTTCTAGCTTTTTGGAAAATGGAAAATAATAAATATTAAAATTCTTTTAAAACAAATATTTTTGAGTTGGGATGAGAGAGTACATAATATAGGTCTTAAAATTGATTTTTAATAAATAACTCCTTTGAAAATATTTGAGAAACCAAGTGGAAAAAGCGTAAAAACAGGAGTTTATTTAATAGGTTAAAAACCATGAGAGATAAATAATTTAATGGCCATTGGAAAATAAATGGACCATATGGAGGTGATGTATAGGTCATGGAGATGACAAGGGTAGGTTCATAGGGCCTGAAAACAATAAGGGGTGATTTGGAGTAACATAGACAAAGTGCTTCATAATAAAGGAGATATGATCATTATTTTGGGGATGCTTTCAAAAGGACTTTGATGGATGCTACCAAAGGGTTTCAATATAAAAAAATAACAACTTAGATGGATATCATAGATATAGACAATGAGATGTAGGATGATGCATTGATGATTAGTTCTGGATTTTCCATAGAAACATGTCTCCAAAGTTGGAGATTTTTAAGAAAACAGAAGATGATATGGACATGAGATGGAATATGGTATTGACGCTTAATCTTGTTATTACTAGGTTTTATTTTATTTAACAACACACATTAATAAACAAGCAGAAATAAATACTTCAAAGCAGCCACAAGATAAGATCACACAACAAGCAGATAAAATAACAAGACACACAAGATCACTCAAACAACTGAGTTCTATTTAATTTCCAGGATGTTCTTCTCAGGTGTTAATTTTAGGTAGTGATCAAGACATACCATGACAAGAGGATTTTGTAAAGAGGTTCAGCTCAAAAGTTGTTATTCCCAAAAGAATATAATTGAGGTAAATCACAGGGGTAACATAGTCCCCTCTTATTATTTTTGCAAAAGAAGGAAGTGAGAAGGAGTTTTTGAAATACTTGAAAAAAACATCTTGGTTGAAAACAGCTTGGAGATGATTAGCTCCAAAATACTTTTCATATAGTTTTGCAAATTATCTTTTGTTTTCTCAAAACTTGCCCCTTGGGTTTTCTTCTAAAATCAAAACATTTTCAAAAAGGTTTTTGCCAAAAGAGTGTGATGGATGAAGATGATAAGCTTTCTTGTCATGACTTGATCCCAAGGGTTGTGTTTTAAGAAAGTTAATGATCATTGGTTTTAATGTCAGGTGTTAACAAACACAAACAAAAACACATTCAACAAGCAAACAGAAAAGAAACACAAGCATTAGTCAAACCTTTTAAAAAGATTTTGTTGGCCCTGATTTTTGGGTTATTGAAAACAAGTTTTTCCTGTCTTCCAAAAATTGGGTTGTTACAGCTCTTCCCCCTTAAAATGAATCTCGTCCCCGAGATTCGTAAGTGGGTATTTAAGAGTGTAACTAAAAACAAGAGTCTCAGGCTTCTTCAAGTTTTGTAAATGAAGATCCTTTGGCGAGGTGGTCTACTGAGAACTCGAGGTGTTGATGTTGTTAGAAAGTTGCTTGTCGAGGGGATGGATATGTTCACTTGACACTTCACGTCCTTGTTTTTGATGTTGGTGGAACAACACAGCTAATGAAGGGTCTTGATTTCGCTGCTTCGTAGACCTTCTGTCGTTGTCTGGACCTGGTCTTCTTTTAGGGGTATCGCAGATAGTTACCCACGGTAACGATCTGGCCTCACAGGGCGTCAGGTCCATAGACTTGACTCTCGCCGATTACTGTTAGGAAAGCTGTCAGGAAACTCCTATATGCTTCTTTGTTGGGTTGACCGCGTTGAAGTGCGGATGCTTCCCCCCCTTTGATTAGTCTTCGTAGATTTGTCGGGAATTATCTTCATCTTCGTCTCATTTTTGCTTGGTGACGATAGCAGGTCGTGGAAGGCTTCATTGTGCCTTTGATCTTCACGGATCTTTGCAGGTGTCTTCATAGGTGACTTAGGATCACATAGTTAGTTTTCCCTCGGGAAAACTAGCTAGTGCCTTAAGAAAACCTTCGGTTAGATATTAGTCTAAAATTAGATAGTTATGTTAGTAGTGTTAGTTTGGTAAAGTTTTGTTGGAATTGCGAGACACAGCTCGCTTATTCCCGGGCTTGAATCTGATCTCGTCGTCCTTCTTGATGTCTCTTGATGTAGTTTCTCAAAATGGCGCGTGAAGTACGTTGTCCGTATTGAAGAAGGTTTCAGAGTCTTAGGCTCTCAACTTGAAGCAGAGAGGGTTCCATACCTCGCACTTCTCATGAGGGGATGGGGATAAAACTTTTTTTTAAGGGGTTTTTGCTAAGTCAGACTTTTGAAGAGATACCAAAAGTGTAACTAATGCCGACAGGGAAAAAGAGTTTTTTGCAAACAAACAAGAATGAAGCAAGAGGTAAAAGTGTGGTGACTTTGCTTTTTCCGAAAAGACGTGCTTGTGAGACACACATGAAAACAAGTCAAATACACACAAAACAAGGGAACAAGTAAAAACACCATGCAAAAGTAAACCACACAAACAACGCACAAGCGAAGAGCAAACAAGGTACTTTTAGTACCAGCAAACGTCTATCACCGCTGAAGAACGTGTAGCTCAAATAAAACAGCTGAGCGAAACCTATCGATTCCTATGGGGCTGGGTCGACCCGGGGTTGTAGAAGTCTTCATGTTGATAACGTCGTTGTTGATCTTGATACATGGCAGAGTCTTCGAATCTAGAGGATTTCTTTATCTCATCTTGATGTTGAGGTCTTCGGAAGGAAGCTACTTTTTCTTTGGGTTGCTAACTACTAAGGTCTTCTCAGGGCATCGTCAAATAGGCGATTTTTAATAGAAAGATAACAGAAGAAAACTTTTTGGTAGATCTTTCAATGAAAACAAAAGTTTTATAAACTCATTTTTGTTTATTTATAAAATATTTTGAGCCGTGAAAACAAAGGACAAAAAGGTATGCTACTATTTTCTCTATTTTTCTTCAAAACTTTTGTTTTATAAACCAGGCAATAATTTTTGAAAATATGAGAAAGATGGAAACCATGCTTAGGATTCCATAGATAAAAACATTTTAGGCAGTAATATAGTTTTTACCATAATATTTTTTTTGTTTCCTATCTGACGTCCATGCTAACTAAGGTCTCCTAAAGTCAGGACGCGTCTGATACCAACTCTGTGGGGACCCCAGACTAGCAGTCCGAGACCTACAGTATGCATACATTCACGATCCCATGATCAGTTAGTCGTGAATAACATACTCGAGTTGGCATTGCAGATAACAACATCCACTACACGAATACACGGCTTACACAACTAGTCACATGACTCAGTTGAAAACAACTGCCACGCAGGTCAGGAACACACACTAAAAACAGCAGAAGTCTACAAAACACACTCGTGGTAAACCCAAGTCATGCCTTGACTACCTACAGGCTACTGACTCGGAGACGTTCCTAGATCGCACAGCCGTCAGCGACGTCATGTTTTTCAGGTTCTCTGGGTTTCTGCTCAAAGTCTGGCTAAGACAATAGCCAGGGACGAAACCATTGTGAGTACATTGGAATGTACTCGCAAGACACCCCAAATGAAAGCTAAACATGCAACTATGCATAAATGTATAGGTGGCAGGAAGGCCATAACTAAGGTTCAACTAGCCATGATGAATTTAAGACACATCATGGTTGCACAAGTTTTAGTTGTTTTTGTTGAAGAAGATATTTTAGAAGATATTTTATTTCTCTTGTAGATATTGCATGTCCACAAGGTTTTGATAAACCATTCTAAATAAAAGAAAGTTTTTCTTTGCAAAATTTCTTGGAAAACACCTCTTCAAAACCATCATTTCTCCCGTACCTCAAAGGTACAATCAATCCCTTTCACGTACCTCCCAGGTACAAGTTCCAAAACAGTTTTCCGGCTTTTCAAAAACATTGACACAATGCTAGCTACATGGCCATTCAACTGTCCATATCCGAGGACGCGGCTATTCTGAATAGTTTTACTCTGCAGAGGTGTACACAATCCACAAGATCCATTACATCCGCCGTGAACAACCACGGACTGTCCGAGAAAGTATGCAAACATCGGATAATTAGTCCTAACCATCCACTATGTCAGTGCTAGTAAATGACTACCTCCTCAACTGGGTTTGTTCTCCCCGGCATCGAGTGAGTGAGCCGTATCGATCCGGTTTCCCCTGACAACACACCACCATGGCAGGAGACCCAACTGCTGCAACCGGTAGTGAACTTAATCCTACACTGTGAATGCCCTGTTTCTCCCTCCGGTGACAATTCGGTTCAGGGGACTCTAACCCCTATAGCACTTTGAGGTAGGCACAGACTAACACCAACAAGCAATTAGCTAGACCCCGTTCCCATATTGAGGTAATGTGGCAGTACGGCTTGGTTGTCCGGCGAAGACTAGGTTATGTGTCATTTTTGGAAAACAAGTCGAAAACATTTCCTTCTTCACAAACCTCCCTCGGACAAGGTCCCACCTTTCCTCGGGGTTTTTCCAAGCTTTTGCTTTCTAGAAACATCAAGTTGAAAATGTCCACTAGGGGACTTAAGTTAATAAAGTGATGATACTAAAATATCAAAAGGGCTTGGTAACACCAAGATTATAAAGTGGATATAGCATAATAGAAACCTGAAATAGATAGTGGTATAGTCCACTTAAAAGAATAGTTTTTGAATCAAACTTTTGTAAAACTTCATAAGTAAAACATGCATGATAGATAATGATAAGTAAAACAACATCAAGCATTTAGAGTGGCTTGCCTTGTCACTGGTCTTGGTCTTCCTCTTGAAATAAACAGGAGTTGCAATAATAACCGCTGCGGGAAATAATACCGTCTTCGTTATCTAACGTCGTAAACTCAAAAAGGAAAACACCCGATCAGAACCAAACAAAGGCAAGCACTTGACAAAAAGTAAACATACAACAAGCATTTCATCAACCAAGTACACTCACAAACAATATTACTAGGGTGCACACCAACGAGCAAAACAGGCACAGACAATACACACGAATAACACTAGAATTGATGTTATGGATCCTCAAACAAAATGGAATGAGTTTAGTGGGTGTGCCACTCTCATATCATGCTCAAATAAGGTCAAATGACTCTCTGGTTATTCATGACGATGAGCAAAATAACAAGAAAACAACCTAGGAACACATACACATGCATAGGAAAATATTATCAAGCAATACTACAAGCCCATAGTAACACATGCTTTTCTAAACATTTAGAAATAATATAACCAGTAGCTAAGTAACCTAATAACAGAGACAAATAAATACCAAACATATCATGACATCGCTCAATACATGAAAATAATCATGGAGCAAAACAACTGTTAAAACTAGACATGAAAAAGGGCTATTTAGACAAGCAGACATGCATAACCATAAGAGATCATCAAACATGATTTATTCTAACATGATGGATCTGTAAGATAGCATCCAAATAACGGAGGAAAACAAAACCTAGACATTCTAGTAATCTCACAATAACAACCTAATCAATGCCTCAAAAATTGAGCATGCAAATAACAACTTATGGCAGAAAATATCTAAAACTATCATAGCATGAAAATTTTATCTAGGGATCACCCAAGAATGCAAGCAAGTATAATATTCTAGAATAACAGTAGCTATGCTATGTAAAACAATACTAAGGCATTTATTCAAGTTATCAAAGCAATATGAAGAATAACATAATTTAACCTATTATTACTAGGAAAAACACCCTATGAGAATAAAACTATAACAAACATGTTTTTTCACACACAAGTCCTAACATGATAGTGTCACACTAAAAACACATATCAAACATGTATTAATAACCTACACATGCTAGGAATCAAATTTATAGCAAGAACATAATAACACAACAATTTATCAAGTCATATCAATAATGGACAGAAAAGGACTATTAACTAAATAATGCACCAATCCTATCCTGTAACTCCTAAAATCATGAAAATCTAGTATAAGGTGATCTTAGTCACTAGAAACCCAACACAAGTGGATTCACATCAAAAATCATCACCAATAAAATTAAACAATTCACAGAAGTGCTCTTTGGCCTAAAACTAACATGCATGTCATTTTCAATCAACAACTCAAGTCAACACAAGGTCAACTGCCACAGATAGACATTTTCAAGGGATACTCAGAACAGTTGAGTTTGCATGATTTTCATACTTAAAACTCAAGTTATTAAATAAAATGTGATAATGAGTGTCTCTGCCATTTATTTTATTTCTCCTAAAATACATCACAAAACCCAGATCTGAAAGTTGGAGATGGTTAAGATTTTGTAGATATACATCTGTGATTTTTGGTTTGGCAAGTTTTACTCATTTGCATTTTTGTTTCGATTTAAAGTAAAGCAGTAGATCTGGATCTGCAGGAAAACAGAAAAAAAAACAACCTGCACAAAGGGAACAGGCCAGATCTGCGACTGGGCCAGCCTGCCAGGAGTTCTCGCGCGCGGGAAGGGTTTCGAACAAGGTACTAGGCCACGGACGGGCCAATCCCAACAGCGAAGGCTACGCTAAAACGGTACGCGACCGTTGGATGGAGATCCTGCGGTCGAGAGGTGCCCGCGTCGGAAACCGCCGGCGGCAACCAAAGGACAGGGCGGAGTCCTCTCCGACCGCCGTTACGGAGGCCCGAGCTCGCCGCCGGTGTCTCCCGCAGTCGCCTGGAAACTAGGCGAGCACCAGAAGGACCAGCGAGACGATGCGCACCCGATGCCGACCTTGATATCATCAGAGGGTGGTCGAGGCAGAGAAATCGACGGGCGCGGCGGCCATTGTCCGGGGGCGACGATGACGGCGCTCCTGCAGGGAAACAAACGGGAGATTGAGGAGGGCACGAGCATAAAACGGTCTCTAGAGTGGCATGGAAGAAAAAAGAGAGGTCGGAGCTTCCCTATGTGTTGAGCTCGATGAGGAGATCGCCGGCGGTGAGCTTCGTTCGATTCCGGCGAACAAGGAAGAATCAGAGGGGGCTTTCAAGCTAGGTGTTTGATTGAAGGCTATAGGAGCCAGGGAGACACCCTCAGGAGCACCGAAGTGGCTCGCACTCGCATGGCGTCGGAGCTCGTGCGCATGGCCGAACGGCGGCCATGGCAGCTTGGTTGGGGGCATCAAGGGTGGAGGGAAGGACGTCTAGGGAGTGGAGCATGACCAGGGGTTCTCTGGGAACATATAGAGAGAGAGGAGGGGGTTTGTAGCGAGCGGGAGCCCGAGCTCCGAGATTCCACCCGCAGGTGTTCGACAGAGGACCAAGGGAGAAGGAGGAGGCGAGGGGAGGAATGAAGGTCACGGGAGCGCTTCTGGGAGGTTCACGGAGCAGGCAGCCGAGAATTTGGGCTAGGGCATGCGTTCCAAGTGGCGGAACGCGAGGGGCGTGGAGAGCACTCTCTGGACACCATGGCCAGCTCATGGCCGAGAGGGAAGGAGACAAAGAGAGGGGTGGGAGTTCTTCCAGGGAGTCACAGGTTGCACTAGGGGCCTAGTGGTGCACGGGGTCGACCTGGAATGGACCGAGGGAGTGGAGTAGAAAAATGTGGGGGGGGGGGGTGATCACCATCCTTGTCCTCATGTTGGTAGATGAGCTAGAGGGAGGTAGAGAGAGTGTGGATGGGTAGACCATGTCTAGGATCTTTAGGAGGATGTTTTCTATCTCACAGAAAAAAAAGAGGCAGAGAGAGTGAGTGTGTGGACCAGAACATGCATGAACCCAACAGTGTCCAGAATAACCAGAGGAGGTTTTTGATTGTTTTCAACAATAATATGAATAGAACATATGTGAGAAATTGTGTCCGATGGATAGAGGATGAAAAATTGATTCTAGATATGGTGGCCCTAATAGTTTTGAAAAATATTTCTTTTACAAAATTTTGGAAATTCAAAAAGTGCTGAATCTTTTTTTAAATGTTTTCTCCACAATTTTCGACATAACTTCCAAATGTTTTTTTAGAAAACGATCCCACATCACCATAGGCATGTTGGGTAATTTTTCCATGATTTTAGGAAATACTTTTCTTCACAAAATATTTTAAAATCCATTTCTGGCTTTTTGGAAAATGGAAAATAATAAATATTAAAATTCTTTTAAAACAAATATGTTTGAGTTGGTATGATAGAGTACATAATATAGGTCCTAAAGGTGATTTTTAATAAATAACTCCTTTGAAAATATTTGAGAAACCAAGTGGAAAAAGGGTGAAAACAGGAGTTTATTTAATAGGTTAAAAACCATGAGAGATAAATAATTTAATGGCCATTGGAAAATAAATGGACCATATGGAGGTGATGTATAGGTCATGGAGATGACAAGGGTAGGTTCATTGGGCCTTAAAACAATAAGGGGTGATTTGGAGTAACATAGACAAAGTGCTTCATAATAAAGGCGATATGATCATTATTTTGGGGATGCTTTCAAAAGGACTTTGATGGATGCTACCAAAGGGTTTCAATAAAAAAAAATAACAACTTAGATGGATATCTTAGATATAGACAATGAGATGTAGGATGATGCATTGATGATTAGTTCTGGATTTTCCATAGAAACATGTCTCCAAAGTTGGAGATTTTTAAGAAAACAGAAGATGATATGGACATGAGATGGAATATGGTATTGACGCTTAATCTTGTTATTACTAGGTTTTATTTTATTTAACAACACACATTAATCAACAAGCATAAATAAATACTTCAAAGCAGCCACAAGATAAGATCACACAACAAGCAGATAAAATAACAAGACACACAAGATCACTCAAACAACTGAGTTCTATTTAATTTCCAGGATGTTCTTCTCAGGTGTTAATTTTAGGTAGTTATCAAGACATACCATGACAAGAGGATTTTGTAGGTTCAGCTCAAAAGTTGTTATTCCCAAAAGAATATAATTGAGGTAAATCACAGGGGTAACATAGTCCCCTCTTATTGTTTTTGCAAAAGAAGGAAGTGAGAAGGAGTTTTTGAAATACTTGCAAAAACATCTTGGTTGAAAACAGCTTGGAGATGATTAGCTCCAAAATACTTTTCATATAGTTTTGGAAATTATCTTTTGTTTTCTCAAAACTTGCCCCTTGGGTTTTCTTCTAAAATCAAAACATTTTCAAAATAGGTTTTTGCCAAAAGAGTGTGATGGATGAAGATGATAAGCTTTCTTGTCATGACTTGATCCCAAGGGTTGTGTTTTAAGAAAGTTAATGATCATTGGTTTTAATGTCAGGTGTTAACAAACACAAACAAAAACACATTCAACAAGCAAACAGAAAAGAAACACAAGCATTAGTCAAACCTTTTTGAAAAGTTTTTGTTGGCCCTGATTTTTGGGTTATTGAAAACAAGTTTTTCCCGTCTTCCAAAAATTGGGCTGTTACATAAATCAAAACCAGGATCTTCCTTGGGTGGTAATGTTGTACCCAAGTCTTCCACAGGTAAATTATGTTTTAGCATCGCTGGCTGATGTAGGAAAATCTCATCAATTTCATTCCTTTCTTCCATAAAGACATCACTTTCGTGGTCTTTCATGTATTGCTGCAAAGGATTGTTAGGAGCAAGAGCAATAGCAGCCAATTGTTCAACTTTATAATTTTCATTAGGCAATTCAGCTTCATAAGGTGCTTTAGCAAATTGGGAGAAATTAAATTCATAAGACTCTCCAGCAAACTTTGTAAGAATTTTCTCCTTTTTACAATGAATAACAGCACCACAAGTGTTTAAGAAAGGTCTACCAAATATAATAGGACAAGTATCACTAGCAGAAGTGCCTAGTACTACAAAATCAGCAGGATACTTAGTTTTACCACACAAGACCTCCACATCTCTAACAATACCAATTGGAGAAATAGTTTCCCTATTAGCAAGTTGCATAATCACATCAATGTCTTCAAGTTCACAAGAACCAATTTCATGCATGATTTCTTTATAAAGCTCATACGGAATAACACTAGAACTAGCACCGATATCACACAAACTGTAATAGCAATGATCACCTATCCTAACAGATAGCACAGGAACACTGGGTTTCCTAGATTTACTAGGATGAGAGACAATATTAGAAGCATCTTCACAAAATATAATGTGTCCCTCTTCTACATTTTCAGAAACAAGGTCCTTTACTATTACTACTATAGGTTCTACAGTTATTTGTTCCTCAGGTTCTACATGTTTCCTTGCACTTTTATTAACCACACTAGCTAACATAGAATGTTCTTTTACCTTAGCAGGGAAAGGCATTTTCTCAATATAAGGTTCAGGCACAATAGAATCAATAGTATGAACTTCTATATCTCTAGCAGGAACACAATTAACAGTATCTTTATAAGGAGCATGGTACTTGTCCCATTCCATATTAGGAATCTCAAAATAAGAAGCAAAAGTGTTATATAAGTTTGCAACAACTTGAGAATCAAGACCATAAGCAGTACTAACATTATGAAAATCCTCAGATGACATAAAGGTTTTAATGCATTCATAGTCATAATTTATACCTGACTTTCTACCTTTGTCATTCTCCCATGCTTCAGTGTTTTCTTGAATACGGTCAAGAAGATCCCATTTAGCTTCATCCTTCATACGTGTAAATGATCTAGAACAAGAAGCATCCAATAAATCCTTATCATGAAATAACGATATTACTAGGGAGCTCATGAATGGGAATTTGAGCATTAGTAACTTCAATCTCCCCCGTGCTTGGGCAATACTATCTCCGTCACGAGGCCAAAAATTATATATATAATTCCGATCTCTATGGATTTCACTTGGAGCATATAATTTAGAATAAAAGAGAGGTATAATTTCCTCCCATTCAATAGTCTAGCTATTTTTCAGCAATTTGAACCATCAGAGGCTCGACATGTCAATGATATAGAGAATAATTTCCTGTTCACTTGGCTCATTGTAATACCTGCACACTTGAACAACTCGCATAATTCATGTAAAAAGAGCAAATGATCACCAGGATGGACATTTCCATCACCTGAATAGCAGTTATCTATAACATGTTTAACAATCTTTATAGGTATTTTATAGGGATCCAAATCATCATGCAGTGGTTCACTCACTACCCTAGTAGTGGAAGTAGTGCCCGCAAATAGGGACTCAAAAGCAGTTCCAAACATAGTGTAATAAAGTAGTAAACATAAATAAAAGCAGCACTTACAACAGAAGCTTCCTTTATCAATTCCACTTCCCAATAGCGCTTCACTCCCCGACAACGGTGCCAGAAAATAGTCTTGATGACCCACAAGTATAGGGGGTGTATCGTAGTACTTTAGATAAATAAGAGTTTCGAACCCAACGAGGAGCAGAAGGTGTTGACAAGCAGTTTCAATAAAGGAATAACTGTAAATACTGGAAACAGATTTGTAGGGGTTTTTGATATTGCAGATAAATAAGATGCGAGTAAATAAAATGCACTAATAATAATTGCAGCGAGTGGCCCAATCCTTTCTTCAGCAAAGGACAAGCCGGTGAGTTTACTTATGATTAACAAATGTTCTCGAGGACACAAGGGAGGTTTCTGTCAAGTGCTTTTGTTCCATGCAGCTGAATAACTTTGGTGTTTTGATAAGTGTTGTGTGGGTGAATCTATGCTAATGTACCGTCCCATCCAAGACTAATACATACTTGTGACTATACCCCTTGCAAGCATCCGTAACTACAAGAAAGTAATTAAGAAATAAATCTAACCACAGCTTTAAACTCTGCGATCCTACGCTCCCTCGTGTAATGGTTTCCTAACGGGGGTTTAGGTTTATGTCACTCTGGAAACCCCAAAATTAGTAGCAAAATACATGATGCATTCCCCTAGGCCCATAAATGGTGAAGTATCATGTAGTCGACGTTCACATGACACCACTAGAAGAATAACACCACAACTTAAATATCAAACATTAATATTATTCAACATTATTTTACTACTAACAACTTGACTTCTCCCATGTACTCAAGAACAACACTAACTACTCACAACACATCATATGGATCATAATTAGAGGTGATATAATGGAGGATCACAATCTGGTCATAAATTGCAAACACCGATAAATCTCACAAGCATCAACTACTAACAAGTAATCCACAGCGGGAGAGAGATCTAATGCAAAACAACGATAGAGGCCCCTTAATTGTTACAGCGGGATGAAGGTGGATGATGAGGGTGATGGTGCTGGTGGTGATGACGATCTCGATGATGCTCGGAGCAATGACAGTGACGATGGCGGTGATTTCCCCTGTCCGGAGAGGAATTTCCCCGACAGATTTCTCCCTTCCAGAGAGCCTTTCTCTCTCGGGTGTTTTCCTCCCCGCAGCGGTGGCGGAACAATTCTTCAAGGATGGAATGAGGCTTAGGGTTCCCTCGGGGTCAGGGGGCCAAAGATGACCCCCGGAGGTGGGCCAGGGTGGCCACACCCCTAGGTGGCGCGGCCAGGGGGCGCGCCACCCCTAGGTGTGGGCCCCTGGTGGTCCCCCTCTGGCTCTCCTTCTGGATGTGTTCCTCCTCGGTACTTTTAGGAACCCACGGATGTCCCCCTTCTTCTTCTTCTTCTCATCTTCTGAAATATGGTATCTCGACGGTGCTTTTTTCCATCAGATTTCTGGTCCCGGTGTTTATTCTCCAAAAATTATAAAACATGCAAAATAAGATAAAAATAACATAAGAGATGCACCATAACATGAAATATATCAATGAATAACAGAAAATTATGATATAAAATAGTGATGCAAAATGGACGTATCACACGCCGCCTTACTGCTTCTGGGCCTATTTTTGGGGGTATTATTGCTACACGTGTAGCGACTGCTTTAAATGTTTCCATTAACCCCAATGATGAAATAATTGCTCCATGTAGGCTTAACCTTGCTACCATGAAGTCCCTTCAATTTTTCACTGCTGACTCTACTAATGAACGTTTAGTATATAGAGTTTTATATATGGATGGAGAGGAGCGAAAAGTTACTTTGCCGCAGCCGGTTCTGTTTAAGATTGACAGGTCACCATGGTCGCTCTCCAAGGAGCAGGTAGACGAGCATCTGAGCACCATGGAGTTTTACAGGCAGAAGGAGAGGCGAGACGCACCTCCCGAGGACCACAACACGCAGTACACCGGCGCATCCTCGAGCATACTACGGGGGCGCCGCCTCATGGTCCCCTTGGTGATTGATGTCCACTTAGGCTAAACGCCTAAGCTTGGGGGGAGGTATACCGACATCACGCTCATTTATATATCATGTTCGGTCGGTTCTTTGTATATCCATGTTTTCTTTTCTCTCGCTTCTTTTTGTTTCTTTTGTTGTTTTCGTTTATTTCAAGTCTCTTTGTTTTTATTGTTTTGTTCTTGTTTTCCAAAACACAAAAAGTCCAAAAATATTTCTGTTATTTCTCTCTATTTGTTTCTTTATTTGGTTTGCTTTGTATTCTCATTTCGGTTTAGTATTCAAAAATCCAAAAATATTTTGCTTTGTTTGCTTGTTCTCTTTCTGTTCGTGCTTTAATTGAAAACACCCAAAAATATTTGTTGTTCTTCTTTGGTTTTGTAAAGTTTGATGCAGAGTTCAACAGTCGTCCGTGACTCCATGGGAGCTTGGTTTTCATTATATATTATTTGAGCCACAAGTGAAGAGAAATAATGACGATATACGACAATTCAAGTTGTGGCGAGAGGCTGGTATGAACTGTATTTTCTTTCATTTTTATACATATAACCATCTATGTGAGCATGCTTAGTTTGTTCGTATAAGATATATGTGACTTAATGGCTTCTAAATAGTTCATGCTCTCTCATGTTTTGTTCCAATTTATTAATGGTAAATGACATGTCATATAAATATTTGTTCGCATTGTTCCATTCGTAGAAGGACATGATATTGTGGTAGCCTCCTCTAATTGTTTCATTTGAATCGACTTGGCACATGCTCGCGTATGATAAGACTGATAACAAAAAGTCAATAAGCCTCGATGATTTATTTTGCCTCAGAGTTCTAGTATCAATTTTGTGCCTTAGTTAACTTTACTTTGTCGCACACATGATTATGATAGTTGTTGCTCTCTTGATTGTCGCTCCCTGTCTATTTGCTAGCCTTCACATGTACTGAGTATGAGCTCTACTCGTGCATCCAACTCCCAAAAACCAAAGTTTGCCAAATGTGTTCACCATACCTACCTATACGTGGTATTTAACCGCCACTCCAAGTAAATTGCTCATGTGCTACCTTTAAAACCTGCTAAAAATTATTCCTGTTTTGTGCCCCTGTTTTAGCTCGTGAGGATGTAAATAGAGAATCTTTATCCCACTTGTTGATTGGATTTCACACCGCGGACTAGTGGCTTCATCCACTTATCCAAATGATAGAATAGCTGGCAGCGGGTGCCCAGCCCCAAATTAATACACACAAATTCTCTTCACTCTTTTTGCCCCTGATTTATCAGTCAAAGCATAATTGTGTAAACAAAAGAGAAAGAGGGATGACCTTCTACCTAGATGCGTCCTTCACATGGGAGTCGCTCTTGTGAATCCAGTTTTCTTGTGACGTACTGTATTGTCTATTTACCATTCGTTGACATAAGCATACACCTCTCTCAAAATGTTTTCAGTACCTCTGTTTAATAAAATAAAAAAGCTCTAGAACATGAGTGATCCATGCTTCCCTCTGCGAAGGGCCTTTCTTTTACTTTTATGTTGAGTCTCCATCATATTCTTTGAGCACTTTCTTGAGAGCACAATGGTCATTCTTAGTTTGATGTGTTTGTCCCAAAGCACGGTTGATTGTGGTATAATCTTCACACTTGTATCTTTGATATCTTTACTTCTAGTCTTCCCTAGAACTTCAGAGGTGCCCTGGCATTTATGTTTTGCCCCACACTTAAGGGCAAGCGAGATACCACTTTATTAGATCCTATTATGAATATTACAATCTTGCAAATAGTTATGCTTCATGTTATTTATTATTAATATGTTGTTATCTCCTCATGGTTTGCATAGCTATTAAGTGACAGTATCTTGCATGTATCTTATCATGAGCATAAATAAGTATTTGATCATATAGCGAGTATGTTTACATCATATGAAACAAATGTTTTCGTAAAAGTCTTTTATCGCACTCAGTTGTCACTGAATTGCTTGAGGACAAGCAATAAGCTAAGCTTGGAGGGAGTTGATACGTCAAAAATGTATCTCCCTTTCCGAACACTTTTCCTATTGTTTGCCTCTAAACTTGTGTGTTTTGAATGCAACTAACACGGACTAACGCTGTTTTCAGTAGAATTACATTGGTGTCTCGTTTTTGTGCAAAAAAGCAACTTTCGGGAAATTGCCCAGAAAAGACCCCATTGGCCCTAAAACACCAGAAGACCCCGGGAGCCAGAAGGAGACCCGGAGAGGGGCCAGGAGGTGGCCAAACCACCCCCCGGCGCCCCCCTAGGCCGCGCAAGCAGGTGCTTTGGGCCACTCCCACACCCCCTCGGTCTCCCCTTTCTACTACAAGTAGCCTCCAACCTTAAAACCCGAGGGGGTTTGATAGTTTTCCAGAAAGAAGTCCGTAGCTCCGCCGCCACCCCGAACCTCGATTCGGGGATCAGAAATTCCTGTTCTGGCACCTGCCGGGACGGGGAAGTGGAGGAGATCATCGCCATCGTCATCACCAGCGCCTCTCCATCGACCATCCATGTTTCCCCCATCCATGTGTGAGTAATTCCCCGCTGTAGGCTGAAGGGGATGGTACGGATTTGATGAGATCGTTCATGTAATAATGCCGTGATTGTTAGGGCATAGTGCCTAGTATCCTCTATTAGTGCTATTGACATTGTTGCAACTTGTTATGCTTAATGCTTGCCACTTTGGGCCCGAGTGCCAGGATCTCAGATCTGAACATGTTATTGAATCACGATGATAATTATTGTTTCTTAATCATACCTGCACGTTTTTTACACATATTGTTGTCTGGAACCCGAGGCCCCGAAGTGACATAATTTGGGACAACCGGAGGGGATGGCTATGATGTGAGGATCACATGTGTTCACGGAGTGTTAATGCTTTGCTCCAGTGTTCTATTAAAAGGAACACCTTAATTACCATGAGTTCCCTTGAGGCCCTGCTAAAAACGGGCTGGTACGACAAAAGATGTTGTGCAAGTTCTCATTGCAAGCACGTACGACTATTTATGGAACACATGCATATGGTTACTTAGTGATTAAATGCTTTATCTTATTTATCTAGAATGCCCATGTCTTGATTATTATATGAACTATCTTATTCATGCAACGCCCGTTCATCCATCCCTATGCGTACAGTATTTTAATCCCCTTGTTTACTTCAAACATTATTGTTATTGTTTCCATCCCACTGCTGCTATTATTTCACTACTGCTGCTACTATAAAACTGTTACTACTAATAAACCACTGCAAACAAAAGTACTTTCAGGTGCAGGTGAATTGACAACTCACTTGTTAAGGCTCACAAATATTCTTTGGCACCCCTTGTGTCGAATCAATAAATTTGGGTTTTACTTCCCTCGAAGACTGTTGCGATCCCCTATACTTGTGGGTCATCAGCCTCTATGATCATTTAGTTTTTGAACTTGTGATACCGCTTATGCTTTGATTAATGATGTTTATGTCTGTATGCATGATTATGGCTCTTATACTCTCTTGATTTGTCGCTCCCAGCCTTTTGCTAGCCTCTACCTGTACTGAGTATGGAATTCTACTCGTGCATCCAACTCCCTAAAACCAAGTTTTCCTATTGTGTCCACCATACCTACCTACATGTGGTATTTAACTGCGACTCCAAGTAAATTTCTCATGTGTTGCCTTTAAAACCTTCAAAAAAATTACTCCTGCTTTGTGTTCCTGTTTTTGCTCATGAATACGTAAATAGAGAATCTTTATCTCACTTGTTGATTGGATTTCACACCCTGGACTAGTGGATTCATCCGCTTATCCAATTGATAGAAGATCTAGTAGCGGGGTGCCCAGCCCCAAATTAATACACACAAAATCTCTTCACTATTTTTGCCCCTGATTTATCACTCAAAGCATAATTATGTAAACAAAAGAGAAAGAGGGATGACCTTCTATACCAGTTGCGTACTTCATATGGGAGCCCCTCTTGTGAAATCTAGTTGGCCTGTGACGTACTGTATTTTCTGTTTACCATTCGTTGACTGTCGGGGGGCTACCCTCGAGTAGGGGTAAGGCTGGTGATAAATGGAGTTCGAGGTACTGGTTACCGAGTTCGGCTGTACCAAGTTGGTACCTGCCGAGTAGGATGATACCCGGCTGGGTAGCTGTCAGGTTGGAGCTACCCGGTAGGAAGAACAAGAGACCAAGGGGAAGATTCGAGTACTTATCTGGGTCATCCGAGTAGCACTTGGAGGATCCGGATAGAAGAGGGAGCTGCTCTACTCGGAGGCAAAGTCAATGGAGCCGTTGTGCGGATCCCGCGTATCCAGTGGCAGTACAGGCGTGCGGTTCAACTTACTAGGCGCGTGATGATGTGTATCCATACGCGGTACATGGTGCGGTATGGGTGAGGACACGTCCTGTCTCTGACAAGGGGGACAGGACATGTCATCGGCCCGACCGCGACGACTTTCGCGACTGTCAGCAAGGAACCGGAGGCGTGCGGTGGTGCACGGTGTGTAGTCACCTAATCAGTACTTGTATCCGTAGAGGTCGTAGGTGGCCACCAGTATATAAGGTGGCCTCCCCCCTCCTGTGTGAGGGTCGCTCAGTTGGTGGATTAATTCTAGAGTCACTACCATTTTAGCAGGAGAGGTTCTTCTTCCTCTAGCTCCTCGAGCTTGAGGAACTCTTGTACTCGGCATACACTTATACAGAGAGAGCGGCAGGAGTAGGGGTGTTACCTCCACACGAGGGCCCCGAATCTGGGTAGATCGTGGTGTTTGCAGTGTTGTGAGCGCGCCAGTTAGGCGTGCAATCCCTCCCCGGATACCTACAGCGTCCATCGGCCCCAACCTTAAGCCATCCTATGGCATATGTCTTCTCCATACCACGACAGTTGGTGCCCACCGTGGGGCCAGCAGCGGCGCTGGCTGGGGTTTCTATCCGGACGGGACCCGTTTCTCGTTCGGCGGAGTGCGTGGTTTGTGGCCTTGTCCACAGATTCGGCTCCCTCGACTTCGTCACTAACAACGCGGGCGATTTCTGCGGCAGGCCCGTGCCCGCAGGAGGCTTCGTCGTCAGCTTCGGCGCGCATCTGGTGTACGTCGCCACCACCGTCATCCGCGAGTATCCCGGGGTGGTGCTCATTGTTGCGGACCCTCCTGCCGTTCTCGCCGTCCGCGGGCAGCCAACCGGCGGCTCTGCGGGCAGCGTGGAGGTGATGATGACTGGCCCGGTCCCTGCTACCGGGAAAGGCGTGCCCGCTGCGCCTGAAGTTGTTGACGAGCCGACTGCTCGGCCGAGCCACAAGCCATACGACAGGCCCCAGAACCAACCGAGCTACAAGGCTCCTTCTACATCGACGACGATACCAGCTCCTCTAGCTTGTGTCATTGAGAAGCTGGGCATGCCCTTGGCCGCGGATACGGATCCGGCGGTGTTGAGGGTGCAGCTCGAGGAGCAGCGCCCGGCCATGCTCCTAGAAGCCCGAGAGATGGCAAAGGTTACGCTTGAATTCAGTCTTGACCAGAATGAGTACAATAGGGCTCATGGTTTCACTCCGGTTGCAAAGAACCCTATCCAGATAGGAGTTATCCGCCGTAACCTTGGTGCCGAGTTGGCCAGGGATGATAGAACTGCTAGCAAGTCCGCTAGTTTGACCTCGCTGATAGGCCTAAGTATAGTACTCCTGCTAAGACGCTTAGGGAGGCAGAAGCAGTTGATGCCGAGTTGCCACACTTGACTGGTGAAGCCCGCATTAGGCAGCAAGACCGGCTCAATGAGCTTGTTCTTGAAGCTGGTAGGTAGAATGAGGCATTCCGGAAGGCGAATCCGGGAGCTGGTGCCTCTCATGTTGTTCAGTCGCATGGAGCGAAATCCGGAGGTCATGCCTCCTCACCTCTTCCCGGTGGTGGGATATCTCGGAGTGTGAACTCCGGGAAATATAAGCAGATGCAGGTGTACGACCCGGCTATCGCCGGAAAACAGCACGCTATAGAGCGGCAGCCTGGTCAAGAACACATTGTGCAAGGTGGTGGCCATGCTACTGCCCGAGTTCACCAAGAGGGGCAAGGAGGCAACCGAGATGGTTCATCTCGGCACCCGGTAGCCAACCCGGTTCAGCCTCAACCCAGCGCAGGTCCTGTTGTTCAGCCGCAAGTCGTTGCCGCTATGGTCAACCCGGTTCCCTAACCCAGTGCCGCGCGACAGGACAGATACAATTATGGGTACTCGGCAATGGAGCAGGCTGGGTACCAAAGGAATGAGAGATATGATGATGGAGGAATTGGATCTCGGTTGGGGGCACGTGTGTTGCAGCCAAGTGACACATGGTACAAGCTGGACACGATCTATCAGTCCGAGGAGATGGAGCGGGCAGGCCCGCCGGGACCACTCTGTTTTGGTCCTAGGATCATGAATGAGCCTACTGTGCAAAAGTTCCAGCTGGCAAGAGGAAGCAAGACATATGATGGTAGCACCAAGCCCGAGGACTTGTTGAATGACTATGTCACTACCGTGCACATTGCCGGTGGTAACCGCAGATGGGCGGTGAGATATGTGCCCCAGATGTTGGAGGGCCCAGCCCGGATCTGGCTCGACAACCTACCGAGAGATATCATCAATTGTTGGCTTGATTTCTCGGAAGCCTTCATCAGCAACTTCACAAGCACCTACAAGAGGCCAAACCGGCCACAGCAGCTCTCTGCGTGCAAGCAGAGGGAGGAAGAAACTAACCGGGAATATCTGACTCGGTGGAGTACTCTGAGGAACACCTGGGAAGGTGTGAACGAGTCACAGGCTATTGCCTGGTTCGCTCAAGGTTGCCGACGTGGCAGCATGCTGTGGCAAAAGTTGCAGAGGGAGATGCCGAGTACGCTCGCCGAGACGATCAAGATTGCTGATATGTATGCACTCGGTGATCCTACTCAGCCTCTGCTCGATTCTTTTGAGCCAAGAAGAAGAAACCAGGGCCATGATGGTGGGAGGCGAAATGATCTCCAGGTCTACCGGAACAATAGGAGAGATGACCGTCCGAATATCCGCTATGGATCGGACCATGTGGCTGCAGTTGATCCGGATCAGCCCGCTGCCGGGAGCAGCCAAAGGCAAGAAACTGCTCGGACCCAGTATGGGCAAAATCAGAACCAGGGCCAGAACTTCAAGAAGCAGTACAATGATACTAACAAATCCGGAGAGGCCCCTTGGTTTATCTTTGAGACCATGAAGGAGGGGCCATGCAGTTTTCATACTCGGCATCCGAGTAGGCCAGCCAACCACACCACTCGACAGTGCAGCTGGTGGGACCGGATTAAAAGCGAGGGCTTTGGCCAGTTGCCTCCTCCTCCTCCTCTACTTCCGCTCTCGGGTTCCAATGTGCAGCCTATCCGGGCAACTCCTCCCAGGCCTGCCAAGAACCAGAGGAGGGAGAATGTGAACCAAGTGGCGCAGGGGGCCAACAACAACAACAACCGCAACAACTACAACAACAACAACCGCAACCACAACAAAAACAACCGCAACAACAATTTCAACCGGAACAACAACAACAATGATGGTGTTGGAGACCGGAACCAGGATCAAGAGCATCATGAGAGCTACATGGTGTTCACCATCGAGCAGGATGACAAGCAGAGCATGCGCAGGCGTGCGATGGAAGTAAACTCAGTGATGCCGCCAGTGCCGGAGTACATGCACTGGTGCGACCAGGACATCGTCTGGTCCCGAGATGATCATCCCAAGATTATGCCTAACCCGGGTACATATGCCTTGGTGGTAGACCCAACCTTCCTTGGAACCAAGAAGAACGTGAAGTTCAGCAAGGTGCTGACTGACAACGGTAGCAACATCAATATCCTATACCGAGACACCATGGAGAAGCTCGGTTATTCCGATAACATGTTGCTGCCTAGCCAGACTACTTTCCACGACATCATACCCAGTGTATCTTGTGCTTCTATCGGTCGGGTCTAGATTGATGTTCTTTCCGGCACCAGGGAGAACTGCCGGACTGAGTGCTTGCAGTTTGAGGTAGTAGATCTCCAGAGCCCCTACCATGCTCTACTCAGCAGATCGGCTCTGTCCAAGTTCATGGCATCTACTCATGCGGCCTTCCTGAAGATGAAGCTTCCCAGTCCCAATGGCACCATCACCATCTCGGGTGACTACAAGCGCTCTCTAGAGTGTGCGTCTGCTGGATCTCGACTAGCCGAGTCCATGGTCATTGCGGCCGAGAAGAAGAAGATACATGAGGTGGTGGCTATGGCCCAAGCAGCTCAACTCGGCATGCCCGGGATGCCAAGCTCTCAGCATGGTGCTACTTTCCAGGCCTCTCAGGAGACCAAGAAGGTGCAGATCGACCCGGAAATCCCCGAGCGTGTTGCCATCATTGGTGCCGGGTTGGAGGAGAAATAGGAAAGCGCGCTCATCCACTTCCTCCGTGAGAATTGGGATGTCTTTGCCTGGTCCAAACAGGATCTGCCGGGTGCCCCGAGGGAGTTGGTTGAGCACTCTTTACATGTGCGGACGGATGCCAAGCCGGTGCAGCAAGCCCTGCGCCGCTTTGTGGTGGAAAGAAGAAAATCCATTGGTCACGAGATCACAAGGCTGTTAGCAAGTGGATTCATCATGGAGGTACTGCATCCGTATTGGCTGGCCAATCCGTTCATGGTGGAGAAGAAGGACAACCCCATGGTCGATGTGGTGTGGCGCATGTGCGTCGACTACACCGACTTGAACAAGGCCTGCCCCAAGGACCCGTTCTCGCTACCTCGGATAGATCAGGTGATCGATTCCACTGCCGGGTGTGAACTTTTGTCTTTTATTGATGCCTATTCTGGTTTTCACCAGATTCCACTGAATCCGGCTGATCAAATAAAGACTGCTTTTATTACCCCGTACGGGGCTTATTGCTATCGTGTTATGTGTTTCGGATTGAGAAATGCTGGGGCCACGTACCAGAGGTGCATGTCAAAATGCCTGCATGAGCAGATCGGCAAAAATATGCAGGTGTAGGTGGATGACATAGTCATCAAAACCAAAGAAAAACACACACTGCTGAGTGACATAGAAGAAACATTCACAAATCTGCGGAGGTACCAGATGAAGCTGAATCCGACCAAGTGCACATTTGGTGTCCCAGCCGGGTAGCTACTCGGCTTCCTTGTGTCTAGTCGGGGAATTGAAGCCAACCCTTCCAAGATAAAAGCTATTGAGAGCATGTCTCTGCCGAGATCACTGAAGGATGTGCAGAAGTTTACCGGATGCCTGGCTTCCCTCAGCCGGTTCATTGGGAGAATGGGCGAGAAAGCCCTGCCTCTATACCAGATCATGAAGAAAAGCGATAAGTTCGTTTGGACACCACAAGCTGATGTGGCTTTCCGGGAGCTGAAGACCATGCTGGCTACCGCTCCAGTTCTGGCGTCTCCTCTGCCTAGAGAGTCGATGCTGCTCTATATTGCAGCTACCAACCGGGTTGTGAGTGTGGTGGTAGTTGTGGAGTGTGAAGAGGAAGGCAAATCGGTGCAGAGGCCGGTGTATTATCTCAGTGAAGTGCTATCCAGCTCCAAGCAGAATTACCCTCACTATTAGAAGATGACGTATGGAGTCTACCTGGGCGCCAAGAAACTCAAGCACTATTTTCAAGAGCATCCGATTATGGTGGTGAGCACTGCCCCCATCTCGGAGATTATGGGCAACAAGGATGCAATCGGTCGGGTAGCCAAGTGGGCAATTGAGCTAGCCTCCTACGCCCCAGCATACGCGAGAAGAGAAGCTATCAAATCCTAGGCCCTGGTGGATTTCTTTGTTGATTGGGCCGAAATGCAGTATGAGGCTCCTTTGCCGGAAACAAATTTCTGGCAGATGCATTTCAATAGCTCTAAGGTGAAAGAGGGACTCAGTGCCGGTGTTGTGCTCACCTCACCCATGCGGGATCAACTCGAATATGTGCTGCAGATCCATTTTCTGGCATCCAATAATTTTGCCGAGTATGAGGCCCTGGTCCACGTACTGAAAGTATCCAAGGAGATTTGTATCCGGCGGATTGTATGCTATGGCGACTCGGACCTTGTGGTCCAACAAGCCTCGGGGACTTGGGACGCGTTGGATGCCAACATGGCATCTTATCGGTTTCTTGTCCAGAATATGTCCGGATTCTTTAATGGGTGCGAGTTCCACCACATCCACCAATGATGTTGCGGACGCTCTGTCCAAGTTGGGATCTTCTCGGCAATTCATCCCGGCAGGGATTGCTCTGGAGAATTTAAGGAAACAATCTATCAAGCCCTCACCCAACTCGGAGTCCATATTCATCCCGGCCCTGCCGGACTCAGAAGCTGTTCCTATGGAGATTTATGAGGGGATCGCAAAGGAGAACCCAGGGGCTGCTCCATTCAACCCGGGGACTGCCTCAGTAAACCCGGGGACTGTCGCATTTCTCAGCACTCGGAGACTCAGGGACTCGTCTCCAACTCGGAGCAAGTCATGACAACTGATCCAATGGAGGTGGATGAACCAGCGTTTCCTACTCGGGAGACACCGAGTTGGGCTCTGCCCGTATTATCCTTTCTGGTGGATGGTACTTTGCCGAGTGACGAGGCCACAACCAGGCAGATACAGAGAAGATCCAAGGGCTACACCATCATCAACAAAGAGCTGCACAAGAGAAGTGTCACAGGCGTGCTCCAACGATGTGTTGAGCCGGAAGAGGGAGAAGAAATTCTCAGAGAAATACATCAAGGGGAATTTGGGCACCACGCCTCATCTCGGGCCCTAGTCAAGAAGGCTTTCCGGCATGGATTCTTTTGGCTCACGACCATGCAACAAGCAGAAGACCTAGTGAGAAAGTGCAATGGGTGCCAGCGATATGCAAGCAAGATACATATGCCAGCTTCCGAGTTGAAGACAATTCCCATCACCTGGCCATTTGCAGTCTGGTGCTTGGACATGGTGGGTCCTTTCAAGCCAGCTCGGGGCAACATGACCCACATCCTGGTCATGGTTGATAAATTTACCAAGTGGATTGAGGTGAAGCCAATCCGGAAGTGCGATGGAAACACAGCTATGAGCTTCTTGAAGGATATTATCCTGAGATATGGCTACCCGCATGGGATCATCTCGGATAATGGGACAAACATTGCTGAAGGAGATTTTGATCGGTTTTGTAAGGAGAAGCGGATCCGGCTAGACATTGCATCAGTCGCCCATCCGGCTTCAAATGGGAAAGTTGAAAGAGCAAATGGCATGGTCCTATCCGGAATAAAGCCAAGGCTGATGGGGCCATTACTGAAAACCCTGGATGTCGGCTAGACGAGTTGCCGGCGGTGTTGTGGAGTCTCAGGACTACCCCTAACCGATCAACCGGATACACACCATTCTTCCTGGTATATGGAGCAGAGGCCATGTTGCCCACTGACCTTGAGCGTGACTCACCGAGAGTAACCATCTATACTGAGGTAGAGGCAAGAGAAGCCCGAGAAGAGGATGTTGATTTGCTAGAAGAAGCAAGAGAATTAACTTTGTCGAGATCAGCTGTATATCAACAGAATCTGAGACGCTATCATAGCCGGAAAGTAAACCCAAGGGTTTTTCGAGAAGGAGATATGGTGCTTAGGCTTGTGCAACGCACCGCCGGAATGCACAAACTTTCCCCTCCATGGGAAGGGCCATTCATCGTGAGCAAGGCTCTGCAGAATGATGCGTACTACCTCATGGAGGCACCACAGAAAAATAGGGCGGATAAATCCGGAGAGGAATCCATGCGCCCCTGGAATGTAGCTCAACTCCGCCGTTTTCATTCCTGAAAAATCATTGTATGTATCTCCTTACCGAGTTAAATTCCAAGTCGGCACTCCGAGTTCAAACTCGGGGCCTGCCTATGCCAAAACTTGCTCTGTGTCATTTACCTTCTTACTTTGTCTACTCGGTTAATCAACTCAGAATTTCATGTGTAATTCTAGTAATGTGTTCAAACCTAAGGGCCAACTCTCCGACTTTGCTGCTGTCCGCAACCCGGCTTCATGGCAAGCAAGAGAACAAGCCAAAGATCAACGGACACACAAAAAACTACTAAGGAAAGAAAGTGTTTGTCAACCGAGTTGAGTGCTTTTTTCCTTCTATTTTTTCCGGCTAAGTAATGGTCGGTGTTAATTTCAAATCTCAAAGTTGTTAAGTATTAGAAGCTTAGTTTTTGAAATCTTGTGACTTGACTACCAACAAGCCACAAGTGGCAGGTAAGAGCAAAGACAAAAGAGCCGAGTGGATAAGAAAACCGACTCGGGGACTTGGAATTAGCGCAATCCGGCATTCAGCCAGTCTTGCTAAAAGCTTAATCAAAACTGAGTAGCAAACACGACAGAATAATTGTTTGATACATTTGCACCCGGCATACGGGGCATCTGATAAAAAGTTTGAGACTGAAACAGAGCAGGAATTTAAGCCGCAATCGAGGAAGTTGTGGTCGCTTCAGCACCTGCCGGGTCGGAGGACTCGGTGGCGGGCTCGGAGACGGCAGTTGATACAGGAGTCGCAGAGCCAGCAGTTGGTGTAGGGGGGCCGGATGCGGCGTTCTCGGTAGTGTCCTCCGATGCACTCAGCTCGGGAGCGGGCGTCAAGATAACCATCTAGGTGGTGACGACTTCAGAAGAGGCAGCCGGCTGTTGCTCGGCTTGGATCTCCTCGTCTACCTCCTCGGAGCCGTCTTTCGGCTCGGACATTTCCTGTTCGTCGCCCAACTCGGCTTCTTCGATAACAACCTCGTCTGTCTCGGCCTTCTTGTCGGATGCGTCGTCCTCATCGCCATCTTCGTCATCGTCTCATCCTCGTCACCCTCGACGTCCGTGTCGGGCTCGGTAGGGCCATCAATATATTCCTTAGTATCGACGTATGAGGCCAGCCGATATGCAGTCTCTAGGTGGCGCTGGATGAACTCCTCCTTCTCGGACTACTTGGATCCGTTCCGGAGCGTCTTGAGCCTGTTAACGTCCAAGTTCTTATACCAAGAGAGCACGAAATGCAGAGCTTCATCTGCGCCGGCTCGGGCTGCTAAGGCACGCCACTTCTTTAGTTCGACCTTCACATAGTCCAACTTGGAGGCCATCTTATCAACCGTGTTCGGGGGATTGACGTCCGGCCAGAAGACCCTACGTAGCCGCATGCCGGTGGACACAATGGTAGTGCCCAGGACCTTGAGGGATTGAACCCGGGTCTTGATGCTTTCAACTTGGTCATCAATCATGACTGACCCAGCAACATCATGGACAAGCTCCTTCCTCAGTTCCCGGGCCCTTTCCACTGCCCTGTCAGCGCCCAAGTTGAAGTCTGGAAATGTCCCTGAGAGAGGAGATGCTAAATAAGAGTTAAGAAGTGAGACCGGATAGAAGAAACCGGATAGGAAAGACCGGATAGAGCAACTTAGTGAAAAGCAATAACTTACAGCGTAGTTCGATGACAAGCTCCTTAAGCCGGCTGGACCATCCTTCAGCAAGGGCGTGCTACTTGTCCAGCAGGCCGCGGGAGTTGACCAGCATGTTGTCGACCATGGCGTTCCGTGACTTGAGGGACTCAATTTCCCTCTCTAGCTCAAGTTTCTCGACAGCCTCCTGGCTCAGCGCCTAAGTTTTGTCGTTCCCGGCATGCAGCGCCATCTTGATTGCGTCAGCGAGCTCGCGTTTCAGTTTGAGCACCTCATTCTTCTTGGCGGCAAGGTCTGCCTCCAACCTCGTCTGGCTGGCCTGCACCTGCTGCTGCACCTCGGCTAGGGTGACGCACCCTTGGTGTTGATCAAGGAATAGTCTGTGTTCCTCTGAGAAGGAGTCAATCCAGTCAACAAAACAGTGAGTGCGGAAATTGGATAAGAGAAATAAAGATGCAACTTACTCTCCAGCGCCATGATCTTGCTCTGTGCTGACTCGGCCAGCACGGTACAATCTTGGTGCTTCTCGGTGAAGGCCTGATGCTCACCTACAAAGGAAGAAAAAATAACCAGAGAGAAAACAATAGGCGTAAACACAAAACGCAGAGATAGAAAATGTCACACTTACTCTCCAGAGAAGAGATCTTGGTGACGGCATCCGTCAGTTGTTTCTCCATGATAGCTGTGAAATAAAAGACAGAAACTAAGTTAGAAAACTGGTGTGAAAGAAGCATAGATAGTAACTCGGCAAGAGTAAATTACCTTTCTGCCTTAGCTCCTCCTCCAGCTGGCGATTCTTGTCCTTAGCATTTCCGTGAGCCCAGAGCAGCTTCTGGAAGATCACAGCACGAGACTCGGTGCAAGTCTGAAGAGAGAAAAGAGACAAATTAGTTGGAAGATTCGACCCGAGTAGACTTCAACTCGGTCGAGTATTGCCTACTCGGCCCAAATCTCGGGTATTGGATGATGTATGATTTCGGATAAAGAACAAAACTTACTGGGGAAGTGACCTCGACATCTTCGGCAGCGACGCGCAGGCAGTACATCTTGCTTGCCAGTGTGCTGCTAGAGGCTGAGACTGCCTTGGAGACATGGCCGACATCGGCTTGATTCCAGGCTTTCCGATAGCTGTCCAGCGAGCCCAATGTCTTCCCGCTGTGTTCCGGATCAATGAAGCCGATCCGGTCCAGAGTGGAATCAATATCAGCCTGCAGCTCCGCAGCAAGTTGTGTCAGTTGGGTACTGGGCTGAATCGCCAGGGTGCCGGATTTCTTCACCCCGGCCGCCTTCGTTCCGGTCTTCTTCTTCTGTTGGACTAGCTGATGCTGCTCTTTCTGTCAGAGCACCGGGACCTTCACAAGAGGTTCTTCTACTCCCTCTTCTTGGCCACTCCTGCCCACCCCTGCAGCTAGTTTCTGCAAGGGCGCAAACTGTATCTGCTGCTGCACCTGCTGCCGAGTGCGAGGGGCAGTGCCGCTCCCGGTAGGCGCAACGGACCTACTCGGCAGTGATGGACTCGGCGTTGTTGTGGTTGTTGTTGCTGCAGGTGCCCCGACGCGTGGTCGCGGGTGCAGTCCTGGTGGCCACTCCGGTTTCAACTGTCTTGGCCGCGGCAGTCTCTGTTGCCACTGCTGCATCCAGGGGAATGGTTCTTCTTGGCGGGGTCGGTGGTGTAGCTTCTTCTGCTGCTAGAGGAACCTGCTGCTGCACAGGTTGTGGTTGTTGCTGGGGCTGCTGCTCGGGTTGTTCTTGTTCAGTCTGCTCCTCCTCTTGAGGCTGATGTTCTAGGGGTTGCTGCTGGGTGTGGGGCTGCTCCTCGGTCTGGTGCTGCCCCTCTGGTGGCTGCTGCTGCTCGGTTGACTGATCTTGTGGAGGCTGTTGTTGGGGTTGTTGCTCAGGAGTGGACACCGACTGCTCCGAAGTCCTTTCAGTATCCATCTCAGCGCCGGTGTTGTCAGTGCCGAGATCTTGGTCTTCTCGGTCCGGGAAGGACATCTCGGCCCTGTCCTTGGCATGGGTCTCGAGGTCGTCAGGGTCAAGGTCGACAACATCACGAGGGCTAATCGTCCTTGGGGTGCCTCAGGGGCATCAACATCGAGTGCATAGCTATAGAGAAGAAAGAGGAAACAAAGGAGTAAATCAAACTGCAAACACAAAGCACTCAAGTTGTAAAAGGCAGATAAGGCGAGAAAAAGTGAGCATAGAGCATCTCGGGAAACTTACCCGTCCTCGGTTGGTCGTTGTGGCCTCTTGCGTGATGTAGTGGTCTTGCCTCGCTTCGCGGCCCGCTTCTACCTCTTGGTGGTGGGAGGCTCGGTAGCATCGTTGCCGGGTCGTTTCCTCACTCCGTAGGGGGCAGCGATGGACACAGGCACCGCGTCAATCGGCTCCTCTTCCATCTCGTCTAGAAGCAAGAAAAAGAAATACAACAATGAGCCCGAGAAGAAGCCGGAAAGCATCAGAGAATATGCAATGGTGGTCTCTGTCACCTTCATCGTCCTCGGACAAGTCCCGGATTGAATCTGAAACTCGGGATTTACCATCTTGGCCGGGAGGAGCAACGAGCGGGATGCAGAGCGTGTCCTGGACGTTGTATTGCTCCTCATCATCCTCTGTCCAGTCCGGTTGCTAGTTCTGCGAGAAGACCGGCTTGTCCTCATCTCTCTGGCGAGGAAATGTGATGTGAATGCAAACATAAAGCATAAGGAGCTAAGTAATACTCAGGAGAAACTGAGATGGATCCTACTCGGTATAGCATGCGAATAATAAAGCATATAAAGCTAAGTGAACTCGGGAGAAACCGAGATGGATCCTACTCGGTATAGCATGTGAATCATAAAGCATATAAAGCTAAGTGAACTCAGGAGATTCCGAGATAAGACTCTACTCGGTATAGCATGCGAATCATAAAGCATATAAAGCTAAGTGAACTTAGGAGATTCCGAGATAAGACTCTACTCGGTGCAGCATGCGAATCATAAAGCATAAGTAGCTAAGGATACTCAGGAGAAACCAAGATGAATCCTACTCGGTGCAGCATGCGAATCATAAAGCATAAGTAGCTAAGGATACTCAGGAGAAACCAAAATGAATCCTACTCGGTGAAGCATGAGAAATAAAAAGCAAAATCAACTAAGTTCATTCGGAAGAAAACTTACTCGGGGGGCTGGCTGATCTCGGCTGTATGGCGCGAAACCATAATCCCAAGTGTCTGAGAGGGTGGCCTTGGTGATGGAGCGAGCCCAGATGGCCACCTCCTCCTTCCCGAGCTCGAAGGTAGTGGTGCGAGTGCAGTCGCGGCGCCCGCCCATGTAGCACATGTTGTGTGCTCTGAGCTGGAGAGGGAGAATCCGGCGGCTCACCTAGGTGGCAATCAGATCATCCAGCCGGAGACCCAGCTCGATCAATTGCTTCAGCCAGTTGTCCGCGTGGTTGGCATCCGACACGGTCTTCCTCGGGTTGTACCCCAATTATTCATGCTGGTTGGAGGAATGTTCTCAAAAGAAGGAAGCCGGATGAGATCAACCGGCTCTGCGCCCGCCTCCGTGCTGGGGTTCTTCACGTAGAGAAATCCCCGCTGCCATTAGCGGCACGTATCCAGCCCCTGAACCCGGGGGTAGGCCATGGAGTTTCGGTACACCATCATGGTTGTGCCGGTTTGAGTCATGAATTTGGGCGCGTCTGGTTTGGCTTTATTGGGTAGAACTTGTTGGCAAAAATGGAAGTACTTGGCCCAGATGTCTACCGCGGGGTAGACACCGAGGTAGGCTTCGCAGAAGGTTATGAAGGTGGACAGCATGGTGAGGGCATTTTCCGGAAGGTGGTGCGGTTGCAAGCCAAAATGGCGAAGGAACTGTTGCATGAATTTGGAAATGGGGAGGCCAAATCCGCGTTTGAAGTGGCTAAGGAAAACAACATACTCACCAGGATCGGGTTGCGGCTCCAACTCGGTGCCGGGTGACCTGCAGATCACTCCCGGCGCTAGCCGGCGGGTGTTCACCAGCCACTGAGTGTCGCTGGCATTTACATATGAACCTTCCCAGTTGGCGCGTGTGGACGCAGGGTCCTCGAGATCCATGTCGGGGACGGGCTCGAGTGCCATTGGAGCTGATCCGGATTCGGGCGCCTCCGGTTAGCGCGTGGGCGCGAAGGTTGGCTCGGGCCGCAGAGGTTGTAGCAGGGCCGCGACAGCGCGGTAGACGAACGTCGTTGCGCGTCGCCCGCGGTGAAGAACTTGGAGAAGAGCGCGGCGAGGAAGATGAAGTCAGGGCACGGAAACAGAGAGGCAGTACGGCGACAGTGGCGCAAGGTCGAGGACGGCCGCACGGTGTGATCTGTCTCCAACGTATCTATAATTTCTGATGCTCCATGATGATATTATGCCAATTGCTACATGTTTTCTCCCTTATTTATAGCATTTTTACATGTTTTCCGGGACTAACCTATTAACAAGATGCCACAGAGCCAGTTCCCTGTTTTCTGCTGTTTTTAGTTTCAGAAAAGTTGTTCTAGAACTATTCTTGGAACTGGAAAATTCGAAAGCCAGAAGTCTTAGAAGTCCCAGAAGCTTCTAGAAGTCCCGAAGAGCCCCGGAGGGGGGCCACAGGGTGGCCACACCATGGGGTGGCGCGGGTCCGCCTGGCCATGCCACCTAGGGGTGTGGGCCCCCTGGCCACCCCCCGGCATCGCCCTTTTGCCCATATATACTCCCCGAGGCATAAACCCTAGGAGAATCGACATTTTGCACAAAAATATATCTGTAGCTCCGCCGCCGCCACCGACAAGTTTCGGGGGGTAGATCTCTATTCTGGCACCTTGTCGGGACGGGGAAGTGCCCCCGGAAGCCATCTTCATCGACTCCACCGCCATCTCCATCGCCATTGTTGTCTCCTATGATGAGGAGGGGGCAGTTCTCCCTCGGGGATGAGGGCTCTACCAGTAGCTATGTGGTTCATCTCTCTCTACCATGGTGTGATCTTTATGTGATCATGAGCTTTGCATTCTAGTTGAATATGTAGATGTGATCTTCATCTATTATGCTACTCAAGTGGTTTTGTTATCTTCGTAAACACTTTGATCGCGGTGTAAATGTGATAGTGTGTGCACCGTGTGGTTTAGCATGATATTTATATCTTGTGTTGGAAGATGAACCTATGAAATTGTGGCGTTTGTTTAGTACTAATTCAGGGCGCTCATAGTGATAGCGTGGGGTGCCCTAGAGAGGGAATATAGACTTGAGGAGTTCTGTTACAGCCCTACGCAATGATTGGTGTTTGTTATTCGATCGGAGAGTGGTTCAGAGTAGCATAGTGAAGAAATGATATTTATGCATTCAGTTATGTTTTCATTGGTGAGAGTGTCCTCTAGTGAAAGTAGGAGCCCTAGGCCTTATTTCCAAGCATTGAAACACCGTTTTCCGCCTGTTCTGCTACATGTTTGCTTGCTGCCATTTTATTTCAGATTGCTAATATCACTTATTATCATCCATATTACTTGCATTTTACTCTCTCTTCGCCGAACTAGTGCACCTATATACCTGACAAGTATATTGGGTGTGTTGGGGACACAAGAGACTTCTTGTATCTTAATTGCGGGGTTGCTTGAGAGGGATATCTTTGACCTCTACCTCGCTGAGTTCGATAAACCTTGGGTGATCAACTTAAGGGAAACTTGCTGCCGTTCTACAAACCTCCGCACTTGGAGGCCCAACACTGTCTACAAGAATAGAACCGTGCGAAGACATCAAGCTCTTTTCTGGCGCCGTTGCCGGGGAGGTAAGGTAAAACGCTTGACGGGGGGACGATAACCCGGTATGCCAAACTCCAAGGAGTAACCCGGCCCAAAGGGCGGTGCGCAGGATCCGGCTAAGGATAAGGAAGCTCGTGGAGGCCCAAGTTTGTAGGCCCAGCAACTCGGGTTGAGGGCTATTGTAAAGGAAAGCTAGGATTTGTGCGCCGTATCCGGGTAGGATCCAGGGTGCGCCTTGGGGAATAAGCCAGGGGGTACGGGTGTTTTATAAACCGCCCCCCAGGTCTAGTCTAGAGAGAGATCTAAGAACCCTAGCAACATCGTGTGATATCGAGCATCAAGTGTAATCCCAGAGTTGAGTTATTATATCAAGATCGGAGACTCGGCGACTTTGATTGCCGGCTACCAGATCGAATTGCACCATGTTTTCCTCTGAGCTAAACCCTCTCCCAAATACCTGTGTCGTCTTGCCCCAAGATCAGTTACCCCCGGTAACATCTGCCGTGATTATCCCACGACAGTTGGCGCCCACCGTGGGGCCTGCGTCCAAAGGTGTTTACATCACGGGAGAAGCTCGGAGGAATATGGAGAATCTCGTCGTCGGCGAAATCTACATCGACTGCAGAGGAAAAAAGACGGTGGACGATTCCGGCTGGGGGCCAGAGTCGGATCACCTCGAATCCGGATCCGTCGTGACGGTCGGCCGGATCAACATCTTCGTCGGTACGGTACGAGCGACTAATTTAAAAGGACAATATCATGTGCATACTACAGGAACTTCTAGTAGGAACAAAGAGACGTCAAAGCAAGCGGCAAATTCGGTTTCATCGGCCGCACCGGGATATCTTAGATGGGCAGAAAAAGAGATAACGTGGAGCAGAAGAGATCATCCGGAAAAAGTAGAGCATCCAGGAGTCTTGGCATTGGTGGTTGCTCCACAGGTTAATGGTTACGAACTGAAGAAGGTCCTGATGGACGGTGGAAGTAGCATCAACATCCTTTATTGGGAGACCTTCTTACGGATGAGTCTCAAAGAGTCCCAGCTGCAGAAAAGTTCGACAATCTTTCACGGGATCATACCGGGTCACTCGGCGAGCCCCGAGGGAAGGATCACCTTGGAAGTTGCTTTTGGAGAATCAACGGATAATTATCGAGTCGAGTGGCTCACGTTCGAGGTGGTTAAATTGCACAGTCCTTATCACGCGCTGTTTGGGAGGCCGGCTTACGCCCAATTCATGGCTAGACCGTGCTACGTGTATTTGCAGCTAAAAATCCCGGGTCCTAAACGAACCATCACTATACATGGGAACCGGGATATAGCGGCCGAGTGTGACGAAGGAGATTCGGTTATGGCTGAGCAAGCATGCAGAAAGGAAGAACTCGAATATTACCGGTCTCAAGTAAATCCGGACGATAGAACAGCCTTGAAAAAGCCGAATACCGAGGATGAGAGGGCAAAATTCAAGGCAGCACAAGACACCAAGAAGATAGATTTCGTCGAAGGGGATTCTACTAAGCAGTTTACCATAGGGTCTAACTTGGGAAAAGAGCAGGAGGAAGCGCTCGTGGAGTTTATTCGTTCGAATGCAGATGTGTTTTCCTGGACACCTAGCGACATGCCGGGTATCCCTACAGAACTGGCTGAGCACAGTTTGCATGTGGATCCCAAATCCAGGCCCGTGAAGCAAGGTTTGAGGAAAATGAATGAAGAAAGAAGGAAGGCTATAGGCGAAGAGATCGCTCGGCTATTGGCAGCCGGCTTTATCATGGAAGTATTTCACCCGGATTGGTTGGCTAACCCGGTTCTAGTGATGAAAAAGACCAATGAGTGGAGGATGTGCATTGACTTCACGAGTCTCAACAAACATTGCCCAAAGGATCCGTTCGCGCTGCCGAGGATAGATCAGATTATAGACACAGTAGCTGGAAGCGATCTGTTATGCTTCCTGGACGCATATTCCGGGTATCATCAGATTAAGCTCAAAAGGGAGGATTGGGAGAAAACATCATTCATAACCCCTTTTGGGGCCTTTTGTTATAAAACTATGACGTTTGGGTTGAAGAACGCCGGCGCAACTTACCAGCGGTGTATTCAAAAATGCTTCGAGGACCAAATCGGACGCAACGTCCATGCCTATGTGGATGATGTGGTCATCAAGACCAGGAAGGCGGAGACATTTATCGATGATCTAAAGGAGACGTTCAAAAACTTGAGGAGGTACCAGATGAAGCTTAACCCGACAAAGTGCGTGTTTGGAGTTCCAGCTGGGAAGTTACTCGGCTTTATAGTTTCCGAAAGAGGAATCGAGGCAAACCCGGATAAAATCAAGGCCATCCAGAGTCTGAAAAAACCGGAAAATTTGAAGCATGTCCAAAAGCTCACGGGCTGTGTAGCAGCCTTGAGCCGATTCATATCCAGACTCGGAGAAAAAGCAATACCCTTGTACCGGCTCTTGCGGAAATCAGATAAATTCGTATGGGATCAAGAGGCGGATGAGGCGTTTGAGGCACTAAAGAAGCAGTTATCCGAAGCACCAGTACTAGCGGCGCCGGGTCCTAAAGAGCCTATGTTGCTATACGTGGCAGCTGGCCCCCGAGCCGTCAGCGCAGTAGTTGTCGTAGAGCGCAAAGAGGATAGGAAAGGTTACCCGGTTCAAAGGCCGGTTTATTACGTCAGTGAGGTATTATCAGAAGCAAAGCAGCGCTATCCACATTGGCAAAAGTTGGTGTTCGGGGTCTTTATGGCCAGCCGGAAGTTGAAGCCGTATTTCCAAGAACATCCCATAACAGTGGTTAGTTCAATACCAATGTCGGATATCATCAGGAACTCGGACGCGACGGGAAGAATAGCCAAGTGGGCAATAGAGATGGGGGATTATCACATCAACTACGAACCCAGGTCAGCAATCAAGTCCCAAGCTTTAATTGATTTCGTTAACGACTGGACACATACAGGTATGACTACGACGGTTCCAAGTTCCGAATCATGGATCATGCACTTCGATGGATCCAAGCAATACGAGGGATCAGGAGCGGGGGTGGTGCTAACCTCACCCAAAGGAGACAAATTGAGTTACGTACTGCAGATTCACTTTGACTGTTCAAATAACGTGGCCGAGTATGAGGCCCTATTGCATGGCTTGAAGATAGCCAAGGAGATGAACATTAGAAGGATACGATGCTTCGGAGAGTCGGATCTGGTGGTACAACAGGTATCAGGAACTTGGGATAGAAAGGACGCAACTATGGCAGCATACCGCAGGGAGGTTGATAGGGTTGCCGGGTGTTCTTCCGGGTATGAGGTGGAGCACATAGACAGAAGAAAAAACGAGGCAGCGGACGCACTCGCCAGACTCGGCTCGCGAAGAGAGCCGGTCCCACCTAATGTTTTCCTGGACGAGTTATGGCGACCATCAGTTAAAACTGAGTCTGAGGAAGAACTGGCAAATCAAGACCCGGATTTGGAACTCGTGGCCACAATACGTGCCGTTCCCGAGTGGACAGAGCCATACCTGGCCTACCTATCACGGGGCGAATTACCAGAACAGGAGGTATTAGCAAGGCAAATTTTGAGGCGAGCAAAGGGATATTCCATCATCAATGGAGAATTATACAAGAGAAGCGCAGCAGGAGTCTTTTTGCGCTGCGTAGCGCCAGAAGAAGGCCGACAGATTCTCAAGGAGATCCATGAAGGCGACTGCGGACATCATGCATCCACAAGATCTCTTGTGGCTAAGGCTTATCGACACGGATTTTTCTGGCTCACGGCTCTAGCGGATGCGGAACGATTGGTAGCAAGGTGTGACGGATGTCAAAGGTACGCTCGCCAGACCCATGTGCCGGCTATGGAGTTACGGACCATCCCGTTAACTTGGCCATTCTCTGTCTGGGGTATGGACATGGTTGGCCCCTTTCATATGTCACCATGCAAGAAGACACATCTTTTGGTGGCTATTGATAAGTTTACAAAGTGGGTTGAGGTTATGCCAGTCACTAATTGCGAAGCAGCTACAGCAGTCAAGTTCCTGAAAAGGATTATCTACCGGTTCGGGTATCCCCACAGTATAATTACCGACAATGGAACCAACATGTCCCTCGGCGAGATGGAGAAGTTCTGCGGCAACAATGGAATCCGGCTTGATGTTGCATCGGTGGCTCACCCGCAGGCCAACGGACAAGTGGAGAGAGCAAACCAGGAGTTACTTCGCGGGTTAAAACCACGATTGCGAGTGCCCTGTGTCAGGGCTGCTGGTGCATGGGTCGAAGAACTTCCTTCTGTGGTTTGGGGTATCAACACCACACCTAACAGATCCACTCAGATGACGCCCTTCTTCATGGTCTATGGTGCGGAGGCAGTGTTACCGAGTGATATTATTCACGATTCACCGCGAGTATCAGCTTACGTCGAAGTGGAGAACGAAAAAACCCGGCAGGACGCCGTAGACATGTTAGAAGAGCAAAGAGAACGAGCCCTGGAAAGATCAGCCATATATCAGCAAGATCTACGGAGGTATCATAGCCGGCGCGTGAAAACCCGGGTATTCCAGGAAGGAGACTTGGTTCTGCGCCTGGTACAGTCAAATGAGGGAAAGCACAAATTATCACCACCATGGGAAGGACCATTTATCATAAGCCGGAATCTGCATAATGGATCATATTACCTGATAGATGCAAGGGAAGAGTCGGCTACAGTTAACGACACCGCACACACCACTTCATCTATGCAGGAAAGAGATAGACCATGGAACGTGGCTCAGCTACGTCCATATTATACCTAGTAAAGACTATATTGGCAAGTGGAATTGCACGATGTAATGGGCAGCAGGTTTTCAGACGCACTCTTTTCCTATCCAGGGTACCTCTGGGGACTGGACGGGTTTTTAATGAGGCGGCCTGCTGACCTAGATTTTTCATATCAAGTAAAGAGATGGTTATCAAGAAAAGAGATGGTTATTATCAGGTTATGTACTCTCAGTGTGGTGCGTATATCTAGGTCTTGGGGGCTGGTCGCTTGAATAGCACAGTTACAAACTCAAAGACCCGGCCATGATGCCTATGAGTTATAAGGGCCGATTACTTGCAAACGAGTACGGCTACAATCTTATAACCGGACAAAGAAGTCCAAATTTCTTGACTATTCTTACTTAAGCTCGATGTGACTCGCATTAAAGTGGCATGATTTGTTCGCGTACGATTACAGTCAGTCATGAAACCCGACGGGGCTTGGCTGGCTACGTTTTCGTATGGATGTAACAACATGGTATCCACGCGAAAGCCGGCTTATAGTACAAGATAGCCAAAAGGGTCATCTAAACCATAAGTTATGCAGAGTACAAGGCTAAAAAGCTGGAAACTCAACGACTATTAAGCATAACTTCAACCCTACGTAAAACAACTCAGGGATTTTTACGAATTTAGCAGTGGACAGTTCGTTCCTCTCTCAAGATCAAGTAACCTAGACTCGGAGATCCGGGTCAGGGTCACTTGAAATCTTGAAAAGAGAAAAAATTGCTTACTTGCAGGATTCCAAAAACCCAAATATCCGAGTCTTGGGGACTTGGGGACTTAGAAGCAAAACCCGCTTGTCAATACCCATGAGACCCGGAAATTGAGTTTTCACAAAAGGAGCAATAAAGAAAGCCAGATATCGAGAACAGATGAGCTCAATAAATTTAAAAAGATTGGTACAGGCATCGAGTGTATCAAGACCTAAGCGTGCATTACAAAACCCTGGTGAAAAGATATCAAAGGTGCACAGGCGCACCACCCAAAATATAAGTGTTTTCAAAAGTATGTTGACAGACCGGTGCATAAGAAGAGGCATTAGAAATCGTATATCACTCGGCGTGCATCTTGGCCTTGCCCTTGCCATCGTCGGTGGTAGCAGCAGCACCCGGATCAGCGGTACCAGCCCCTGCAGGAGGTGGAACGACTGGTGTTGAGGTAGCAGGGGCAGAGCCGGCTTCAGCTTGCTTCTTGGCAGCCTCCGCCCTTATCGCAGCAGCTTCCTTCTTCCACCGAGCCAGCATATCATACGGCTCGGGAAGATCCGACTTAATTACTTCACCAGCGGCATCATAGGCTGGAACAAGAATATTAACATCCAGTTCGTCAGCAATTATGCTCGCCGGGTAACGAACCTCCTTTTGGACGGCCTGGAAGTCCTTAACCGAGAACTTGGATCCGTCAAGCTTAAACTCTGGGAAGCCGCCCATAAGCTTCACTAGCTCGAGCTTGGGGAGATAAGCTTTGGCGAGAGCAAGCCCCCGGGTTACTCCAACCCGGCAAGACGAGCGTTTCCAGTGCCAAATCCACTCAGGGATAGTGGAGAAGGCATCCAGCATTCTCTTCAGATCAACATGCCCCTTACCCGGCCACCGTAATTCTTGAAGGATCCATTTGGTTCCGGCGCATAGCTGCCGGGTGACGCTCTTGATGGTCTTCAGCTTGGCCATGTCATCCTCTTCCGGCATGGTTTCGTCCGGGCCTGAAAAAATGAAGACGTGAGTTGGGAAACTGCCGCTATCTATCAAAAAGATAACTCGGAGGAGGAAAAGTACCAAGTAAAGCACGATATGTGTCCAATATTTGGACGGAAATGCTTGTTAGGTCATCTTCTGCTCGGTGAGCCCTTTTCCTATATTTCCTCATTATCAACCTATTTCTCCTGGCTTCGGCTTCGGCTGCTTCGCGTAAAGCTATCTCCTTTTCGATGAGCTTGGCGGCGTCCGCCAGTTTCTCCTCAGATTGAGTTACGAAAGCCTGCATGCATGAAAACAAGGATCAGTTGGGCAGAGAAGCAAGTTATCAGTCGCTTGTATAATAAAGTCCCAAGTAAATTATGAATCAATTCACTCGGAACTTGGGGACTGGACAAAGGCATAAGCAACATTAGTCGGGTTTACCTCATGTTTGGCTATCAAAGCTCCCAAGATGTTTTCTTCATTAGCCCTTAAAGCGCGAAGGGTTTCTAGCATCTGGGCAAATGTCAGTTCCTCGGATCGAGTACCGGAAGAGCCGGCAGCTTGGTCGCTTGGTGGGGGGTCTCTCCCCGCCCTTGGAGTTGAGACCCGGGCAGTTTGGGTGGCCGGGTTGGGAGAATTCATTCTCGTATCTAGAACTTCGATCTCCTCGTCTACTGGTTCCGATGAGGAAGGAGATCCGGCAGCTCGGGGAAGTGGATTGGTCAGAGGGCCTTGTTCCTGGTTATTCGCTGTATCGCCGCTAGTCGCAGCGTCCGCATTGTCAGTCGGTTTCTCCGCCCGATGGTTATCTGCCTCTATGTTTTCCGGGTCACTGACGACGGCTTGAGCACTAAAAGAAAGATGAGAAAAGGCGGTTATTAGCGATGTTGGTGGCTTGAGTGGAAATTTGTTAGGCGTAAAAGGAAATCATGTAGCACAAACTTACCCGGCATTCACGGTATAATCAGGCGGGAGCTCGCCGCTGGAAGCAGATGAGGTCGCCACGGGAACTACCAACGGGACCCGGAATTGCCCGGCACGTGGATGGTTAGGAGAAGGGTGGCGTCGAGGAGAGTCGGAAGGACGAGGTGGAGGAGCACTGCCGCGAGGGACCGGGGGAATAGAGATGCCCGGGTTAAGAGGATCTTCACCCGGGGAGCTCCGAGTTACCCTGCGTTTGGCTGGGAAGGAATCCTTCAAGCAGGATGAATTTGATAATTGATGGTTAAGTTGTCGCATGGCGTCAAAGGAGTAAGGTTCAGAAGATAATGAGGAAAAAGGAACCTTGGACACTGCCCCCTGGCCTTCCTCTTGGCACCCACTGTTGCCTCTTGGTCAGACTCGGTTGCCTCCGGGTCATCCTCATTGGCCTCACCTTCGCCCTCCAGTCCTGTGAGTCGGGTGCGTGTTCGTTGGAAAAGAGGTGAATGGGAGGAAGTGATGCAGGTAAAAATATACGAATGCTTTGCAAATACCTTCACTATCATCAGTCGGCTCGTCCTCTTCTTCCGGGTCTCTGGAAGGAGGGGAGGGTTCAACTCTCCAGAAAGGATCATCAGCCTAAGTCAAAAGAACGAGATTAAGGGTCAAAAGCTGTATCAAGTCAAGATATGGAAATAAGTTATGAGTGTCAAATATTACCGCTGGAGCTGGGTTTTCCCGAGTAAACGGGGGTAACCCGGTGATACCCTTTATCACCTCCAGTTTCTCGGTCAAGAAGCCCTTGATGGTCTTGTTGGTGTCGCCGGTTGCAAAGCTCTTGGTGGAGTATCGGAGTGCATCTGTAGTGTGCCCCGAATACTCGCACATCAACTTGGTGCGGATGGAGTTAGGTTGGATCCGGAAATCAACCCATGTTTTTATTAAATTGAGCCCGAGGAGGCCTTGGGCTGAGAGAATGGCTATCTTGGTTAGCAAGAGAAGGATTGCCTCTCTGTCCGAATCTGAGGCAAAGGCACTGAAAGACTCGGAGGGCTCGAGGGGAGTCTCTGAGTAACCCGGCAGCTTCTTTTCACTGTCAGGGGAGGTATCGCGGCAATAAAAGAAGGACAGTTGCCAGTGATTGACGTGGGAGTGTAGGTTGAGGGTTGGCATCAGAGAATTCCTGCGGCGCTGGATGGATACCCCGCCACAGGTTAGGAGCGCTCCGTCGCCGCTTTCGCGGCACGGCTTGCATTGGAATAACTCAACAAAGAGAGTTAAACTCGGCGGCATGCACAAGTACGACTCAGAGAGAACGATGAAGTGGGTGATGTTTAACATAGAGTTAGGCCCTATGTCGGACATTCGGAGTCCATAGTGATCTAAGACCTCCCTAAAGAAAGGGTGACCCGGAGGACGGAATCCCCGGGTCACGTGCTCTACGAAGCAGATTACCTCGTTTTCTGCGGGTGTGGGCCGGGTCTCATTACCCGGCGCTCTCCAGTGAATGTCCTTCTGAGAAGGGAGAGTTCCTAATTCGGCTAGCTCCTCCAACTTGGCTTTCGTAGTTGTGGAACGCCCCCAGTTGGCGGATATGGTTTGGGTAGTTCTCGCCTGAGTCGGTTGTTTTCCTTGTCGTTTGGGAGCCATGGGATCAACCTGCAAAGCACAAGAAAAAGAGGCGTATGAAATAAGGCCCGGGAGTGTTGAATTATCCGAGTATAAGGTATCAAGAAAGTATGAAGCTGATAATTATCCGGGTATCATGTTATGAAGCGGAAATCACAAGGTATCCGGGTATTAAGTATGGCTGTGGAAATTATTGGTAACTTACGTATTGAAATGAGTTTGGGGAACACGGATGGTTGCCCATGTCTCTACTGCAAGCAAAGTAATTGGAAAGGGAGGATTTTCTGGGTGTCAATGATATGCGCGGAAATTTGGACGGAATGGATCTAGGTTGGAAAACTCGCGAATGATTCTACGAAGAAATTGGTGATTAATGGCGGTAGGAGGGTGGCGTGAGATCATCCAACAAGTTGTTGAAGGAGTTGGCAAGCATCTAAACCGTCTAATTCGGTGTGACGGGAAAAATGGTCCGCGGATTGACCTAGATCCAATCTAGATTAAATCGAAAAAATCGCGGGGCTAGATTAGCGAACGCTTACTGGAAGAAGCTGGAGTATGGCCTGGCGGCGGCCGGTGTCGTGATCTAGATCCCCCCTTGCAGCGTTTGTTGAGCGGAACGAGGGCGCGGTGGCGGAATTTGGCGGCGGCGCGGAGCGATTAGTGGTTGAGTGCAGCCGGCGGCGGCCTTGTTACGGTGGCGTGCTCGGGATTCTCGAGATGTTGCGGGGCGCAGGGAATGAGGAAGCCGATGAAAGATTGGAGTGATAGGTGGGAGTCCAAGTTACCCTCTGGGCTCTATTTATAAGGTGTGGGCGGATAAACCAATCCCAACGGGCGGGATCCGGAAGATTTGGGGCAATGGCTATCCGCGCGGATTTTACGAGATATGCTTTGCAAGCTGAGCGAGATATCCGGACAAAAAAGAGAAAGGGATCCTCTTTATGGCATCAGCATCAGTTATCGAGTAAAGTATAGAGTTTTGGCATTTTTATCAAGGCTTAGATTCGGAAAGTTAAGCAAAGCATCTGGAGAAAAGCCGGGTTACTATATGGCCACCATGGAGTTAGGCCTAGCTGAATATCAAAACATCTTAACCCGGCCTCTATATGCCCGTATGTTTGATATCTTTGCAGGGAATAGCAAGCGCTTCAAGGAGGATCCATGAAGCCCAGGCTATTCTGGGGACTACTGACGGGGGGACGATAACCCGGTATGCCAAACTCCAAGGAGTAACCCGGCCCAAAGGGCGGTGCGCAGGATCCGGCTAAGGATAAGGAAGCTCGTGGAGGCCCAAGTTTGTAGGCCCAGCAACTCGGGTTGAGGGCTATTGTAAAGGAAAGCTAGGATTTGTGCGCCGTATCCGGGTAGGATCCAGGGTGCGCCTTGGGGAATAAGCCAGGGGGTACGGGTGCTTTATAAACCGCCCCCCAGGTCTAGTCTAGAGAGAGATCTAAGAACCCTAGCAACATCGTGTGATATCGAGCATCAAGTGTAATCCCAGAGTTGAGTTATTATATCAAGATCGGAGACTCGGCGACTTTGATTGCCGGCTACCAGATCGAATTGCACCATGTTTTCCTCTGAGCTAAACCCTCTCCCAAATACCTGTGTCGTCTTGCCCCAAGATCAGTTACCCCCGGTAACATCTGCCGTGATTATCCCACGACAACGCTCTCACGTCCTCGGGTGTGAATTCTCGAAGTTATTTCCTTTAGATTCTGCAATTATATCTTTTTGTTTCTTGTTTGCACTAGTTAGGCTTATTTTTAGTTGTTGCTTGTTTTTATTTTTACTAGTTAGTCTTAATGGAAAACAACAAAAATATGAGAGAGCTTTATTTGCATTCTAGTAGCAATGTTAATAGCATTAATTATTTGGATACCGTTATTTCTAGTACTATGGAAAAGTCTAAGCTTGGGGAAGCTAGTTTCTATATTTTTTTGATTTCCCCAGCTTTAGAGGAGAAAATTTTCTTTGATGATACTTTATCTCCCATATGTGATAAACCTAATGATTCTTGTGATATTTTAAATCCTCCTACTGGAAGCGTTCCTTTTAAAATACCCAAGAAAATTGTTGAACTTGTCATGGATAACCGTTATTTTGGAGATGGAACTATCCATCCTTGTGATCATTTACTCTTTATACATGAATTATGCGGGTTGTTCAAGTGTGCAGGTATTTCAATGGACCAAGTTAAGAATAGATTATTCTCTTTGTCTCTTAAGGACAAAGCAAGGGAGTGGTATGAGCTTCTAGATGATCCTCATCATTTGTACTGGAAGGAGCTCGAATCCCTATTTCATTCTAAATTTTATTCTTCTTATGAACTGTATTTAGATAGGAATTACATTTATAATTTTTGGCCTCGTGATGGAGAAAGCATTGCTCAATCTTGGGGAAGACTGAAAACATTAATACTTAAATGTCCTAACCATGAGCTTCCTAAGGAAATAATTGTTACTAATTTTTATGCAAGGCTTTGAGGACATTACAGGGATTATCTAGATGCATGTTCAGAGGGTTCTTTCTCAAGTAAGAAGGTTGAAGCTAAATGGGGTCTTCTTGAAACAATTGAAACCAATAGTGAAGGTTGGAATAATGACAAAGGAAAAGAATCAGGTATAAACTATGAGTATGATTGCATTAAGTCTTTCGCTGAAACTGCTGATTTTCAAGAGCTTAGTGCTAAATATGGTCTTGATCCTCAAACGATTATTGGCTGGTATAGATCCTTTGCTTCTTATATTAATGTTCCTAAATCAAATGGGGACATATATCATGAACCTTTTAAAGACACTTGCATGAAAAATGAAACTGTTATTAATGACTGCAATGAACATGCTCAAACTTCTGAAAGTACTATTTCTTATAAGCATGTTAATTTCTGTGGAGCACTTAGACCTTGTGAAAAGAATCAAATCGAAGAAGAATATTGTATCCATCATAGGAATGAAAGTGGGATAGGGCTCTAAATGATCTTGGTTAAAAAGTTTGTGCCCTCTATCCTTTTATTTGTGAACTTTGCTGTAAAGTGGGTCATTTTAATTTTCAATGCTCAAGCCATGATAGTAGCCTTTCGAATCCTATGAGTACTGCAAGTTTGTATTGTGATGACATGATCAGCCCTAATGAGCATGATGAACTTACATTATTTTTTGGGTGTGAAGAGTTATTAAGAAAAACTTCTCTGATTGATATGAGTGCTTTTGATATGAATAGTGTCTTGCATGAATGCCATCTTTGTTGTGTTGAAAATTGCCATGAAAATACTTACATACAAAATATTCTAAAAGAGGACACTTTACCAAAATACGACAGGGCTAATATTTTTTTTCATCTTATTAATGAAGAGGAGGAATCCTCCAAGGTTTGTTCTATTGTTTCTGACAATAAACCAGGGTATGTGGAGAAGCTTCCTTTCAAGCCTCTCCCTCCTATAGAGAGTAAGAAGAAGAGGAGTAAAAAGAGAGAGGTAACGGTATCTCTCCCTAAGAATGTTGCTCATATCACAGCTTTTGCTGATGAGTCTGAACTCGATGATTTTCCTATGCCTATTATTTATGAAAGTGACCGTGATTGGGAGAAACACATTACTTTTGATATTGAAAATCTCTTTGGTACCAATTCTGAAAATGATGATAATTGATGTACTATTAGTACCATCCATGTTTCTTCCAATGATAATAAAGAAATCTCTGAGCTTGTGGATGATGTGTTTGAAAATCCTTTTGCTATTGATGATATGCTTGATACATCTCTTTCTAGTAAAAATGATGATATGTTTACAAATGAATGCACTTTGAAACATAACTATTCTATTGCCTATGATGATACTATGCCTCAAGTCTTTGATAACTATTATAAAAGATGTTGTAACATAGGCTATGATTACAATTATCCTTAGGAAACCTGTCATAGTTATGGAGGGATTACCCAAAACCATCTCCCTAATATACAACTTGTCTATCATGTTGGAGTTCTTTATGATGATTATAATGATTATGATATTTTTAGTACACCTACTATTGAGGAGAAAATTAATTATGATTGCAAAATGCCTCCTATGTTTGATGATTATGGTGATGAGAATGATAATGAGAGCTATTTTGTTAAATTTGCTCCCACTGCTATTAATAAGAATGACTATGCTCATGTGGAGAGTAATTATTCTTTTATGCATGTGGTTCATGATAACAATATTTCAAGTGATAGTTATGTTGTTAATTTTATTCATGATGCTACTGAAATTTATTATGAGAGAGGGAAACATAGTTTCATGCATCTCAACAATATCAAGTTTCCCCTCTTTATGGTTAAAAATTATGAAGTTGCACTTGTTTTGCTTTCCTATGCTCGTTGCTTTGTGCTTTCATGACTTGTTTTTCTGCAAGATTATTTTTCATAGGAAGTGGGTTGGACTTAATTTTTTTTATGTTTGCATCTTGATGCTCTCTTTGCTTCAATTAATATTTCTTATGTGAGCATCATCTCAAATTATCATGCCTAGCTAAAAGGCTTTAAAGAAAAGCACTTCTTGGGAGATAACCCATGTTTTTATTTTTTGCTTTGTTTTTCTCTATTTTCTTTGAGTCAAGGGGTTGTATACTTCTGTAGAAACTCCTTTGTATCTTTCTTTTCATGTTTTCGTAGTGCCAAGTAAAGTTTCTGATGAAAGTTGGAGTTGGTTTTTCGGATTTCTGCGCAGAAAACAGATTTCTGTCGTCCACCGTAAAACATCGTATAAACTCCTGGAAGAGCAGAATGATCTGAAATTTTTGTGCTTACTCCACAGATAATTCCTCACCTTTTCTTATTTGACCAATTTTTGATTTGAGCAACATAAGATTTTCAAAAAAAATCATCTTTACCTATTGTCATGTTTTGACAGATTTCTGACAATAATTGCATTTGTATCTTAATCTCTTTCTTTTCGTGTTCTTTTGAGAAAAAATAGTTTTAAAATAAGTTGTGACAGTAGCTAATGTGTTTATGAGTGTTAGGCTTGTGTTGAAACTGAACCATGTGAATTTATTATTTCGATTGCACTAACGTTGCTAATGAAGATTGTGAGAAGTTTGGTGTGAAGGAAGTTTTCAAGGGTCAAGAGAAGAGGATGATACGATGTGATCAAGAAGAGTGAAAATCCTAAGCTTGGGGATGCTCCGGTGGTACATCCCAGAAAATTCCAAGAAGACTCAAGCGTCTAAGCTTGGGGATGCCCAAGGCATCCCCTTCTTCATCGACAAATTATCAGGTCACTTCTAGTGAAACTATATTTTTATTCGGTCACATCTTATGTGCTTTACTTGGAGCGTCTTTTATTTTTGTTTTCAGTTTGTTTAGTTTTATTTTCTGTAATAAATGGTTGGATCTTATCATACTTGTTTGGGAGAGAGACACGCTCCGTTTTCATTGCTTAGAACACTCTAGTTTTCATTCTAATTGTTTAGCGAGTGTTCACTTTTTGCTAGTACTCCGTTTAGCCTTTGTTTTCATGCATCTCTTATTCAGAGCTGTTACTTTAACTAGTGTTATGTGATTACTCTCATGTTTTCTTGCTGTATCATGTAGAGTATTGTTGTTAAAACATATCTTTTATGGTGCTTGTTGGGAATAGAAAATGTTGTTTAAAGTAGAATTTTTAATGGTGCAAGTAGAAGCTCGTATAGACTGTTGCTAGAACTTTTTCATGCCATGCTAAATGTTATTTTAGTTCTGCCTTTTGATGTCGAGTAGCATGAATAGCCTTAAATAGCTGAGAGTGTTTAATATGTCATTGAAAGATTCATGAGTTGTTCTTGTCATAAGGAAGCATAAATTTATGGTATTCTCTTTCAAATGTTTTATTTGGTTGACTTGGCGCATGATCACACCATGTTTATGACTATGAACCAGTCACGAATAGCCTCCATGGCCACTTAGTTTTCGAACTATGATACCGCTTATGCTTTAATAAATGATGTTTATGTCGCTATGCATGATTATGGATCTTATGCTCTCTTGATTTGTCGCTCCCAGTCTTTTGCTAGCCTCCACCTGTACTGAGTATGAGCTCTACTCGTGCATCCAAATCCCTTCAACCAAAGTTTTTCCCATTGTGTCCACCGTACATACCTACATGTGGTATTTAACTGCCACTCCAAGTAAATTGCTCATGTCATACCTTTAAAATCTTCAAAATTACTCCTACTTTATGTTCCTGTTTTTGCTCAAGAGGACGTCAATAGAGAATCTTTATCTCACTTGTTGATTGGATTTCACACCCTGGACTAGTGGCTTCATCCTCTTATCCAAATGATAGAAGAGCTGGCAGCGGGGTTCCCAGCCTCAAATTAATACACACAAAATCTCTTCACTATTTTTGCCCTTGATTTATCAGTCAAAGCATAATTGTGTAAACAAAAGAGAAAGGGGGATGACCTTCTACCCAAATGCGTCCTTCACATGGGAGCCACTCTTGTGAATCCAGTTGGCTTGTGACGTACTGTATTTTCTGTTTACCATTCGTTGACATTAGCATACATCTCCCAAAATATAGACACTCCTCCATGGTATGTGATTGTTGGCAGGCACCCGAGGATTCGGTTAGCCATGGTTTGTGAAAGATGGATGGGAGGAGTGTCAAACTTTTAATACCTCAGTTTAATAAAATAAAAAGCTCTAGCACATGAGTGATCCCTGCTTCCCTCCGTGAAGGGCCTTTCTTTTACTTTTATATTGAGTCTCCATCTTCTAACTTTATGCATAGTTGAGAGAGCATTTTTGCCATTCTTAATTTTATGTGCATTGTTCCATAAACATCAATAATTACTTCATGATGTGATATTATTTGTTCTAAAATTATTTTCTCTAGTCTTCCTCATGAACTTTGAAGGTGTCCTGGCATTTATGTTTTGCCCCAATCTTAAGGACTAGCGAAATATCACTTTTCCATGCTTTCTCTATACCTGAAACAAACGTCTACCTTTCTTTGCATTATTATTCGTGATCCTTTATTTGAGATACTCTTCGTGATGCAAAGTAATTACTATGCTTTATTATTAAAGTTCTATTGTCATGTTTGTGTTTTAAGTTCTATGATCTCAGCGTGCATATGATTTTACATTATAATGATCAAGTTTATGATAGTACCATGCCACCTCAGAAATTATTGTGTTTTATCGTTTACCTACTCGAGGACGAGTAGGAACTAAGCTTGGGGATGCTTGATACGTCTCCAACGTATCTATAATTTCTGATGCTCCATGATGATATTATGGCAATTCCTAAATGTTTTCTCCCTTATTTATAGCATTTTTACATGTTTTTCGGGACTAACCTATTAACAAGATGCCACAGAGTCAGTTCCCTGTTTTCTGTTGTTTTTAGTTTCAGAAAAGTTGTTCTGGAAATATTCTCAGAATTGGAAAATTTGAAATCCAGAAGTCTTAGAAGTCTCGGAAGCTTCCAGAAGTCCCGAGGAGCCCCGAAGGGGGGCCACAGGGTGGCCACACCATGGGGTGGTGCGGGTCCCCCTGGCAATCCCCCGGCATCGCCCTTTCACCCATATATACTCCCCGAGGCATAAACCCTAGGAGAATCGACATTTTCCACAAAAATACATCTGTAGCTCCGCCGCCGCGGCTGATAAGTTTCGGGGGACAGATCTCTGCTCAGGCACCCTGCCTGGGCGGGGAAGTGCCCCCGGAAACCATCTCCATAGACTCCACCGCCATCTCCATCGTTGTTGCTGTCTCCTATGATGAGGAGGGAGTAGTTCTCCCCCGGGGCTGAGGGCTCTAGCGGTAGCTATGTGGTTCATCTCTCTCTCCCATGGGGCGATCTTTATGTGATCATGAGCTTTGTAATCTAGTTGAATATGTAGATGTGATCTTCATCTGTTATGCTACTCAAGTGGTTTTGTTATCTCCGTAAACACTTTGATCACGGTGTAAAGGTGATAGTGTGTTCACCGTGTGGTTTAGCATGATATTTATATCTTGTGTTGGAAGATGAACCTATGAAATTGTGGCGTTTGTTTAGTACTAATTTAGGGCGCTCATAGTAATAGCGTGGGGTGCCCTAGAGAGGGAATATAGACTTGAGGAGTGTTGTTACAGCCCTACGCAATGATTGGTGTTTGTTATTCGACCGGAGAGTGGTTCGGAGTAGCATAGTGAAGAAATGATATTTATGCATTCAATTATGTTTTCATTGTTGAGAGTGTCCTGTAGTGAAAGTAGGATCCCTAGGCCTTATTTCCAAGCATTGAAACACCGTTTTTCGCCTGTTCTGCTACATGTTTGCTTACTGCCATTTTTATTTCAGATTGCTATTATCACTTATTATCATCCATATTACTTGCATTTTACTCTCTCTTTGCCGAACTAGTGCACCTATATACCTGACAAGTATATTGGGTGTGTTGCGGACACAAGAGACTTCTTGTTTCTTAATTGCAGGGTTGCTTGAGAGGGATATCTTTGACCTCTACCTCCCTGAGTTCGATAAACTTTGGGTGATCCACTTAAGGGAAACTTGATGTTGTTCTACAAACCTCTGCACTTGGAGGCCCAACACTGTCTACAAGAATAGAAGCGTGCGTAGACATCACGGTGCCGTGAAGATCCTGGTGCGCTGCAGTACTCCGGCGAGCCGTGGCGCACGAGGATGGACATGTTCTCTCTCAGCATTCGGCGGTGCTCACTGGCGCGCGGCGGAGCGATGTGCGCTGTGGAGGCGAAGGCGAAGAGAAGGGAAGTGCGAGGGGGCAAATGGCGAAGGAGTTGAGGCAGTGGGCGGCGCAGGGGTATTTGTACCCCCCATAGCGCAGTTACTCCATTGGATTTACTGTGGCAGAAGTCGTGGGCGCGTGGGGAGTTACTGCGCACGATAGAAATGCACGAAGCGATTAATTCGCGCGTAAGCGGCGCAGTCAATCCCACGTCGCACGACATGGGTACTCGATTGCTCTGAAGTGAAGCGACAGAATGGCGCGTGGGCCCGGTGAGCAGTGACAGGTGTGGGCAGCGCGCGTGCGAGGCAACCGCACGAGACCCGAGGCGACTTGGGTTGCGGTTGTGTGCAATGTGTTGAGCCTTACACGCGAAGATGGCGAGGCGCACAGGTTCGAGCGGCAAAGTTCTGGAAATTTAGCTAAGTGTTGGGATCTCGGCACAATCCTCAGGTGATAATGGATTGGATCCGAGTTCAGATTGACCTCGACCGAGTTGAGGTGCAACTCGGCTATGTATCTTGAAGAAGTTTGGTTTAAGCTGGCATGGCCCAGCGTCCGAGTTCACCGGACCATACCAGCTTTGGGGACTAATGTCGGAGGGCTACCCCCGAGTAGGGGTAAGGCTGGTGATAAATGGAGTTCGAGGTACTGGTTACCGAGTTCGGCCGTACCGAGTTGGTACCTGCCGAGTAGGATGGTACCCGGCTGGGTAGCTGTCAGGTTGGAGCTACCCGGTAGGAAGAACAAGAGACCAAGGGGAAGATTCGAGTACTTATCTGGGTCATCCGAGTAGCACTTGGAGGATCCGGATAGAAGAGGGAGCTGCTCTACTCGGAGGCAAAGTCAATGGAGCCGTTGTGCGGATCCCACGTATCCAGGGGCAGTACAGGCGTGCGGTTCAACTTACTAGGCGCGTGATGATGTGTATCCATACGCGGTACAGGGAGCGGTATGGGTGAGGACACGTCCTGTCTCTAACAAGGGGGACATGACATGTCAGCGGCCCGACTGCGACGACTTTAGGAACTGTATCGAGGAACCGGAGGCGTGCGGTGGTGCACAGTGTGTAGTCACCTAATCAGTACTTGTATCCGTAGAGGTAGTAGGTGGCCACCAGTATATAAGGTGGCCTCCCCCTCCTGCGTGAGGTTCACTCAGTTGGTGGATTAATTCTAGAGTCACTACAATTTTACGAGAGAGAGAGAAGTAGCAGGAGAGGTTCTTCTTCCTCTAGCTCCTTGAGCTTGAAGAACTCTTGTATTCGGCATACACTTATACAGAGAGAGACGCAGGAGTATGGGTGTTACCTCCACACGAGGGCCCCGAACCTGGGTAGATTGTGGTGTTTGCAGTGTTGTGAGCGCGCCAGTTAGGCGTGCGATCCCTCCCCGGATACCTACAGCCTCCATCGGCCCCAACCTTAAGCCATCCTATGGCATCTGTCTTCTCCATACCACGACATTGACATTAGCATACATCTCTCAAAATATAGACACTCCTCCAAGGTATGTGATTGTTGGCAGGCACCCGAGGATTCGGTAGCCATGGTTTGTGAAAGATGGATGAGAGGAGTGTCAAACTTTTAAATAACCCTGTTTAATAAAACAAAAAGATCTAGCACATGAGTGATCCCAGCTTCCCTCTGAGAAGGGCCTTTCTTTTACTTTTATGTTGCGTCTCCATCTTCTAACTTTATACACAGTTGAGAGAGAATTTTTGCCATTTTGAGTTTGATGTGCATATGTCCCAAAAACATTATTAATTGATTCATGTTGTGTTATTTCTTGTTCTCAAATTATTTGTTCTAGTCTTCCTCATGAGCTTTGTAGGTGTCCTGGAATTTATGTTTTGCCCCACTCTTAAGGACTAGCGAAATACTAATTTTCCATGCTTTCTCTATCCTTGAAACAAAAGTATATCTTTCTTTACATTGTTATTCATGATTTTTTTATTTGAGATACTTCTCATGATGCAAAGTGATTGCTATGCTTTATTATTAAATTTCTATTTATCATGTTTGTGTTAAAAGTTCTATGATCTCAGCTTACATATGCTTTTACATTTTTTATGATCAAGATTGTATGGTAGCATGTCACCCCAGAAATTATTTCATTTATCGTTTACCTACTCGAGGATGAGTAGGAACTAAGCTTGGGGATGCTTGATACGTCTCCAACGTATCTATAATTTCTGATGTTCCATGTTGATATTATGCCAATTGCTACATGTTTTCTCACTTCTTTATGTCATTTTTATCGATTTTCCGGACTAACCTCTTGAGAAGATGCCACAGAGCCAGTTCCCTGTTTTCTGCTGTTTTTAGTTTCAGAAAAGTTGTTCTGGAAATATTCTCGGAATTGGAAAATTTGAAGCCCGGAAGTCTTAGAATTCCCGAAGGTTCCACATAGTCCCGAAGAGACCCGGAGAGGGGCCTCAGGGGGCCACACCATGGGGTGCCCCCCCTTGGCCGCGCCGGGGGGTGGTATGGGGCCCCCAGGGCTCCACCGCCTTTGCCCTTTCGTCTATTTATTCCCCTCGAAGGAAAATCCTAAGCACCTGATAAAAATCCCCGAAAAGTTCTGCAGCCGCGATCGTCGTCAACCCTAGATCAGGGGGGTTCTGAAGCTGTCTCCCGGGACCTGGCGGAGAGGAGATCATCACCGGAGTCCTTTTCATCACCATGCCCGCCTCCGCAGTGATGCGTGAGTAGTTCATCCTTGGATTACGGGTCCATAGCAGTAGCTAGATAGTTGTCTTCTCCTCCTATGCCTCAATGTTTAGATCTCGTGAGCTTCCTAACATGATCGAGATTGTTCTTATGTAATTCTATGTGATGTGTTTGCTGGGATCCGATGAATATTGAACTTATGCCAAGTTGATTATAGTATTTATTGCATATGTTATTTGTGATCTTGCATGCTTTCCGTTGCTAGTGGTTACTCTGGCCAAGTAGTTGCTACTGACTCCAAGAGGGAGTATTTATGCTCGATAGTGGGTTCATGCCTCCTTTTCGCCTGTGCTCGAGTGACAGAAACGTGACGGGGGAGGATGTGTTATTGCCACTAGGGAGAAAACAGCAGTGTGAGTGCCCGCGTGTACGATCATTGCTTACATTACACACATTGCTTAATGCGATTATCTGTTTCTTGCAACTTGATATCTAAGGGGGTTCGGATGATAACCTGAGGGTGGATTATTAGTCATAGATGCAGTTGGATTACGGTCTATGTATATTTTTGTAATGCCCGCACTAAATATCATAGTAGTCATGATGTCATGAATGTGCACTACGGTGCAACCTTTATTTGTCAATTTCCTAGCTGTAATTTGTTCACCCAGCATGCTATCTTTTATGGAGAGACACCACTAGTGAACATATGAACCCCGGTCCGTTTTCCTACATTGTTAAACAAACCACTACAATTCCCTGCTTTTTTTACTTACTGCAAGCATACACTATTTTCCACACTATACATCTAATCTTTGTTTTCAGCAAGATCGGTGAGATTGACAACCTCACTGTACCGTTGGGACAAAGTATTTTGGTTGTGTTGTGTGCAGGTTCCGCGTTGTTGCTGACACCGGTGAGGCGCTATCACCACCGTCAGTGGCATCAACCTTCCAAAGATCATCTTTATCCTACTGGATTTATAACCTTGGTTCTTAACTGAGGGAAATTCTTACCGCTGCACTCATCACACCCTCCTCTTGGGGTTTCCAACACACCATCCATAGCAGCAGGAATTTCTGGTACCGTTGCCAAGGAGTTAATCATCATCAAGAAGCAACCACTCCCTCGTCAACTCTACCAGCAATCAACCCCATCTTCAGGTCCCGCCACCAATGGATCCCAATTTTAGTTGGTACCCTCACAATGTTGTTTCTCGTTGAGAGGGTGTGTTTTTTTGAAACGGGGGATATGCACCCAAGGCTTTGCATCAGGTTGATGCATATGGCCTTTATTGATTTTATTAAGATGTTCCAAAATTACACCAATCGCTGGTCACAAAGGGTGGATATAAGAATGAGCTACCGAATAATAAAAATTAACATGAAATGCCGATGCATTAACATGATATCATATTATCAAAACGCGAGCCGATTTGGTTGAAGAAGTCCCGAGCAACCATCTCAAAACGGTTTCACCCCGAGATGATGTTCCACCTACTACCCAGAGACATGTGTCTGGGTGATACCCCTCTTGCTCAACAATATCCATCCCTCTATAACATTATACAAGAAAACAACTTTTGGTGGCTAGTGTTTTCGTTGTATAATGTTATAGAGGGATGGATATTGTTGAGCAAGAGGGGTATCACCCAGACACATGTCTTTTAAGAAGCATGTAATTTGACCATTAACAACTGTAAAAGAACCTCTCGATAAGAACTCTTCCTTAGCTCTCAAAATTCCTTTCAAGGAGGACGAATTAGTTGGCTTACCTTGAGCTTGTGACAAAGATTTATAATGAAGGTATATGTTTCTAATTAATTCCTGCCAGACTTCATCCTCAGTAATTAGTTTGAACAACCATTTGCATAGGAGGATTTTGTTTTTTAGTTCTAAAACCTCCACCCCGAGCCCCCTTGATCTTTAGTTATACATATAATATTCCATTTGGCCGGTCTATATTTCCTATTACCGTCACTTTGCTAAAAAAAAGTGTGATCGAAAGAAATCTAGTCTTTTCCTGACCCCTATGGGTATTTCTAGGAAAGACAACATAAACATGCGTAGACTTGTAAAAACTGAATTTATTAAAATTAATCTATCACCATAGGAGAGAAGATTTCCTACCCAACAAGCCAACTTCTTCTCAAAGCGATATTCTATGGATTTCCATTCTCCATTTTTCAATTGACGATAGTGAACTGGGATTCCCAAATATCTAAAAGGAAGGTCCCAGACTCACAACCGAAAATATCTCTGTATTTATCAACAACATTTTTTTGCTTTTCCCAAACAGAATATTTCACTCTTTTGAAAATTTAATTTTAACCCTGAGAGTTGCTCAACGATAAAAGGAATAAGCTTCATATTGAGGGATTTATCTAAGTCGTGCTTCATAAAAATTATTGTATCGTCAGTGTATTGAAGGAAAGAAATACCACCATCAACTAAATGAGGTATCAACCCTTCTACCTAGCCATCCTCTTTTGCTCTTCCAAACAAAATAGTTAACATATCAGCTACGATATTAAAAAGGATAGGAGGATCGCCTTGACGTAGGCATTTTTAGTCTGAATATTGTGATCTATGTCATCATTGACCCTAATACCCACACTTCCCTTTTGGATAAAATCATTTATCCACTTGCACCAAACATGATCAAAACCTTTCATGCGCAAGACTTATTGAAAGAAAGACCAATTAATCTTATCATATGCTTTTTCAAAGTCGATTTAAAGAGTACCACATCCATGTTCTTCCTCTTACGTTCATGGATATTCTCATGAAGTACCACAACTCCTTCTAAGATGTGTCGTCCCAGTATAAAAGCCGTTTGAGTTGCTCTAATAACCGTGTTAGCAATTTGTGAGACCCGCAGAGTAGCTACCTTGGTAAAAAAAAATCTCACATTTAACAAAAAAAATGGGTCTGAATTGATGAATTTGGGCCGCATCAAGATGGCGTGCTGAAGCACCGGAAAAACTAAGGGACACCGGGCTCTTGTTTTTTTGTTCTGGTGTAAGCGTTGTTGATCAACTGAAGGGAGCATTTCAACTGCTCCTCACGGCAGCGCACACACGGCAACAAGAATTACGCCCCTGTCCAGCCCAACATAGCTGAATGGGATGTTTCAAAAAAAAAAAAAAAAAAACATAGCTGAATGGCTAAAAAAGGTTTAATTAAGGATTTAAGATGGTCAATTAATGCACAAAGAGTAAACTTTCCATTTTGGTACATTTGGTGTGTTACGACAAATGACCACGGGACTATAATGGTAATTCTCAAAGGCATGCAATTTTAGTGTGGGGGGAAACGACACGAAATAACGGTGTCCATGAGCAATTTTTTCCTTTTTTTACGATGTACGATACATTACTTGTGTTAGAGGAGGCTAGGTTTTTTTATGATGTATGCCAGTATAGCATACATTACATGTATTCATAAGAATGCAAAATTGATACACATGCAAGTAACATAAAATTAGGAGGATATAAGCGGTTGTACTGCTGCATACGTCCTCGCCACAACTATCAAGCATCCAAATCATTTGTCATCGCTAGAGAAGAAGAGCACCAACAACTGGCTCACATCTTTACGCCGAAGCTTGAACAAGCCCCTAGCCAGCAGAGACTAGGTTTCTAGCAACAAGCTTCGTGGAGGTCGATCACTCGTGGGTGTCACCAGAGGAATTTTCACGAGACTCGAGCCCTAGAGGAGGGTGGGCATTGGTTCGCTCCCTAGATAGGTTGGGGGAGGAGCTTGGGGTTTCGAAGGAGATGGTAAAGAGACCAACAATGGTTAGGTAAACTTAGTCGGGCTTGGATCGGTGGGAGAGCGCGTGTCCCACATGTCGGCTCTTGTATTTAAGAGCGGAACAGGTCCGGGGAGTTGACATATCAAAAAATTGACTTACAGATTTAATACTAAAGATTACGAAGTTAAATGCTGAAAGGTGAAGGATCCAAAACAATAACAATAATTAGTTCGATCCGGCTCGAGATATCGGTATATACTCCATCCGCACTTAAAAAAGTGTACTTCCAATTGTCTTTAAAATTCATTTTTTTAATATTTTATTATGTTTATAAAAAATACACAATAATTTATGACTCCAAATTAGCAGTATTAGATTCGTGATAAATTATATTTTCATCATATACCTATTTGGTATTCCTATATTTTTGTACAACCTCGATAAAAACTTTGAAATAGTTTGACTCTCCAAAAATCTAGAAATATGGACGAAGGGAGTACCAACGTATAAACCGGAGAACAAAATAAACGGTCAAATCACGGGATAAATTTGCTTAATTACCAAGCTACACAACCCACATTGATGTAGAACCTTCCATGGATACATGTAGCCACCCTCGTTCTACCCGCTTACCCATGAGTTTTTGGCGATCCAGTAGGATTCCCCTCTTTCTATCCATAACCAACCAACAAAAATCGTGGTTCACATTAGTACAGCAGGGGCCGTTGAAGACACCACCGCTATGCTTCGAAAACATAGTTGTGTTGGAGACCATAACCGACTAAGCAGCTACATCGAGCAATAGTGCATGCTCGCTGCAACTGTCCACTCTCTCGTATCCGGTGATAGTGGCTTCATAGTGACGGAGCTTATCAGTGTCACAAAGGTCTATTTTTCATAAATGCAATAAGAGGTTTTATTTATTATAGTAGATTTAATTGCATATTGGTATTGGAGGGGGGCCGACCTCTTGAGTCCCTTGTATGGGTAGTCTGCTTCCACCTGTAATTCCTCCGTTGTTGACGATCCACTACAGTTTTGATCTGCGTGACCACCCTTGCAATCATCATCACGTAGCTCAAAGTTCAATAGTTGTTGCCCCGTCAGAGACAATTTCAAATCGTTGTGTATCACGTGTGCCGCTTTAACGGCAGCGAACGCCCAACAAGAGTCTGAATAATCGAGAATTAACACGATCATATGTTAAACATGAAATAAAATACATGCATTTACATATAATAATAAACTAATAAATTTATACCCTAAAAATATACACCTATGACCTCGGAAGGTCTAAAACCAATTGACTCACTTATATGTTCAACCATGCTTATTAGGATACGCTAATCAGAGCAATAACACAACATCATCTAAAATATGTTAACATTACATGGAGTTCTTTTTAGGAATAACATACATGAGTTTGTCTGGATTCCTACACACGGCTCAAATGGCTAATGGACACTAGAGTCTAAAGCCCAAACAATATTTTTGTTAAGAAATTATATATTCAGAGTTTCGGAAAAAAAACGACTCCGTATTGGAGTTTAGTATATGCACTGCTCTAGAACACTAGGATGGCTTAGTGCTGATTGCGGGGGGAGGGGGCAATGGCCCCCTACCCATGGATATTTAGTCTATAGGTACTTCTGAACCCGGATATCAAAATGAACAGTTAAATCACAGGATAAACTAACTTATTGCCAAGTCACACAACCCACATATTTGTACATCTTTTCGTATATACATGTAGCCACTCTCATCCCAACCGCTTCCCCATGATTTTTGGCGATCTAGTAAGAGCCACCCTAGTTTTGTCTGTAACCAACCAACAGAAAATCATGGTTCAAATTAGTACCACATGGGCCACCAAAGTCACCATATTCTGCAAAACGCAATTGAGTTGCCGCCAATGGAGATGATAACCGGCCGAGCAGCTACATCTAGCATCAGGCATGCTCGCTACAACTCTCCACTCTCTCGTATCCGGTGATAGTGTAATGACTGAGCTTATCATATCAGTGTCACTTCGACATGTTCTTCATAAATGAAACCATAAGATTTATTTATTAGTGATTGATTTAATTGTATATTGGTATTGGAGGGAGCCTAACCTCTTGACTCCCGCATAGGGGTACTCTGTTGTTGATGATCCAGTATATCCCCGATCTGCATGACTACCCTTGCAATCATCATCACGTAGCTCAAATTCCAACAACTATTACTCTGTCAGAGACAACTTCAAACCATTGTGTATCGCTTGTGCCGCTTTAACGGCAGCGAACGCCCGATAAGAACCTGAATAATCGAGAATTAACATGAACACATTTTAAACATGAAATGAAAGACATGTATTTATGTATAGTGATAAACTAATAAATTTATACCTTAAAAATATACACCATGACCCCCCCAAAGGTTTAAAACCACCTGACTCACCTATATGTTCAACCATGCTAGTAGGATCCGCTAGTCGGAGCAATAACACAACATCATCTAAAATCCGTTAACACTACATGGATTTTTTTTAGGAATAACCTACATAGAGTTTGTCTGGATTCATACACACGGCTCCAATGGCTACTGGACACTAGAATCTAAATCCCCAAAATATTTTTGTTAACAAATTATAAATTCAGAGTTTCGAAAAAAAGGCTTCATACTAGAGTTTAGTGTATGCGTTGCTCTAGAACACTAGGAGGGCTTAGTGTTGATTGCAGGGCGAGGGGGCAACGGCCCCCGCCCATGGATATTTAGTCTATAGGTACATATGAACTTGAATATCAAAATAAACGGTTAAATCACAGAATAAACTAGCTTAATTGCCAAGCCACATGACCCACATAGTTATACGTATTTCCATATATCCATGTAGCCACTCCCATCCTAACCACTTCCCCATGATTTTTGATGATCTAGTAGGATTGACCCTCATCTTGTCCATAACCAACAAACAAAAAGTCATGGTTCAGATTAGCACTTCATGGGCCACCGAAGACACCACCACTATACTCTACAAACGCAGTTGATCTGGAGTGATGGGGACAATAACTGGCTGAGCAGCTACAACGAATATCGATGCCTGCTCGCTGCAGCTCTCCACTCTCTCGTATCCGGTGACACTGGCTTTGTACTTATTGAGCTTATGAGTGCCATACCGGCATGTTTTTCATAAATGCAACCAGAGGATTTATTTATTAGTGATATATTTAATTTCATATTGGTACTGGAGGGTTCCCTAACCTCTTGACTCACGTCCTGTAATTCCTCCGTTGTTGACGATCCACAATAGCCCCGATCTGTGTGACCACCCTCGCAATCATCAACACGTAGCTCAAAGTCCAACAGTTTTTCTCCGTCAGAGACAACTTCAGACCGTTGTGTATCACGTGTGCCACTTTAACGGCAGTGAACGACCAACATGAACCTGAACAATCGAGAATTAACATGAATATATTTTAAACATGAAATAAAAGGCCTACATTTACATATACATAAACTAATAAATTTACACCTTCAAAATATACACCATGACCCCTGAAGGTCTAAAATCACCCGACTCACTTATATGTTCAACATTGCCAATATGATCCATTAGTCAGAGCAATAACACAACATCATCTAAAATCCGTTAACACTACATTGAGTTTCTTTAGGAATAACCTACATGGAGTTTGTCTAGATTCCTACACGTGGCTCCAATATCTACTGGACATTAGAATATAAATCCCAAACAATATTTCATCAAGAAATTATAAATTTAGAGTAAAAAAAACGATTTCATATGGGAGCTTAGCGTATGCACTGCTCCAGAACACTAGGAGGGCTTAGTGTTGGTTGCCGGAGGAGGGGGCAACGGCCCCCCTGCCCATGGATATTTAGTCTATAGGTACATCTAAACCCAGATATCAAATAAAGAGTTAATCATAGGATAAACTAGCTTTTCTTTGCAGAGAACTATAGAGCTTTATTCATATGCTGTTGTACCAGCAGAATCAGCAAGAATGCTGGTTACAAGGAAATTCGGCAATGAATCTATCCAACACTCGGACCCCTCCAGTGTACAAGCTCGTTGTGCACAATGGTGGGCGGGGTAATTGGCTTGTCTTCTTACATGCTGGACAACAAAACTCAAGAAATTATTTGACAGCTTACTAATTTCTAATAATATTGGTGCGATAATTGAGCGCGTAGTCTAGCGATCATTCCACAACTGAACAAGCTCAAGACAATCAACCTCCAGTACGACTTGCGTGAAACCTCTCAAACTTGCAAACAAGGATCCCTCACGCAGCGACATTGCCTCGGCCACTAGGGGGTCCGTGACGCCTGGGAGTGGTTTACACCAGGCCACCAAAAATCTGGTGGCAGACCTTCACGTCCACGCCTGCGTATGTATTGATTTTGATGCACTCCTCCTCCGGTGGACACCAACCGAATCCCGGTAGCATATTGGCAAAACCTTTCGGCAGCTCAAGAAGAGATAATGCCTCTTGAACTCGCTTCATTGCATGTATTGGGTCATTGCCATCTCTATCATGGGTGATATTGTTCCTCGGGGTCCAAATCGCCCACATAATTGTTACAATTTTTGCTCGCTCCAATTCACTGAAGCGAAGATCCCAGAGAATATCCCTGGACCAAGTACTTGGATGCAGCTCCGGCATTTTTAACTGAAACCAGCTACTCGCCGCCATCCAAAATCTCTTAGCATGACTACAATGGAGTAGTGCATGCATCATATCTTCATATGTATTCATACAGACTTTGCATCTTGCCAAGGAATTAATGTGTCTGTGCTGAAGTGTGCTTTTGACCGGAAGAATTCCACGTAAAACACGCCACCAGAACACTCTCACCTTCGGTATTACTTTCAACTTCCACACACGATTCCATGTTTCTCGGTTACTCTCTGAGGTTTCCGTACATGTCCCTTCCTCTAGAGCTGAGTGCTCTTTGCGAGTTATTAGAGTCCGATACGCTGATTTTACCGAGTAAACACCGGACTTTTCCGGGTCCCAAGCCCAACAGCTGCACCACCATTCCGCCTGATAGGAATATTCAAAATTGCATCCGCGTCAGGCGCCATAAAGTTATCACGGATAACCTATGTTTTCCATGTCCCATTATCACTGTCAATGATCTCTGAGACCATGTTTAGAGCTTTAGTTCCAATCTGTGCCGACGGTATCTTGGACAACTTTCCAGGGATCCAAGCAGACAACCCACATAGTTTAATTGCCAAGCAGACAACCCACATAGTTGTACATCTTTCCGTATATCCATGTAGCAACTCTCATCCCAACCACTTCCCCATGCTTTATGGCGATCTAGTAGGATCCACTCTCGTCTTGTCCATAACCAACCAACAAAAAATCTTGGTTCAGATCAGTACTGCATGGGCCACCAAAGACACCACCACTGTATTCTACAAACATAGTTGAGTTAGCGGCGATGGAGTTTATAACCGGCTGAGCATCTACAATGAGCATCAATGCCTGCTCGCTGCAACTCTCCACTCTCTTCTACCAGGTGAAATTGGCTTCGTAGTGACGTAGCTTATCAGCGTCTCAGAGTCATTTTTTTCATAAATGCAATAGGAAGATTTATTTACTAGAGGGCAGTGTTGCGTGAGTGGCAGAAACATAAGCACAATTCTAGTGTTTGACGCATATGGATAAAGGTGACTGTATGAACTTAAGACTATGGTTGGATTTTTTTTACCTTTATTTATCTTCTAATATACGGATCTTTATTAGACTTCCAATCATAAGTACTTGCAGTAACCAGTAAGTAAGATCTTGTTAGCTTCGCCTCTCCGACATAAAATAAGAAATACCAACATAGTAATTTGGCTAAGTAATTATGAAAAATTCCACCACATCTTCCATCACTATTCCACACTCATATTTCTGTTGCTTTAATATTTTTTAATTATGTAGAAACTAACATTTATTTTCTTGTTCTTTATTATCTTGCAAAGCTATCCTTTCATACCCGTAAAGTTTCTATAGTTTTATTTTTATAAATAGTGCAAAAGTTTCGGTGAGCGTAGAGTTGTATCATTGGTTGATAGAACTTGAGAGCATGCTTATTCTACCTTTATCTCCTCGTTGGGTTCGACACTCTTACTTATCAAAAAGTTTATAGCCTACCCTCAACACTTGTGGGTTATCAAGACCTTTTCTGGCGCCGTTGCCACAGAGCAATAGCGTGGGTGATTATTCTTTTGTGCACTTGTTTGTTTTATCATTAAGTAGTTTTTACTTTCAGTTTTAAGTTGTTTTTACTTTAAGTTTAAGATTTTTTATGTCTTTATTTATGGATAGGGAACACTAATTACCAAAAAACAATAGTTGTACTTGCTATCTAAAGTTTTAAAAAAGAGAAGTATTTGGAAAGAATGGTTATTTGGGGGTCGACCTTGAACACTCGTGTGCATGCCGATGAAACCAAAGAAAATATTTTCATGGAAGCTTCTGAGCTAAAAAAATGTATAGATTGTGTTTATACCACTTTACCATAAAAATAATATGTATAGATAACTTCTAGTATGTCATTGATGCAAATTTGTTGATTTGCTATCTAGAAACAAATTTTCTCTGCTTCCCCGTAGAAAAATTAAAAATCACCAGAACATGATCTTGATCTGAGTTTTCTTGAGAGTAAATATCTTCTTTTTATCTATAATTCATTAGTTTTGAGTCTTCTATGTTGAGTTACGAAAATATTTGTTTAGTATTTATCTTTACATATTGTGTAGTTTTCGCAGATTTCTATTTTTTATTAAGTATTGTACTATTACTCAGTGTTTTTATCTTATTTAGTTTCGGCAGACAAAGGAAACCTAAAATAATTTAGTATACAACGGTTAATGTTGAATAAAGATATGGAACTTGCCAATACTTGTATATAAGTGGATTTCATTTACTAAGTACTAACCCATCTAGTCAGTATTGTCAAGTTTTATGTGAATGTAATCTTTAAAGATCCAATGGATACGGTGATATGAGATGGATCAAAAAATATAAGAGCTCAAAGTTGGGGATGCCCAGGTGCACCCAAATGATATATTCAAGAAGACTCAGGCATCTAAACTTGGGGATACCCATGGCATCTTTCCTTTTTCTTCAACAACTATTAGTTTGCCTCATTTGGGTCTTTTTTCATTCGTTCACATATTATGTGTTATCTTTAGATTGTATTTTGCTTTTATTTGCTTCTTCCTAGTTTCGGTTTTATTATTATTTTGTTCTCTTTTTTTACTCTTATTTTGTTTTCTTTTGTTTTCTTTTACTAAAACAAAAGCAACAAAAGTATTTTTCCTTTTTCCCCTCTTTTTTGGCATTTCTTTTGCCTTTTTTCAGTTTTATTTTTGGAACTTATCTTTGTTGTTCCTATTTTCTATTTTTGACTTTTCATTTGGTTCTTTATTTTACTTCATTTGTTTCATCCTTTTTCTTTCTTTCACAAAATGAAAACAATAACAATATTTTTTTTTGCTTCTTTACTTGGTTCTTTCTTTGCTCTCTACTTGGTTTTTTACTTTTGGTTTTCTTTGGAGTTTTCCTTGCTATTGCTAGCCATTTTTGGTCTTGTTTACCTTCCGATCTTTTAGTTTTTCAAAAATAAAGTACCAAGTTTTACCCATTTGGTCTTAATTGATGCATCTTTAAAAACTGGCTTTTTTTTTCCAGCATTTGTTGTTCACCATACGATTTTTCAAATTTTACCGGAAGCTTGAAAAGTCACGAAAACTTCGCAGAATGAGCATCACCTAATCCTCTAAACACTAAAATTTGGCATAAAAATCAGACTTGTCTAAGTGCCTGTAAAAACTATATTTTCTAGTTGTTGTTTTTATAGATTCTGATTTTGTTGTGAAATTGGTCTATTTTCATTTTCATTTGATTCTTTTGGGGTCTTATCTTTTATTTTGAAGTTGTCCACTCAAGTAGCCTTTCTGGAACTTCAAAAAAAAAATTAATGGCAGAACTTTGGAAATATTGTCTATAACACTAATATCTAAACAGCAGAAAAAAAAATGGGAGAGTTTTTCGTTAAAGTTTTTTCATAGGGGATAAAGGAACACCAAAATGACCAAGAATGGCCAAATACATAAGCTTGGGGATGCCTTTGCATCCCTCTACATCAACAACCCCTCGTATTACGAACCTTGAAACTTCGTTTTTGAGCAACATAGAAACTTGCATGAACTTGGAGTGCACGTATCTTACTTCTTATATTTTTTTTATATCTCTACTTTAGCCTCAAACACCATCACAATAATGAGCAGATTGTTATATCCATTATTTGTACCTTTCTTGGAGAGTTAATTTGAAATTCATTTTGTTATTTGGTTATTTGGTTATTTATTTAAACTTAAAAATGATGTGTGCATAATGTTACTTGGTACTTCATATTTTCTTATGGTTAGTATAGACTAGCTAAGAGGGTATAATGTGTAATGTTAACATGCGTCGTCTTGTTTATAAGCGGTATGTTATTATGGTATCTTCCTCTAAAGAAATTTATTTGGATTGACTTGGTGCATACTTACACATGTTTGAGACTAAAAAAAGGTCTACCAAGGCTCGGTGTTCTTGTTCTAAAATGGCAATATCACTTCCATGCTTTTGTTTAAAAATCTTTTGTTGCAATGCATGATTATGACCTTTGCTCTTTTAGTTGGCCGCTTATTAGTCTATTACTAGCATTCATCTGTACTTAGTGGGAATGTTGCTCGTCCATCCAAAATCCTTGAGCCAAATTATTCCATGAGTGTCTACTATATCTCCCTATGCATGGTATTTTATAGCAATTCTAAGTAAATTTCTCCTGCGTATGGACGATTCACCTGAACGAGTTCAATGAGAGAGCATGCCTCGATAAGGGTTGGGCTCCAATCGCGATGTCTCACAACATCGTCATGGGCATGAACCTCCTCTTCAAAAAGTTTGGTCCAAGTTCGTTCAGAGTGATCATCTTCGACAACATCGGTGTCAAGATCGTCAAAGAGTGCCCTCCTCACGCTGACAATGTGAAGATGGACGATTAACGTCGGGTTTTATTTCATACTACGACTTGTGAAGGTTCAAACTCTGTCCTGTTGATGCTACCTGTTTATGACCTGTCCTCGGTTATATGTTTAAGACTATCCAACTTGTTTATCATCTGCCTTTTATTTTGTTCATACTCTATTCGTACGATGGTAATCTCACCATACTAAAGAAGCATTAGATCATGCAAAGCATCCAACCAAACGACATGCAGCCTATGGCCCGTTTTCTAATGCAACCTATCTAACAACATGCACAACACGGCTGAGGGGTTGTTTCCGCTCTGCCAGGTCATATCCGACCTGCCCCCTGCAGCCCCAAATTGGCTGCAGGCTACCAAACATGCCCTAACTTTTTAACGGTACAGACAGTACGGGGTGGGGTGGGGGAGGGGGTAACATACTAGTGGAATTGCATTTCCGTAGTTTTGTATACAACCTAAAATTGATAGGGTAAATCTCGTTTTTGAAGTTCTCCTTTCCCGCGGTTTTCTACCTAAGGGCAAGGCGCACTATTTTCTTCCGGTATAATCGTTCATAACTATGGAATCGGAATAGCAATTCTAGAACTAAAGTTGCATCAATTATAGTTCGACGGATATGTTGTACAAGTACGTAACATTTACAATATTTAATGGTTTATTAGTTAGACCCGACCTCAGCTGTACAAGACGGCGTCTAAACCTAGGCAGACGTTTACCTTAAACGCTCTCAAAAGTGAACCAAGCATTTAGCCCTTCCGTAGTGCATTGTCCCTTAGCGCGGTATGCTAGGTAGTAGATGATTATAAGATACAATCATCATAATGCAATGCATGTTAAGTGTTGTACTCGTACTTAATATACATGTATTTAAGACTAGTAAAAGTGGGAGTATGATAGATAGTATTATGCATGCCATGTTGGCAAAAACGGAGGTGGCAATGTAATTAATGATAAGAGAGAACATGATGGTACCATACATAGATACCGTAACATAACACAATCCAAGGTAAGATGACTCGACAACGTAATAAATGAAGTACAAACATGTTAATATCCATTGCGAGAATAACACACGAAAAAGGCTTTCGCCCTGCTTTATAAATAAAGCCCAACGGCCGAACAGATACAAGATGGTGGGGAAACCCCTTACAAGCAGAACAAAGCAAGAAAAGGGAAAAGCACAAAGGAGAACCAAACTTGCCACCGAGAACCGGACCGAACCCGACGAACGAAGCCCCACAACGACGCCCCCAAGAGGGTAATGACGCAATCCGTCACCGTCGTCGAGGCCGAGAAGGTCAAGGGTTTTCACCCGGAGCACTAGCATGGCGCAGGTACCCTCAACAGCGCCCCAAAAGGGTAATGGTACCCGCAGGCAACGCCGCCATTGGCGCCAGGGCACAGAGATTTTGCTCGGGAACCGCTTCACACACACATCGCACAGACGGACCGCCCACTGGTCTCGAGAAAGGTCTACCGAACACGCTCTGGGAGAATCTGCCACAAACTCCAGGTCCCCCGCTGCTCGCTCCACGCCACCCACATGACCAAAGATCGACACCACCACCACTTCCACGTCGCTTGCCGTAGAAGCGCCCATGCAGTCCACCTTCCTGGGCCGCCGCCCCGGCGTCCACAACCTTGCGTCGTAGTGTCAGCATCCGAACACCGAGGGAACAACATGTCGGGTGAGATAGATCGACGACACCTTCGGTCGCCCTGGGACGAGACAACCCGAAGCCTTCACGGCAAGCCACCAGCCAGAGAAGGGTGCATCTTGCCCAGCCTGCTGCTTGGCACCACCACGAAACGCCTGGAGAAGTCCAGGCCCAGATCGGGGCCTCTCGACCCAGATCGGGCCCGCGTTGGGGCGCCGGCCACCGAGCCGCTACCTCCGACGACCATGCCCCGCCGCCCACCAGGGCAACTTCGGCGGACCAGCACCGCCGTGCCGGACCACCACCGCCAGCCGAGACCGCCGCCAACCGAGCACCGCCGCCGACCGCTACTGTCCCGTGCAGAACGCCGCGCGCGCGGGTAGAGAAGAACCGCCGCCGCCGGCACCACGCGGTCTTTGCCCGGCGGCACACGTCGGCGGCGGCGGAGGGAGAGGAGTGAGGAGGAGGACGGGGGCGGAGGGTGGCGGCGCGCTCGCCCGGTCGCCCACGGGGACGACGCGGACGAGACCCTTGGGAGAATAACAACATAGACTAGTATCATATGGATGATACTATCCACTCTGGCTAGTCTAATAATTTTGGCCTCATAATTGTATGTGATTCGTCTAACAAATAATTTTACCTTTTGATACCATACAAGATTTGTATGCTAAATAAGATAACGCCGTTCTTTTTCCTCACTATTTTACCTATAATATTATTTTACCTATAATATTATGTCAAGATACTACAATTTAATGAAGTTTAATATGAAGGCCTTATCTGGATTCGAGGGACTGTTTACAGGCTTGAGAGGCGATAATAGGTGCCATGCGTTTTGGAACGTGTTGAAGTGCGCAGCGCGTTCCATGTCGCCCGTGGAACTTTCAGTACATTCGCGCAAACCACGGGAACTCGAGCGCGGCGGCCGCCGTCAGCCGCTTGTCGGGGTTGCACGTGAGAAGCCCTTCCAAGACATCGAACCCGTCCTGGGACAGCCTCTCATCGGGGAACAGCTCACCCAGGCTGCTGTGCGGCTGCTGTCTGAGCAGGTGCCACGGTACCCTGGTGGGCAGGGACCGGAAGCCCGGCCACGTGGTGTCGTCTGGCATCCCGAGCACGCCGAAGATGGCCAGGAGCTCACCTATGTCATTGCCATTGTTGTCGTCGTCGAACAGCTTCTTGCCTGTGAGCATCTCGGCCATGACGCATCCGAGCGACCACGTGTCCACGCGCGCGTCGTAGTCCGGCTTCCCCATGAGCATCTCGGGCGCCTTGTAGGACGGCGTGCCGGCGGGGTCGTACGGCTCATTATCGGACGCTAGGGACATCGCCAGCCCGAGGTCGCAGAACTTGAGGGTCTTCTCGTCTTCCCCGACGAGGACGTTGGACGGCTTGATGTCGCGGTGGACGATGCCGCGCTGGTGCATCGTCTTGGCCCCGGTCAGGAGCTGCCACATGAAGGCGCGCACGGTCTCCTCCGGGATTGTATTCCCGTTGCGCTCTGACATCCCCCGTAGGAAGGCGCGGAGGTTCGGGCCGGCGTACTCCATGGCGAGGCGAAAGGAGCGGGTTTCTGGGTTGCGCACGAGGCCGTGGAAGCCGACTACGTAAGGGTTCCCGCGGCTTGCGTTGTTGAGAAAGTGGGCCTCCCGTACGAGCTCACCGGGGTCCATGGCGGCCGGGAGGAGGGACTTGATGGCGACGGTCTTGCCGGTGGCGCGGTGGCGCCCCTTGACGACGACGCCGAAGGCGCCCTTGCCGAGGCTGCAGGACGTCTCGCCCTCGTACTCGGCAGTGCTACCGATGCGCATGCTGGTCGCTGATGATGATCCTCGTGTCGCGTGGACGTCTTCGAGTTGGAGGACGTACGGTGGCGAGGAGAGATGTGAACGAGAGCGCGAGGTGGACGTAGATGACGATGGAGGAGGCGGTACAAGTAAGACGACGCCGGGATCGATCAGGAGATACAGCTTCGGCCGGGACACGCGTTGGAAGCGTACGTGCTGCTGCCGTGCGAATACAACGCGGTGTGTGAATCGATCGTGATTTTTTCCAGGTAGGAACTTGGAAGTTTCTTATCAGAGTGGCTGTTCGTAGGTTGCGCTATGGCTTGGCTTGCAACCGGATTCCATGGCCGCAAGTCTGACGCCTGGTTGGACGTTTCATTTTCAGATATCAGGGAAAAACAAATGTCAAAAAAAAAAGATATGAGGGAAAAACAACCAGCATCTCCGCGCAATTTCTAGGGATTGTAAGCAACACAAAAGTAATCTACTCCTATTATGTCTAGATAGAGGAGATTTCGTGCTCCCGACCTCTAGTGATCTTGGTGTTTTAAGAAAATAAGCTTTTATAAAAGTCTGAAAAATCCTAGTTATTCTTAATGGTAAATTTTTAATTAAAATAATTTGTATTTTGAGCTAAAAAGACAAATGTATAGATCTGTATAGTGGAAATCTACATTTTTTAAATATACATATTTTGTCATTTTTTTTACTCCTATTATATCTAGACTAGAGGAGAATTTAATGCTCCAGACCTCTAGTAATCTCAGTTTTTTAAAAATAAAAAATAAAAGTTTTATAAAAATATGAAAAGAAATCTAGTTATTCTCAATAATACAACATGCAAACATGTAATTTTTTTAATTTAAATAATTTGTATTTTAAGCTAAACAAAAAAGATAAATTTATAGGTTTGAGTACAGTGAAAATTCATATTTTGTCATTTATTGTGTAGCCCAAAATACGAATTATTTTAAATTCAAATTTTACACGTTTGTGAGATACATCTTCAGATTTTTAAAACTTACAAATATTTGTTTTAAATTTGTATAACACCGTGATCGTTAGATCTTGGGAGCCAAAGTGACTTTTCCTTTATATCCCGCGTGCTTTCACAAGCCAACAATCCGACGCTTTTTTTTTTTCTCGCGAAGACAAGCACTCCTTAAAGAAAACGTTCCTGCCTTGGAAGACCAGCACTCTTAGGGCATCTTTAATGGGTTGTAAGATAAACCCGTATGATAGAAGTCCAACTCATCAACCAACAAGGTATATACAACTATCTCAATGGCTTGTTGGTAGAGTTGTTGGTAAACTAGTACTATCTATCCAATCATATAGTCAATTTAGTGGGACCAAAGAAAAAAGTATCTTGGCATACGTGTTACCTTGTTGGTTGCATATCATACAACCCATATTCTCTCACCTCATTATTACTATGCCATGTAGGACTTTATCTGAGTTGGCATGCTATCTTACGATGACATGGACATTGTTGGAGATGCCCTTAGGTACCTAAGGGCTAAGGCTATGACCCACCTTTTTGAAGCAGAACGGCCTCGGTGGTTGGTAATGGGGCTAGCACTTTCTTTTGGAGCAACAGATGACTGCCAGAGGGAAGACTGAGGCATGTGCCCCCCACCCACCCGTGGAAGAGAGTACCTAAGCGCAGCCCGTCGGGTAAGAGCGGGAAGTTAGTTAGAGGACGTCCCTCCCGACCTGGATGAAACAGAGTTGCGGGAACTGCTGAATCTGGCTGACCTTCTGGCAGATTTTACCCTCAAGAAGGGTGTGGATGACAAACTACGCTAGAACTGGGAATCAAACAACAAATTCTCAGCCCGGTCAGCTTACCGGGCCATGCTTGCGGGGGGCGAAGGGCTGGACGGCAATGAGAAAGTGTGGCGTTCACGCGTGCCCAACAAATGCAAGTTTTTATATGGCTAGCCCTGAGAAACAGATGTTGGACGAATGATAGGTTGGGTTGTAGAGGGCTCCCGCACCCAGCAACCTGCCCCCTATGTGATCATCAGGAGAGGATATTGATCATTTGTTGCTAGTATGCGTCATGGCAAGGCAGGTGTGGACTGTGCTTTTACGCGGATGGGGTCTAGAGGAGTGGATCCCGAGCCAGTAGGACGTGGTTGTTCGGTGGCTACCTGTCCGGACGTGGAGAGGTGTGGACCAGAAGGACTTGTGGACGGCTATCACCCTGACGTGTTGGTGTTTATGGAGACATCGAAATAATGTGCTATTCTAAGGGCACAAACCATCTGTGGAAAAGGTACTCATGATGATACAAACTGAGGCCGCACTATGGTGCACCGCTCGCCTCTTCCGGGGTAGTCTTCGACAGGTAGAAAAGTGGAGGGTTGACGAGTAGTCCCGATTTGTAACGTGCGGTTTGTGTTTTGATCGTCTGTGCCAGACGTGTTGTAATTGGCCTCTTGGCGCTTCTTCTATGAAACCGATGGGTCTTTCTAGGACTTATCCTTACAAAAAACCTTGGAATTCACTAGACACTACTGGACACTAAAAGAAAAGCATCACGCCTTGTCAGAAACAAGCCCTGCAACTCTAATGAACATATGCAATTATATGGATAGTTGTGTCGTCCTCAGGGTGCTCGTAATCGTAGCTCTTCCCCACACAAGCAGAGCCAGTTCTAGTTCATGAGGGGTCATGAGCTTTGCCATCAAGATGTCCATGAAGTTCACTAAAGCATACATAGACTTCGAAGAGTAGAGACAATTAGATTCATATTGCCAAATAAGGTGTCCATCATCTAAATTAAGATCTAAAGTACCGACTATTACCATGATCTCTTGATACTATACCATCACTCCTAAAGTCACATCTAAACTGGGATCCATCCAGAGATTAGCAATTGTTTTGGTTTGTTGACCGGAAACTATATAAATGTCTGAGTAGGCATTGGGGTATTGTAAGAATGGATATCACCTACCTGGAAGGACCCCCCTCTCCATGTCGAGCGCTGCTCCGACATAGTTCCCGCGCCTCCTCCTCTCCGCTCCTCTCCTCTTCTCTCCCTCACGACCCTCGCGTCATCTTGAAAGTGCATTTCTAAGATCCCGAGTATTTTATGTGTTAGTTCACAATACCAGTGATATTATTAATCAGGTGTTAAGTGGTGCAGGCGGTTAAATATTATTTATTTGCATCGAACACCAAAAAGTGTGAAGATGGATCCGCCTACATAGATACATCAGATATCCGGAAATTTCCAACCGGAAATTTCGGTTCAACCGGAATATCCGGTTCTGAAGATTTCTCGAGAAAATGGCTAAGGACCAAATCTTGCTGTGCACTGGTGGTAGCCGGAAATTTGCGAGCCACCGGAATTTCCGATTGAGAAGAAGATTCATGAAAAATGGCTAATGACTAAATTTTGTTGTGTGCTGGTGGTAGCCGAAAATTCTTCCCGGAAATTTCCGAGCCACCGAAAATTCCGATCGAAAGAAGATTTCGTGAAAACGGCTAAGGAGTAGAACTTTCTGCGCACTGGAGGTCACCGGAAATTCCAACCGGAAATTTCCTTCGGGCAACAGGAATTTCGGGTTGTGTCAGACCGAAGAACACTGATGTGCAGTTGACCAAGAAACCAGAATTTCCGGCCACATTTATGGAGGGTATATAAATACCCCTCCTTCTTCCCCAACTGAGCCAGTTCGTCCAAGGCATTAAAGACACATTTATTAAGCTCACCAAAAGCTAGATTTCTCTAAACCCCTTCACCCAAACTTGTTGATCTTCAGGGGATTAACGGAGAAAGCCCCGATCTACATCTTCACCAAGTTGTTCTTTATTTCCCACTCATTTTCTTAAGAGATTTGAGTCTAGGGTCCCTTTGTGAAAAACATAGACTCCATTGTTACTCACTTGTTGTTTGTAGAAGATTGTTGGTGTTCTTGTGAGCCCTCAGTTCGGTTGTGGGTGTGTGCCTCAAGCTCATTGTAAATGCACCGATTTTTGCCTCAAGAAAATAATTAGTGGAAGGTGCACTAGTCCTTTGTGGCGAAGTTCATCGGAGAATAGGGTGAGGACTTTGTGGCGTTGAGTAGCCATTTGTGGAGAAACTCACACCCCACCCCACCCCCCCCCCAACGAGACGTAATCCCCTCAAAAGGAGGAACTCGGGAATACATCCTTGTCTCTGCGTGCTTCCGCTATCAGTTACCTTTATCCTTTACCTTTACTTTGTGTTTGTATCTTGCTTTGTGTAGCCCTTTTCATATAGGTAAATTCAAATTAGTTGCATATCTAGATAATTTACCCTTGTGTCAAGCCTAAATCGAAAAAGTATTAAAATTTGGAGGTAGCACCTATTCACCCTCCCTCTCTAGGTGCCCATTCTATCCGTTCAACTGGTGTCAGAGCCTCAACTCTTATTTTGGGCTTAACCGCCTAAGAGTTTAGTATGAACATTGACGAGGAAGCCTCCGTGTCTCACCATGGATGATCTCAAGGAATTGAAAAATTCCTTGACCTCCTCCATGGAGACGCAAATGAAATACTTGCGTGAAATGATAACGCAACTCTTGAAGCCCAAGGACACGGCATCCCCATTAATGGAGTCCCCGGAAGAAATTCCGGATGACAAAAGTTATGAGGAGGAGGGTGAAGACACTAAAAGTGAATCTCAACTCCCTAAGAAACCTTCACCTTCTAAGAGAAAGGATGAAAAGGAAGACTACCATAATGTTCTCGGTTGCTACTCTCCCAATCCTCCTATCCAACACCCTCATATAAACAATAGAGGTGACCGTCCTAAAATAGAACTATTTGTAAATGGAAATATTTGATGAAAACCACTTGAACTCTTCTTGCATTGAGATATGGAGAGTCATTGAAGATGGATACAAGCCCGTTAATGCAAAAAAAAACTTGACAAGAAGAGAGGTGGTTGATTGTCAACTCAATTTTGTGGTCGTGCAAATGATTTAACAAGTTGCGGGTGGATCATGCCACACATTCAACAATTCTCCACCGCCAAAGAAACATGTGATGCTCTTGTCTCCTTGCTTGAGGGCAATGAAAGCATGAAGATGCATAGGTTTGATGCCTTGATAAATGAGGCCGAAGGGTACTATATGCATGATGGTGAAAACCATTAGGACATGTACCAAAGACTCAAGACCCTTGCCACCGCCCTTAGTGCTCTTGGCGCCACCCATGTTAATGATGCTTGGATAAAGAGGAAATATGTGAGTGCCCTCATGCCATTTGAGCCCGTGGACTGGAAGAGTCTTCAAGGAAGACACAACTATCATCTCATGACCTTAACCTAGGTGATGCAAGAGATGGCCTCCTTTCAAGTTCAAACAAAGCTTGCTCAAGACACTCATGCTCGTGCTATTAGAATGCACAAAGGGCCTCCGTTGCTTTGAAGGACAAGGTTGTGACCAATATGGTGAACCATCGAGAAGAGGTTGAATCAAGATAAGACGTGGATCCTCTAAATGCCCAAGAGTATGATCTGGTGCTCAAGGACTTCATTGCTCTTGTCGTGCAAAAGTTTTGGAAGAATCCTCCGAAGGCCAAGGCATATGTTGAGGAGAAGACCAAGAAAAACTATGGCAAGGAAGGGACTCAAAAAGTGAGGGCTTGTTTCAATTGTCAAGACAAGTATCACTTTGTTGCCGAGTGCCCTTTTGAGAATAGAGAAAGTCAAGGAGGATAATTTATTCTCAAGGATAAGTCAAAGCTCCCTCACAAGAAGACTTTCGTCAAGAAGAGACATTTCAACAAGAAACCATCATCAAGCTTTGTGTTAGTGACTCAAGAAGAGTATGATTCCGGTGAAGAAGAACAAACCACAAGTGAAGTGGCCACTATTGCAATTGCATATTCATCATCTCCATCACTCTTTGAATCCACCAGTCAGAATCGTACTCAAGCTTCCACAAAGTGTTTCATTGCGAAGGGCACCGAGGTATCATCTTATACCACCTCTAAGACTCAAAGTGAAAAGAATAACCTTGCCAGCCTTAGTGTAGAAGATGAAATTTCTTCTTTGGGTCTATTTATGTCTAAGGTGCAAGGTGAGACCAAAAGGTATTTTGATCTTCTCATGAGCCAATTGTGTGAGTCTCAAGAGGCTCTTGAGAAGAAAGGTGATACCGAGAGAGAGGATGCAATTGAAAAGGCATCTCTCTAAAATTCTCTTGAGGAAGAGTATGAGATTCGAGTCTCTCTTGAGGAGAAACTTGAGTCTATTGAGAAGTCGCACAATGATTTAATGTCTAAACTCACTAAGGAAAGTGAACGTGCTATTGCTAAATATAAAATGCCGAAAAAAAGAAAGTTGAGTTTGGGGTTGGTCATGATAAACTAATCGAGCAGTTAGAGAAACTCACCAAGGATCACAAGGACTTGGAGGGTGAACACTCTACCCTGAACAAGTCATGTGAAAAACTTCGAACTCAACTAGATCAATTATATGCCTAGTACTTGTACTTATTCTTGTGATCATGCAAATATTATTGAGGAGAATTCTAGGTTGAAGGAAGAGCTAGCAAGAATCAAGGGCAAGGGCCCTAGTGTTGAGAAGGTAGTGGCTCCAAGGCCACAAACTGGCAAGCAAGGTGTTGGCTATGTTGCCAAGAGAAAGAATGAGAAGAAGAAGATCAAGAAGAAGGCCAAGCCCGCACAAGCTAAGAAGAATGTTGGTGCGAGTGGTATTTTCATTTGGGACGTAACCACTCGTAGAAACTCCGTGAGAAGCAACAATCCTCACCATTTCTTATTTCTTGATTATTATGGTGTTGTGCAAGCTAAATATGTTGGTCCTATTGAGGGTTACATTGACTACTCTATTTTGTTTCCCAAGACCCTTGTTGATAACATGGGAGGACCCTCGTCGGGTCCTAACTCTAGTCGATAAATTCTTGTAGGACTATGCTTCCGGTGGGTCAAAATGGATACTTGACTATGGATGTACAAGTTATATGACCGGAAGCAAAGATCTTATGACAGAGTTGAGACCAAATATAAATCAAGCAACCATTACTTATGAAGATAAGTCAAAGTCTAAGGTAACGGGTGTCAGCAAGGTGGTTGTTGCTCCTAACATCACTCTTAGAAATGTCATGCTTGTCGAATCCTTTGGTTACCATTTACTTTCCGTTCTTGCTTTAGGAAAGATGGGTTTCTCCGTCTTCTTTGAACCTGACATCGTGGTATTTTTCTGCAGCAAGACTCTAGACCATCGCATTTTTAGGGCATGTCAAAAATGAGTTGTATGTGGTATACTTTTCGGGGTCTACCAACACTCAAGCGATATGTCTCTTTGGAAAGGCGGATGTGGGGTGGTTGTGGCATTGCCGCCTATCCCATCTCAAGATGAGAAGTTTCCAAAGTCTTCACAAAGGTGGCCACATCCTCGGACTAAAATAAAATATTTCCTTTGCCAAAGATCGTGTTTGTAGGGCTTGTGTTGAAGGAAAGATGCATGATTCCGCCCACCCAAGAAAGACTATCATTTCATCAAAGATGATACTGGAACTTCTTCATGTGGATCTATTTGGTTCCGTACCCAAGGCACGTCTTGGTGGGAAGAAGTATTGCTTGGTGATTTTTGATGACTATTCAAGATATACTTGGGTTTATTTCATCAAGTTGAAGAGTGAGACCCAACAAGCCGTCATCGACTTCTCCAACCAAGTGCAACGTCGACATAATGTTCCTATCTTGGCTATTAGGAGTGATAATGGCTCCACGTTCAATAAGTACACCTAAATGAATTTCTTAGTGATGAGAGGATTCTTCATCAATATTCCGCTGCATATACCCCTCAACAAAATGGTGTAGCCGAAAGGAGGAACCAGACTCCCTTGGATATGGCTAGGTCCATGTTTATGGAGTACAAATATCCCCAATATATATGGGCCGAAGTCATCTCTACGACATGTCATTTCTCTAATCGGCTCTACATTCACAAAGGCTTAATGAAGACTCCATATGAGATTCTCACCGACGACAAACCAAATATCTCCTACTTCCATGTCTTCGGTTGTAAGTGTTTCTATTTGGTAAAAGACGTTCTTTGTCTAAATTACAATCTAAATCTATTGAGGTTACATGTTTTTGTTATGATACCGAATCCCACACTTATAGAGTCTTTGACAAGGACTCGAGAATTTTCATTGAATCTAGTAGTGTGGTGTTCGAATAAAATGATGGCTCCCAACTAGCGCAATTTCATGTTTCTAATGTAGATGTTGAAATACCTCAAGAAGCCATAGTAAGAATGGGTGTGGGATTTTTTGCCCCATTGAGGGACACCTTGTGGCGGATCGAGAAGAACTATGCTCTACTCAAGTGGAGCCCTCGTCTACACTAGAAGAACATGCCAATGGAGCAAGTGATGCACCAACCCAAGAACAAGTTTAAGACCCTCCTCTTGTTGATCAAGCTGCTACGCAAGAACCAAAGTCTCCTATCATTAATTCTAGCCAAGATCAAGGCCAAGATCATACTACTTCATATCATGTTGAAGAAAGACAAAATGATGATCAAGGCCAACATTTCGGTCAAGAAGGGGGGCCAAATGATCAAGACGATCAAGTGCTTCCTCCTTGCAATAATGAGGATATCAAAACCCGTCGTGCCGCTAGATTTTCTAGATCCATGAGGGAGATTGATTTCTCCAATGACAAAGTGTTAGGAGATCTAAGGGGCAAGAGAACCACAAGATCTCAATTGGCTAGCTTTGAAGGGAATATGCCCGAGAGGCAATAATAAAGTGGTTATTATATTATTCCTTGTTTATGATCAATGTTTATTTCTCATGCTAGAATTTTATTAACCGGAAATGTTGGTACATGTGTGTTTAATAAACAAACAATGGATCCTAGTAAAGCCTCTCTTTTAACTAACTCGTTGATTAACAGAGGATCAAGGTTTCCCGATCATGAACATTGGATGTTGTTAATAACGGGGTCATGTCATTAGGAGAATGATGTGATGAACATAGATCGAAATTAAGTATAACAATACGATCAAGTCATTTAGTTTATCTTGTTGTATCTTGCGTACGAAGTAACCTTATTCCTTAGACTATGAGATCATGTTAATCACTAATACCAGAAGGGTGCTTTGATGACATCAAACATCACACTGTAACGGGGTGACTATAAAGGTGGCGTTAGGTATTCGGAAAGTGTTAGTTGAGGCTCATGGATCAAGAGTGGGATTTTTCCATCCAAAATGATGGAGAGATATACTCTGGGCCCTCTCGGTGATATCACATTGACACCGCTTAGAAGCATGTGACTAGGTCACAAGAATGTCATATCACAGAACGAGTAAAAGAGTACTTGTCGGTAACGAGATCGAACAAGGTATGGTTGATACCGATGATCGGATCTCGGACAAGTAAAATATCGCGAGACAAAGGGAATTAGTTACGACGTTGATGGTTCACATGATCACAAGATTCATCGTTGAATATATAGGAGTTATCACGAATCTCTAGATCCCACTTTTGATTATTGATCAGAGAGGTGTCTCGGTCATGTCTATATTATTCGCGAACCGTAGGGTGACACACTTAAGGTTCGATGACGCATTTGAGATGATACGGAATATCGTAGAATAGTTTGGACAACACCGGAATTGTTTCGGGTAAATTTGAAATAGTTCAAGGGGTTTTCCATCAAATGGTTGTTAATAGAATTAACAATTGATTCAAGGGGTTACGTGCAACTGTTTGTTAATATAATTAACAAATATTAATTTAAAGAAATAAAAGTGTTTTATTTAGTTAATAAAGAAAACCCCTTGGATTTTCTAAGTGTAAAATTAAAAGAGAGATGAGTGGGTGCGAGTGGAGTGCCCAATCACATGAAGAGGGGAAGAGGTGGGGGCACCATCGGTTGGCCGCACCCCCCCTTGGGCTGCCTCGCCATCTCCTATAAAAGGAGGGTGAGAGATCTCCCTCCTTCACACACTTGTCCCACCTCTATTCTCTCCACCCACTGCTCCATTCCATGGTCATCCGCTTGGCGAAGCCCTGACCATGGGATTCTTAACTACACCACGCCGTCGTGTTGCTGGAGTTCCGGGGGATGCTCTACTTCCGCTGCCCCGCTGGATCGAGGGAACATAGGTCGCCATCGAGCTGAACATATAACCAATCACAGAGGCACTACCAGATTGCGGTGCACATCTTCTCGGTCTTGAGATCGACGTGAGTACGACTATGCCAACAATGAGATTCGATCTCGTAACGCTTAGAGTCTTCGAGGGTATGTTTTCCTAAGACTCTTTCTCCATGTTGCTTTCATCTCCTAGATTAGATCTTGGCCCTTTGGGTTTATCTCGAGTAGGAAATTTTTTGTTTTCTATGCAACGTACCCTTCAAGATTTAGTGAACATCAAGAACATATCTCCATGGTGGAACCAAAGAAAGTGTTTTAACCACTTGAAGACTCGTATTGGTTGGAATCTATGCATGATGAGCTTAATAACTTTGAGCTCAACAAAGTGTGGAAGCTAGTGGAGAAGCCCAAATATTGCTACAATGTTATTGTCACCAAGTGGATCTTCAAGAACAAGCAAGATGAGAATGGAATCTTCATAAGGAACAAGTAAAGATTGGTAGCTCAAGGGTACTCCCAATTGGAAAGCATTGACTTTGATGAAACCTATGCTCTCATGGCTCGCCTTGAGTCCATATGTATCCTTCTTGCATATTCATCTTCTCACAACTTTAAATTGCAACAAATGAATGTGAAAGTCGCTTTTATAAATGGTCCCTTGAAAGAGTTGGTATATGTTAAGCAACCACCAGGTTTTGAGAACCCCAACTTCCCTAACCATGTCTACAAGCTCGATAAGGCGCTTTATGGACTTAAACAAGCACCACATGCGTGGTATACCACCTTAGAGAGTTTTTGAAATACCGTGGATTTGAAGTTGCGCAAATCGATCCCACCCTTTTTATAAATAGGATTAAAGGGGAGCTTTTCATATGTCAACTATGTGCGGATGATATCACCTTTGGATCAAATATTCAAGCTTTCAATGATGAATTTTAAAAGCTTATGACTGCCAGGTTTGAGATGTCTATGATGGGAGAGCTCAAACTCTTTCTTGGATTTGAGATCAAGCAATTAACTAGAGGAACTTTCATATCTCAAGACAAGTACACTCAATACATGCTCAAGAGGTTCAACATCCAAGGTGCTAAAGAGAAGGTCTCTCCTATGCAAACCAAGTGCCATCTCAAGAGAAATTTAGACGGTAAATATGTGGACCAAAATTTGTATCGTTCTATGATTGGTTCTTTTGTTTATCTTTGTGCATCTAGACCTGATATTGTGTTGAGTGTAGGAGTGTGTGAAAGGTATCAAGCGGCTCCTAAGGAAAGGAATTTGGTAGTGGTCCATAGGATCTTTCGGTATTTGGTTCGTACCTCAAGGTTTGGTTTGTGATACCCAAAGGGGGCACAATTTTCTCTCAGTGGGTACACGTACTCGGATTGAGCTGGTGATCAAGATGGGGCTTGCCAATTCATTGGTAGGTATTTGGTGAGATGGTCTTCTAAGAATAAAAATTTTATATCTCTCTCCACCGCCGAAGCCGAGTATGTGGCGGCCGCTAGTGCTTGCACCCAATTGCTATAGATGAGGCAACCCCTAAAAGAGTATGTTGTTCATTTTGACAAAGTGCCCCTCTTATGTGACAATGAGAGTTCCATCAAGATCACCTACAACCCCGTGCAACACACAAGGACGAAGCATATTGAGATTTGTCATCATTTCATTCGAGATCATGTGGAGCTAGCCTATGTACCAACCAAGGACATATTCATGAAGCCTCTAGATGATTCAAAATTCATGTTCTTAAGGAATGATCTAAATATCATGAATTCAAGGAGTTTGACTTGAGGATCTTGCCCACGCACCTATAGTGACTATGTGTTTGGGTTTAGGTGTAGGCATGGATATATTGGGAGTGTTATCCTAACACATTGGTTTTCCCTCCTCTCATTATGCCCAAAGTAAAAAATTCTTTTATATCTCCCTTTTTCTAATGTTGAATTGTGAGCTAAAATGTTGAGAATTGGCAATGCACCAAAGATACATCTTCGCGGTGTCATACCTTACTCTCTTACATGGTGGCCTAGGCCACCAACCTCTTCATTGCGAAGAGTTGGATCTTAGTTGGGATTTTATTTGATTTTCATCGCTTTTATCTCGTTTTTCCTAGCTAATAGTTTTGTGGGAAACCCTCTCTAACTTGGCATTTCTTTGTTTGATTCTTGCAAGTATGAGGGAGAAGTAACAATTTCAGTTTGGCTATCTAATCATAAGCCTTCGTACCTAAAAGCCAAAATTCTATCTTGCACACATGTCCTTTGAAACTAGGAAGTTTGGGTACTGCGGGAAGCCGAAATTTCCAGTCCAAAACTGGATCGTAATTTCCGAGTGGACCCGAATTTTTAGGTCTAAACTTGGATCGGAATTTTCAGTCAGGAAGATTTTCACCATATACGGGAGGAAGGGTGAGGGGCATTTTATTGCCTTGTCTTCCACCCCCAACCTCCCTACTCCTCCATAGCCACCGCATGTGAGCTCCCTCGCCCTCCCGGTGACTTCCTCCACCGGATTTCGTCCCCCTCAGCAGGATCTGGTGCTCCTCCTCCCTGGGAACCTTCTCCTCCAAGCGCATTTGTCCATGGAAGCAGGTAACTCCCTCCATTTCCAATCTAGGGGTTCATCATTTTACTTCAATGGAACCATGGTTTTCTTGGATTTGCTTGGTGGTAGAGGTTCCTAGGATGTTTTATTGCATTCTAGAAACAATAGGTTGGCATCCCCGTTGTTTGATCTAGTTTTATACCTAGATTTGAATCACAAATTATATGAAAACGTGTAATCGGATATTCTGGTTCAATTCTGAACCAGAAATACCGGTTAGGTGATGTCAATTTTTCACGTTTTAGAATTTTGTGATTTGGCTAGGACTACCCCATGATCGCTTTGTGACTACTTTTCTATCGTTCCTAGTAACATTCCTAATGTGACTTATGTGTGCTTACCTATGATACTCATCTATAATGCTAATTTCACAGGTGGTTCCAATGTTGGTGATCACTTGGGCACTCGCAAGCGCCCCTCCTTCTAGGAGACCAGCGATGAGGACCCTGGTGATTCTTGGCCCCTGAGGAAAGTTGTTAGAAAAGGCAAAGGGAAGTACACTATTGTGAATAAGACTGTGTCCAAGAGGAAGAAGGGCAAGGCAAATAGGAAGATATACAAGACTGGCATTGGTGCTGCTGATTACACTGTGATTTGTCAAGGAGATTGGTACACAGATCCTAGGGATAATGAGATTGAGGACGACAGATTTTGGTGCTTGGATCAATCCTATATATACTTGGGCATCTATCTTGATTAAAAGTATCCCATCCGTCCTATGAACCCAACAAGGCTCTAGTATCTCAAGGACAATCAATATTTTGCTCAAGCTGCTAGTATGGTAGAAAGGTTTCAACTTGATGCTCTCATGGAAACTCAATGCCCCTACAACATTCCACTAGTGATTCAATTCATGTCCACTTTGGTGATTGGCGATGATATGCACAATACTATGAAGTGGATGTCTGGTTCAACCTATTGTGAAGCACAGTTATGGAAGTTTGCTAAAGTGCTTTCTACAATTATCAGACTCACCCTCCTATTGGCCATTGTATGCATGATGTCGACAGGTCCTCCCATGAGGAACTCATGATTGATATGTATACTCCAGATGGGGTAATTGGGAAGGTGGAAGGCATTCTCCCCTTTTATAGTTAGTTGGTTCGCATCTTCCGGTCATTCATTGCACCAAGTGGAGGTAACAATGATGCTATCACTATTCTGCTTGTCAATTTGTTGGTTTTGGCAAAGAAGTGTGTTGAGGATCCTGACACTACAAAGGAATGCCGCGTGGATGTTATGGACTTTATCTTCCATGAGCTGAACAATCATATGCTTGATGGTAACACCATTCCTTATGCCCCGTACATCATGATGCTCATCAAGGTTAGTTTGAAGGAGGATTTGATCAGCATTTTAAAAAGCTCTATATGCATAGGGAGAAACCCTCAGCTGCTCCTAATCCATCTCCGAGAGTGGTTCTTTTATGAGGGATGCTCGCTCTAGTGCTGCTGCTACTCGTGCTCCTCGGTTGATACCTAATTTGTGCATCAAGTCATAAAGCTTTCCTGGTTTCAGCGCAATGTTCTTTGCATGAAGGTGGATATCCATAGGGAGCAGTACCAGTCTTATCACAGAGATCTTGCTATGTCCAGCTCCCAGCAGCATATTCTTCATCATGTAAAGTGGTGCTACCGGCGCCACTACCACTTCCTTAGTCACAGATTCCTATGCTCAGTGGTCTTCCAGGTATTCTGATGCATATACTTCTTGGTCTCAAATCGAGGCTTCTCTTTGTGTCATAGACCCAGCCGCTTCTTCTAGTGCTCTAGTTGTTGATGATGATGAGGAAGAATTTGAATAAGGAGAAACCAAGGGTTCACCTGAGGAGTATGATGCCTAGCTCTTCATGGGACGTTAGCATCACTGCTTTTCTCCTTTTTGGTATCTTGATGCCAAAGGGAGAGAAGTAGTCTATTAGGATTCCGAGGGGTTTGCATGGGTTCGGGCACAAGCATGTTCTTTTACCATTCTTTGAGAGCTTGTGTTCCATTTATATTCTCGTTTTGAACTATTTTCTTTCGTGTGTTGAACTATGTTATTATGAGACTATGTTTTAGGATCTATTTGGTTATCTATATTGAGGTTATCTTATATTGTGCTTCAGTATTTTCTACACATCTATTCTATGCACAAGGTATGGTATTCAACTCATGTCTGAATATAGTTCCTATTGTCTCTTGCTATATAATGTTGTGATTTTGTTAGAAATTACTCTCCTTTAACATCCCTACTTTTTTGTAATAAAGAGAGGTGTTGTGTACATGGCATACATGCATGAAAAAGTGGGCCAAAATTTTGCATATGAAATTTAATCAGTGACCCAGCAATAATCACTTAATCTAGCTTCCCACAAACTTGTTTTAAAAAGTTCTTCAAAATAAACCAAACATATCATATAAATGTCACATATTTTTATAGCTTTCCAATGAATATTTTTGTGTAATTTTTGGTTTCGAAAAAGGCCCCCAAATCCTCTTTTTCTGTCTGTTTTCAGCCCCAGAAGGACCTCTCTACAATTCTCCAGTTTTTGTAGGGGGGTTTCCGGGAGATGTTTTATTTTCCCTTTTCTTCTTTGATTCCGTCCAGAAGGACGAGAAGCGACGACGCCGCGTCACCTCTTGCTTACCCCCGCGACGTGGACGAGTAGAGGACCCCCCCCCCAGGAGCCGTCTGGATCGAGGAGTCCCCGCATAAGCCCCCAGTCGCCCTCCTCTCTCTCTGTTCTTCCCCTCCTTGCAACCGAACCCTAGCTACCGGAAAACTCGCCGTCGCCGCCGTTCCACTGCCTCTCAAGCTCCCCCGAGCAGCTCCACAGCACCACCATCCCTCACCGCCCCTCCTCGGCCAAGGGATTGAGCCGGGATGGCCTGGACGAGGAGATCGATGCCATCTTCTTCCCCTCCGGCCGCCGGATGAATTTCCACCGCGCCTCCGTTCACGAGCTTCCCCGGCCCCATAGACCTCTCCTATGTGCTCCTGGTGAGCTTCCGGTCCTTCCCATCCTCCCCGTTTCCCTCCTCCCGCCCGGAATCACCGACCCCGCCGAAGCCCGAGCACCCCGCCACCGTTCCCTTCACCGCGGCTCGCTGCCGGTGACTTTCCGCGGGTGGCGCCGCCCTCTTTAGGTTCCCCTCGTCGAGACGCTTCCAGTGAGCCAAACGACGCATCTGGGGGCCGCCGAAAACGCCGCCGGCGACCACATCTGCCCCCGGCCGGCCAGCGCGTGAGGTCACGGTGACGTCATCGCGACGTCACCTGGCCACGTGTCTGCCCCGGGTATTTCTGTTTTTTTTTAATTTAATTTAAACTGACAGGTGGGGCCCACATTAAATGGAAATAACAGAATATGATTAAATCTTGTAAATTAAATAACTTTCAATTTATAACTCCAAAAATCATGAAAAAATATGCAAAATGTTCAGAAAAATGTGAGCTATTTGTTTATGTCATTTTCATTCATGTTTGACAAAGTTCAAAATGAGGCCATATTTGGAGTTTGAATTAAATCCATTTAAATATTGAATATAAAGTTTTAATTCAGTAAAATTAGAAAATTAAGTGTAATATACCAAAATGACCAGGAAAACAAATGCAACCTAATTGTGGGGTTCCTCAAGTCATTTCAGCAGCTAATCTTGGACACACCCCTAAAGTAGGGTTTTCTCCCCCGGTGATCGTCGTTTTCAACGTAAAACCCTAGCTTTCTATTCTATCTACCAAGCCTTAAATCCATTGCATTGTTTTGATCATGCATACATATTGTGCATTGCACGTTTACCATGTATTGATTGTTTGCCTTCTTTCCGGTATTGCTCGTTATCGGTAGACTGAGACCCGGAGGTTGATCCGGCCTTCTACGACAACCCCAGTTCCACCTTCGATGAGCAAGGCAAGCACAACCTCACGGATACCCATGTTTTGAGTCCGTTTAACCTCTTACTCATGCATGAGATTCAACTTAGTTTTGAGTCTGTTAGAGTTAACCTATCCACTGCATGACCCCCATATATGTCAACTTCATACATGTTTACCCTCCTAGTATGACTAGGGTTGCTTGAGTATCGTAGATCCTTATGCGTTATGCTTAGCCATGCTTAGTGTTCTGATCTAGTTCATCCGGTTGATGATTTGGGTCACTTCGATAACCTTTTATGTTGATATGTTTGTGAGTGCTGAGCATGTGAAACTGACCAAGGCTTGCACGGGAGGCCACTTGGGTAGTGGTTATTCGTTCCGTACTCGCCAACCCTACGAATTAAGGTCTCGCCGCGGAAGCCAAGACTGAGCGTGCAACCACATGCGGGGCCTAACAGACCGTGCTTGGCTGACTAACTTGTTTGATCACGTCCATGGGTCACATAGTTTGAGTTTTCCATATGCGGGTGTGTCATAAAATGTTTTGGAGAAAACTAGGGCGTGACCGGGACTAGTGATGGACGTACACGGATCTTGTCCCGACTCACAGAACAGGTGCCGTCAGGAGGTGGCCAACTCCCTGTTGACGGGGTGGCCCTGTTTGGGTTGATTCATGGATAGGGTTAAGCAAGGTAAATGCCGTGGTCAACCACCCTCCGCCGCGCTCTTAGAGAGGAGCGTTACCGTGTGGCATTAAGAGTCGTTTGATACATGTGGGTAAAGTGTACCACCCTGCAGGGATAAATCTTTCGGAAAGTCGTGTCCATGGTTAAGGACGACTTGGTGAAAGACACGAGGTCATAGATAACTCTAACGGAATGACTAAAACTTGTTGACAACGAATGAAGGATGCCTTCTCGACTACGTCGAGAGGGGTGATTCTTGTAGCATGGGGTAGTCTAGGAATGAGAAAGTACTGGTGGACAAAAGAACATGATGATCTTAGTAGTTGAGTATATTTCTCTTCTGTTTTAGAAATTCTCTATTACACGTGCTTATTCTCCCTCGACTTCAGAAAACAAAGATAGCTTTACGCAAAGAACTTAGAAGCCAAGTCTTGCTGAGTACCTTTTGTACTCAACCTTGCCTCGTTGTTGTTTTGTTTCAGACTTCGGTGATGCAGCTGAAGAAGGGTTCTACCTCGACGTCGATGAGTAGTTAGGGGTTCCCAGGTGGCAGCCTGGTATCTGTAGTATGGGTTTGACTATGTTGCTTATGTTTAGGACTCTTAGTCCTTTTGCAGTCTTGTTGTATAGCAAGATATTTGCTTTTGCTGCTTGTTGTAATGTTGTGTGGCTTGACCTATGTTGGCCGTGTAACCTCTGCGTGTAATGTTATACTCTAGTATGACTTTTTTAATACAATTTTCATGTCTAGAGTGCTGCTTTGATCGGTTGTTGGTTTCGAGCCCGTTGTTATATAATTTTGGCTATGCCTGCATAGTTGTCGTAATCGAGGGGTTGTGGAGCCGATGATCCATGTCCGAGCCCGCCTGCCGATATGATTCGGCCTGGGGCGAGGTAACCCCAGTAACCCTCGATTGTTGTTGCACTTTCTGGACACATAGCAGCTCTGTATAACTTTCGTCCCGTTCCTTCAGTTTCATCCGACTCGTGGATGCTTGGGTATGCATAATTGGTTATGACTAGCATGGATACAAGGACAGGCTAAAAGGAGGCATGAACCCACTATCGAGCATAAATACTCCCTCTTGGAGTCACTAGCAACTACTTGGCCAAAGCAACCACTAGCAACGGAAACCATGCAAGATCACAAATAATTTATGCAATAAAGACTATAATCAACTTGGCGTAAGTTCAATATTCATCGGATCCCAGCAAACACAGCACATGGAGTTACATAAGATCAAACTCGATCATGTTAGGCAGCTCACGAGATCTAAACATGGAGGCATATGAGGAGGAGACAACCATCTAGCTACTGATATGGACCCGTAGTCCAAGGATGAACTACTCACGCATCACTCCGGAGGGAGGCATGGTGATGTAGAGGCCTCCGGTGATGATTTCCTCTCCGGCAGGGTGCCGGAGACAGCTTTAGAACCCCCCCTGATCTAGGGTTGATGGTGACGCGGCTGCGGAACTTTTCGAGGATTTTCGATCAGGTGTTAGGGTTTCCATCCGGGGAAATAAATAGGCGAAAGGGAAGAGGCGGTTGTCGCACCCGGACTTCTAGAGGATACACACAGCCCGCTAAATAGTAGATAATTGGCTTACGGGGCCTACCTGCACCCGCATCTCAATATGAGTAGGCCGACACGTAAACGTGTGACAACCATTCTCTACTATTCATCGTCTGTGAAACCATCCAATAGGAATCCGAATACTTCCATTGACGTACTTCATAACATACACACATGGTACGTCAACGGCATTGGAACAAGTGATATCACAACAAATCTCTAAGACACAAAGAAATAGAAATAAGCGGCAACAGCTCTCACTAGAGCAGAGATAGCAAATACAGTCATACAGAGGACACATGTCCCAACAAGTCATCATTACATCCCAGCGGAAACAAACAAAGTGTCTGAATATAGACAAGATCCAAATAGGCCTAAGAGGCCGGAAACGAAAGAACGGAGCCCATCCACGAAGTCTCGGATCCTGCCCGGGTCCGCTATCTACTCGTCAGCGGCCTCGTCATACTCCACGTAGTAGCCACCATGGGTATCCTCGGAAACGTAGTCTGCAGAACCAGCAGCCCCAAAGGGGTCAGTACGGACGAGTACTGGCAAGCAAGACGCACAAGATACCAAAGTGTACCCGATAACACCAAGTACAGATGCTTTGGGTTCAACGGAAGATAGGTGATACAAAGGTGCGGCAGCGGGCTGCACTAACCAACTACAGAGACACGCTACAACATCCGGCTAAAAGAAAGGGATAAGATAGCGCATCGGAGCCAACTACCACTAACCTCAAACAAACCCATCCTGGATCTCGCCCCTTATCCAAAGAAGCAATCCGAGGATAACCCACACAGTTGGATTAATGAAAGTTCAGGTTATTGTGACAATATGCCTATTATTAGTCAAATTATTATTAATTAGGTGTAAGTTGTCGGAGTACTTGTTAGCCAGCACTTTCACCAAGTCGTCACATAACCACGGACAACACGGCTTCTCGAGAAGATTCATCCCTGCAGGGTGTGCTCCAGTACCCGTACACACTCGAGCCACCAACTAAAACTCAGGTGGACTCAACACGACTCGAACCATCTCTGCAACCTGTCCTAGGAGCCACGGAGCTATAAGGTCCCGTCCAGTCCTACCTAACCTAAGCGCAAGGGTGAAAACCACACCCCCCGGCACCATAGGCCTCGCCCTATATGTATGCGTCATCATCATCATCATAATCATCAACCATGGGCGCAACCCATTCATGCGTATGCGCAAATGGAACACCCGAACTAAGTGTGGCTCTTCGGACAAACTGCGGATCAGGTCAAAGTCGAGGGGGGTTCCATACGACCACCCGGATGCGGTGAGCACGCTCATCATGGATCAGAGGACAAGACCCTTTTCCTAATTAGGGTCGACACTAGCAGGCTTCAAAACCCTAACCCGGGCCTCCTGCCGGTGCCTTATCATCAAATTGTTATTACCCCAAACATTAACATGATATTGATTATAACAAGCACGTCTATCAAACTAAACAGGTGATAAGATAAATGACAACAAGACTCGAGCACAAACAAACCTAAGCATGATACTATGACACAGGCTAACAAACAACCAGGTTGTAGATGTGGGGGTGAGGCTATATTCATGGCTGCAGGATGACATGTGATAGGATCGGAACACAAGCAACGAATCATAAGGCTAGCAGATTAGACAACGGAAAGTATCGGTATCAAGTGTGGAACGGACACAATGGTTCATGTGAGTGAATACTTGCATGCAAACTCAGTAGCCTGGTACTGGGCTAACTCCTCTGAAGTGGTATCGTAAACCTCGTATGTCTCAACGTCGTCGTCTATTCGAGAAGAAGCAAACAAACAACGAAGAGAGACGGACAATCAATAACATGGCATAATGCACAAACATGGGATGATGCATGACATTTTAATTGGTGCATCAAAGGTAAGCTAGAGACATTATAGCCAATATTAAATGGACCCATATGCAATTGAATTGCATTTGGTAAAAGTCCATATGCATAAATTGAGGGTTTAATGAATTACAACTAAACATTTTGTTAAATTGGATTAAATGCATGAGAGATGATAGAAATAACAAGGAAATAGTGTTATCTTCAACTAGACATTTTATTTGTCAAATTCGGGGTTTTAATGATTAAATTATGCACTTTGGCATTTTAATTAAATAAAAATCAGTACTGAAATTAGTGGAATTTTTAGTTTCTCAAAATGTTGATATTATTACATATTTGGGTAGAGCATTTAATTTTGATTGGAAAACATGTATTACTTTTTGAATTTGGAATTAAAATGAATTAGTTATGATTTAAACAAGTTTAAATGTTTTAAACAATGCATTTAATAATTCCCACAATTTAAATTATAGAAACAGAGATATTATTTTATATTTATAAAGTATTTGACAATTTATTTAATTTGACACCTTAATTGCAAAATTTAGAATTTTAATTAATTAAATATGAATTTTTGCAATTTAAAATAGATATTTAAAGTATTGAATTTAATATGTAATTTTATTTGCTCAAAACAGAAAACAAAATTCATATTTGGGTAGAATATAATTTTCTGAGTGGATTACATATTTTATTTGCCCAATTCTGAGTTAAAATGGCCAAGATATGGTTTTTACAATTTTTGGGTTTAAAAATACCATTTTCTGTAAAAAGAAAAGAAAAAGAAACAGCGCAGGACTTTTCCCACCGTGGGGAAAAGAACCCACACTGGCTGACCAGTGGGCCAGCGCCAAGGTGGCACTGACTGGTGCAGGTGGAGGCTGAGGTGGCCTCTGCAGTCTATGACGGGTGGGCCCTAGGGTGGCGCTGCGGAAAATTGGCCAAAAAGGGGCGCCTTGCGCTCTTGGGGGATCAAACCCGGGATCTCGTGGATGCGCACGGAGGGCCCTAGCCACTGGGCCTTGGCTCGGTTTGTGTTAGACCGGAGCGGACTGAAAATAATAGGTAAACACCGGCGGAAAAACTGAACCTGACGAAACTGAAAAACAACGGACGGACGGACCGAACGCAACCGGCCGGCGACGATCTTCAGAGGGCGCTCGACAGCGGCTCGTCCAGCGTAGGGGAGAAGGGACGGGAGGCGAGGGCAGTAGGGCGTGCTCACCTCGAGGAGGCGCGGGGCGTCGCGCGTGGCGTCGTCGCGGAACCGGCGGAGGAGGACGGCCCGCGTGGAAGCGATCTGACGGAGGCGCTGCAGTCAGGAGCTCGCCGGGGAAGACCTCGACGGCGTCGTCGGTGCAGCCTGTCTCCGGCCGCGTCGTCTTCAGCAAAAGTGGAGGTGGAACCCTCCTGGTTCCATTCCCGCCGAGACCACGACCTATTGACGAGCACGGCGACCGCGCCGTCCCCTCCAACTTCCGGCCATGGAGTGCATGCTCCGGTTCAGTAAAAAGATTCAGAAAATTTCCTGGGAGGAAAAGAAAGCAGAGGAGGAAGGGGAGAAGAAGGGAGCGGCGGCGCAAGAGGGAGAGGGGAGAATGGAGCTAGGGTTTGGGGGTTCGGTGGGGTGTTGCCTTGTAGAGGGGGAAAAGGGGGCAGGTGGAGAGGGGTGGTGCGGTGGTTGCTCTGCTCCTTTTCCTCTGGATGTCGACACCCTGTACGGAACGGAGGTGGAAGGAAGGGAAGAGTGGGCTGGGCTAAACGGGGTTGCTTCGCTGGGGTTGTAGGTGGGCCTTTGGGCCTTCCTCCCCCAGTGGTTTTTCCCTTTTTTTTCCTTTTTTTGTAGAAAAGAAAAGAGAAGCAAAGAAAGGTTTGTGGGGCCTAAAGAATTATAACTATAATTTTTATGAATTGCCCTTTTCAAAAAAAATGTTCCGGTTCGCAAGTTTTGGTTCTGAAATTTTGAGATTTCAAATTATTTGAATTTAAAATTGAATTGGCATTTTGGGTTTAATAATAGAAAAATTATTTGAACCATTTGCAAAATTCATTCCAATTCATAATTTTGGAAAACAATTGAATTATTTGATTTGGATATTTTATTTGAAAAAGTTGTAACAGACCAAGTGTGAAACATATTGATTTGAATTTGTCTGAAATTTGAAATTCCACACAAGAATGCATTATGATGACATGATGCATTGAATAAATTCAAGAAACAACATGCAAAAGGGGAATTTTCATACTTGGGATGTTACAAAACGCCCCCCCCCCCTTGAAGGAATCGCGCCCCGAGATTCCTACTGAGAAGAGAAAAGGTCCGGAAACTTCTTGCGAAGATCCTCTTCGGTCTCCCACGTTGCCTCTTTATCGGAATGATGAGACCACTGCACTTTTAAGAACTTGGTGCTCTTGTTGCGAGTTTTGCGCTCGGTCTCATCGAGAATGCGAATAGGGTGCTCTTCATAAGAGAGGTCTTCTTGCAGTTCAATGGAATCATGATCAACTGCACGACCTGGGTCTTTGAAGCACTTCTTGAGCTGTGACACGTGAAAGACATCGTGCACCTTGGATAGCTTTTCTGGAAGTTCAAGACGATAGGCATTTTCTGCACGCCTTGAGAGAATGTTGAAGGGACCAATATATCTTGGTGCAAGGTTTCCTTTGACACCAAAACAATGAGTGCCTCTGAGGAGAGTAACACAGAGATATGCTTTGTCTCCAGCTGCATAGACCATGTCCCTGTGTTTGCTGTCATAGTAGCTTTTCTGACAAGACTGAGCAATCTTCAGATTGTCACGAATTATGCGAACTTTCTCTTCGGCCTCCTTAACAATGTCAGTACCAAAGAGTGAGCATTCACCGGCTCCAGACCAATTGATTGGACTCCTGCATCTGCGACCATAGAGAGCCTCGAAAGGTGCCATGCCTAGGCTTGCCTGGAAGCTGTTGTTGTAGGAGAATTCAGCATATGGAAGACATTCCTCCCATTTCATGCCAAACGAGAGAGCACATGCCCTGAGCATATCCTCGATAATCTGATTGACTCTTTCGACTTGCCCTTGAGACTGAGGATGATAGGTTGTGCTGAACAGAAGCTTGGTGCCCAAAGCTTCTTGAAAGCTTTTCCAGAAATGAGAAGTGAAGATGCTTCCACGGTCTGAGCTGATTTCCAACGGAACACCATGAAGAGGAACAATTCTTGTGGTGTAGAGTTCTGCCAATTTACTAGCTGAGATTGTTTCTTTGACAGGAAAGAGGTGAGCGACTTTAGAGAGTCGATCAATGACAACAAATATAGCATCATTGCCTTTCTTGGACTTTGGAAACCCAGTAACAAAGTCCATTTCAATCATGTCCCACTTCCATTCAGGAATTTTCAGAGGTTGGAGAAGACCCGCTGATTTCTGATGAACTGCTTTGACACGTTGACAAACATTGCATTCAGAGACATATTTAGCAACTTCACGCTTCATGCCAGACCACCAATACATTGTTTTGAGATCCTGGTACATCTTTGTACTTCCAGGGTGAATGGAAAGAGGAGTATCATGAGCCTCCTTGAGAATCACATCTTTCAGGCTTTGGATTTCGGGAACTGCAATGCGTCCTTGGAAAAACACTGTTCCCTTGTCATCAATTGAGAAGCACTCATACTTCACATTGCCTGCTTTGATGTTCTTTGCGATCTTCTTGATCTCAGCATCACGAAGTTGTTCAGAACGAATCTTGTCCTCAAGCGTTGGACTGGCTGTCAAGTTTGCAAGATAGCCTTGAGGAACAAGTCCAAGATTCAGCTTTTGGAATTCTTCGTGAAGAGGAGGTTGGCTTTCCATGATCATGAGATTGTTGCAATAGGACTTGCGACTGAGATCATCGGCCATAACATTAGCCTTGCCTGGAGTGTCGGAAATGGTGAGATCGAAGTCTTTGATCTTCTCAATCCATCTCCTTTGTCTGAGTTTCAGATCTGGCTGACTGAAGATGTACTTTAGACTGTTGTGGTCAGAAAAGATCTCAGTGCGATTACCCAACAAGTATTGTCTCCATTTCTTGAGGGCAAAGACAACTGTTGCAAGCTCAAGGTCATGAATAGGATAGTTGAGCTCATGTGTGTTCAACTGGCGAGAAGCATAAGCCACAACTTGACGTTCTTGCATGAGAACTGCACCTAGACCTTGGAGAGAAACATCACAGAATATTTGGAAAGGTTTGGAAGGATCTGGGCCAACCAGAACTGGTTTAGAAGTGAGTTTAGTCTTCAGGAGATTGAAGCTTTCCTCACATTGTGGAGACCAGACGAACTTCTTGTCCTTCTTTGTGAGGTCAGTGAGAGGTTTGGCAATCTTGGAGAAGTTTGGGACGAAGCGACGACAATAGCTAGCCAAACCAAGAAAACTTCTAACTTGCTTCACCGTTTTAGGCGGTTTCCATTCAACAATGGCCTTAACCTTTTCTGGGTCAATAGCTATGCCCTTGGCAGATATGACATGACCAAGGTAAGTGACTTCAGAAATCCAGAACTCACATTTGGAAAACTTGGCATAGAGGCGATGCTCGCGAAGCTTCATGAGAGTGAGACGAAGATGTTCTTCATGCTCTTTCTCGGATTTGGAGTAGACAAGAATATCATCAAGATATACCACAATGAACTTGTCGAGGTATTCATGGAAGACAGAATTCATGAGTCGAGAGAAGGTCGTCGGTGCATTGGTGAGGCCAAAGGACATGACGGTGTATTCATAGCGACCGAAGCGAGTGACAAAGGTTGTCTTTGGAACATCCTCTTTTCTGATCTTTATTTGATGGTAACCCATTCTCAAGTCCAACTTGGAGAATACAGAGGCTCCAGCAAGTTGACCAAAGAGATCATCGATGCGAGGAATTGGATATTTGTTCTTGATGGTTTTCTCGTTAAGAGGACGATACTCAACAACGAGTCTCTTTGTTTGATCCTTCTTTGGCACAAAGAGAGTTGGGCATCTCCAAGCCGAGGAACTAGGTTGAATGTAACATTTTTCCATGTATATATCAATTTGCTCCTTTAACAATTTCAGTTCAGGAGGAGCTATCTTGTATGGATACTTGGAGATTGGAGCAGTGCCTGGTTCAAGTTCGATGACGAACTCAACAGCTCTGTCAGGAGGCATTCCTGGCAATTCTTCTGGAAAGACATCGGGGAAGTCACAAACCACCGGAACAGTTTCAATAGATGGTAGAGGATTTGCATTGAGAGTGTAGAGTTGAACAACCAGATTTTCAGCATGGAAGTAGACTATCTGGCCAGAAGGGTGTGTGATTTTGACAGACTTAGCAGGACAATCAATGACTGCTTTGTTGGCTACCAGCCAATCCATCCCAAGAATGACATCAATATCTGAAGAGTGGAGAGCTATCAGAGATGCCTGGAATGGAAGGTTTCCAATTGTGATCTCGATGTTCTGGCTAACTTTATTGCTTTGCCAGCTAGATCCCGGTGATTTCACTAGGAGAGGGATAGACAAATGTTCGAAGTTGATTTTACTGGTGTTTGCAAAGTTTTGAGAGATGAAGGAGTGTGAAGCACCAGAATCGAACAAGACTTTAGCACGAAACGAGTTCACAAGAAGTGTGCCCATTACAACCTCTGGAGATTCTTCTACTCCCTGGGCCTTGACATGGTTCACCTTGACGGTTCTCACGCCAAGCTCGTTGATGTTGTAGCAACCCAACGGAGGACCACGTATTCTTGTCGGGGTTGACCTGTGGCGAGGTGGAGGTGGAAAGAGGTGCCTTTGCGGACACTTATCGGAATAGTGGCCCGGCTGTCCACACTTGTAGCATGTAACAATAGAACGAGGAGTTGTTGGACCTAGCTGAGATGGAGCACCTCCTGAAGATACCACTAGGGTGGGAGGGCGGGCAAGAAATCCTGCCGGGCTTGGTAAGCAGATGGGCGGTGTTGGAGTGGTATATGGAACCCAAACTCTTCGTTTTTGTGGAGGCATGATAGCTTTTGAGAGATTAGCCTGTTCACGAGAGTGCTTACGAGATTCCTCAACCAACTTGCGCCCATGCTCTTCATTTAGAGCGATGTTGATGAGGTCCTCAAAATTCTTGGCCTTGACGTTGGTGAGAGCATACTTGAGTTCCGGGTTGAGACCCCTGCGGAACTTTGCCATCTTTTTCGCTTCCGTGGAGACTTCATCTCTGGCGTAGCGAGCCAGGCGATTAAACTCTCTTTGGTATTCGAGAACGTCCAAATTGCCTTGTGTGAAAGAATAGAATTCCTCACACATTCTCTCCATGAGCCCATCGGGAATGTGATGGCGCACGAAGGCTTGCTTGAAATCCTCCCATGTGATTGCCACACTAGGACCTCTCATTTCTTGGAAGTTCTCCCACCAAGACATGGATTGTCCACGGAGAAGGTAGGTCACGTAAGGAACACGGTCCTCGTCAGCCACATGAGCTACCATAAGAGTACGGTTCATTTCACGGAGCCAGTCATCAGCATCCAATGGCTCGAAGGAGGTATCAAACGTGCGCGGATTGAGCTCAAGGAACTCCCGAATAGACACACGGGCGTTGCCATTATTCCCAAGGTCTTGGTTCTGCTGCATCTGCCTTATAACTTGTGTCATCTGAGACAGCACTTTCCCCATCTCGGGTGGCAGTGTGGGTTCTTCGTCAGCACTCTCCATCCTAAAGAGGATACCAAGATTAACACACTAACCGGAAAACAAAATCCAATATAAGTGCTTACAAGGCTTACTTCATACGGTAAGAAGGTAGCATGGAGCAAACATATACTACCCTCAACATTCACCATAAATGGTTCGCGTACCACACGGATGCGGTGTTGAAGAAGAAAAATCTCCGGAACAAAACGGCTGGAGGTTAACAACGAATCAACAGGTAAGTTGTTACAGCGAAAGAGACGATTTGTGAAGGACGGTATCGAAGCAACAACTGGGAAACAGGATACCACAAACACCTGAGGTACTACGGAGAAACCCATCCGGGCTTCTAGAGGATCAATATCTACTGCTTAAGGAATAGAGGATCTGCTTCCGGGGCTTATTTGCCACCGTTCTCAATCGTGAGTAGGCAACACGAAAATTGTGTCACAACCACCTCCACTCCTATGGTCTAGTAGATATAACCATCCTCGAGAAACCAGGATACGTGAAATCCTAACATGAAAGTTTAGGTGAGAAGAGAAAAACAACGTTGCACTTCCTTACCAGAAAAGGGAGGGTGGGTGGGGAAAGAAATAAAAGAACAGAATTCCTACTCTCACGTTTCATTTTTCCTATATAGCTACAAAATAGTTTCTAGACTCAACTACGACCAGTAAAAGGGATCCTACAGGCAGACAGCCTCTGATACCATTTGTCGCACCCGGACTTCTAGAGGATACACACAGCCCGCTAAATTGTAGATAATTGGCTTACGGGGCCTACCTGCACCCGCATCTCAATATGAGTAGGCCGACACGTAAACGTGTGACAACCATTCTCTACTATTCATCGTCTGTGAAACCATCCAAAAGGAATCCGAATACTTCCATTGACGTACTTCATAACATACACATATGGTATGTCAACGGCATTTGAACAAGTGATATCACAACAAATCTCTAAGACACAAAGAAATAGAAATAAGCGGCAACAGCTCTCACTAGAGCAGAGATAGCAAATACAGTCATACAGAGGACACATGTCCCAACAAGTCATCATTACATCCCAGCGGAAACAAACAAAGTGTCTGAGTACAGACAAGATCCAAATAGGCCTAAGAGGCCGAAAACGAAAGAACGGAGCCCATCCACGAAGTCTCGGATCCTGCCCGGGTCCGCTATCTACTCGTCAGCAGCCTCGTCATACTCCACGTAGTAGCCACCATGGGTACCCTCGGAAACATAGTCTGCAGAACCAGCAGCCCCAAAGGGGTCAGTACGGACGAGTACTGGCAAGCAAGACGCACAAGATACCAAAGTGTACCCGATAACACCAAGTACAGATGCTTTGGGTTCAACGGAAGATAGGTGATACAAAGGTGCGGCAGCGGGCTGCACTAACCAACTACAGAGACACGCTACAACATCCGGCTAAAAGAAAGGGATAAGATAGCGCATCGGAGCCAACTACCACTAAACTCAAACAAACCCATCCTGGATCTCGCCCCTTATCCAAAGAAGCAATCCGAGGATAACCCACACAGTTGGATTAATGAAAGTTCAGGTTATTGTGACAATATGCCTATTATTAGTCAAATTATTATTAATTAGGTGTAAGTTGTCGGAGTACTTGTTAGCCAGCACTTTCACCAAGTCGTCACATAACCGCGGACAACACGTCTTCTCGAGAAGATTCATCCCTGCAGGGTGTGCTCCAGTACCCGTACACACTCAAGCCACCAACTAAAACTCAGGTGGACTCAACACGACTCGAACCATCTCTGCAACCTGTCCTAGGAGCCACGGAGCTATAAGGTCCCGGCCAGTCCGACCTAACCTAAGCGCAAGGGTGAAAACCACACCCCCCGGCACCACAGGCCTCGCCCTATATGTATGCATCATCATCATCATCATAATCATCAACCATGGGCGCGACCCATTCATGCGTATGCGCAAATGGAACACCCGAACTAAGTGTGGCTCTTTGGACAAACTGCGGATCAGGTCAAAGTCGAGGGGGGTTCCATACGACCACCCGGATGCGGTGAGCACGCTCATCATGGATCAGAGGACAAGACCCTTTTCCTAATTAGGGTCGACACTAGCAGGCTTCAAAACCCTAACCCGGGCCTCCTGCAAGGTGCCTTATCATCAAATTGTTATTACCCCAAACATTAACATGATATTGATTATAACAAGCCCGTCTATCAAACTAAACAGGTGATAAGATAAATGACAACAAGACTCGAGCACAAACAAACCTGAGCATGATACTACGACACAGGCTAACAAACAACCAGGTTGTAGGTGTGGGGTGAGGCTATATTCATGGCTGCAGGATGACATGTGATAGGATCGGAACACAAGCAACGAATCATAAGGCTAGCAGATTAGACAACGGAAAGTATCGATATCAAGTGTGGAGCGGACACAATGGTTCATGTGAGTGAATACTTGCCTGCAAACTCAGTAGCCTGGTACTGGGCTAATGTAACATCCCAAGTATGAAAATCATCCCCTTAGAATGTTTGTTGCATGTTTATTAAAGTATTGCATCATGTCATCATATTGTTTCTATGTTGTTTGCATTTGTTTCTTAATTGTTACAATTGTTTTCCACTGTTTTCACAACTCAAATTCAAACCTTATTCAAACAATGGTTTCATACTTGCTCTGTTACAACATTTTTGAATAAAAATCACAACTAATAACAACCATTTGGTTCCATGTTTTTCCATAGTGAACACTTGTGAAATTGATGTTTTAAATCAATTATTTATTTTCCAAACACATTTTAAAATTCAAATCCAAGCACCCAAAACAGAACCATTTTGAAATCATGTTGTTACCAAATCAAACCAACTCAATTTGCCTATTTTACCTAGGGGTTACCCTATGTTCAATATTGGTTTTAATAATGATTATTAATATTAACCATTTCACCCAAAATTGGTTCAAATTTCAAAAAGCATTCAAACCTTTAAATTTTTGAAAATAAAAGTTACCAACTGGTTGTATTTGGACTAAGGAGCTTCTCCAAAATTTTTCCAAATTTTTCCATTAATTAAACCTATTCTTTGCTTCCATTTTTGGTTTCAAAAAAAAAAAAAGGAAAAATAAAAAGAGGAAAAAACGGCCGCGCGCGCAGCAGCTAAGCTAGCCCAGCCCGTTTCTTTCCCCGCGCGCGCCAGCCCAGCCCACCTAAACCCTCACTTAACGCTTTGAGAAGCGTGCACTGCTTCTTTCTCTCGTACGGCGCCATCTGAACGGTGCCACGGCGGCCGTACGGCGGCAGCGACGGCCATCCGAGCCCTGCCGCGCCTATAAATCAGCCCTAGGGGCCGCGCCGTCAAAACCCTAGCCCCTAGGTCCTATTTCCCCTCTCCGCCGCCGTCGTGCGCTTCTTCCCCGACGAGATCCCCTCCTCTGTCACCCTCGCCGGAGAACCCCCCTCTGAATCCGGCCACCGCGACGACGCCATGACTCTCCACTCCCCCACCTAGTCCCGAAAATCGAACGCCCGCAGCTGCCTCCCCCTTTTGGACATCAGAGCATCCCCGAGGACGCCTTGGATCGCCTACGCCATCGACGACGTCGCCGCCGGCCGCCACTCCGAGCCTCTGCTTCCATCGACAACCGGTGGTGAGCATCCACCAGTTCCTCTCTCTCCCTCGGTGCACCACCACTGTATCGCGCACGTCTCTGCACGCCCACGCACCAACCAAGTCGAGCAGCGCGCCGTGGATCAACGCCGGCGAGCCCTCGCTGTCCGTCAGTCGAGCAAGGAATCGTTCGTCAGTTTCAGTTTCAGTTAACGTTGCGAAGTATGTGTTAACCTGTCCGTGTCGCTACCTCTGTCAACTGACGGAACACAGCGCAGTGGTAGACACACTCTGAATTTCGCTTGAGGTGCGCGGTTCGATCCCCGCAGCGCACAAACTTTTTTGGCCAATTTCGCTTCCCCGCGCAGGAGGCCCACCGGTCATTGTCTTCCTCTGCCACGCGTGCGCGCGCGCGCGCCACGCTGGCTAGGGGTCCACTGGACAGTGGCTAGGTGCAGAGAGCAGCTCGGTAACAAAAGTTTTGCGAATTTCTGTTTATTCCAAATCAATTTAAATAACAGATTTGAACCTAAAATTTCAAACTTTAATAACTTTTATTCTGTAATTCCAATAAATAAAAAGTTTATATGTTTTCTGATCCAAATTTCATAATCTTTCCAAATATTCAATTTGTGTACTGTTTTGGAAACTTCAAATGTATTTAAAATTCAAACTTAAATATTTCAAATGCTAATTTAGAAATTCAATAACTAATTATTTATTAATCCAATAAATGCAAATAAAATATGTTTTCCATACCATTTTAAATAACCTATTCAAATATAATTTTTGTTTTCTGTTTTGAATAATTAAAATTGCCTAAACCATTTAAATCTTGTTTAATGCAATTAAAAATTGTTCAATATTGTTTAATTCATAATTAAATAATCCTAAGTCCAATTTCAAAATGTGAAACATGTAATCCAACTAAAATTTGATGTTCTTTTCAAATATCAACTTTGTTATTTGTTTTGAACAATTTAAATGGTTGAAAACAACAAATAATTGTGTGTCACCTTTAAGGCACCCAAAAATTCCCTAAATTAATAATAAAATTCTAAATTGCTACACCCTATTTTAATTTGATTCTAATGTTGTTATTTTGCTGTTTTCCTTTTGCATGCATCATACTAAACCACTAGCACCTGTTGTTTAGTTGGAAAACAAATAATCTAACCAAAATCCATGGGCTTTTCATATGCAACTCAAAGTTGCATATGTGTCCAAATCAAATTGTGTTGTCATATCAATTAGTTTATTTTGATGCATCTATTAACTTGTCATGCATCATATTTGATTGTGCACTATGCCATGATGATGATTGTTTATATTTCTGCCTTGTTTGTTTGCTTCTTCTCGGATAGACGACGACGTTGATACCGACGACCTTTACGACACCCCTTCTGAGGATCTAGCTCAGTACCCGGCTATTGGGTTTGCAGGCAAGTTATCACTCACATGAACCATCGTGTTCCTTTCAACATTGGTTACCGATACTTTCCGTTGATTCTTATCTGCTAGCCATAGTGGTAGTTGTTTCTGTTACGAACCTATCACATGATACCCTAAACCCTGATATTGCCATCACCTCCAGTCCTAAAACCCCGTTGCCTGGGCCCGTGTCTTACTAGCATGCTTAGGTTTTTTTTGCTCGAGTCTGTTATCAGTTATTTTCTGTTATTATATATGTTATATTCTGGGGCTCGATGTTAAACAACACTTGTTAATTTGAGATAATAATAATTTGCTGATAAGGCACCGGCAGGAGGCCCAGCGTGGTTTTGAGGCCTGCTAGTGTCGACCCTAATAGGAAAAGGGTCTTGTCTACTGATCCATGATGAGCGCACTATCCGCATGTGGGAAGCGTGTATGGGCGCCCCCCTCAATTTGACTCGATCCGCATCTCGTCCAAATCACCACACTTAGTTCGGGCTTTCCATTTGATGCACGCATATGCAGGTACGAACCCGAGGCCAGGGTGGAACTTTTGTAGTCGGCATTTAGGGCGGCGTGGTCTTCCAGTGCTATGAGGGTCCTCCTTTTCTTCGGGGGGCTCGATTAGCCGCGCACGCACAGCACGTGGTGTTTTGGGCTTGATGCGAGGAAAGGTTGAATTGTGTTGAGTGCCCCGCTTGGTGGGAAAGGCCTTCCCATCTGGCGGGATATTCTTACGTGTACGGCCAAATTGGTGCACCCCTGCAGGGATAAATCTTCTCGAGAAGCCGTGTTTTCCGCGGTTATGGTTGACTTGGTGAAAGTACTGGCTAACAAGTACTCATAACAACTTCCACCTAACTAATGATAACTTGACTAGTAATAGGCTTATTGACACAACAACTTGATCCATCATTAATCCAACTGTGTGAGTTATCCTCGGATTGCTTCTTTGGATAAGGGGCGAGGTCCAGGATGGGTTTGTTTGGTGGTTAGATATAGTTGGTTACGATACGCTATCTTAACTCTCTCTGTTACCCCAGAAGTTGTAGTAAGTTCTGTAGTTGATTAGTGCAGCCAGTTTGCAGCATCTTTCATACCCTTTTCTTCCGTTGATCCCAAGGCATCTGTGCTTGGTGTTGACGGGCCACACTTTGGTGAACTGTGAGTCTTGCTTGCCAGTACGTTGTTGTACTGACCCCTTTGGGGCTGTGGTTTACGCAGACTACGACTACGGCTACGATGACCACCAGGATGGCTACTTCGTGGAGTTTGACGAGACTGCAGACGAGTAGATAGCTGGACCAGGGCTGGATCCAGGACCTACGTGGATGGGCTTCGTCTTCTTTATTTTCTCCGGCTTCTTAAGCCTGTCGGATTTGTCTGTACCCAGACACCGTTGATTGCTTCCGCTGATGTAATGAATGCTATGTTGGGACATGTGTCCTCTGGATGATTGTATTTGCTATTTCTGCCTTAGTGAAGGCCATTTGCAACCTTATTTCAATCTTTTGTGTCTTAGAGGCATGTTGTGTTATCCTTTTGGTCAAAACCGTTGACGTACCATGTGTGTATGGTATGAAGTACGTCAATGGTAGTATCCTGATTTCTACAGGATAGTTTACATCGACGATGAACAGTAACGGTTGGTTGTCGTACATAAGTGCTGGCCTACCCGTAAGGGGACGCGGGAGCCGTTAAGCCCCGTAATCCAACCAAAATACTGTTCAGTTCGTACGGTGAGTATCCTCTAGAAGTCCGGGTGCGACAAATGGTATCAGAGCCTGTCTGCCTGTAGGATCCCTTTTTACTGGTCGCAGTTGAGTCTAGAAACTATTTTGTAGCTATATAGGAAAAATGAAGCGTGAGAGTAGGAATTCTGCCATTTTTCTTCTTTCCCCACCCACCCACCCTTTTCTGGTAAGGAAGTGCAACGTTGTTTTCTGTTCTCACCTAAACTTTCAAGTTAGGATTTCACGTGTTTTGGGTTCTCCTTAGTACCTCAGGACTTTTGGTCTCGTTTTCCCGATGTTGCTTCGATATCCTGTTCTTCTCAAGAACCTTTTCGTCCGTTGAAACCTTGCTGTTGTTTTCCACTTCATTTCATCTACCGGAGTCTAATCAAAACCTCCCAAATCATCTGCAGATGGATCTCAGGTTCTACCCGCAGGTGGTTCGGATGACTCGCTGTGAGAGCACCGCCGGTTATCCGGAGATGCTGAGATACATGGTTACCTATCTGGGGTTCACTTGGGCACCAGAGTACCAGGTCTACGAGCAGCAGCGAGAGTTTGACCAGACTTGCTACCGGGCTATCGTCTACATTCTGTCGGATGATGGCAGGAGCGTTGTCCACCGCTACGAGGCAGTGGGTTCCACAGTGGATATGGCTGTGCAGCAGGCCGCTTACGTGAGTCTCACCGTCCTCCGTGCTGACTACTGGGGGTTTGACGATTCTATCTATCGTCACATCCCCCGTGGTTACATCACGTCGGCGGGAGTTCACTTCACTCTCCACAGCAACCTGGATACCTACGAGTCTGATAGCTCCAGGCTGCACACCACTGCCCAGTTCGTGAGGCACAGTGACGCAGTTGCTTCCACACTTTCTCAGGAGTTAGCCTCAGTCAGGGAGCAGCTCCACCTTGCTCTCACTCGTCTGGCGACGTACACCACAGACTTTGTTGGAGATGAGCGCTTTGCACGTTGCGTTCAGACAGCTGGGTTACCGCTGCCAGATGCTGGAGGTTACGAGCCGATCAGAGGTCCACTTCTCGACCTTGGAGCTGGTTACACAGGGATTCCCCGCTATGGAGCACAGGGAGACGGCGCTTTCTACTTCACCACACCGAGAGTTGCTCTCAGAGCAGTCCCGCTCTACGTGGATCGTCGTCATACCTACTTCCGTGGGATTCCTCCGCACCGTATCTCTCGTCGTACTACTCACCGCCGTCCTGCGTGATGAGCATGGGAGTACCGATGTATCCGTTCCTAGCTATGTTTAGTTATCCTGTGGCATTCGAACCATGTTTTGGTCTGTTGGATATTCTGATGTATTTGAACATGTGATGATGTACCTGTTGGTTATCTATTTCATGCGTCGGAATAATCTCTCTTTCGGTTACCAAGTCTATCCTTTGCTGTTATTGTGCTAAAATGCATTTCTATTCAGGATGCCTCCAACCAGGAACACCATGCCTGAACCACCTCCGCTCACGGAGCTGTTGACTCAGATGACTCAGGTCGTGGCTCAGATGGCCCAGATCCAGGCTAACCAGCACAACAACCAGAATGCTCCGCGAGTCAGCATCAAGGAGTTTCTGAGCATGGGGCCGAGAGCTTTCGTGGCAACACGTGAGCCTCTGGATGCTGATGACTGGATCAGGGAGATGAACAGGGCTCTGGAGATTGCTCATGTTGCTGAGGAAGATAAGGTCAAGTATGCCACCTACCTACTGAAGGGTCAGGCAGCTACCTGGTGGGAGAACTACCAGACCATGAGAGCTGGCTATCCTATCACCTAGGGTTGTTTCAAGGATGCCTTCCTGAAGCACCACATCCCAGATGGTCTCATGGAAAGGATGCGTGAGGAATTCTGCTCTCTCAAACAGGGCAAGCTGGACGTCCTCGGCTACCAGAACGAGTTCAATCGTCTCGCTCGATACGCCGGTGACGAGGTGTCCACTGAAGCCAAGAAGATGGCAAGGTTCCGCCGAGGTTTTAACCCGGAACTGAAGTACGCTCTCACCAACATCAAGTGCAAGGACTTCGTGGAGCTCGTGAACACCGCGCTCAATGAGGAGAATGGGCGCAAGGCGTTCGAAGAGTCCCGCAAGCACTCGCGTGAGGGTGGTTCCTCCTCCAACATGACCACCCCTCTGCAGAAGCGCCGAATCTGGGTGCCAAACAGTGCTGTCACTAGGGCTCCAAATGCCCAAGCTTCTCCAGGCTTTGGTCCCCGCCCACCCAACCCATCTCAGATGCAGGGTCAGAGGTTTCCAATGGGGCAGCCAAGGCCAGGTCCTCCTCGTGTCGTCACTTGCTTCAAGTGCAAGGAGACTGGGCACTACGCTGATAAGTGCACTCAGAGGCAGCTACCTCCACCACCTCCTCGCCCCAACACCAACCAGGCAATGGTTCGTGCTCCCCCGGCTAAAGCCTTCAACTCCAACAACAGGCCTGTCGGGAGGACCGCGAGGGTGAATCATATCAAGGCCGACAAAGCTGAGGAAGCTGCTGACGTCGTTCTCGGTACATTCCCCGTAAACTCTAACCCAGCTAAAGTGTTGTTTGATACCGGAGCATCGCATTCGTTCGTGTCAAAGATCTTTGCGACAGCAGTTAAACTACCTTTTGTTGGTTTGGGTTCCCCGCTAGTAGTAAACTCCCCTGGAGCAACTATGCAAACTTCCAAGATCAGTCATGAGAATCAGATCTTGATTGGAGGTCACAAATTCCTTGCTTCCCTCATTCTGCTTGGCAATTCTGACATTGATGTCATCCTTGGCATGGATTGGTTGAAGGCCAATAAAGCTACGATTGACTGTGCTAAGAAGTCAATAACTCTGTTCCACCCTTCCGGCCAGATAGTCTATTCTCCAAGTGAATCAAGTTCTGTTCAGCTATACACCCTGGATGCTAAACCTCTACCTCTGCTTGAAAATGTTCCGGTGGTTTGTGAATTCCCTGACGTCTTTCCAGAAGAGTTGCCAGGGATGCCTCCGGACAGAGCAGTTGAGTTCGTGATCGAGCTTGAACCAGGTACTGCACCAATCTCTAAGCATCCATACAAGATAGCTCCTCCTGAATTGAAATTGTTGAAGGAGCAAATCGATATGTACATGGAGAAAGGTTACATTCAGCCTAGTTCCTCCGCTTGGGGTTGCCCAACTCTGTTTGTTGCCAAGAAGGATCAAACAAAAAGACTCGTGGTTGACTATCGTCCTCTCAACGAGAAAACCATCAAGAACAAGTATCCAATTCCTCGTATCGATGATCTTTTTGATCAACTTGCTGGAGCCTCAATATTCTCAAAGTTGGACTTGAGGATGGGTTACCATCAGATAAAGATCAGAAAGGAAGATATTCCAAAAACAGCTTTCACCACTCGTTACGGTCTATATGAATACACCGTCATGTCCTTTGGTCTCACCAATGCACCGGCAACGTTCTCAAGACTCATGAATTCTGTCTTCCATGAATATCTCGACAAGTTCGTTGTGGTATATCTTGATGATATTCTAGTCTACTCAAAATCCGAGGAAGAGCATGGAGAACACCTTCGTCTCACTCCATGAAACTTCGCGAGCATCGTCTGTATGCCAAGTTCTCCAAATGTGAGTTCTGGATTCCAGAAGTTGCATATCTTGGTCATATCATCTCTGCCAAAGGCATAGCCATTGACCCGGAAAAGGTTAAGGCAATTGTTGATTGGAAACCCCCTAAGACGGTGAAGCAAGTTAGAAGCTTTCTTGGCTTGGCTAGCTATTGTCGTCGTTTCGTCCAAAACTTCTCCAAGATTGCAAAACCTCTCACTGATCTCACAAAGAAGGACAAGAAGTTCGTTTGGACTCCACAGTGTGATGAGAGTTTCAATCTCCTGAAGACTAAACTCACTTCCACCCCAGTTCTGGTTGGACCAGATACTACCAAACCTTTCCAGATATTCTGTGATGCATCTCTCCAAGGCCTAGGAGCAGTTCTTATGCAAGAACGTCAAGTTGTGGCTTATGCTTCACGTGAGTTGAACCCACATGAGCAAAACTATCCCACACATGATCTTGAGCTAGCAGCAGTTGTGTTTGCCCTCAAGAAATGGAGACAATACTTGTTGGGTAACAAAACTGAAATCTTTTCCGATCACAAGAGTCTGAAATACATCTTCACTCAACCAGATCTAAACCTCAGGCAAAGGAGATGGATTGAAAAGATTAAGGACTTTGATCTCACCATTTCTTACACTCCAGGCAAGGCTAATGTTATGGCCGATGCTCTCGGTCGCAAGTCCTATTGCAATAATCTTATGATCATGGAAAGCCAACCTCCACTTCATGAGGAATTCCAGAAGCTGAACCTTGGTCTTGTTCCTCAAGGCTACCTTGCTAGCTTGACAGCCAGTCCAACTCTCGAGGACAAGATTCGTTCTGAACAACTTCGTGATATTGAAATCAAGAAGATGGTTGAGCACATCAAGGAAGGCAAGGAGAAATTCAAGTCTTTCTCAGTTGATGATAAAGGAACTGTGTTCTTTGAAGGACGCATTGCAGTTCCTCAAGTTCAAAGTCTAAAAGATATCATTCTCAAGGAGGCTCATGAAACTCCTCTCTCCATCCACCCTGGAAGTACAAAGATGTACTAGGATCTTAAGACACTATATTGGTGGCCTGGCATGAAACGTGAAATTGCTCAATACGTTTCTGAATGTGACGTTTGTCAACGTGTTAAGGCAGTCCATCAGAAAACAGCAGGTCTACTCCAACCTCTGAAAATTCCTGAGTGGAAGTGGGACATGATTGAAATGGACTTCGTTACTGGGTTTCCAAAGTCCAAAAAGGGCAACGATGCAATCTTCGTTGTTATTGATCGTCTCACTAAGGTAGCTCACTTCTTTGCTGTCAAGGAAACTATCTCAGCTAGCCAGTTAGCAAAGCTCTACACAGCAAAGATTGTTCCTCTTCATGGTGTTCCATTGGAAATAAGCTCAGACCGTGGAAGTATCTTCACTTCTCATTTCTGGAAAAGCTTTCAAGAAGCATTGGGCACTAAACTTCTGTTCAGCACAGCTTATCACCCTCAGTCTCAGGGGCAAGTCGAAAGAGTCAATCAGATTCTCGAGGATATGCTCAGAGCATGTGGTCTCTCCTTTGGCATGAAATGGGAGGATTGCCTTCCATATGCTGAATTCTCCTACAACAACAGCTACCAGGCAAGCCTAGGCATGGCACCATTTGAGGCACTGTATGGTCGCAGATGCAGGAGTCCAATCAATTGGTCTGGAGCTGGTGAACGTTCACTCTTAGGCCCTGACATTGTTAAGGAAGCCGAGGAGAAAGTTCGTATCATTCGTGACAATCTCAGGATTGCTCAGTCTCGTCAGAAGAACTATTATGATAGCAAGCACAGGGATATGATCTATGCACCTGGTGATAAGGCATATCTCCGTGTAACTCCCCTCAGAGGCACTCATCGTTTTGGTGTGAAAGGAAAGCTGGCACCAAGATACATTGGTCCTTTCAACATTCTCTCAAGGCGTGCAGAAAATGCTTATCGTCTTGAACTTCCAGAAAAGCTATCCAAGGTGCACGATGTGTTCCACGTGTCACAGCTCAAGAAGTGTTTCAAAGATCCAGATCGTGCAGTTGATCATGATTCTATCGAACTGCAAGATGATCTCTCTTATGAGGAGCACCCTATTCGTATTCTCGATGAGACCGAGCGTAAGACTCGCAACAAGAGCACAAAGTTCTTGAAAGTGCAGTGGTCGCATCATTCCGATAAAGAGGCAACGTGGGAGACCGAAGAGGATCTTCGCAAGAAGTATCCGGACCTTTTCCTTTCTCAGTAGGAATCTCGGGGCGCGATTCCTTCAAGGGGGGCGTTTTGTAACATCCCAAGTATGAAAATCATCCCCTTAGAATGTTTGTTGCATGTTTATTAAAGTATTGCATCATGTCATCATATTGTTTCTATGTTGTTTGCATTTGTTTCTTAATTGTTACAATTGTTTTCCACTGTTTTCACAACTCAAATTCAAACCTTATTCAAACAATGGTTTCATACTTGCTCTGTTACAACATTTTTGAATAAAAATCACAACTAATAACAACCATTTGGTTCCATGTTTTTCCATAGTGAACACTTGTGAAATTGATGTTTTAAATCAATTATTTATTTTCCAAACACATTTTAAAATTCAAATCCAAGCACCCAAAACAGAACCATTTTGAAATCATGTTGTTACCAAATCAAACCAACTCAATTTGCCTATTTTACCTAGGGGTTACCCTATGTTCAATATTGGTTTTAATAATGATTATTAATATTAACCATTTCACCCAAAATTGGTTCAAATTTCAAAAAGCATTCAAACCTTTAAATTTTTGAAAATAAAAGTTACCAACTGGTTGTATTTGGACTAAGGAGCTTCTCCAAAATTTTTCCAAATTTTTCCATTAATTAAACCTATTCTTTGCTTCCATTTTTGGTTTCAAAAAAAAAAGGAAAAAAAAAAAAAGAGGAGAAAACGGCCGCGCGCGCAGCAGCTAAGCTAGCCCAGCCCGTTTCTTTCCCCGCGCGCGCCAGCCCAGCCCACCTAAACCCTCACTTAACGCTTTGAGAAGCGTGCACTGCTTCTTTCTCTCGTACGGCGCCATCTGAACGGTGCCACGGCGGCCGTACGGCGGCAGCGACGGCCATCCGAGCCCTGCCGCGCCTATAAATCAGCCCTAGGGGCCGCGCCGTCAAAACCCTAGCCCCTAGGTCCTATTTCCCCTCTCCGCCGCCGTCGTGCGCTTCTTCCCCGACGAGATCCCCTCCTCTGTCACCCTCGCCGGAGAACCCCCCTCTGAATCCGGCCACCGCGACGACGCCATGACTCTCCACTCCCCCACCTAGTCCCGAAAATCAAACGCCCGCAGCTGCCTCCCCCTTTTGGACATCAGAGCATCCCCGAGGACGCCTTGGATCGCCTACGCCATCGACGACGTCGCCGCCGGCCGCCACTCCGAGCCTCTGCTTCCATCGACAACCGGTGGTGAGCATCCACCAGTTCCTCTCTCTCCCTCGGTGCACCACCACTGTATCGCGCACGTCTCTGCACGCCCACGCACCAACCAAGTCGAGCAGCGCGCCGTGGATCAACGCCGGCGAGCCCTCGCTGTCCGTCAGTCGAGCAAGGAATCGTTCGTCAGTTTCAGTTTCAGTTAACGTTGCGAAGTATGTGTTAACCTGTCCGTGTCGCTACCTCTGTCAACTGACGGAACACAGCGCAGTGGCAGACACACTCTGAATTTCGCTTGAGGTGCGCGGTTCGATCCCCGCAGCGCACAAACTTTTTTGGCCAATTTCGCTTCCCCGCGCAGGAGGCCCACCGGTCATTGTCTTCCTCTGCCACGCGTGCGCGCGCGCGCGCCACGCTGGCTAGGGGTCCACTGGACAGTGGCTAGGTGCAGAGAGCAGCTCGGTAACAAAAGTTTTGCGAATTTCTATTTATTCCAAATCAATTTAAATAACAGATTTGAACCTAAAATTTCAAACTTTAATAACTTTTATTCTGTAATTCCAATAAATAAAAAGTTTATATGTTTTCTGATCCAAATTTCATAATCTTTCCAAATATTCAATTTGTGTACTGTTTTGGAAACTTCAAATGTATTTAAAATTCAAACTTAAATATTTCAAATGCTAATTTAGAAATTCAATAACTAATTATTTATTAATCCAATAAATGCAAATAAAATATGTTTTCCATACCATTTTAAATAACCTATTCAAATATAATTTTTGTTTTCTGTTTTGAATAATTAAAATTGCCTAAACCATTTAAATCTTGTTTAATGCAATTAAAAATTGTTCAATATTGTTTAATTCATAATTAAATAATCCTAAGTCCAATTTCAAAATGTGAAACATGTAATCCAACTAAAATTTGATGTTCTTTTCAAATATCAACTTTTTTATTTGTTTTGAACAATTTAAATGGTTGAAAACAACAAATAATTGTGTGTCACCTTTAAGGCACCCAAAAATTCCCTAAATTAATAATAAAATTCTAAATTGCTACACCCTATTTTAATTTGATTCTAATGTTGTTATTTTGCTGTTTTCCTTTTGCATGCATCATACTAAACCACTAGCACCTGTTGTTTAGTTGGAAAACAAATAATCTAACCAAAATCCATGGGCTTTTCATATGCAACTCAAAGTTGCATATGTGTCCAAATCAAATTGTGTTGTCATATCAATTAGTTTATTTTGATGCATCTATTAACTTGTCATGCATCATATTTGATTGTGCACTATGCCATGATGATGATTGTTTATATTTCTGCCTTGTTTGTTTGCTTCTTCTCGGATAGACGACGACGTTGATACCGACGACCTTTACGACACCCCTTCTGAGGATCTAGCTCAGTACCCGGCTATTGGGTTTGCAGGCAAGTTATCACTCACATGAACCATCGTGTTCCTTTCAACATTGGTTACCGATACTTTCCGTTGATTCTTATCTGCTAGCCATAGTGGTAGTTGTTTCTGTTACGAACCTATCACATGATACCCTAAACCCTGATATTGCCATCACCTCCAGTCCTAAAACCCCGTTGCCTGGGCCCGTGTCTTACTAGCATGCTTAGGTTTTTTTTGCTCGAGTCTGTTATCAGTTATTTTCTGTTATTATATCTGTTATATTCTGGGGCTCGATGTTAAACAACACTTGTTAATTTGAGGTAATAATAATTTGCTAATAAGATACCGGCAGGAGGCCCGGCGTGGTTTTGAGGCCTGCTAGTGTCGACCCTAATAGGAAAAGGGTCTTGTCTACTGATCCATGATGAGCGCACTATCCGCATGTGGGAAGCGTGTATGGGCGCCCCCCTCAATTTGACTCGATCCGCATCTCGTCCAAATCACCACACTTAGTTCGGGCTTTCCATTTGATGCACGCATATGCAGGTACGAACCCGAGGCCAGGGTGGAACTTTTGTAGTCGGCATTTAGGGCGGCGTGGTCTTCCAGTGCTATGAGGGTCCTCCTTTTCTTCGGGGGGCTCGATTAGCCGCGCACGCACAGCACGTGGTGTTTTGGGCTTGATGCGAGGAAAGGTTGAATTGTGTTGAGTGCCCCGCTTGGTGGGAAAGGCCTTCCCATCTGGCGGGATATTCTTACGTGTACGGCCAAATTGGTGCACCCCTGCAGGGATAAATCTTCTCGAGAAGCCGTGTTTTCCGCGGTTATGGTTGACTTGGTGAAAGTACTGGCTAACAAGTACTCATAACAACTTCCACCTAACTAATGATAACTTGACTAGTAATAGGCTTATTGACACAACAACTTGATCCATCATTAATCCAACTGTGTGAGTTATCCTCGGATTGCTTCTTTGGATAAGGGGCGAGGTCCAGGATGGGTTTGTTTGGTGGTTAGCTATAGTTGGTTACGATACGCTATCTTACCTCTCTCTGTTACCCCAGAAGTTGTAGTAAGTTCTGTAGTTGGTTAGTGCAGCCAGTTTGCAGCATCTTTCATACCCTTTTCTTCCGTTGATCCCAAGGCATCTGTGCTTGGTGTTGACGGGCCACACTTTGGTGAACTGTGAGTCTTGCTTGCCAGTACGTTGTTGTACTGACCCCTTTGGGGCTGTGGTTTACGCAGACTACGACTACGGCTACGATGACCACCAGGATGGCTACTTCGTGGAGTTTGACGAGACTGCAGACGAGTAGATAGCTGGACCAGGGCTGGATCCAGGACCTACGTGGATGGGCTTCGTCTTCTTTATTTTCTCCGGCTTCTTAAGCCTGTCGGATTTGTCTGTACCCAGACACCGTTGATTGCTTCCGCTGATGTAATGAATGCTATGTTGGGACATGTGTCCTCTGGATGATTGTATTTGCTATTTCTGCCTTAGTGAAGGCCATTTGCAACCTTATTTCAATCTTTTGTGTCTTAGAGGCATGTTGTGTTATCCTTTTGGTCAAAACCGTTGACGTACCATGTGTGTATGGTATGAAGTACGTCAATGGTAGTATCCTGATTTCTACAGGATAGTTTACATCGACGATGAACAGTAACGGTTGGTTGTCGTACATAAGTGCTGGCCTACCCGTAAGGGGGCGCGGGAGCCGTTAAGCCCCGTAATCCAACCAAAATACTGTTCAGTTCGTACGGTGAGTATCCTCTAGAAGTCCGGGTGCGACAGCTAACTCCTCTGAAGTGGTATCGTAAACCTCGTATGTCTCAATGTCGTCGTCTATTCGAGAAGAAGCAAACAAACAAAAAAGAGAGACGGACAATCAATAACATGGCATAATGCACAAACATGGGATGGACCCATATGCAATTGAATTGCATTTGGTAAAAGTCCATATGCATAAATTGAGGGTTTAATGAATTACAACTAAACATTTTGTTAAAGTGGATTAAATGCATGAGAGATGATAGAAATAACAAGGAAATAGTGTTAGCTTCTACTAGACATTTTATTTGTCAAATTCAGGGTTTTAATGATTAAATTATGCACTTTGGCATTTTAATTAAATAAAAATCAGTACTGAAATTAGTGGAATTTTTAGTTTCTCAAAATGTTGATATTATTACATATTTGGGTAGAGCATTTAATTCTGACTGGAAAACATGTATTACTTTTTGAATTTGGAATTAAAATGAATTAGTTATGATTTAAACAAGTTTAAATGTTTTAAACAATGCATTTAATAATTCCCACAATTTAAATTATAGAAACAGAGATATTATTTTATATTCATAAAGTATTTGACAATTTATTTAATTTGGCACCTTAATTGCAAAAATTGGAATTTTAATTAATTAAATATGAATTTTTGCAACTTAAAATAGATATTTAAAGTATTGAATTTAATATGTAATTTTATTTGCTCAAAACAGAAAACAAAATTCATATTTGGGTAGAATATAATTTTCTGAGTGGATTACATATTTTATTTGCCCAATTCTGAGTTAAAAATGGCCAAGATATGGTTTTTACAATTTTTGGGTTTAAAAATATCATTTTCTGTAAAAAGAAAAGAAAAAGAAACAGCGCAGGACTTTTCCCACCGTGGGGAAAAGAACCCACACTGGCTGACCAGTGGGCCAGCGCCAAGGTGGCGCTGACTGGTGCGGGTGGAGGCTGAGGTGGCCTCTGCAGTCTATGACGGGTGGGCCCTGGGGTGGCGCTGCGGAAAATTGGCCAAAAAGGGGCGCCTTGCGCTCTTGGGGGATCGAACCCGGGATCTCGTGGATGTGCACGGAGGGCCCTAGCCACTGGGCCTCGGCTCGGTTTGTGTTAGACCGGAGCGGACTGAAAATAATAGGTAAACGCCGGCGGAAAAACTGAACCTGACGAAACTGAAAAACAACGAACGGACGGACCGAACGCAACCGGCCGGCGACGATCTTCAGAGGGCGCTCGACAGCGGCTCGTCCAGCGCAGGGGAGAAGGGACGGGAGGCGAGGGCAGTAGGGCGTGCTCACCTCGAGGAGGCGCGGGGCGTCGCGCGCGGCGTCGTCGCGGAACCGGCGGAGGAGGACGGCCCGCGCGGAAGCGATCTGACGGAGGCGCTGCAGTCAGGAGCTCGCCGGGGAAGACCTCGACGGCGTCGTCGGTGTAGCCCGTCTCCGGCCGAGTCGTCTTCAGCAAAAGTAAAGGTGGAACCCTCCTGGTTCCATTCCCGCCGAGACCACGGCCTATCGACGAGCACGGCGACCGCGCCGTCCCCTCCAACTTCCGGCCATGGAGTGCATGCTCCGGTTCAGTAAAAAGATTCAGAAAATTTCCTGGGAGGAAAAGAAAGCAGAGGAGGAAGGGGAGAAGAAGGGAGCGGCGGCGCAAGAGGGAGAGGGGAGAATGGAGCTAGGGTTTGGGGGTTCGGTGGGGTGCTGCCTTGTAGAGGGGGAAAAGGGGCAGGTGGAAAGGGGTGGTGCGGTGGTTGCTCTGCTCCTTTTCCTCTGGATGTCGACACCCTGTACGGAACGGAGGTGGAAGGAACGGAAGACTGGGCTGGGCTAAACGGGGTTGCTTCGCTGGGGTTGTAGGTGGGCCTGCCTCCCCCAGTGGTTTTTCCTTTTTTTTTCTTTTTTTTTTGTAGAAAAAAAAGAGAAGCAAAGAAATGTTTGTGGGGCATAAAAAATTATAACTATAATTTTTATGAATTGCCCTTTTCAAAAAAAAAATGTTTCGATTCGCAAGTTTTGGTTCTGAAATTTTGAGATTTCAAATTATTTGAATTTAAAATTGAATTGGCATTTTGGGTTTAATAATAGAAAAATTATTTGAACCATTTGCAAAATTCATTCCAATTCATAATTTTGGAAAACAATTGAATTATGTGATTTGGATATTTTATTTGAAAAAGTTGTAACAGACCAAGTGTGAAACATATTGATTTGAATTTGTCTGAAATTTGAAATTCCACACATGAATGCATTATGATGACATGATGCATTGAATAAAATTCAAGAAACAACATGCAAAAGGGGAATTTTCATACTTGGGATGTTACAGCGGTGGAGCCATGGGGGCCCCACACCACCCCCTAACGCGGCCAAGGGGGGCGCCACCCCATGGTGTGGGCCCCCTGATCCCCCTCTTCGTAACCTCTTCAGTCTTCTGGATGCTTCCGGGGGGAATAGGCACTTCGGGCTTTGTGGGGTCCAATTCCGAGAATATTTCCAGAACAACTTTTCTAAAATAAAAAACAGCAGAAAACAGGGAACTGGCACTTGACATCTTGTTAATAGGTTAGTCCCGGAAAACGTGTAAAAATGACATAAAGAAGGGAGAAAACAAGTAGCAATTGGCATAATATCATCATGGAGCATCAGAAATTATAGATACGTTGGAGACGTATCAGCGCACTGTGACGCCCCGAGATCGGGCACTATGCAGATTTCAGCATTTCCGCCAAAATCCACATAATAACCGATTCCAGGTAGCCACTTCTGATAACATTACAACAGTTCACGAATAATCCACAACAACAACAGAGGAGGTATATACAAGACGACTCAAACGAGTCAAGGATACAACTGATGCAATACAAAGATCCAAATGACAGCGGAAGAAACAACATAGTGTCCGACTACCGACAAGATACAAATTGGACTAAGAGTCCTGAAGATAACCGATGGCGTCCAATCCCTGCCCAGGCCAAGCCGGAGGGATTCCCAAGCTAACGTCGTCAGACTTCAAACCTGTTGACTGCAATGTGGAATATGCAGCCACGAAATTGATTCGTGGGTCAGTACTATTAAGTACTGGCAAGTGGATAAACAATACTCACAAGATACCAGCGTAACCAATCATCACAAGATACAAATACTTTGGGTAGAACAGAAGGAAGGGATTATTGCAAAGAAGCAGCAGCGGGCTGCACTAACTAACTACAGAGACGCGCTACAACATCCGGCTAAAAGAAAGGGATAAGATAGCGCGACAAAACCAACTATAAATACTCACCAAACAATACCCATCCAGTGTTACCCCCTACTAAGGAAGCAACCCAAGGAAATTCACACTGTTGATTAAGGTGACATTCATTTTTATGGTGGAGGTAATCTATATTACTAGTCAAGTTATTATCGTTAAGTGTAAGTTGTCTGAGTACTTGTTAGCCAGCACTTTCAACAAGTCATCCATAACCGCGGACAACACGGCTTCTCGAGCAGATTAACCCTGCAGGGATGCACCAATTTGGCCGTACACGTAAGAATAACCCGCCAGATGGCAATGCACTTCCACCAAGCGAGGCACTCAACACAACCCAACTCTTCTTCGCATCAAGCCCAAAGAACCACGTGCTGTGCGTGCGCGGCTAATCGAGCCCCCACGAAGAAAAGGGGGACCCTCATAGCACTCTAAGACCACGCTGCCCTAAATGCCGACTACAAAAGTTCCACCCTGGCGCCAAGGGTTCGCACCTGCATATGCATGCATCAAATGAAAAGCCCGAACTAAGTGTGGCGATTTGGACGAGATGCAAATCGAATCAGAATTGCGGGGGGCGCCCATACACGCTTCCCACATGCGGTTAGTGCGCTCATCATGGATCGGAGGACAAGACCCTTTTCCTAATTAAGTTCGACACTAGCAGGCCTCAAAACCACGCCGGGCCTCCTGCCGGTGCCTTATCATCAATTATTATTACCCAAAACATTAACATGTTGTTGATTAAGTTGAAACCCAACTATCAAACTAAACAGGTGATAAGACGGACAACAAGACTTGAGCGCAAACAACACTAAGCATGCAACTACGACACGAGGGCCAACAAGGTAAACAAACAACAGTTAATAGGAAGTGGACGGAAGGCTATATCATGGTTGCAAGGTAAACATATAATAGGATCGAGACACAAGCATCGAATCATAAGGCTAGCATAAAGACAACGGAAAGAATCGGTAACAAGTGAGGAAAGGCAACATGGGTAGCAAGTGAGTATACTTGCCTGAGATCCAGCAAGTAGAGGTACATCCGAAGAACTTGTCGGTGCTCACATCATCTCAACGTCCTATCCGCGAAGCATCAAAGAGCTAAAAGAAACACCGGATGCAACAATTACTACTACGGAAAAAGATCCAGCATGATCCTATTTTATATGCATGACATGCGGGATGCAACGCAAAAGTACAACTTAGACAATTTAATCGGAACCTGAGTCCAGACAAAATAATTATTGGTTCAAGTTGTTTATTTAACCATCAATGTTAAATGTTGATTAACATGGAGAACAATAAATAGGTGATCTAAACAGGATTAAATGGAATATGGCATAATTAAATTAAATGCCCAACACATTCCATATTTATTAATTAGGTGGACATGCATAACACTACTAACATGCAAGATGAAAGATGCAAACATGAGCATGGATGACATATTCATATTCCTTGCACTTTTCTGGTTGGAAAACATATTTTACACATTAAATTTGAATTTAATTTGAATTAGTTGTGATTTATGCAATTTTAAATGAATTAAATAAAGTACAGAAAATTGCACAAATTTTAATTGGTCAAAACATTAAACAAATTGCATATTTGAAAATTTTAGGAAATTTTGAATGGAAAACATATAAAATTTGTATTAGTTGGAGTTAGGGTTTGAAAGTTATGAGCATTTGAAGTTTTAGGGTTATTTGCAAAAGACAGGGACGTGTTTGTGACGGAAACAGATGATGGAGGGGCTTAGGTGTAAAAACAGAAAAGGCAGGGACCTGGATGCAAGGATCCAGATCCAGATCTGGAGTCGGGGGGATTTCTACCCACGGGCAGTCCAGCCAGAGGGACTGACCAGCGGGGCCCGGCGCCACGATGCGCTGACGGGGCGGGGATGAGGTGGTGTCGGCGCGGTGGGTCGCTTACGGGTGGGGCCTGACTCCCGCGCGGTTAAAATCAAAAAAAGGAGGCGGCTTCGCATCGCAGGGGACTCGAACCTGGGTCTCCCACGACGCGGATCGAAGCACAAGCCACTGTGCTATGTGTGTGCTCGTGATAGGATACAGGTTCGACATAAGATGACGTTGCCGTGGTGCGCTAACTGAATTTCAGATCGAACAGATGCGTTTCTTCAGGTTCAGAAACACATCGTGACGGAAGAGGAGCTTACAGCATCGCTGCTCGATTCCCTTGCGCGATCGGGAGGACGACGCTGCAGGGGAAAGGTGCGGTGTGCTGGATAGTTAGACGCCGGGCACGTGATGCTGCCACGGTAGCGTGCGTGCAGGGCAAACACATGAGCAAGTCGGCAAAGCAGGAACATGGACAGGAGCTTCACCTTGTGTTCTTGGCGCACACATAAACAGACCGAAGCTAGAGCAACCTACAGGATGCGATAGGACACATAAACCGCGGGAATCGAAAGGTGTGCTCACCGAGAGGGGCTGGAGGAGTCGTACATGCTCGGGGAAGGCAGCGACGTGCGGTAGAGGACACACTCGGAACGGTGGTCGTACACGAGGAAGAAGGAGCCGATGCCTTCCGGAGTTCCAGGAAGCGATAGCTTCCGATCTGCGGCGAGGACGACGTGCTCGGCGTGGCGTTTACATTCCCGCGGTAATCTCGGCTCGACGGAGACCATGACGGTGGGGCAACGGCGACGTGCTCCGGGCTCTCCCTTGCGGTTCAGAAAATTCAGAGAAGGGAGATGGCAGAGGAAGAATACAGGAGGGTGGCGGCGATGATGGAAAAGAGAGGAGAAGGGCGGAAGCTAGGGTTTCTAGGGCGGCCTTGGGGGGTAGATAAGGTGGGGAGAGGGGGACCATGATGGAGGGGTGGTGCTCTGCTTTGGTGAAAACGACATGAGGGGAAATTACGTCCTCCTCGTGCTGTCTCCAATACGGACGAAGAGGAAGAAGGAGGTGGGCTGGGTCGTAGGTGGCTGGGCCGGCCCAGTGTGGCTGGCCTGGCTGCCTCCCCATTTTCTTTTCTATTTTTTTTGTAGAAAAGAAAAAGAAGAGAAAAGGAGAGCAAGTTTTGGTGATTTTCATTTCACAATTATTTTTAGTGGATTACCCAGCACAAAAGCCCAGGTGCAAGACGTTTTGTTTCCAAAAATTCAAATTGCACAACTTATTTGAAATTTGAATTTGAATTCAATTTATTGTTTCTTATAAAACCAAATTTTAAAACCAACCTATTTTCGTATTTCCAATTCAAATATGAATTACAATGTGAAATGATTTGTTTTGCAATTTTAATTGAACCCATTTGGAACATGTTTGAATTTTGAAATTGGTTTGAAAACAAAGGTGCATATGATGCATGAGGCAATGCATGCAAAAGGAAAACAAGCAATTCTATTTGAGGGAAATCCCCCGGGTGTTACACGCACCCACCTTGTAATCGATCTACCGATAATACATATCTCAAGAGCAGGAGTAAGGGTTTTACCTCTACGAGGGCCCTGAATCTGGGTAAAATTGTGCCCCCTGTTAGCCGACGATTGTCGCCAGCGCCTACTCTTTCTCTTAATCAAAACCCTACCGGATCATCCGACGGACTTGTCAAGGGGTTGTATACTTCTGTAGAAACTCTTTGTATCTTTATTTTCATGTTTTAGTTGTGCCAAGTAAAGTTTCTGACGAGAGTTGGAGTTGGTTTTGGATTTCTGCGCAGGAAACAGATTTCTGCTCTGCACCGTAAAAAATGCATAATTCACAGAAAGATCAAAATTACCTGAAATTTTTTGTGCTTATTCCTCAGCTGATTCCGCAACTTTTTCGTTCTTTAAGTTTTTTGATCTGAGCAACGTAAGGGCCCCGAAAATTCGTCTTTACAGACTGTTCTGGTTTTGGCAGATTCTGCCATTTTTCTTCCATTTTTTCTTTTACGATGTCAAGTGGATTTCTTTGCTTCACGAAACATCAGTGGCTGCAGCTAATGATTAAAAGTATCAATATCACTTGTGCCCATACAGAATCCATGGATTTTTTATCGTTGCATTAACCCTCTAATGCGAATTACTCTTTGAGTGTGGTGTGAAGGAAGTTTTGAAGGGTCAAGAGAAGAGGGTGATATAATGTGATCAAGAAAAGTGCAAAGGCAAAGCTTGGGGATGCCCCCGTGGTTCATCCCAGCAAATTCTAAGAAGACTCAAGCATCTAAGATTCTTCATCAACAATTTATCAGGTCACTTCTAGTGAAACTATATTTTTATTTGGTCACATCATATGAAGCTCACATCTATCAGCAAGATGAACATCCAAATAACAGTGTTCCAACGGTGGTAGATCAAGCATATCATAAAGCTTTTGAGGCATAACAAAGATACTAGCACCAAGATCACACAAAGCATTGCAATCAAAATAATTTACTTTTATCTTAATGATAGGCTCCCAACCATCATCTAATTTTCTAGGGATAGATGTCTCAAGTTTCAGCTTTTCTTCCCTAACTTTCATGAGAGCATTGGTAATATGTTTAGTAAAGGCCATATTCATGGCATTAGCATTGGGACTTCTAGCAAGATTTTGTAGGAACTTAATAACTTCAGAGATATTGCAATCATCAAAATCAATATTATTATCATCAAAAGTAAGGGGACCATTATCTCCTACATCTTTAAAAATTTCGGCACTTTTATTAGAAGCAGTTTCAGCAATTTGAGACAATTTAGCACGTTTCACCGAAGGGGTGGAGTCTTTGTTAACACCAACTACTTTACCGTTGATAGTAGGAGGTTTACTAGCACTTGGAGCTTCAGTTTTACTAGTTGTGGTGATAGTGCAAACTCTAGCAATATTAATCTTTCTAGCCAATTCATCTTCTCTTTCCCACCTAGCACGTAATTCAGCCATCAACCTAAAATTATCATCAATTCGAACTTGAATGGAATTGGTTGCAGCAAAAGGATTATCTTCAATAGTTTCAGTTTTAGCAACCATTTTATTGATCAAAGAAAAGTGTGCCTCTGACATGCCCTTCTTGCTTAACCAAAGAGGCTAAAGGAACATTATTTGGATCAACTTGAGCTTTACCATTAACAAGCATAGACATAATAGCATCAAGCCTTTCACTCAAAGAGGAGGTTTCTTCAACAGAATTTACCTTCTTACCTTGTGGAGCTCTCTCAGTGTGCCACTCTGAATAATTTATCATCATATCATCAAGAAGCTTTGTTGCATTCACCAAAGTGATGGACATAAAGGTACCTCCAGCAGCTGAATCCAATAGGTTCCTTGAGGAGAAATTCAGTCCTGCATAAAAGGTTTGTATAATCATCCAAGTAGTAAGTCCATGAGTGGGACAATTCTTAACCACAGTTTTCATTCTATCCCAAGCTTTAGCAACATGTTCATTATCAAATTGTTTAAAATTCATTAGGTCACTTCTCAGGGATATAATCTTAGCAGGAGGATACTATTTTCCAATGAAAGCATCTTTACACTTAGTCCATGAATCAATACTATTTCTAGGCAAAGATAGCAACCATTCTTTAGCTCTTCCTCTCAAAGAGAAAGGAAATAATTTCAGTTTAATAATATCTCCATCCGCATCTTTATATTTTTGCTCTTTCATAACAAGATTTAATAAAGCAGGTTTAATTTCATAGAAAGCAGCAGTAGGAGCAGGTGGAGCAATAGGTGTGCAAATAAAATCATTGTTGTTTGTGCTAGTGAAGTGATGAGGTGTTAACCTCTAAGTTGGCCCGATCTTCACGAATCGACAAGAACGAACGAAGAACGCACGAAGAACACGATGAACACGATGAACACGAGAGGAGGAATCGAGGGGAAATCGAGGGCAAACGCGTGGAAACACAAAAGGGGGAAGATAACTCGTGAAGCCTACGAGGGATCGCAAACCCAAGTCAACAACACGATAATTGAAGCCGATTCCTCTCACCGGTCGATCCACCGATCCAACAGAAGCCGCAAGGGGAAGGTTGGCAAGCTCTACTAGAATCACAAGGTGAAAGAGTAGCTCCTTGGAGAGATCTTGATACGGTCCTAGATACACATCGTAGGAGTAGCCTTGTAAGAGGAGTCACCTCACAAGAGGGATACAAGGGCAAAGCCCGAAGTTCTCAAATCATCCCTAAACCCTAGATCTATCCACCGGGGTCCCTTATATAGCTCGGGGTCGAAACGGTGTCAAAACGGGCCAATTCCATGCATTTTGGGGGGTACGCCGGCCTGGGAGCCGGCCTGGCCGGCCTGGAGGCCGGGGTGGGGGCAGGGGGCGGCCCAGGGCGCGTCGGCCTGGGGCCGAGGTAGGAGAGGGAGCCGGCCTGGGAGGGGGCCGGCCTGGGGCCGGGGTGGAGGCCGGCCCTCTCGGGGGGGTGCCCGGCCTGAGGAGGGGCAGGGCCGGCCCGAGGCCGGGGTGGGCGAGGGGGAGGCCGGCCTGCTCTGTTGGGGGGCGGCCTGAGGTGGGGGGAGGCCGGCCTGGCCGGAGGATGAGGCCGGGAGGCCCCGTTTCCCTCTGTTCTTCCTCCTCGGATCTCCGATCTTGACGCCGTCTTCACCCGCTTCTTTCCTAGCTTCGTGTGCACCTTCTTGGATGTGTTCTTGAGCATCTTGGTCACCTTCTTGGGTCTCCATGTGGTGATCCCACCTATGCATGTAGAGGGGTATTTCATGAGGTAGAGCACCATTCACCAAGTCACCGGAAACATACGGAGATAGGAGTGAGTTCACCTCTGTTGTGCTTGGTTGAATACGGTGGGCTACATCATCTCCCCCCTTGAAAAAGAGTCGTCCTCGACTCTCGTTCCATCCATATGTGAGCGGGAGAAGGAATGTTGACGACGAAGATGTCGTTGAAGTTGAGCCGCTTGTCGAAGTTCATGGGACGGTAGGCTCGTAGTGTGGGTGGTCCAAAGGTGATGAAGATCATGAAAGGGTCCCCCTTGGATGGTTGAGGAAGATCTTGCGCGACGGTGTAGTCGTTGAAGTTGAGCCTCTTATCGAAGATCATGCCAAGGTATGCTCGTGGAGGGTGTGGTCCAAAGGTGATGACGATCTTGACATGATCCTCAATGGGTGGATGAGGATGAGCTTGCGGAAGCGGTAGAATGTAGATGAACTTGACGCATTGGTTGCACGCTGCTCCATGGGTTGCGTTGTTGTTGATGCTCGTGTCAAAGTCCATGTACCTCATGTCGGTTGATGTGTAGTCGTGGTGGTCATTGTCGTTGACGCGCTTGTCAAACTCCAAGTGCATCTTGACAATTGGTATGTAGTCGTGGGAGTCATTGTCGTTGACGCGCTTGTCGAACTCCAAGTACATCTTGACGTAGGGGATGTAGAGGAAGAAGTCGTTGTCGCGGATGCGCATGTGGAACTCCAAGTACATCTTGACATGAGGGTTGTAGGCGTAGAAGTCGTTGTCGTGGATGCGCTTGTCAAACTCCATGCACATCGTGACATGTGGTATGTAGGCGTAGAAGGCGTTGATGTCGAAGTGCTTGTGACGCGCCGTGTAGATCTTGACTTGAGGAGTGTAGATGGAGGATGCTTTGTCCTAGAAGCTCTTGTCAATCTCCATGTGGATCATGAGGAGCGGAATGTGCTCCTTCCAACTCTTCAAGTCGGTGTCGATGTTCATGCGATGTGGAGAGCCTTGTATGTGGAGAAGTCCATGATGTCTAGGATGCTTGATAGGGTCACCAAATCTCTGCAAAATAGACAACAAAGATGGAGAGAAAGTTGGTAAGCTGTTAGTGTCAATAAGCACAAATGGGGTTTGGCTCTCAACTCTCATCTCACTATTGGTGGCTATCATGGCAATGCCTCTAAGAACACTCATGCTTTTTCCACTCATGATGGGCTTGTGGATCTCACTCACGTGATGGTGGATCTCTCTCTCACCACTCATCTCACTAGAAGCTTGCGGGGGGACACTAGAAGGCTCCAAAGTCTTGGCACAAGAGGTGTGCGGGTTTGTCGAAGTCGTTGCATTGCTTGGAGTCGGTAGTGTCATAGAATGTGGCGAGGAGGACTCAAACATCTCATCTCTTGGGTTGAGCTCCAATTGTGGAAAGGGTGGCTTTCTTGGAGGAGGAGGTAGGGTCATGGATTGTGTCGAAGAAAGCTCCATCAAATGGTAATGTAAGCCATGCCTTGTAGCGTCCTCAAATGGTCGATGATGATGATAATGAAGATATCCTTGTCTAGAATGGTGGCTTGAGCGTGGCCTTGTGGAGGTTGGCATGAGATGCTTTGATGTCAAGGGGAGATTGTCACCCAATTCTTCATTACCTCCATCAATGATAGATGGGCCATTGATGCCGGCTCTAGAGAGGTTGCATCGTTGGTCCCTATCTTGAAGATAGGTTTGAAGAACTCGTGTCAACACTCGCGATGAATTCTTGGCCTCATTGCAATAGACGCTTTCGTCACCATTGGTCGGCATGTCCAAGGAATTGAGAGCTAGTTGGTGCAAGGCATAGTATTAGCCTTCACTCATGTAGGCATGTTCACCATTTTGGTTGGCAACCATGATCATCTCGTTGATAGCATTGGGAGCTCTCGTGTCGATGGTCGGAGTTGTCACTTGTGTCATTGGAGACGAAGAAGAAGAATGCCTTAGAGATGATGGCAAGGGATGAGCCTGTTTGACAATGTCACATGCATCAACATCGTCATCATAGAGTGGTAGAGTGGTATCTTGTGTCATGGAAGGAATAGCGTCGCACTCTTGATGTTGTTGTTGCGCTTGTGGAGATGATGGAAGCTCATGCTCTTGATCATGAAGGTCATTGTCCTTCATCAAAGAATGTCGCTCATGTAAGTTGAGGTTGGGTGTTGGTGGAGAAGTATTTCTCGCCTCTTCTCTCGATGAAGTAGTGGTATCATAGTGTCCATGGCAAGGATGTTCTTGATCCTTGTCGAAGGCGGGGTGCGAATAGAAAGCACAATCTTGGTGAAGATGAGGTGGAGGCTCCCATTCCTCATATGGATGATGACGCTCATGGTCCTTGCACCTTGTAACATTGAGGCAAAGGGCGCTCAAGTCGTTGTCTTCATGGCCTAGATGATGTGGTGCTTCATCCAATATGGTAGGAGAAGAATCATGGATAGCATCTCCATTTGCTTGATGTTGACGCAGTCGCTCATGTGGGTCCTCATCAAAAATAGGAAGTGAGAGGTCACTTGGATCATCTTCACTTGCTTGTTGGTGACGTGGTAGCTCAAGAGGTTCCTCATCAAACATGGGGAATGTGACATCATGAGTAGCATCCGTGCCTAGTGGTGGTCGAAGTGGGCGCTCATAGGGGTCTTCATCAAAGAGAGGAAGTGAGAGATCATTTGTAGAATGCCCACTTGGTTGTTGATGAAGGTGGTGCTCATAGTGGTCCTCATCAAATATGGGAAGTGAAGTAGAAAATTGAGCAATCCCACTTGGTTGTTGTCGATGGTGGCGCTCAATGGGGTCTTCCTCGAAGATGGGGAAAGATAAGCCATAGGGAGCATTCGCACTCGCTTGATGTTGAGACGTTCTTTCATTTGTGTCTTCATCAAAGATAGGCGGTGGAAGCTCATGTGGGTCATCCTCGTTGGTTTGGCGATGGCGATCATGATGGAGAGGATGGCGCCGGTGGTCATGGTGGTGGAGTTGGGAGAGGCATTCACTAGAATCCATGTCATGGTCACCTTCTTGATAATGGCCTTGGTCTTGGTGGTCATTTTGGTGGTGACACACATTTTTCCTTGAAAGCCTTGAATGTGGGAAAGCACCATCCACGAATCCATTTAGACCAATGTCATGAGTCGAGCTTGGAGAAGGTGGGTGATGAAGAATATCCGGTCGTAGAGGGTGATCTTGAAGAGGGTCACCACGGCCTTGTCGGTGTCGAGGTCGAGGTAGTGGTGATGGCGAGCGATGCTCAAACCAATGTCGTCACGGAACTTGTGGTGGAAGATGCGGTGAGGTGGGTGTACCACTCTCTTCCATATGGCGATGGTGATCATGGCGACGGTCTTGGTGATGAGCGTGGTGATGAGAGCTTGAAGCTTGTCGATGACGAAGCTTGTGGCGTTCCCGCACGTCATGTGTGGGATGACTCCGAAAGTCATTCGGATGCCTTGGCTTCTTGGCCTTCTCGCTTCATGGGGCCTCGATGATGTCCTTCTTGTGGCGCCGTCTTGATGTTGAAGGAGACAATCTTGACGTTGCCAACTTGTCGGATTTCTTATCGTTGCGCCATCTTGAGGTTGAAGGGATTTGCCTTGTGTTGGCCTTGGCATTCTCCTTGAAGTTCCATGGTGGTGAGCATGAACCATCGGACATGTGATGTCTTGGCCACCGAAGCTTGGAGAGGAAACGCTTGTAGGTGAGCTCGTCCATGTCGGAGTCATTGTCGGTGTAGAACTCCGCCATGCTCGAGGATGCGTTGTCGGTGTAGTAGGGCTCCATCTCGTCATCCAAGCTTGTGGTGTCATTGTTGTAGTAGTGGTTCATGTCGATGTAGCTCATGGAGTTGAAGGTGGCGTGGTGGTTGTGGTACTCCTCCATGTCGATGATGCTTGGGGAGGAGTAGTCGGTGTAGAGCTCGACGTCGTGGTGGTGGTGATCCACCATGTCATGCTCGTAGTAGTGGTCATCCACGATGTCGTGCTCGTAGTAGTGGTCGTCCACCACGTCATGCTCGTAGGAATGGAGGTCCATGTCTAGCTCGTTGTAGTCGTAGTGGTCCATCATGGACTCATCATGGTCATCATGGCCTCCAAATTCTTCGCTCTTGCTATACATGGTTAGTGACAAGCGCAAGTGTATATATAGAGTGAGAGGACCTAAGAGCTCAACCCTCACCTTTTAGCAAATGTTGGAAACTAGTGGACCAAGCCAAGAGAAACCGATAGCAAAAGAATGAAGTGACTTGAGTTCGAAAGATCCCAAAAACACGCTCCAAAACACACACGGCTTATGGGTGGATGGCAATGGGTTAGAAATGTGGCGAGGAAAACGACAAATCCAAAGAAAAGTTTGTTGTCAAACGTGGAGAAGAATCAAAGAAAAGTTAGCACGAAAACCAATCCTAGTGGAGGAAAAAGATATGGTGGAAACGAAAAACACACACACAAAAATGATAAATGGGGTTAGTGCGGCCAATGGACGAGCGGAGACGAAATGTACCTATCGAAGACTAAGCTCAATGCCACACCAACGCAAGGAGGACGCTAGCTCAAACCGCAATTAACAAGAGGCAACAAGATTCACAATGTGGCAACCGGTCACTCTCTTCTCTCTTGCGACACGAAGCTATGCGTTCCTACAAATGATAGCAATTGGCATAGATCTTTGCTTCTTTTGGCTCTTTTTTGCTTCTTGTGATCTTTCTCCTTTCTCTTTTTTTTGATGATGATGATGCGGAGATGATTCCCAAATGCCAATGCCAACTCGTAGCTTGTCTCTCACAAGCGCAAAACTCGCACTCTCGGTGCCACAAATGCGATGCCAAGCGGTGTAAAAGAACTAGTCCAAGTAGGTAAGGTACACAAAGGAATGGGTTAGTTCAAGCGGAAGCAAGTTATACCTATGCGGTGGATGAACTCGGACTTGCGGCCGGGGGATGTCGATGTCGTGTGGATCCGATGATGTAGATGCGTAGGCGATGTCGATGGCGACGCGTAGGAACTTGCCTCACTCAAATCGGAGCAACGACGACAAAGAAAAACAAGATACAAAATCTTTCCAAGAATCGAAAAGCAGGAATTTCCTGTGATTTTGCTCAATTTCGAAATTTCTCCCAAATCAAGAAAACTTTTGGACAAATTCAAGAAATGTGGCTGAATAGAAAGGTGGGGAATGGTTTTTGGCAACAAATCTATGAAACAAAACCACGAAAAACTCAACGAATTAAGAGATTGGTCGAAATCCCTTTCGGCTATTTTTGGTCAAATTTTTTAATTTATGGTGGATAGAAGAAAAATTGGTGGTAGGGGAGGGGGTGGGGTGTCGGATTCGTGTCAATCTAGCTCTGGATACCAGATGATGAGGTGTTGACCTCTAAGTTGGCCCGATCTTCACGAATCGACAAGAACGAACGAAGAACGCACGAAGAACGCGATGAACACGATGAACACGAGAGGGGGAATCGAGGGGAAATCGAGGGCAAACGCGTGGAAACACAAAAGGGGAAGATAACTCGTGAAGCCTACGAGGGATCGCAAACCCAAGTCAACAACACGCTAATTGAAACCGATTCCTCTCACCGGTCGGTCCACCGATCCAACAGATGCCGCAAGGGGAAGGTTGGCAAGCGCTACTAGAATCACAAGGTGAAAGAGTAGCTCCTTGGGGAGATCTTGATACGGTCCTAGATACACATCGTAGGAGTAGCCTCGTAAGAGGAGTCACCTCACAAGAGGGATACAAGGGCAAAGCCCGAAGTTCTCAAATCATCCCTAAACCCTAGATCTAGCCACCGGGGTCCCTTATATAGCTCGGGGTCGAAAGGGGGTCGAAACGGTGACAAAACGGGCCAATTCCGTGCATTTTTGGGGCCACGCCGGCCTGGCCGGCTTGGAGGCCGGGGTGGAGGCAGGGGGCGGCCTAGGGCGCGCCGGCCTGGGGCCGGCCTGGGGCCGAGGTGGGAGAGGGAGCCGGCCTGGGGCCGGGGTGGAGGCCGGCTCTCTCGGGGGGTGCCCGGCCTGAGGAGGGGCAGGGCCGGCCCGAGGCCCGGGTGGGCGAGGGGGAGGCCGGCCTGCTCTGTTGGTGCAGCTGAGATGGCAGGGCGCACAACAGGTTCAGCAGCAACATGGAACCTACACAACACAATCAAATGACTTTGCCCCCAACGAAGAAGTGACGTTGTCAATCTCACCGGTTTTGCTGAACACGAAGAGGTTAAACGTATGGTGTGGAAAACAGTAGGAGAACAGTATGAAAGTAGTGTGTGTATTATCAGTATGAGAAAAAGGACTGGGGTCCACAGTTCACTAGTGGTGTCTCTCCGTGAAAGATAAATAACATGTGTGGTGAACACATTACAACTGGGAAATTGACAGAAACGAAGGCTGCACCGTAGTGCATATGCAAGACATAAAGATTATTATGTGATTCATGCGGGCATTACAACAAAATACATAGACCGTCATCCAACTGCATCTATGTATAATAATCCACCCTCCGAATATCATCCGAACAAACGTTGGGTATTAAGTTGCAAGCAACAGATTATCGCAGTAAGCAAAGTGTGTAATGTAAACTAAGAAAACACCATTGTTTTCTCCCTAATGGCAACAACACATCCTCCATCCATCACGTTTCCGTCACTCGAGCACAGATGCAAAGGAGGCACAAATTCACTATCGAGCATAAATACTCCCTCTTGGAGTTACTAGCATCTACTTGGCCAGAGCATCTACTAATATCGGAGAGCATGCAAGATCATAAATAACATATGCATGAAGATAACATGATAGATTTATAATTAGAAGACATAGCATTCAACATTCATCAGATCCCAGCAAACACAACATGTAGCATTACATAAAGATGATCTCGATCATGTAGGGCAGCTCACGAGATCTAAACATGAGGTACAAAGTTTAGAAGACAACCATCTAGCTACTGCTATGGACTCGTAGTCCAGGGATGAAATACTCACGCATCACTTCGGAGGAGGGAATGGTGGTGTAGACCCCTCCGGTGATGAATTCTCCTCCCGACAGGATGCCGGGGAGAGCCCTAGAACCCTCCCGATCTCGGGATGACGATGACGGCGGCCTCGGGTGTTTCTCGGGACGAAGTGGTATATTTTTAGGGTTGACGCATCGGGGGGTATAAATCGACGAAAGGACAAATGAGGTGGAGGCCTGGGGGCCCCACACCACCCCATGGCGCGGCCAGGGGGCGCGCCGCCCTATGGTGTGGCCCCCTCCGGGCCTCTTTGGGACTCCTTGCAACCTTCGGAAATTCTAGGACCTCCGTACTTCGAAATTTCCAATTCCGAGAATATTTCCAGAACAACTTTTCTGAAACAAAAAAGAATAAAAAACAGAAAACTGGCTCTGTGGCATCTTGTCAATAGGTTTGTCAGGAGTATCGATAAAAATGACATAAAGTGTATAGAAAACATGTAGGAAACAATATGAAAACAACATGGAACATCAAAAATTAAGGATACATTTATGACGTATCATAACTCCAAGAGGGAGTATTTATGCTCGATAGTGGGTTCATGCCTCCTTTGCATCTGTGCTCGAGTGACAGAAACACGACGGATGGAGGATGTGCCATTGCCATTAGGGAGAAAACAACGGTGTTTACTTAGTTTACATTGTTTCCATTACACACTTTTCTTACTGCGATTATCTGTTGCTAGCAACTTAATACCCAACGTTTGTTCGGATGATATTCGTAGGGTGGATTATTAGTCATAGATGCAGTTGGATGACAGTCTATGTATCTTGTTGTAATGCCCGCATGAATCACATAGTAATCTTTCTGTCTTGCACATGCACTACGGTGCAGCCTTCATTTCTGTCAATTGCCCAGCTGTAATTTGTTCACCACACATGTTATTTATCTTTTATGGAGAGACACCTCTAGTGAACTGTGGACCCTGGTCCATTTTCTCATACTGATAATACACACACTGCTTCTACTGTTTTCACACTGCTTCCACTGTTTTTATACTGCTGCTACTGGTTTCATACTGTTCTCATATTGTTTTCCACACCATACGTTTAACCTCTTTGTGTTCAGCAAAACCAATGAGATTGACAACCTCACTTCTTCGTTGGGGAAAAGTGATTCGATTGAGTTGTGTAGGTTCCACGCTGCTGCTGAACCGGTAGTGCGCCCTGCCATCTCAGGTGCATCAACATTCAGAGATTGTTTGTCCTCCTACTGGTCGATTCAACCTTGGTTTCTTTTCTAAGGGAAAACTTGTCGCTGCACTCTTCACAACCTTTCTCTTGGGGTTTACCAACGTCAGCCATCAACAAGTTTTCTGACGCCGTTGCCGGGGAGGAAGAGAATTTCTACAAGGGGAGACTCTCATTTCCGATCTCTTTACTTTGTTTTTTTCTTAGTTTATTGTATTTTATCTTGTTTGCTTCTCTTTATCAAAAACACAAAAAATAGTTTTATTCCTGTTTTTAGTCTTGTTAAAATGACTACTCCTGAGAACACTAAGTTGTGTGACTTTACTAGCACCAACAACAATGATTTCATTAGCACACCTATTGTTCCACCTGCTCCTACTGCTGATTTTTATGAGATAAAGCCTGCCCTGTTGAACCTTGTTATGAGAGAGCAATTTTTTGGTGTTAGTACTGATGATGCTGCTACCCATCTTAATAATTTCGTTGAACTATGTGAGATGCAAAAATATAAATATGTAGATGGAGATATTATTAAACTGAAATTGTTTCCTTTCACTTTGAGAGGAAGAGCTAAAGAATGGTTGCTATCTTTGCCTAGAAATAGTATTGATTCTTGGACTAAGTGTAAAGATGCTTTCATTGGAAAATATTATCCTCCTGCTAAGATTATATCTTTAAGAAGTAGCATTATGAATTTTAAGCAACTTGATAATGAGCATGTTTCTAAAGATTGGGAAAGAATGAAATCTTTGGTAAAGAATTGTCCCACTCATGGACTGACTACTTGGATGACCATCAAAACTTTTTATGCAGGACTGAATTTTTCTTCAAGAAACCTTTTGGATTCAGCTGCTGGAGGAACCTTTATGTCCATGACCTTGGGGCAGCAACAAACCTTCTTGATAATATGATGGTAAATTATTCTGAATGGCACACTGAGAGAGCTACAACTGGTAAGAAGGTAAATTATGTTGAAGAAACCTCCTCTTTGAGTGATAGACTTGGTGCTATCATGTCTATGATTGTGAATGGCCATGCTCCTATTGATCCAAATAGTGTTCATTTAGCCTCTTTGGTTGCTTAAGAAGAGCATGTTGATGTGAACTTCATTAAAAATAATAATTTCAACACCAATGCTTATAGGAACAATTTTGGTAGCAACAATTATAGGCCATATCCTTTTAATAGTGGTAATAATGATAGAACTTGAATGACCGGTGAAAGAATTTCAGAAGTTGAAAGAGCCACTAAAGACTTTATGCAAAAACAATATGAGCAAAATAAACTATTTACTAAGACCATGGAGGAACAATTTGTTATGCTAAGAAATATCAGCTATCAACTTGAGAGCTTAAATAGAGAAATATCTGGGTTGCAAGTTAAAATTCCTCATGCTGAAACTTCTATCTCATCCATGTCTGAAGCTCATACTTCTTTGATCAATAGAATGACTGCTAAAACTGAAACCATAGATGAGAATCCTTTTTCTGCTACAAATGCCATCTAAATTTGAATTGATGATAATGTTAGGATGTTAGCTGAATTGCATGCTAGATGGGAAAGAGAAGATGAAATAGCTAGAAAGAATAATATAGCTAGTGTTTGCACCATTACCACCACTAGTAAAACTGAAGCTTCTCATTCTAGTGAACCTTCTACTATCAATGGTAAAGTAATTGGTGTTGGAAATACTCCCACTTCTGCTATTAAAAATGCAAAACTGCCTGAAACTACTAAACATGTTCCTGATAAAAGTGCTGAAATTTTTTGAAACATGGGAGACAATGGTCCCATTACCTTTGATAAAAATGATCTTGACTTTGATGATTGTAGCATAACTTAAGTGATTAAGTTCCTACAAAATCTTGGTATTTTTCCTAATACTAGTACTATGAATATGACTTTCACAAAACATATTACAGATGCTCTCATGCAAATTAGAGAGGATGAATTAAGATATGAAGCCTCTATCCCTAGGAAGCTAGATGACGGTTGGGAACCCATTATTATAATGAAAGTGAATGATTTTTATTGCAATGCCCTATGTGATCTTGGTGCTAGTATCTTTTTTATGCCTAAGAAACTTTATGATATACTTGATTTGCCACCTTTGGAGCACTGTTATTTGGATATTCGAATTATTGATAATGTTATAAAGAAACCTTTGGGGGGAGTTGATGATGTTCTTATCATGCTTAATAATACTATTGTCCCCCTTGATTTTATTGTTATGAATATTGAATGCAATGCTTCTTGTCCAATTGTTTTGGGAAGACCTTTTCTTAGAACCGTTGGTGTTGTTATTGATATGAAAGAGGGGAATATTAAATTTCAATTCCCACTCAAGAAAGGTATGGAAAAATTTCCTAGAAATATAATTAAGTTGCCTTTTTATTCTATTATTCAAACAAATTACAATTTGTATGCTTCTTCAGTTCAAAACACTTGATTCCACTTTTCTGGGCCTAGCTAAAAGGCGCTAAAGAAAAGCACTACTTGGGAGATAACCCATGGTTTTATTTTTGCTTTGTTTTTCTCTGTTTTCTTTGAGTAAAGGGGTTGTATACTTCTGTAGAAACTCCTTCGTATCTTTATTTTCATGTTTTAGTTGTGCCAAGTAATGTTTTTGACGAGAGTTGGAGTTGGTTTTGGATTTTTGCGCGGGAAACAGATTTCTGCTGTCCACCGTAAACAATCGAATAATTCACAGAAAGACCAAAATGACATGGAATTTTTTGTGTTTATTCCTCAGCTAATTCCGAAACTTTTTCGTTCTTTAAGTTTTTCGATCTGAGCAACGTAAGTGCCCCTAAAAAAATTCGTCTTTACAGAATGTTCTGGTTTTGGCAGATTCTGCCATTTTTCTTGCATTCGCTCTTTTACGATGTCAAGTGGATTTATTTGCTTCAAGAAACATCAGTGGTTGTAACTAATGTTTAAAAGTATCAATATAACTTGTTCCCATACAGAACCCATGGATTTTTTTATTGTTGCACTAACCCTCTAATGCGAATTACTCTTTGAGTGTGGTGTGAAGAAAGTTTTCAAGGGTCAAGGGAAGAGGGTGATATAATGCGACCAAGAAGAGTACAAAGGCAAAGCTTGGGGATGCCCCCGTGGTTCATCCCAGAAAATTCTAAGAATACTCAAGCATAAAATCTTGGGGATTCCCAAGGCATCCCCTTCTTCATCAACAATTTATCAGGTCACTTCTAGTGAAACTATATTTTTATTCGGTCACATCATATGAGGTTTACTTGGAGCGTCTGTTTGTTTTTCTTTTGTTTGAATTTCTTCAATAATATAGTTGGACCCTAGCATTCCTTGTTTGGGAGAGAGACACGCTCCGCTTTTTTATTTGAATACTTGTTATGCTCGTATTCTTAGTTTTTCTTCTAGCTGCTGCAAAATTCCTGTTTAGCTCTTGTTTTCATTGCATCTCTTATTCAGAAATTTTAGTTTTAGTAGTGTTATGTGAGTTATCTCATGTTTACTTGCTGTATAATTTAGAGAGTTTTTGTTAAAACATATTTTGTATGGTGCTTGTTGGGAAAACAAACTACTGCATGTAGTAGAATTTATAACGATGCAAATAGAAGCTCGTATAGACTGTGGCTAGACTTTTTATATCATGCTAGATGCTATTTTAATTCTAAAGCCTAGTGGTTATTTAGTAGCATGATTTGTCTCAAATATCTGAGAGTGTTTAACGTGCCTTAGAAAGAATCTTGAGTTATTCTTGTCATTTTGAAACATAAATTTGTGGTGTTCTCCTTTGAATTTTTTATTTGGTTGACTTGGCGCATGCTTACACCATGTTTATGACTATGAACTAGTCACTTATAGCCTCTATGATCATTTAGTTTTTGAACTTGTGGTACCACTTATGCTTTGATTAATGATGTTTATGTCGTTATGCATGATTATGGCCATTATTGCTCTCTTGATTTGTCGATCCCAGTCTTTTGCTAGCCTCCACTTGTACTGAGTATGAGCTCTACTCGTGCATCCAACTCCCAAAAAACCAAAGTTTTCCAAATGTGTCCACCATACCTACCTACATGTGGTATTTAACTGCCACTCCAAAGTAAATTGCTCATGTGTTACCTTTAAAACTTTCAAAATTACTCCTGTTTTGTGATCCTCTTTTAGCTCAGGAGGACGTAAATAGAGAATCTTTATCTCACTTGTTGATTGGACTTTCACACCCTGGACTGGTGGCTTCATCCGCTTATCCAATTGATAGAAGAGTTGGCAGCGGGGTGCCCAGCCCTAAATTAATACGAACAAATTATCTTCACTATTTTTGCCCCTGATTTATCAGTCAAAGCATAATTGTGTAAACAAAAGAGAACGAGGGATGACCTTCTACCCAGACGCGTCCTTCTATGGGAGCCGCTCTTGTGAAGTCTAGTTGGCTTGTGACGTATTGTATTTTTTGTTTACCATTTGTTGACATAAGCATACACCTCTCTTAAAAATGTTTTTAATACCTCTATTTAATAAAATAGAAAGCTCTAGCACATGAGTTGATCCCTTCTTCCCTCTGCGAAGGGACTTTCTTTTACTTTTATGTTGAGTCTCCATCTTCTAACTTTATGCACAGTTGAGAGAGCATAGTTCCCATTCTGAGTTTAATGTGCATTTGTCCCAGAAACATTATTAATTGATTCATGATGTGTTATTGTTTGTTATAGTCTTCCTCATGAACTTGAAGGTGTCCTGGCATTTATGTTTTGCCCCACTCTTAAAGACAAGCAAAATATCACTTTGCTATGTTATCTCTATGCTTGAAATAAACGTATATCTTTCGAGTGCATTATTATTCATGATCTTTTATTTGTGTTACTTCTCATGATGCAAGGTGATTGCTATGCTTTATTGTTAAATTTTTTATCATGCTTGTGTTTAAAGTACTATGATCTTAGTTTACTTATGCTTTTACATTATTGATGATCAAGTTTATGTAGGTAGCATGTCACCTCAGAAATTATGTGTTTTTATCGTTTACCTACTCGAGGACTATTAGGAACTAAGCTTGTGGATGTTGATACGTCAAAATTGTATCCTTAATTTCTGATGTTCCATGTTGTTTTCATGTTATTTCCTACCTATTTTCCATACACTTTATGTCGTTTTTATTGATTTCCGGGACTAACCTATTGACAAGATGCCACAGAGCCGGTTTCTTGTTTTCTGCTGTTTTTAGTTTCAGAAAAGTTGTTCTGGAAATATTCTCGGAATTGGAAAATTTGAAGACCGAAAATCTTAGAATTCCAGAAGGTTCCACGGAGTCCCAAAGAGGCCCGGAGGGGGGCCACACCATAGGGCGGCGCGCCCCCTGGCCGCGCCTAGGGGTGGTGTGGGCCCCTCGGGCATCCACCACCATCGCCCTTTCGCCTATTATTCCCCCCGATACATCAACCCTAAAGATATACCACTTCGTCCCGAGAAACACCCGAGGCCGCCGTCATCGCCATCCCGAGATCGAGAGGGTTCTGGAGCTCTCCCTGGCACCCTGCCGGGAGGGGAATTCATCACCGGAGGGGTCTACACCACCATGCCCTCCTCCGAAGTGATGCGTGAGTAGTTCATCCCTGTACTACGGGTCCATAGCAGTAGCTAGACGGTTGTCTCCTCCACTTTGTAACTCATGTTTAGATCTCGTGAGCTGCCCTACATGATCAAGATCATCTTTATGTAATGCTACATGTTGTGTTTGCAGGGATCCGATGAATGTTAAATGATATGTCTTCTAATTATCAATCTATCACGTTATCTTCATGCATATGTTATTTATGATCTTGCATGCTCTCTGTTATTAGTAGATGCTCTGGCCAACTAGATGCTAGTAACTCCAAGAGGGAGTATTTATGCTCGATAGTGGGTTCATGCCTCCTTTGCATCTGTGCTCCAGTGACAGAAACGTGACAGATGGAGGATGTGTTGTTGCCATTAGGGAGAAAACAACGGTGTTTACTTAGTTTACATTGTTTACATTACACACTTTGCTTACTGCGATTATCTGTTGCTTGCAACTTCATACTCAACGTTTGTTCGGATGATATTCGGAGGGTCGATTATTAGTCATAGATGCAGTTGGATGACGGTCTATGTATCTTGTTGTATTGCCCGCATGAATCACATAGTAATCTTTATGTCTTGCATATGCACTACGGTGCAACCTTCATTTCTCTCAATTCCCCAGTTATAATTTGTTCACCACACATGTTATTTATCTTTTATGGAGAGACACCTCTAGTGAACTGTGGAACCCGATCCATTTTCTCATACTGATAATACACACACTGCTTCCACTGTTTTTACGCTGCTTCTACTGCTTGCGTAATGTTCTCGTATTGTTTCCACACCATACGTTTAACCTCTTTGTGTTCAGCAAAACCGGTGAGATTGACAACCTCACTGCTTTGTTGGGGCAAAGTGATTTGATTGTGTTGTGTAGGTTCCACGTTGCTGCTGAACCGCTAGTGCACCCTGCCATCTTAGCTGCATCAACCTTCAGAGATTGCTTGTCCTCCTACTGGTCGATTCAACCTTGGTTTCTTTTCTGAGGGAAAACTTGCCGCTGCACTCTTCACAACTTTTGTCTTGTGGTTTACCAACGTCAGCCATCACATACTCCTTTAGAATAATCCAGTAAGTACCTTTATGTTCACCCAGTTTACGGTGTGACGCTTGATAGCACCAAAGTAAAACCTTCAGAATATATTATCCCAATAAACGCATGGTCAAAGGATGCATTGTGATATAACCGTGTTATGATATGATTCTAAGGACAAAGATGTCTTAGAATCTCTTAGTATATCAATCTACTTAGGGAATACAAATCCATATTGTTTCCTTTCAACAATATGCTATTCATTGATGTTGACAAAAACAATGTCCATGACTAGGAAAACATAGTCATTAAACATCCAATGAATTAAGTAACAGTAAAAATGAGCGAGCTAGGCTATTCCACATCGATTTAACGTTCTCAGCCATAGAATCTTGTTCTTGAACGTAGTGGATTGCTCGGACGTCCTACTGCGCGCCATGGGCATTTTCACCGTGCCTCATCGCACGTCTCTGTGCGGGCCGCTACTCCGAGGGTTGACCTGGGAGTTTCCTCATAAATTGGGCTGGGCGCGTGCAGCCCAAAACTTTCATGTGGCCTCTTATCACTGTGGGCTACCCCCTCTCTTGTGACTACTCACCTCTCTCTTTGCTTGTAAGGCACTCAGTCTGGCGACGCCGGCGGTGGTGGCGGCCAGCGAGCAGATGGCGATGCAAACGGCGACCGTCTCAGGTCATGATCCATGGCAAAAGGACGGAGGCGTCGATGCATCTACACAATGCGTCCCAGCGATCTGGATCCTACAAGGACCCCAGAACGGGAAGCTCCGACAACGGTGTCTGGCGGCCATGCATCGTGACGGTGAAGAGCAGCGGGCCACAGCTCCGATGCTTTCCGGTTCAAATATTACCTAGACCGTGATGGCCTTCACCTTCTACTCCCCTTCTCCCACCAATCAGGCTCTCTCCCTCCTCCAGATCAGATGAGGAAATGGCGTGGATATGGTGGGAGTTAGAAGAGCACCAAATGTTTTGGAATCTAGGTTTGGAGGGCCGTTATCGACCACCTTATGATCTGCCAAAATGCGCAGGCTGCGGTGCACTTCTCGATTTCACTTGATTTCTTACAGATTTTTAAAGCATGTTGGCAATATAATGAAGCTTTGTAAACTAATTTCTACAGTCCCTCTGAGCAAAACGGTGGAGGAGCTGCTACCATCTTCAGTTATTGCCAACCTGACCAGCCATAGTTCCTGTCTCGTTGTAACATCCAAGTATGAAAACCCTTAGTTGTTTTACTTGTTGTTTTTATTTAAGCAATGCATCATGGCATCATCCTCATATTTATTTCTGTTGCATTGTTTTCATATGAAATTTAAACTTGAATCAATCTTGTTTTCACACTTGTCTGTTACAATCTCTCAAATAAAGATTTGCAATTCCAAAAACATCAATTGTTTCCAATTAGTTTCATATTGGATCAACTCTTAAATTGTTGCTTAATTTAATCAAACCATTTTCAATCATTATTTTCTAAGTCATTTCAAATTAAAACACCCCTTTTATTCCTTGTTTTCCACTTCCCAAATTGTTGCTTTAATCAAACCAATTATCAAATCAATTAATTAAATCAATAACTCCTAAATCATTTTCCATTTCAAACCAATTTTCAAATCAGCACTCTTTTGAAAACATAACAATTCACCTCATGCTTGTGATCCTAAAAGTCAATTTTAATCTAGGGGTAACCCTATTTTTATACATGTTTTTATTAATGAGATAATAAATAAAAATCCCTCTAATTTGGTTTCAAATACAAAACCCCATCTTAAATTACAATTTTTGAAATCCACTTCTGCAATGTGGTTGCTAATTAACTAAATAGCCTAACTAATTTTTCCTGGAATTTATTCTAACCAAAACCTTATCTTTTCCTTCCCTTTTCGTTTTCAGCAAAAAAAAAATATAGAAACAGAAAAAATAAAACTGCAGGGAGGAGAGCCGCAGCAGCTGGTCCAACCTAGGCCCAGCCCGTTTCTTTTTCCCTCTGGCCCGATACCTTCCTCGCACGTCGTTGTCGTCCCCCCTCCTGCCTGACGTCAGGCGTACGACGCCTCCTCCATCGTCGATCGCCTCCTGGAGCCTCCCGATTGCCGCCGTACAGCCACCACCCCGCCCATAAAACACCGCGGCGCCCCCCTCCGGCCACTCAACCCTAGCTCCACCCTAATCCCGGCGCCGCCAACCTTCCATCATCTCCCCCAAAGCTCCTGCCTTCCCTCTGAATCTCTGAAACCCCGACGCCACCCTTCTGAAACCCGCCGCCGATCGCGGTCTCCGGTGGCTTACGCCGTGCGCTAGCGGCTGGAATGGATCGGCCACGGTGCCCTCTTCGTCGTCAACACCGCAGCGGGGCCTGAGGAGAACCAGAGCCAAGACGCCGTCTTCTTCCTTTTCGCCGGCGAGCTCTGCAACGGACCTGCTACCTCTACAGCTCACGGTGAGCGTCACCGTCGATCCCCTCGCCCTACCTCTCTGCACGGTCACTCACGCCCTAGGCCACACCCCGCTGCACCCCCCCTCGGGCAGCAGCCGCTGCGCGCAGCTCCACTCCGGCGAGCTGGCCGCGGCCAACTGTCCCTGCACCTGAAACTGCAAGTTCAGTTTCAGGCCGAGTGCAAGATCTGAACATGAAAACCCTACGCAAACCCTCTCTGTCACGATTCGATCGCCAGCTGAGTTGGTCTGTTCCATCCGCGCAAGCCAGGAGGTCCCGGGGTCGAACCCCGCGGGCGCATCCGCCCCCCTTTTGCTGGTTTTTCTTCCCTGGCCACGCTGGCTGCCACGTGCACTGCCACGCTGGCCTGGACCCGCATGTCAGTGGCAGCGGGTGTAGGCCCTCTCGGTAGCAAAAGTAAAAACGCAAATCTGTTAATTTTTTATTTCTTTTAAATGGGCAGAGTAAACTATAAACTTCAAAATTCAATAACTTTTAAAATATGAACCCAACAAATGCAAACTTGATGTCTATTCTGATCCAAATTTTATAAACTTTCCAAATTTGCAACTTGTGTTCTGTTTTGAATTTTCAAAATGCAATCTAAATTCAAATTCAAATAATTCAAATGCAAATTGAAATAATTCATAACTAATTCATTCTGTTTTCAAATAATTCAAATAAAATATGTTTTTCACACCATTTTGAATACTCTATTCAAATATAAATTTTGTTTTCTGGTTTGAACAATTTAAATTGCCTAAACTATTTAAATCTTGTTTAATTCAATTAAAAATTGTTTAATATTGTTTAATTCATAACTAAATAATCTAAAGTCCAATTTCAATTGTGAAACATGTAATCCAACAAAAATTTGATAAACTTTTCAAATATAAAATTTGTAATTGGTTTTGCCTACTTTAAATTGTTGAAAACAATCAATACTTATTCAACACCATTAAGTACCAATAATTCCAAACTTGTTAATGTTTTCTAAAATGATTAACTATCATTTCAATTGCATTTAATCTTGTTATCTTATTGTTCCTCATCATGCATGCATCATACTAAGTCACTTACACATGATGCTTAGTGTTAGAACAATTAATTCAACTCTAAAGCATGGGCTTCCATATGCAACCTTTGCATATGGAATCCATTTTAACTTGTGTTTCATGTCAAGCAAGTTATTTTGTTGCATCTATTAAACATGACATGCATCATCCAATGTTTGTGCACTTATGCCATGTATTGATTGCCCGTCTTCCTTCGTTGTTGTTTTTGCTTCTTCTCGATTAGACGACGACGTTGGTACCGACGAGCCTTACGACACCACTACTCAGGACCTAGCCCAGTACGAGGCTGAGCTGCCAGGCAAGCTTTCACTCACATGAATCATCGAGTTCCTTTCCACACTTGTTGTCGATACTGTCTTTTGTCTACTATTGCTAGCCCTATGTATCGTTGCTTGTTCTCCGAACCCATCACATGATACCTTGAGCCATGATATTGCCACCACCTCCATACCTACAGCCATTGCTTGTGCCTGTTCTTATCTAGCATGCTTAGGGTTGCTTTTACTCGAGTCTGTTGTCGGTTACTACTGTTACTATCTTATTATCTTGTACCGGGGCTCGTTATTAATCAACCAATCCTGTTAATTGCTAATGGTAATAATAATTTGATGATAAGGCACCGGCAGGAGGCCCATGAGTGGTTTTGGAGCCTGCTAGTGTCGACCCTAATAGGAAAAGGGTCTTGTCTACTGATCCATGATGAGCGCACTACCCGCATTTGGGAAGCGAGTATGGGCGCCCCCCTCAACTTGACCTGATTCGCATCTCGTCCAAATCGCCTCATTTAGTTCGTGCTTTCTATTTGCCGCATGCATGTTTTTGCGAGCCCAGTGCAGGGTGGAACTTTCGTAGTCGGCATATAGGGGGACACGGTCTTAGAGTGCTATGATGGTCCATTTTCTTCTGGGCTTGATTAGCCGTGCGCCCAAGGTGCTTTGGGCTTGATGCGAAGAATGGTTGGTTGTGTTGAGTGCCCCGCTTGGTGGGAGGCATCCCATCTGGCGGGATATTCATGAGTGTACGGCCAAATTGGTGCAACCCTGCAGGGATAATCTTCTCGAGAAGCCGTGTTTTCCGCGGTTATGGATTACTTGGTGAAAGTACTGGCTAACAAGTACTCAGGACAACTTCAACATAACGATCAATCATGTTTCACCCAATGATTAATAATCTGACTAGTAATAGGTTATTCACACAAATAACTTGATTCACCTTATCACAACTGTGTGAGTTATCCTCGGATTGCTTCTTTGGATAAGGGGCGAGATCCAGGATGGGTTTGGTTGACGTTATCCTCCAGTTGGTTACAATCCTCGATCTTATCTTTTCTGTTAGCCGGAATTTGTAGTTATATTCTGTAGTTGTTTAGAGCAGCCAGCAGCAACTTTTATATCACCCCTTTCTTCCGTTGATCCCAAGCATCTATGCTTGTGTTGACGGGTAACTCCTTGATGAACTGTGAGTCTTGCTTGCCAGTACTTGGATGTACTGACCCCGTTGGGGCTGTGGTTTACGCAGAGTACTACTACGACTTCGATGCTTCCCAGGATGGCTACCTTGTGGAGTTCGACGACGCTGCAGACGAGTAGTTAGCTGGACCAGGGCAGGATCCAGACCTACGTGGATGGGCTTCGCTTTTCTTTATTTTCTCCGGCTTCTTAAGCCATGGATTTGTCTGTACTCAGATCCCTTTGATTGCTTCCGCTGTTGTAATGGATGATATGTTGGGACATGTGTCCTCTGGATGACTGTATTCGATATTTTCTGCCTTAGTGAAGGCCAGTTGCACTTATTTCATTCTTTTGTGTCTTAGAGACATTCTGTGTTATCATTCGTACCAAACTGTTGACGTACCGTGCGTGTTTGATTATGAAGTACGTCGACAGTAGTGCCTTTAGGTTCCTAGCGGATAGTTTACTTCGACGGTGGAAGCAGGGCTTGTGTTGTCGCGCATAAGCGCAGGCCTACCAGGAAGCTGGGACGTGGGAGCATGTATGCCCCATAATCCAAGCACCTGACTTCCAGTTCGTGCGAGGAGTATCCTCTAGAAACCCAGGGTGCGACAAATGGTATCAGAGCCTGTCTGCCTGTAGGATCCCTTTTTACTGGTCGCAGTTGAGTCTAGAAACTATTTTGTAGCTATATAGGAAAAATGAAACGTGAGAGTAGGAATTCTGCCATTTTTCTTCTTTCCCCACCCACCCACCCTTTTCTGGTAAGGAAGTGCAACGTTGTTTTCTGTTCTCATCTAAACTTTCAAGTTAGGATTTCACGTGTTTTGGGTTCTCCTTAGTACCTCAGGACTTTTGGTCTCGTTTTCCCGATGTTGCTTCGATATCATGTTCTTTTCAACATCCTTTTCGTCCATTGAACCTTGTTGTTGTTTTCCACCTCCTTTTCCTTCTACCGGAGTCTAATCAAAACATTCCAAATCATCTGCAGATGGGTCTCAACTACTATCCGCAGGTGGTTCGCATGACTCGCTGTGAGAGCACCGCCGGTTTTCCGGAGTTGCTGAGAGACATGGTTACCTATCTGGGGTTCCATTGGGCACCAGAGTACCAGGTCTACGAGCACCAGCGAGAGTTTGACCAGACTTGCTACCGGGCTATCGTCTACATTCTGTCGGATGATGGCAGGAGCATTGCACACCAGTACGAGGCAGTAGGGTCCACAGTGGATATGGCAGTGCAGCAGGCAGCGTACGTGAGTATCACCGTTCTCCGTGCTGACTATTGGGGGTTTGATAAGTCCAGTTTTCGTCACATCCCCCGTGGTTACATCACGGCAGCAGGAGCTCACTTCACTATCCACCGCGACATGGATACCTACGAGACTGATAGCTCCAGGCTCCAGATCACTGCCCAGTTCGCTAGTCACAGTGATGCCGTTGCTTCCGCACTTTCTCAGGAGTTAGCCTCAGTCAGGGAGCAGCTCCACCTTGCTCTCACTCGTCTGGCGACGTACACCACAGACTTTGTTGGAGACGAGCGCTTCGCACGTGTCGTTCAGCCAGCTGGTCTTCCGTTGCCAGATGCTGGAGGTTACGAGCCGATCAGAGGCCCACTTCTCGACCTCGGAGCTGGTTACACAGGGATTCCCCGCTATGGAGCACAGGGAGAGGACGCTTTCCACTTCACCACACCGAGAGTTGCTCTCAGAGCAGTTCCTATCTACGTGGATCGTCGTGATACCTACTTCCGTGGGATTCCTCCTCACCGTATCTCTCGTCGTACTACTCACCGCCGTCCTGCGTGATGAGCATGGGAGTACCGTTGTATCCATTACTAGCTGTGTCTAGTTTATCCTTTCGTTTTCGAACCATGTATTTGGTCTGTTGGATATTCTGATGTATTTGAACATGTGATGATGTACCTGTTGGTTATCTATTCATGCGTCGGAATAATCTATCTTTCGGTTACCAAGTCTATCCTTTTCTGTTGTTGTGCTAAAATGAATTTCTGTTCAGGATGCCTCCAACCAGGAACAACCCGCCTCCGCCACCACCAATGGGGGAACTGTTGGCTCAGATGACCCAAGTAGTGACTCAGATGGCCCAGATCCAGGCTAACCAGCAACACAACCAGAATGCTCCAAGGGTCACCATCAAGGACTTCCTCAGCTTGGGCCCAAAAGCTTTCGTGACAACACGTGAGCCCCTGGATGCTGATGACTGGATCCGTGACGTAGCAAGAGCTCTGGAGATAGCTCATGTTGCTGAAGAGGATAAGGTCAAGTACGCCACCTACCTACTGAAGGGTCAGGCAGCTACTTGGTGGGAGAACTACCAGGCCATGAGGGCTGGCTATCCTATCACCTGGGGATGTTTCAGAGATGCCTTCCTGAAGCACCACATCCCGGATGGTCTCATGGAAAGGATGCGTGAGGAATTCTGCTCTCTCAGACAGGGCAAGCTGGACGTTCTCGGCTACCAGAACGAGTTCAATCGTCTCGCTCGGTACGCTGGTGACGAAGTCTCCACTGAAGCCAAGAAGATGGCAAGGTTCCGCCGAGGTTTTAACCCGGAACTGAAGTACGCTCTCACCAACATCAAGTGCAAGGACTTCGTGGAGCTCGTGAACACCGCGCTCAATGAGGAGAATGGGCGCAAGGCGTTCGAAGAGTCGCGCAAGCACTCGCGTGAGGGTGGTTCCTCCTCCAACATGACCACCCCTCCGCAGAAGCGCCGCATCTGGGTGCCAAATGGTGCTGTCACTCGGGCTCCAAATGCCCAAGCTTCTCCAGGCTTTGGTCCCCGCCCACCCAACCCATCTCAGATGCAGGGTCAGAGGTTCCCGATGGGGCAGCCAAGGCCAGGTCCTTCTCGTATCGTCACTTGCTACAAGTGCAAGGATACTGGACATTATGCTGATAAGTGCACTCAGAAGCAGCTACCCCTACCTCCTCGCCCCAACACCAACCAGGCTATGGTTCGTGCTCCTCCGGCTAAAGCCTTCAACTCCAACAATAGGCCTGTTGGGAGGAACGCGAGGGTGAACCATATCAAGGCCGACAAAGCCGAGGAGGCTGCTGACGTCGTTCTCGGTATATTACCCGTAAACTCTATTCCAGCTAAAGTGTTGTTTGATACTGGAGCATCGCATTCGTTTGTGTCAAAGATCTTTGCTACAACGTACAATTTAGCTCTGGTTCCGCTAAGCAATCAAATCTATGTGCACTCTCCGGGAAATAAAATGATTACTTCCAAGATAAGCATGGACAATCAGATCCTAATTGGAGGTCGCATATTCCTTGCTTCACTCATGTTGCTGGGAAATTCTGACATTGATGTCATTCTGGGTATGGATTGGTTGAAGACCCACAAAGCTAAAATTGACTGTGCTCAAAAGTCAATAACTCTCTCCCACACTTCAGGCCAGATAGTCTATTCTCCATATGGATCAACTTCTGTTCAGCTGTTCAGCCTCGATGCCAAACCCCTTCCTGCAATTGAAAATGTTCCGGTGGTTTGTGAATTCCCTGACGTCTTTCCAGAAGAGTTGCCAGGGATGCCTCCGGACAGAGCAGTTGAGTTCGTGATCGAGCTTGAGCCAGGTACTGCTCCAATCTCTAAGCATCCATATAAGATAGTTCCTCCTGAACTGAAATTGTTGAAGGAGCAAATCGATATGTATATGGACAAAGGTTTCATTCAGCCTAGTTCCTCCGCTTGGGGTTGCCCAACTCTGTTTGTTGCCAAGAAGGATCAAACAAAAAGACTCGTGGTTGACTATCGTCCTCTCAACGAGAAAACCATCAAGAACAAGTATCCACTTCCTCGTATCGATGATCTTTTTGATCAACTTGCTGGAGCCTCAATATTCTCAAAGTTGGACTTGAGGATGGGTTACCATCAGATAAAGATCAGAAAGGAAGATATTCCTAAGACAGCTTTCACCACTCGGTACGGTCTATATGAATACACCGTCATGTCCTTTGGTCTCACCAATGCACCGGCGACCTTCTCAAGACTCATGAATTCTGTCTTCCATGAATACCTCGACAAGTTCGTTGTGGTATATCTTGATGACATTCTAGTCTATTCCAAATCCGAGGAAGAGCATGGAGAACACCTTCGTCTCACTCTCATGAAACTTCGCGAGCATCGTCTGTATGCCAAGTTCTCCAAATGTGAGTTCTGGATTCCAGAAGTTGCATATCTTGGTCATATCATCTCTGCCAAAGGCATTGCCATTGATCCGGAAAAGGTTAAGGCAATTGTTGACTGGAAACCCCCTAAGACGGTGAAGCAAGTCAGAAGTTTTCTTGGCTTGGTTAGCTATTGCCGTCGTTTCGTCCAAAACTTTTCCAAGATTGCTAAACCTCTCACTGATCTCACAAAGAAGGACAAAAAGTTCGTTTGGACTCCACAATGTGATGAGAGTTTCAACCTCCTGAAGACTAAACTCACTTCCACACCTGTTCTAGTTGGCCCCGACACTACCAAACCTTTCCAGATATTCTGTGATGCATCTCTCCAAGGCCTAGGAGCAGTTCTTATGCAAGAACGTCAAGTTGTCGCTTATGCTTCACGTCAGTTGAACCCACATGAGCAAAACTATCCCACACATGATCTTGAACTTGCAGCAGTTGTGTTTGCCCTCAAGAAATGGAGACAATACTTGTTGGGAAACAAAACTGAAATCTTTTCCGATCACAAGAGTCTGAAATACATCTTCACTCAGCCAGATCTGAACCTCAGGCAAAGGAGATGGATTGAGAAGATTAAAGACTTTGATCTCACCATTTCTTACACTCCAGGCAAGGCTAATGTTATGGCCGATGCTCTCAGTCGCAAATCCTATTGCAATAATCTCATGATCATGGAGAGCCAACCTCCACTTCATGAAGAATTCCAGAAGCTAAACCTTGGTCTTGTTCCTGAAGGATACCTTGCTAGCTTGACAGCCAGCCCAACTCTCGAGGACAAGATTCGTTCTGAACAACTTCGTGATAATGAAATCAAGAAGATTGTGGATCACATTAAGGAGGGCAATGATAAGTTCAAGTCCTTCTCAATTAATGACAAGGGAACTGTGTTCTTCGAAGGACGCATTGCAGTCCCTCAGATTCAAAGTCTCAAGGATATCATTCTCAAGGAGGCTCATGAAACTCCTCTATCCATTCACCCTGGAAGTACAAAGATGTACCAGGATCTCAAGACTCTGTATTGGTGGTCTGGCATGAAACGTGAAATTGCTCAATACGTTTCTGAATGCGACGTTTGTCAACGTGTTAAGGCAGTCCATCAGAAGACAGCAGGTCTACTCCAACCTCTGAAAATTCCTGAGTGGAAGTGGGACATGATTGAAATGGACTTCGTTACTGGGTTTCCAAAGTCCAAAAAGGGCAACGATGCAATCTTCGTTGTTATTGATCGTCTCACTAAGGTTGCTCACTTCTATGCTGTAAAGGAAACTATCTCAGCTAGCCAGTTAGCAGAGCTCTACACAGCAAAGGTTGTTCCCCTTCATGGTGTTCCATTGGAAATAAGCTCAGATCGTGGAAGTATCTTCACTTCTCATTTCTGGAAAAGCTTTCAAGAAGCATTGGGCACTAAACTTCTGTTCAGCACAGCTTATCACCCTCAGTCTCAGGGGCAAGTCGAAAGAGTCAATCAGATTCTCGAGGATATGCTCAGAGCATGTGGTCTCTCCTTTGGCATGAAATGGGAGGATTGCCTTCCATATGCTGAATTCTCCTACAACAACAGCTACCAGGCAAGCCTAGGCATGGCACCATTTGAGGCACTGTATGGTCGCAGATGCAGGAGTCCAATCAATTGGTCTGGAGCTGGTGAACGTTCACTTTTAGGCCCTGACATTGTTAAGGAAGCCGAGGAGAAAGTTCGTATCATTCGTGACAATCTCAGGATTGCTCAGTCTCGTCAGAAGAGCTATTATGATAGCAAGCACAGGGATATGGTCTATGCACCTGGTGATAAGGCATATCTCCGTGTAACTCCCCTCAGAGGCACTCATCGTTTTGGTGTGAAAGGAAAGCTTGCACCAAGATACATTGGCCCTTTCAACATCCTCTCAAGACGGGCAGAGAATGCTTATCGTCTTGAACTTCCAGAAAAACTTTCCAAAGTGCACGATGTGTTCCACGTGTCACAACTCAAGAAGTGTTTCAAAGATCCAGATCATGCAGTTGATCATGATTCCATTGAACTGCAAGATGATCTGTCTTATGAGGAGCACCCTATTCGTATTCTCGATGAGACCGAGCGTAAGACTCGCAACAAGAGCACCAAGTTCTTGAAAGTCCAATGGCACATCATTCTGATAAAGAGGCAACGTGGGAGACCGAAGAGGATCTTCGCAAGAAGTATCCGGACCTGTTCATTACTCAGTAGGGAATCTCGGGGCGCGATTCCTTCAAGGGGGGGCGTTTTGTAACATCCAAGTATGAAAACCCTTAGTTGTTTTACTTGTTGTTTTTATTTAAGCAATGCATCATGGCATCATCCTCATATTTATTTCTGTTGCATTGTTTTCATATGAAATTTAAACTTGAATCAATCTTGTTTTCACACTTGTCTGTTACAATCTCTCAAATAAAGATTTGCAATTCCAAAAACATCAATTGTTTCCAATTAGTTTCATATTGGATCAACTCTTAAATTGTTGCTTAATTTAATCAAACCATTTTCAATCATTATTTTCTAAGTCATTTCAAATTAAAACACCCCTTTTATTCCTTGTTTTCCACTTCCCAAATTGTTGCTTTAATCAAACCAATTATCAAATCAATTAATTAAATCAATAACTCCTAAATCATTTTCCATTTCAAACCAATTTTCAAATCAGCACTCTTTTGAAAACATAACAATTCACCTCATGCTTGTGATCCTAAAAGTCAATTTTAATCTAGGGGTAACCCTATTTTTATACATGTTTTTATTAATGAGATAATAAATAAAAATCCCTCTAATTTGGTTTCAAATACAAAACCCCATCTTAAATTACAATTTTTGAAATCCACTTCTGCAATGTGGTTGCTAATTAACTAAATAGCCTAACTAATTTTTCCTGGAATTTATTCTAACCAAAACCTTATCTTTTCCTTCCCTTTTCGTTTTCAGCAAAAAAAAAATATAGAAACAGAAAAAATAAAACTGCAGGGAGGAGAGCCGCAGCAGCTGGTCCAACCTAGGCCCAGCCCGTTTCTTTTTCCCTCTGGCCCGATACCTTCCTCGCACGTCGTTGTCGTCCCCCCTCCTGCCTGACGTCAGGCGTACGACGCCTCCTCCATCGTCGATCGCCTCCTGGAGCCTCCCGATTGCCGCCGTACAGCCACCACCCCGCCCATAAAACACCGCGGCGCCCCCCTCCGGCCACTCAACCCTAGCTCCACCCTAATCCCGGCGCCGCCAACCTTCCATCATCTCCCCCAAAGCTCCTGCCTTCCCTCTGAATCTCTGAAACCCCGACGCCACCCTTCTGAAACCCGCCGCCGATCGCGGTCTCCGGTGGCTTACGCCGTGCGCTAGCGGCTGGAATGGATCGGCCACGGTGCCCTCTTCGTCGTCAACACCGCAGCGGGGCCTGAGGAGAACCAGAGCCAAGACGCCGTCTTCTTCCTTTTCGCCGGCGAGCTCTGCAACGGACCTGCTACCTCTACAGCTCACGGTGAGCGTCACCGTCGATCCCCTCGCCCTACCTCTCTGCACGGTCACTCACGCCCTAGGCCACACCCCGCTGCACCCCCCCTCGGGCAGCAGCCGCTGCGCGCAGCTCCACTCCGGCGAGCTGGCCGCGGCCAACTGTCCCTGCACCTGAAACTGCAAGTTCAGTTTCAGGCCGAGTGCAAGATCTGAACATGAAAACCCTACGCAAACCCTCTCTGTCACGATTCGATCGCCAGCTGAGTTGGTCTGTTCCATCCGCGCAAGCCAGGAGGTCCCGGGGTCGAACCCCGCGGGCGCATCCGCCCCCCTTTTGCTGGTTTTTCTTCCCTGGCCACGCTGGCTGCCACGTGCACTGCCACGCTGGCCTGGACCCGCATGTCAGTGGCAGCGGGTGTAGGCCCTCTCGGTAGCAAAAGTAAAAACGCAAATCTGTTAATTTTTTATTTCTTTTAAATGGGCAGAGTAAACTATAAACTTCAAAATTCAATAACTTTTAAAATATGAACCCAACAAATGCAAACTTGATGTCTATTCTGATCCAAATTTTATAAACTTTCCAAATTTGCAACTTGTGTTCTGTTTTGAATTTTCAAAATGCAATCTAAATTCAAATTCAAATAATTCAAATGCAAATTGAAATAATTCATAACTAATTCATTCTGTTTTCAAATAATTCAAATAAAATATGTTTTTCACACCATTTTGAATACTCTATTCAAATATAAATTTTGTTTTCTGGTTTGAACAATTTAAATTGCCTAAACTATTTAAATCTTGTTTAATTCAATTAAAAATTGTTTAATATTGTTTAATTCATAACTAAATAATCTAAAGTCCAATTTCAATTGTGAAACATGTAATCCAACAAAAATTTGATAAACTTTTCAAATATAAAATTTGTAATTGGTTTTGCCTACTTTAAATTGTTGAAAACAATCAATACTTATTCAACACCATTAAGTACCAATAATTCCAAACTTGTTAATGTTTTCTAAAATGATTAACTATCATTTCAATTGCATTTAATCTTGTTATCTTATTGTTCCTCATCATGCATGCATCATACTAAGTCACTTACACATGATGCTTAGTGTTAGAACAATTAATTCAACTCTAAAGCATGGGCTTCCATATGCAACCTTTGCATATGGAATCCATTTTAACTTGTGTTTCATGTCAAGCAAGTTATTTTGTTGCATCTATTAAACATGACATGCATCATCCAATGTTTGTGCACTTATGCCATGTATTGATTGCCCGTCTTCCTTCGTTGTTGTTTTTGCTTCTTCTCGATTAGACGACGACGTTGGTACCGACGAGCCTTACGACACCACTACTCAGGACCTAGCCCAGTACGAGGCTGAGCTGCCAGGCAAGCTTTCACTCACATGAATCATCGAGTTCCTTTCCACACTTGTTGTCGATACTGTCTTTTGTCTACTATTGCTAGCCCTATGTATCGTTGCTTGTTCTCCGAACCCATCACATGATACCTTGAGCCATGATATTGCCACCACCTCCATACCTACAGCCATTGCTTGTGCCTGTTCTTATCTAGCATGCTTAGGGTTGCTTTTACTCGAGTCTGTTGTCGGTTACTACTGTTACTATCTTATTATCTTGTACCGGGGCTCGTTATTAATCAACCAATCCTGTTAATTGCTAATGGTAATAATAATTTGATGATAAGGCACCGGCAGGAGGCCCATGAGTGGTTTTGGAGCCTGCTAGTGTCGACCCTAATAGGAAAAGGGTCTTGTCTACTGATCCATGATGAGCGCACTACCCGCATTTGGGAAGCGAGTATGGGCGCCCCCCTCAACTTGACCTGATTCGCATCTCGTCCAAATCGCCTCATTTAGTTCGTGCTTTCTATTTGCCGCATGCATGTTTTTGCGAGCCCAGTGCAGGGTGGAACTTTCGTAGTCGGCATATAGGGGGACACGGTCTTAGAGTGCTATGATGGTCCATTTTCTTCTGGGCTTGATTAGCCGTGCGCCCAAGGTGCTTTGGGCTTGATGCGAAGAATGGTTGGTTGTGTTGAGTGCCCCGCTTGGTGGGAGGCATCCCATCTGGCGGGATATTCATGAGTGTACGGCCAAATTGGTGCAACCCTGCAGGGATAATCTTCTCGAGAAGCCGTGTTTTCCGCGGTTATGGATTACTTGGTGAAAGTACTGGCTAACAAGTACTCAGGACAACTTCAACATAACGATCAATCATGTTTCACCCAATGATTAATAATCTGACTAGTAATAGGTTATTCACACAAATAACTTGATTCACCTTATCACAACTGTGTGAGTTATCCTCGGATTGCTTCTTTGGATAAGGGGCGAGATCCAGGATGGGTTTGGTTGACGTTATCCTCCAGTTGGTTACAATCCTCGATCTTATCTTTTCTGTTAGCCGGAATTTGTAGTTATATTCTGTAGTTGTTTAGAGCAGCCAGCAGCAACTTTTATATCACCCCTTTCTTCCGTTGATCCCAAGCATCTATGCTTGTGTTGACGGGTAACTCCTTGATGAACTGTGAGTCTTGCTTGCCAGTACTTGGATGTACTGACCCCGTTGGGGCTGTGGTTTACGCAGAGTACTACTACGACTTCGATGCTTCCCAGGATGGCTACCTTGTGGAGTTCGACGACGCTGCAGACGAGTAGTTAGCTGGACCAGGGCAGGATCCAGACCTACGTGGATGGGCTTCGCTTTTCTTTATTTTCTCCGGCTTCTTAAGCCATGGATTTGTCTGTACTCAGATCCCTTTGATTGCTTCCGCTGTTGTAATGGATGATATGTTGGGACATGTGTCCTCTGGATGACTGTATTCGATATTTTCTGCCTTAATGAAGGCCAGTTGCACTTATTTCATTCTTTTGTGTCTTAGAGACATTCTGTGTTATCATTCGTACCAAACTGTTGACGTACCGTGCGTGTTTGATTATGAAGTACGTCGACAGTAGTGCCTTTAGGTTCCTAGCGGATAGTTTACTTCGACGGTGGAAGCAGGGCTTGTGTTGTCGCGCATAAGCGCAGGCCTACCAGGAAGCTGGGACGTGGGAGCATGTATGCCCCATAATCCAAGCACCTGACTTCCAGTTCGTGCGAGGAGTATCCTCTAGAAACCCAGGGTGCGACACTCGTCCACAACAAGCAGTAAACTTGTGGTGTGTGCGATTGAGGACAAGCAGGTGATGAACAGAATGCAACCCTCTTCTTTCAGTTGTGCTACATAGACTCTTTGCTCGATTCAGTTCCAGTTGAGAATCATACCAAATTTCCAACTTCTCATTACAACTGATAGCAAGTAAAATCCTTTTTTTTTGTCCGTGGAGAGGTGCGTCATTATGCTTTTTTGGCTATCTGAGGATTTAACCGATTAGTCCAATTCATTGTGTTTTTTCATTCTCTGTGGCAGTGGAATTTTACATCTTCTACATGACAATTCAGAGTGTGTACAGAATTATTTTCCCGATCATTCAACATTTCTTATTGTAATATAGATACTTTCTTTAATGGTCTATGCCTGTCATTTATGTGGTTATGTGTTGCAAACAACGGAAATCTAAGTCCTTTGTTATAAGTTCTCCTTTAAATATTTTGTGACGAAATATTCCAGATCCACAAAATAGTTTGATTATTCATTTTGCATATGTGATAATGCAGCAAAGCACGGTAAACTGTTCCAAAAAGAAGATAATTTTTTGGTCGTCGTCTGATTCCAAGCGCTAATTAACTCTTTTGATCATCTGGGTTCTAACTGCTGACAATATTACCTTAAGATATTGAGGATACCAGGAATGGCCGGAAACAAACTTGTCTAAATTGTAGCTCGTATGACGATTTTCTTGAATTAGCTTATTGGTTTGATTTGTAAGGCTTACTGACCGTGCTTGTGGCAGATTGAAATTGGCTCTGGAAAAAGGACCACGCATAGAAAGCTGACTTAGTTCTTCTATTAATTTGGCTTCTAAACTGATTGTTGTATGCAATCACACACATGGGCAATGGCTCCCTATGTTTTGGGTTTCTTTGACTTCTAAGGTGGAGAGCAGGTTTAGTAGCTTCTTATCATATTCTCTATTAGGTGCATTGAAGTAATTTCCAAGAATTAAAGGATAATCCCTGATATTTCTATTGCAATTAACATGTACACGTTGCAATTGTTTTCAATCTCTGCTTGATAAGAAAATAAATACAAGTAACAATACATTTAAATATAAGCATATTTCACAAGCATGTAATATCTTTCTATTCTAGCTAATTATGGTATGCATGACTTTCTGAAATGGTCATCTTGAAAGTTTTGGTTTGGCCTATCATCGGTTCGCCATTTCTCATTTTTCGGATGGGTCAGTAAAAGGTTTAGACTTGTGGACTATCGCTACATTAGTATTTTGTGATTATGCTTATGGTGATTTCAGCACAATAGGATATTAGTTTCATGTTCGTTTATTAATTCGTCTTTTTTCCTTTGAATTTTTATGAGGTAGCATTAACTTGCTTCAGTCGAGCCTTCAGTTTTTTCTTACCGGCATATACCATTTTAGATGCTTTCATGATCCATTCAGCTAGCAGCTCAGCATGTCACTCCAATAAGATGTTACCGCATTTGCACTTGTTGAGTAAGTAATTGGTAGCCTTTTTGAAGTTTAATATTTCATTCTCCATTCGAATCATATCATTTAATTAGTATGGTTTTAATGATTGTCAGCTATATATTTATTTCTAAACCACAACAAATCTCTCAATCATCCCACCAGTGGAGCTACAATTTTAGTTGACTAGTTTTCAATCTGTAGAGGCTACACTTGCTTCCCTAAGAAGTTTCGGATTAGAAAAACATTGTTGACTGGTTTGCAAGCTGCAGAGCCTGCAAATGCTTTCGTAAGCAGTTTTTGGATTAGAAAAATGTTGTTTATGTGTCTTTAGGCTAACCCCCAGTGCAATTTTTTGTGAGTAACATGAGTGTAAATTGACCTGCTATTTTAGTTGCATATGAGATTATCAATGATGCAATATGCCAGGATAAGTGTATAACAAACCCGTTGATACGAAGATACAGATAAATTCGCTATCATAAAGAGGCAGGCTATGATTTTATTGATTAGATAGGTCAGAAGGTTTAATAAAGTTTCCTTGACCGTATTTACCTGGTTCAATTGATACGTCAAACTAAACCCAATTATATTATTGTTGTTCATATGGAATCCATAGATGGTGGACGTCAGTTTTTAACATAACAAAAAGATATTGTCCATACCTATTTCTTAGATAATGGTTCTGATTCTTGCATATTTTTTAGATGGTGGTTTCTGACCTGCTCTAGCGCGAGAGACATCTTATAGTTTCAGTGTTGTACTTCATATTGCCATTCAGGTTTATCCATCAAAATGAAGTGAATTGGTGCTCAACAATGCAAGGCTTGAATTTTTCGAGAACATGGTCTTCATATTATAGTTCAAACAGATGCAAGAATAGAAGATGCGAGCCTCCAGAGTCCTCTGTTTATTTTTTCACTACGTTATCATAAATGTGATCTAAAGAAAATGTGAAAACAAAGCAGTAATGTGAGTATTAGTTCTTAACTTATATCAAATACTACAAAATATGTATCATATCATTGTAATTCAAATTGTTCAAGTTTTACCAAATGTCCTTATTTCCCAGTTTTTCAAACTTTTTTCCTGAAAATGGACGGGCGCGGCAACGCGCGCTTTCATGGTCTAGTTAGTTATTAAAGTCAATACTAGGGTTTATTTCTGTGTTCATGTTACTACACATGAGTATGGGTTTCCTCTTAATCTCATATTCAGGAACCACGTCAGCTGTAGCATAGTAATATGAATCATAATTATGAAACATATGTATAAATATTATTCTCTTTTGGCCATACATCCAACAAGGACCCCGAAGGGTCCAGAGCTATTACTCGGTGGGATTATATTTTACATAGAGAGCCTTAAAAGTACAAATAAGCTCTCAAATTTTACCAAAAGGGCCTCAACTAAAGATCTGAAAAATAAACCGGGTCCCTCTCCACCAGGGAACAAGATGTGCTCAACGCCATGGCTGCCAACGTCGGGGGTGAAACCACTTGGAGTTAGGTCAACGATGAACGCCGCAACAAAATCACTAAAGGGCCTCCTAATTGGCTCGTCGACCAAGAGGTTGAAGAGGTTGTGGTGAATGTACCATAACATAGAGTGGCCCAATTGACCATGAATAACAGCAGCACATCTTTGTTGCATTGATTTACTCTGCAAGATGCAGCAACCACAGATCCCCACCTTGTCGGTCAATGCAGAACCGAGCTACCCCAATTCCCTTCACCATCGCCATGATGGTTGCGGAAAAGAGAAAGAATGGTGACCCATGTCGCTCATGCATAGCAACTAGCCTCCAGATCAAGATATGGAGAGCCGACCACGAGCTTATTATGGGGATGCGCCATGAAAGATCCAACTAGCAGGTACAACGCCTCGTCCACTATCGAGATTCCACTGAAATCCATCTGATGCTGCTGGACGCATCGGCGGCATGTGTCCCATCGGCGAAAAGCCAGACACCAGGAGTACACCAAACTCCCTAATGGAGGAAAAACCCTACTACTACTACTATCTAAAGGGGGGCACCGAGCGCCTCCTCCCTCTCTACTCCGGTCGGCAGTGCCGATGGAGGAGATCCGGGGTCGGGTCGCGCAGCGAGGTCTGGGAGCGACTCTCAGAGGTGTTGTTCCAGGACAGAAGAGAAAATCCACAATGGCTCCTGAGCTCAGATGCTCCTATCCCAATAAAAAATAAAAATAAAAACTGTAAATTATTTCAACAAAATATGAAAAAAAATGGTGATGAATATATACAAGTTTTCTACATACATGTCGAATTTCATGTGAAATGATATTTGTAGTGCTATGTGAAAAGAAAAACAAATTGGTGACCAAAATGGGATTTAAAAAACACTTTTTTAGAGCACTGGTTTTTTTTCCCACACAGAGCAACATACGTGACATTTCATCAAAAAAATTGCCACTTATGTAAATAACTTGAATATGTTCATCGCCATTTTTTCAGTTTTTTTTTTGAAATGTTTACTGTTTGTTTTAAGAAAAAATGATCGGGAAAATGTTTGCTCGGGGCCAAAAATCTCCATTCCCGGAAAAGAGAGGTCTCCCTCAGGATTCTTCTTGAGTTCACGCAAAGCAAAAATGCGTGCTCGACGTGCCAATCCACATTGTGTGCCAAATTTGTTGCCAAATATCATATTTAGCTTTTGGCATCGGTTTCCTATATTGTACAGGTGCCAAATCTTGATGCCAAAGCCAAATAGTTTGACGTAGGAGCAACTAGAAGATCCGTTGCCAAATTCATTAAGTGAATAAAAAATGCATGAGAGGGCAGTGAAGGGAGTGGATTCCAGTGGGTACCACACTGTCCTAAATTTAGCATCCTACACACCGGAGAGAAAATGGACATGCAAAGCCATAGCCAAATTAATCTACGTGGCTGATTTGGCATTTGGCCACACTACGTAAGTTAGGTGATACATACGTAAGAGCAAGATTAATTTTCTTCAGTGAACAGTACAATCGTTCACATGATCTAGAACAAGGACAGTGCTACTCCGCAATTACTGAACTGAGTTGCATCAATCAGTTCGACGGATATGTTCTACTCCACTCCGTAGCATTTACAATGTCAGTACCTGGTTACATCCGAGCTCAGCTGTACAGCCGCAACTGAACCACGTTCGAGTACTAAGAGGGCGTCTAAATCTAGGCAGGCATTTAGCCTTAAACTCTCTAAAAAGTCAAAAGTGAGCTAAAATGGCGTTTATCAATCAAGTGAACGAAAACGACGTTTATCTGGTTTTGATGGAGTGCTTTACAGGCTTCAGAGGCGATAATAGCTGCCATGCGATTTGGGACGTGTTACGGTGCGCAGCGCGTTCCATATCGTCAGTGGAAGTTTCAGTACTACATTCTTCTTCTTGGGTGTCTTGGGCTGTGGCATCGTGTCACTCTGCAGCCCCTTCTTCCCGTGCAACGCCATCGCGTCGACCTCGGCAGCACGAAGAGGCGCGAACCACGGGAGCTCGAGCGCGGCGGCCGCCGTCAGCCGCTTGTCGGGGTTGCACGTGAGAAGCCCTTCCAAGACGTCGAACCCGTCCTGGGACAGCGTCTCCTCGGGGAACAGCTCACCCAGCCTGCTGTGCCGCTGCCGTCTGAGCAGATGCCACGGCACCCTGGTGGGCAGGGACCTGAACCCCGGCCACGTGGTGTCGTCTGGCACCCCGAGCACGCGGAAGATGGCCAGGAGCTCGTCTACGTCATTGTCGTCGCCGTCGAACAGCCTGTTGCCGGTGAGCATCTCGGCCATGACGCATCCCAGCGCCCACGTGTCCACGCCCGCGTCGTAGTCCGGCTTCCCCATGAGCACCTCGGGCGCCTTGTAGGACGGCGTGCCAACGCGGTCGTACGGCTTCTTCTCGGACGCCAGGGACATGGCCAGCCCGAGGTCGCAGAACTTGAGCGTCCTCTCGTCTCTCCCGACGAGGACGTTGGCAGGCTTGATGTCGCGGTGGACGATGCCGCGGCGGTGCATCGTCCTGGCCCCGGTGAGGAGCTGCCACATGAAGGCGCGCACGGTGGCCTCCGGGATGCCTTTCGCGTTGCGCTCTGATCGCTTGCACATGAAGGCGCGGAGGCTCGGGCCGGCGTACTCCATGGCGAGGCGGAAGGAGCGGGTGGCCGGGTCGCGCACGAGGCCGTGGAAGCCGACGACGTGAGGGTTCCCGCGGCTTGCCTTGTCGAGAAAATGGGCCTCCCGTGCGAGCGCATTGGGGTCCTCGGCGGCCGGACGGAGGGACTTGATGGCGACGGTCTTGCCGGTGGCGCGGTGGCGCGCCTTGACGACGACACCGAAGCCGCCCTTGCCGAGGCCGCACGACGCCACCTCCTTGTACTCCGTGGTGCTGCCGACGCGCATGCTGGCTGCTGATGGTGACCCTCGTGCCGTCGCGTGGACGTCTTGGAGTTGGAGGACGCGTGCAGCGATCGGCTCGACTGCTGGGGAGGAGAGAGCGCGAGGTGGATGGGGATGGAGGGGAGGCGGTACAAGTAAGACGTAGGAGGCCGGGATCGATCAGGAGATACAGCTTCGGCTCGGAGACGGACTGGAAGCGTGCGTACGTGCTGCTGCCGTGTGAATTCAACGCGGCGTGTGAATCGATGGTGTTTTTCCCGGGTTGGAGCTTGGAAGTTTCGTATGGGAGTGGCGGCTCGTAGGTTGCGCTACGGCTTGCTACCGGATTAAATTCCAGTCCGACGCCTCCTCTTGTCGCGTTTTCCTTTCTTGGCTATCGCAGTAATGGGAAGGGAAAGTCGACCATGGTAGTACGGCCTCCGTTTTTTTTTCTTTTCTTTGAGACACGGTCTCCGATCTCTTTTTTTTTTTTGAGAACTCCCATCTCGGACGACCATCTCCAGCGCGCGGCATCCCCTGGCCCGACCCAGGTGCGGAGCCCAGGGTCCTGGTATAATTTTCGATTAGGCCTGTGTCTAGCCCATCAAGGTTCCAAATTATCTGTCCCAGCAAAGCCCACGCACGAAAAGAATGAAGAGTCAGCAGACCTACCTCGGTGCATCGCTCTCTCTCTCTGTTTGCTGCGCCCACCCGTGCAGGCACGCGCTCGCCGCCGGCCAACGTCGCTGCACGCCTGCACCCCCCCCCCCCCACCCCCCCTCACGCTGTCCACCGCCCCGGGCCTCTGCCGTGCGAGACGCCGCGCCGTTCTCTCCTCGTCCCCTCATACGCGCCGCCTTCCCGCCTCTACTCAGTGCTGACTGCTAGCTGCGCGCCTGCGCCACCACGCTGGTGCCCCGTCTCGGCGCCGGAACCTGAACGCAGCACTCCAGCAGCCCCGGCTCCCCCTTCCAGTCCTGCTGTTTCCGACAAACTACAGTAATTTCTAATCTTCATCCATATCTTCTTTTTCCTTTTGTAATTCGTATATGTTGAAGACTTGAGTTGAAATCTTTAATCAACGGTACATTTTGTTATTAATTTCATGCTATATAAATAGAGAATGAAGTTATTTTATCCATCAGTGACAGTACCCAACCAATCAACTACACAATCTGAACGATCCACCGAAATAGAGCCTTTAATCTACATTTTATTGATCACCGAGTTTAAATCCTATATTCATTGTGCAAGCGAGCACTTCTGACAGATAATTGCAAAATTTGGAAATTTGACTTTGTGAATCCGTGAAAAGTGGGCGAAACCATGGAGGCCAGCGCTGCCACACCGGTTCGCCGCCCTCCTGACTCCTCCTCGCCGTCCCAAACCCCGTCGCCGTCATCGCTGCGCCAGTGGAGGCCGGCGGCGCAGCGCAACCTGCGCAACCAGTGGTCGCGCTTGCTCGCCGGCAAGAAACGGTGGCTGGCTGCAGACACCGGCGGACGCTCCCACGCTGCTGCGGTCGTCAATGCCCATCTATCACGCAGGTATCTCCCACCTCTCTGGTTGTGTGCTTCAGCTGCTCCTGGGTCTTTGAGATTTCAGTCAGTACAAACTGACGGTGTTGTACTCTTCCATGGGCCTATCAGCTACATGCCAGCAATGGATTTGGGGGTACTCAAGGACATGCCGGGGATCCGCGACAGGGCGAGCGCCAAGTTGGCACACAAGGAGGTAGCTGCGCTTTCCGCGGGAACTCAGCCAATCCTCGTTAGCAGCATTGTCTAAGTTCCTTGTTGGTCTCGTTTTCATGTCGTTTGTATTGTTCAGGTGCAATGCCAAGAGATGCTCCTGTCAGCGTACAAGGAGATGGTAATACTTATACAAAAAGGCCATGCTTGTCTTTGCTATTAGTTAGGCTCCAGGAAGGCATAAATGGTCGATGATTGATATGATTTTTTTTTCTTGGTGATAGGTCCTTGCAGTGTCCGACTTGGTTAAAGCTTCTCGTGCCATGCGCTGTTTCTCGAAAGTATCTTCGAGTAGCCCACTATTCCGGTTTACTGACAGCCAAGATGATTTGAATGATTCAGGGGATGGTGGAGGAGCTCCAGTATACAAATGGATCTCCATGTTAGAATTTGGTGAGTTACTGCGTTGTTTTATGCAAAACTGGATTAAGTTCCATAACTTATCTTTCCTTTCTATTAGACATAACAAGTTGCAGAAAGTTGTGTTTTTAAGTAAGATTCCGGAAGACAAATCATCTTTCTTTTCCATTTTGTTAGGCATGACACAAATGCATTCTCGATTATGATTCAGAAATTCAAGCGAATTATGTGTAGTTTGGGAAATATCTTTAATATTCATAAAGTCAAGTGAGTATATGATAATCTTTAAGGTATCATATAGTTTTCAGTGTAGCAACTGTCACATTAGATCAAGTTAACTGATTAAATATCTAGTTCTAGTCTTATGTTCGAACTACTTCATCCAAAAAAAAAAAAATATATCTGAAATAGCTACTGAAGATTCAATCTACCCATAAGTGCATGTTGTTCCTAATCCAGCATGATGCAGCTATTATATTGATTTATTTTTGTTCATGAATTTATCTCAGAGAACCTTGCTCAAGAGCTTGTTGACATGTTTGTTTCCGAGCTACAATTGAAGGTATATCACCACACTGCTGTTTATGATACACAGTGATGCTTTTTTACCGCCAAAGCAATTAGTGGATTCAGTCCTTCTATGTTTTAGCTTGTGCAGTTAGGAATCACTTCTTTTTACAAACATGTTTGCTCCCGTTCTGTTGGTGAATTCCTGACAATGGAAATCCTTCTCAATGTAGAGACTGATTGTGTTGGAACTCCTGTCGATGAACATAAAGGAAGGTGCCGATCCTTCATTAGGATGGTCGGCTGAGCTATATGATGGGGAAATGTATGAATTCCAGAGTATTGGCCTTCAGTCCGGAGACAGCTGCCCACTGCCGGAAAATTGGAGAGCTGATGTCTTGCAGGCACGGCTACCTGGCCATACTCGATCTCATGAAGTTTTGCAGGTACGGCTCTAATTTTTTGCAAATTTGTTGCTCCGTCGGAAACCCGAAGTGTCTCTGTCCTGGCTCTCATGTCTTTAATTGTTTGTCTGGTAGACTTAATAAGTAGTAAGTTGGCTAGTGTAAATGAAGGATTAAAGTGCCATCTTTGAATTTGATCAAATGTATTCTGCTCATGTCAGCGTGCTATCTAACAAGGGTTCTGTCTTGTCACTTGCTTGCTTTACAGGTTTATTTAACCTCTTGGCTTGCTAATGTGAACATCAACACGAGCAGGTAATTGCTTCACTGTCTGTTTTAGCTTTGAGTTTTGCAAGCTAACAGTATCAGAATTTGCACCCTGCACTTGGAAAGTTAAACTGTATCATATAACTTTGCTGTTCGTATTGATGACCTGACTTTATTTCAGAATTGATGAAATATTTGAGCTTGTTGGGGAGGAGATGCAAACCAGACTGTGCTGAAGATCTTGATGCATGGTATAATTTAGTGACCCATCATCCTTTCAGGGGTTTTCTTTTCCTTGATGGAAATCCTAGAGGTTAGAGACTAGAAGTGTTCTGCCCCAGGAAAAGCCTATATTATGTTTCTGAAATGTCCGTTACTCTCTTTAAGTGGTACTACTGTATGTATTAAAGATCTACTGGGTTGGTCAGTCAGAGGAAGGTTAGCACCAGAGCAGAGCCATCTTATTTACCCATGGGTCCGAGGAGCTACATTTGAGTAGAAACCAACGATCATTAGCTCGATGTCTCTGGCCAATCGTTCCTTATTAAGTTCAGTAGCCTGGAGTTGGTCTATGTTGTTATGCATATACAGTGTATTAGTCCTGGCTTGCTCCAGTTTTACATTGTAATCTGTTGGGCTGTTTGAGATGAATTCCGTTGCTCATACTATGATACCGTGTAGCAAATTTGCTGTCTAGTGTCTACTAACTGTACAGGGAAAGCAGGCAGGGTTGGTAGTGTAACGTGTGTGTGTGTAAAAAAAAAAAAAGTAAACACTGTCCTTGGGCTGCAATACACTTGCCCAGCCCCACCAATCTGTGAACAAAGCTGAGCTGTGATATCACCAGCGCCTCAAATTCGAGAAAATCGGCTGCCTATCTGGTTCACGTTCCACAGCCTGACGCTCCTAAACTCTGCAAGACTGCAAGTGCGAATTTCAGAACCAGTGCTTACACTAGGGAAGTGCTCGAAATATGAAACCGCAGCGAGTACCCCCCAGCTGTTATTGTACACAGACCTCTGTTCCTGTGAGATGTTTGGGATCTCTGTCGTCCTTATTTTGAGTGTTGCTGCCAACTTATCGCCACACTAGTACAGTAGTAGCACTACAAACATTCGACCCTTTCACTCAAGCGTTAATGCTGTCGTTCGTTCTGACCGGAAGAGCACAGGACAGGAGGACCCCAATCAAAGCTCGTTTAGAATGTGTCCAATGTCTTCATTCCATGGATCAGAATCCAGTGCACGAGCCGAGCTTGTCCTGTCCACTGCCCCTATCCGTTCCTCGTAAAGACAGAAAATAAAGAAAAACGAATGTTCACTACACTCTGTTTCCTGGACACTAGTCAACCACGTGCCTCCAGGTGTTGCTGCAGTGGCAGGTCTTTTTATTTTTTAGAATCCAGAGACTTTTGCCCCTTCCTGTCTGTGACAGCCTACTACTCCTGTTGCTGTTGTTGGCACTTGGCAGCATAGTATTTTTCTCCGTTTCCTTTCCCCCGGCCCCCGGGGTCACATGAGCAGCCAAGCCACGTCAGATTCAGGTGGACAGACGGTGCCCGGTCGAGTCCAGGGAGACATATATATTCCGTGGGGAGAATGATGCCATGACTGACGCGGCAGGGACCGGACGCGGCGTGCGATCCGCGTCACGAGCAGCGAGTCAATCCAGCCCTACTAATCAATGTCGCATGTACCCCGAAGAGACACGGAGAGAGAATGTCGTTCCTTGTCTCCACTCGGGGATCCGGCTGGCACTTTCCGATCTTCTTTTCCAGGACGACCAACTTGTACTACCACTAGTACAGTACTAATATTGTACGGCTCGCTCGATCGCATCCAGCCACGATCGAGTCCACCACACGAGCACTTGCTTGCTGCCTGCCTGCCTGACTAGCGTACGTGTCCTTGTCAAAGATCGCCCGCAAGTACGGCCGTTACGTCGTCCTCCTCGTCATCATCAATGGGAAAGTGCGGTGCACTGGGCGTGAGAAAGAGAATCAGTTAATTTGTTTTATGGGGGACAAAGGAAGTCGTGATCCTCCGCTACACACACACACACACTTGTCCAAATCATCATCAGCTTGAAAAGGGCCGGCCGGCGCAGGTCAACCTCAGTCTTAATTCCAAACGAGAAAGAGACCAGAAAGTGTAGCGAGGTTCCAACAAAAGGCTGTGAGATTGTTTGATCCTGACTCGCTCGCATTCGAGCTGCTAGTAGTGATGAGGCGAGCGGGTGACGCAGAGTACGTACAAAAAAGGGCGTCCTCCTCATGATGTGACCACATCATCCACTTACTACGCCAGCATTTTATATGACAAGGAAAGCATCATATCGCCAGGCAGGTCCGGCAGCAAGTAGGAGTACGTACGTACGCCGACCAGTAGCGTGCCGGTTCTGGATTCGGTCGCTTTGTCCGTCCCAAGAATCTTGGAGCAAGCGGGACGAGTCGTGATTGGGCGACAGCTCGAGGCTCAGCATGTGACGTTCAGTCTGACCTTCCGAATGCAGCTGCAGCCAGGCTCAGACAGGCACCAATGTGTGCAGTGCACCTGGTAAAGACCTGTGCGTGCGTGCGTGTGTGCAGCTGCACGTCCAGCTGCTTGTCCTGTGCTGCCCCTGCTTTGTCTGTTTGGGGTCGCAATTAAACAAGCAGGAACCTGCCATCCTGCCTGCCCGCCTCGATCACGACCATGCATGTCCTGTACTACTACCACTGACGAGTACACTGCCAGCTTACACTGATGCTGCCACCTGCTTTGGCGTCGACCAGCAGTGGCAGAGAATGTTCCAAACGAAACGGGTACTCCACTGCCGCTGCCGCTGCCGGTATAGTTCCCAAGTCCCGATGTCATGTGATTTGATGACGAGACTGGGAAAGCCTTGTACTTTACTCCGATCCAAGGGTGCCCACCGGGAACAGAGGAATGTGTAGGAACGGATGAGTGTGTGCGTGTGCGTGATAATAACTCTTGGCACCTTCTTTAACCAGATTGTCGTACACCGCGAGCTTCCAAAGCCTGCCAACTTCTTTCATTCTTTTTTACTTTGGATAAGAGTGGGGTTCACTAGCTAGGCTCCCTGGTACGGTATGGAATGAAATCTATCCAGAGAGTAGATATTTGATTTATTACTACTTGCTACACCGTTGGGAAAGATTAAACTACGACCGACTATTTTTTGTTTCCATAGTTGCGAGTAATGCTCCCGTCTATATTAACATTATGAGGGTGTGTTTTGTTTTTGCCAAAGTTTGTCCCACTAAAGTTTTGGGTAGCAAATTCTCGGTTGTCCCTAAGCTGGCCAACTTAGCCTAGCAAAATGAGCTAGAGTTGGTAAAAGAGCATTAGCATACCAAGGCGAAGGCGACTATCCAAACAAAGACTAGTTTTTTTTTTTTTTTTTTTTTTTTTTTTTTTTTTTTTGTCGTGGCCAAAGTATTCGTATGCTGCCTTTTGGCAACAAATCCAAACACACGCTAAAACACCGTCCCTAGCCAAACTTCATCCGAGCTGACATAATGGTCATCCCGGCATCCCGCGTGCAATGATAGCGAAAGAGTATATGGTTTTGTTGGATCAATGCAAAATTGGTTGTCCTGGATTTTTTGGATCGGTACGAATCTACAATCCTAACATGTAGCCATGTGCCACATCCCACATGTCCTTAAGCAATACATTGTGATATGTTAAATCTATTCTAGTATGCAATAGCTATTTCCTTAGTTTGGTTCCATCTATACTCAGTGTTTACCAACGAAATGCACATATACATGTCGAGAGAAGTATCTAGTGGGAACCACGTTCTAGTGATAACTAAGATATAGACCGTCGGACTGAAGAAGGTTTGTCCTAGATCACGCCTCCATCCATATTGTAGCTTTTACAAAAAGCCCCTTGTCGTGCTGATGTTTCTAAAGAAAAATCGATGTATATATTAGTTTATAAAAATAACGGTGGAGGTTTGACAAAACCCCGAGAAATCCATATGAAATAGGTGGTATGTGGGTTTATTTCCACAAAATAAACGGGTTTAAATTAAACAAATGTATGAGAAAGGATGGTCTGACGATTAGACACAAACATGTTTGAATCCTACCATCTATATCTTAGTTTCCATGTTTCCATTGGATTCTTTCTCTATACATGCCAAGCTAGACATAACTAGGGTTCATAAAGGTGAAAAATAGATCACTCATAAATACTATGCCCGATGGCTAGTATGCTTCACTTATAATTATCCCTTGGTAGACGTAAATATAAGAAATACCTTCATGTATATCTTGTTGAAGAGTGGCATACTCTCTTTCTAAGGGTAGATGGAGAACAAACCGTCTATATGTGGCTTAAAAAGTGTGGTATATATAGTTCATCCATACTAGCTAACATTTCCCTTCAAAATGGAAGAACATGTGACACAATATGTTAACAAAAGCGACAATACACCAGCTGTGGCAAGCCATAGCATCCACAAAAACGACAATGCAACACTTATGGCCAACCATGCCCTCTACGAAACCGACAAAACAAATGTATACTTATGCACGCAAACTAAATAAGACCCAACACTCCATCTCGAAGCACCGTCTATATGACATCGAGTTTGGAAAATTGCGTGTGAAAAGCACTAAATCCATGTACGCACCATCACCAAAAGCATCTATCTTTACATTAAAACCAACCAACCTAGTTGTCTCACACATACTCCACCATTCTTGACTAATAAACACCTCCTTCTCTCTCCCTCTCTAACATGAAACAAGCAACACCAACTAGGGTGCAACGCTGCTCTTGCCTTATTTCGCCACCTAGTGGCATGGGTTTGTGAAGGGGCTATTGGGGGCGAGGAAGAAGCAACTGTAGGCGACTTGGCTAGGGTGAGCAGATGAGTCACCATCGATACCGCTCCATACAGAGGGAAAAGAAGAGGAGAGATGGCGGCTTGGAAGTTACAACACATCTAGCTTCTTCTTCATGATCATATTTCGTCCCTTAGTCCTACGGTACAAAGCTTAGTATTTTTAGGTCTAAACATGATTTTTGATTGTGTATGTGGTATTTTCGCGTGTCAAAACAACATATGCATTGATGGGTGTGGTAGATATTTGTACATGTAGCTTACTATAACCATGGATTGTTATAACTATGTCATGCTCTATAATTCCTTAGTTTTTGTGAATTACAAGTGGAGATCGACAAATTTCTTGGTTGTTTTGGTATTTCTTCTTAGTTTAAATGTGCCTTTTTGTGTTTGCCTGCTGTTTTGGGTCCATCGTTGATTAGGATGATTGAGTTTCCATTAAACGTGTGAGGATTTAAATCCTTTTTTCCTTTAAATAAAAGACCTAGGGAAACCAAAATTGTCTCATATATTGTGTTTGCCATGCTAATTTTCTGCTTAATTTACTACATGTTCTACAAGTTAAGTCAATGATAAGTGTCACTTACTTGTTGAATGAAGAATGTAGCCAGATGTTTTTTATTTGGTCATGACATGTTCATATTGATGGCAATTGTCGCATATGCATAGTATTTTCTATAGTTTTCATGTTTGTAATAATTACATGTTTAGATGGCTAGAAGGAGAAACGTGTTAATTCAGCTACAATGTATGTCAATTTCAATGGTTGTCATGGAGAGAAAAAACAGGGTGATACAAGAAACGAGATAAAATTATTTGCTAGTGTCAATAAATGAAATATTAGCATGACCACTTTTGTGCGCGTTGTGTAAGCTTCAATATTCGTGGATTTTGACATCCTTTTAAATTTAGGTGATAATTTAATTGGCAACTAAATTGTAATACTCTTTGATAGAATTACAAGTTCAAGGATCCCGGCACCTCTCAAAGAGAGGTAGTCACGTTCTCTATATCTATCCCACGCCATCCACCGAAAAAAATAGTTAATACCATTCAAACTATCCAAACAAATATGCCATCATGAAAGATGATGCAATTAAAAGCCACATGCCAATTTCAAAAGCATCTATTTATGAGCTTTTATGACTTATAAGTCAAAATCCACAAGAAAAATAACCAAGCACATTGAAACTTGTTACTAGTAAAAAATAAGCCTAACCAAACAATCTACTCCTTATTACAAAGTATACCAATCACTTCAGCTGTAACATATGAAAGATTAGCATGACAACTGAATAAATGATCGGTAACATGAAAATAATTATAGAGCTGACAAGGACATGATAACTATTGGTCCATCATGCACACTTTCGAGAGATTGGATAATATGGCATTGCACACATGTGAGCCGAACAACAAAATGTTTTTAAATACCCGTTTTCTTGCTGCAATTTCGAGTGTAATGTCATGCTATTTTTTGTGTGTGCGTTGTGTAAGCTTCAATATTTGTGGATTTTGGCATCCTTTTGAATTTAGGTAACAACGTAATTGATAACAAAATCGTAATACTCTTAGATAGAATTACAATGTTCAAGGATCCCAACACCTCACAAAGGGAGGTCGTCACGTCCTCTATATTTATCACATGCCTTCAACCGAAAAATGGTTAATACAATTGAAACCATCTAAACAAAGATGCCATCAGGAAACAGTATGCAATCAAAAGCCAAAATCATCTATTTATGTGCTTTTACAACTTATAAGTCAAAATCCACCACAAAAGTAAACTTAAGCAAGCACATCGATTTTTTTTTCAAAAAAGAAGTCTAACCAAACAATCTTACACGTTTTCTTTATTACAAAGTATAGCAATCACTTCAGCTGTAAAAAAAAGTTACTCACTTTTTTAGGCTGGTCACAGTGGGAGTAACATAGCTAGTAACATCAGTGCCACGTAGGCAAAAAAGCTGATGTGGCACATATTTAATGAGGAGAGAGATGAGGGTGGTAACTAGCTATGTTACTGTAACATCACACATTCCAATACACAATGAGTCTATAGGCTAATTAATATGACACTACTTGATGTTACTCCCCACTATGGAGGTAGTAACATAGTCTAGAAAAACGTGTATGTTACTAGTGTAAGTTACTCTCCATTGTGACTAGCCTTACTTCACTCTCACCACTTTCTCTGCCGGGCTCGCATCCCCGTACGCTCTCTTTCCTCCTTTTCCTACCCCCACCACCCGCTGTCCTTTTCCTCGCGTAACGCCGTTACCCGCCTCCGTTCGTCATCTGACGGTGCGCAGTCCCGCCTACCACCAACCGACGGTCCAGATCCGCCCTCCCTCCCTACCGAGCCGGGCCCACTGCCGGGTGCCTTCGTTGAAAACTTCGCAGGGCCAGTATACCACGCTTTATCTTCACCCGTCGCGAGCTAGAGAGAGAGCGAGAGAGCTGCCCTGCTAGTATTAGCTTCCGCCTCCCCCCGCCCCCTCTCTCTCTACTCTCTCTCCTCCCTCGCTCGCGCTCCGGAGCTCGAAACCCTCCCCATTTGGCCGCGCCGAACCCTAACCCTAGCTGCCGGCCGCCCCCCGCGGAGGCTTCCCCGAGCCGCGGCCTGGAGCAAGAGGGGCGCCGATCCGATCCGCCCACGCGCCGGCCGCGCCGATCGAGGTAGGTCTCGCACGAATCCGCCCGGAATTCCTGGGCGGGTCTCTCCCCGGGCGCTCCTTCGTCTGCTGCGCGTGAATCGGGCGGGCCGGGGGGCTCGCGCGCCGTACCTGGAGGTGGGGAATTTTTCTGCGTCGGGTGAGAAACTTTTAGGGTTCTTTTAAACGGGGGGATCTGTGTGGGTGGGGGAATTGGGGCTCTGCGGCGGTCGATCTCGGGGAGGCGCGGCCTCTCCTGCTCGATTGGCTGCTGATTTTTGTGTTCGCGGTGGGTAATTTGCGCGGGGCGGCCGCGGGGTTTGGTCGGATTCAGCTCAAGCTTCAGTTCAGCTCAGCTCAGCTCAGCTCCTGCTCCTGTTCCTGCTGGGGGGTTGCGTAGTCGAGTGTTGGAGCTTAGCTTCAGCTGCTCTTTGCTTAGTGCTCCGGGATTTGGGCGAGTCCTAGTGGGGAGCGAAACGTGGAGGGGATTTGGGGACGCTCCAGCAGATGCGCGACGCTTGGTTTCCGCTGTTTCCTTCAATTTTTTTTTGTCCTCAGCCTACTTTCCCCTGGCTCCTCTCTGAGCTCCGAGCTCTGAGCGGAGGCGGCAGATTCCGGACGGCTTCCCTCTTGTCTCTTTTGCATCTTTCAAGATTTATCCAGCTGCACATCTCCTTGTAAGGTGCCTATGTGGGGAAAGATGTGATCTTCTCTTCTGTTTGCTTGATTTGCTGCCCCTCTAAGGGGAACGAGGTGAAAGACGTGGTTTTGCTTGTGCTAGTTGAGAGTTTTTCTCGTCAGACGCTCATGATCTAACCTACGTAGCTTTTAGTGTCAGCCCATCTAGATAACGAGCTCAAATAGGATGATTACTACCTGTTCGTGAGTTGTTCGAACCTCTATTTTATGCATCTCTTGGACTATGCTAATTGGTTTCACTTGCCATCCACAAACTAACGAAACACAGTAAGTTCATTGTTCGAACTTTAATTGTGCCACGCTCTTTTATAGGGACTGTTTCGGTCCGACCTGGGCACACACTTTTAAGGTTGCTGGTGCCCATATTGAAGCCATCCTCACTACATTAATCAGCCATGCTTTTAAATTCTATGCAAGTGTACATCCATTTGTTTGTTAGTTGCAGCTCTAGAGACTTGAAATGCTAATCTTGATTAATTTTCTTGTCGCCGTTCAAACATGTTTAAGGCTTTAATTCGACCAATTCCAAACTGCACAATAAATACGAATAGCCAAGTTAGCTGGAGAATCCTCTCTTAGTTAGCTTGCTTTTGCCGCTGATTCTTTTTTCTGCAATATTCTTCAAGTGTTGTCCTCATGAATCATGAATGCCTATCCTTGCGGAATATACTGAAATGACACCGCCTTTTCATTTATTGTAGAATCATTCAACAATGTTCTCATGTTAATATTCTTCAACATTGGCAGGCTACACATAAAGAGAAGGCACATCTACAAATTCATTTAGCTACTCTGATCAGTCCTGGGTGAGGTTTCTTTGGTAGCTCTAACTTCAGCGGAATCGTCTTCATCATTCCAGCAGGCAGTGGCAAAAGCTGGTCGCATTGTAATTTGATATGAAACTTGGGGATTTGCCAATTGCAGACAGTTCACGCTTTCACGGGCATTGACCTGTAGGGATTTGGGAAATGTCACAGTTTCACCACACACAGCATGGGGGTGAGAGTGATTTTCAGATGTGGCAGCAACAGATGATGTTCAAGCAATTGCAGGAGTTCCAGAGACAGCAACATGTACAGCAGAATGATCATGGAGCCAGGATGCAGCCCTCATCTGGACAGTTTCAAGCTCCAGCAAAAGCAGTGCCTGCTGATCAATTGCCGGCGATGTCAAATGAAATGCCAAACAACGAGGCCACGGCTTATGCGTGGTCACATAATTTTGCTAGTGGTGACCCGAGGTTGTCGAGCAACTCACAGATGTTGAATACCGCTAGTAACACAAATTGGGAGCAGTATGGTGGTGCTTCTGGCACAGGAAATTTCATAAATGGTTCAGCATTTCCAAACACTCAAAGTCAACCCATGAGACATATGGGTTTGGCTACCCACCAAATGAATCAGTCCTTCTATCCAATACCTGCTACCAGCAGAGGTGGGTCTGTTAACCAGTACCAGGGCCCCCAGTTCTTAGGGATCCCAGCTGATCTCCAGAATGCAATGGCAAGGGCAGGTACAAATCAGCCCGAAAAGGTATCAAGGCCATTTAGCTCTTCAATGGATGAACCTAGTGCGCACGAGAAAGTTGACTCCAGTTCTATGCATAATTTTCGTGGAAAGGGAGGGTTCTTAAGCAATAGCCCCTTACAAAGTCATGGTGATAATAACAAGGCAGGCAGTCCTGCTCCAGTGAATCATCTACAACATGGTTTTCAACTCCAAGATTTTCATGGTAGGCCAAACCAAGTTGATTTTCAAGTGGGCCTGCAAGAGAAATCAGCAATGCAGGTAGCACCAGCAAGTGGTGGGGCTAGCCTTGACCCTACCGAGGAGAAGTTCTTGTTTGGGGATGATGAGGATAGCAACTGGGGAGCTTTGTTGAAAGGAGACACCAATCAAGGTAATTCTTTGGACAACGATAACTTTGGTGGTGCTTTGCCATCTTTACAGAGTGGGAGGTGGAGTGCCCTTATGCAAGACACGTTACAGCCTACAACCAGTAAAAATACCCCTAAGGAAGATTGGGGTGGCCTGAGTTTGCAGAAAGCCCAGCAGACAATTGCCAACAACTCAGCTTTACCAGCTCGTGACCAGAGTAAGCTTGCGGCATTAAGTGGCGCACTACAAAATGCACGACCCTTGTCAGCATCTGGCTATGCTGATGGAACAATGAATAACCCAGATTTCACCAGCTTTCATCATGCTACAAGAACTCCGTACGAGCAAAGAGAAAAAACACCACATGAATCTCCTCGTGCTACTGTTACCAATCACCAGTCAACTGCAGGAGTCAATAATGGGTATATTCAGCAGAGCTTGAAGCAAAAGCAGTCTGATGAATATGGGAGACAAGAACAAGTGCATTTATCAAATGGCAACTGGACTCAACAGAGATCGGAAATGCCAAGAAACAATACACACGTGACTGGTGCACCATCAAGTACACATGGATTTTGGATGTCACAACAAAATGCTGTTGATCATAGTATCAACCAAGAATCCAGTAATAGCCAAAATGATTGGAAAAGCAACAGTCCCCTTGGACAAGACATCACCAGTACCCAAAACGTCTACAACAGTGATGGGAACTTTTGGAAGAGTGGGGGTAATGTGAATTCAGTCCATAGGCTTCAGCAGATGAAGCCTGATATAAGCACTTTGCAAATGCCAAAGGACAATTCTGATGGTAAAGGTGTTATGATGGGCTCAAGCATGCCAACAATAAGTCCGAACCAGCACCAGATGGTTGTTGGTCGAACTGGTGAGCATGCTGGGATAAACCATAATATCGGACGTAGGGGTCCAGAAACCTCAGAATCACTAAGAAGTGCTGAGCCGAGGACAAATGACCGCAGTCAGGAGTACCAAAATGCACTACACATGGAAAGGCATGGACAGCATGTGAGCAATGACCTTGCTGCCAGGAGGCATTCGTTCTTTGCTGCAAAGGAATCGCATAATTTAGGTCAATCAGGCCAACAAGCATTGGGATCTTACATGTTGCCGAATCATGCAATGGACAGCACAGGGGTGAACATTAGGCATTCTCCGGGTAATCCAGTTTCCAGCAATCAGTTTCCGCCTCAGTCACTCCAGGCACAAAATAACCTGAAGCAATTTGTCACCAACTCCCAAGTTGCTGGCAATATGGCTTCAGTTAATGAGGTATGTCTGCCATATCTCCGTCGTGAAGAGGATATCTTGCTTAAACATATTTTGGTCGCACGCATTGTTCTGTTTTTATCTGTCTTGTTTATGAAGTTATTTTCTTATTTTTAGAAAATGCTGGTGGGAGATGAACACTTCAAATCTCGACATGGTGTCCCGACCAGTGCATCACCATTTGGAGGATCTGATGCTGGTCTGTCTCAAAATAGAGTGGTTCAGAACAGGTACTTCATTCTTCCCATTTCAAATGACACTAGCCACGTTATTTCTGAGTAAAACATAAATATTCTGTCGCAAAGTTGACTAAGCTGTACTATGCAATTTATTTTGTGACTGTCTCTCTCTTTCTGTCACATCAGCATGGTTACTGGGTAGTTTTGAAACGATGTAAGAATCTAGAAATACTATTCTACAAGTAGTAAAGTGAACTTGCAAGCTCACATCCCTGTATGCTACCTTTAGCTGTATAGGAAGCAGACACATCAATGCTCCTTTCCGATTATTCTACTTTTACTTATTACAGTATAAATCCATAATTTTTGTACCACATGATATTATGCTTTGTCATGATCACTTCTTTCAGCATTTTTAGTAGCAAATTTATGCTTGTTAGTCTTCATGATGATCCTGACGGAATTATATGTTGTATGTAGTCAAAATATGCTACAACTTCTTCATAAAGTGGACAACTCAACAGATAGCAATGCAGTTGCTGACATGCCCAACGGTTCTCTCGATAATGTTGCTACTTCTCAGCAACAACTTAATCAGTCTTCTATGCAAGGTTTTGGATTAAGACTAGCACCACCGTCCCAACGACACTCGACTTCAGATCATTTATGGTCTAATCGCACTAATGTTGATGGCAAGCAACCTGAACACTCGGCAAGGGAAGAACACCAGGGACCTTCCACTGCTGCCCAGCATTTATCACCTGCTCCTACAGGCTCACAACCAGCACCATTTCATTCTTCAGAAATGGGTAGTACTGGACAGCCAGCTGGACATTTCCCCCAGTTAAGTTCAGGCCAGCAATATACTGTGCCAGACGCAAGATCTGGTTCTGTACCCACTCCTCAACAAGGCAGCTCAGCAACAGTATTCAAGAATGTGTGGACAAACATATCAGCACAACGTCTAGCAGGTATCCAATCTAACAAGATTACACCCAATATTCTCCAGTCTATGATGTTCTCCAACAATGCTTCAGATTCCAACTTATGGGGCTCACAGAAGGCAGATGACCAAAGACAGAAGGCATCAACGCCACCTGATGTTGCTACGAGTTCTGCCAATTCACATAGTGAAGACACAAAACAAGCTCTGGAAACTGATGCAGGATTAGCCTCTTCTGAGAGGGCAAATTTTGATTCGACTGGAGCTACTGTACCCAGAGCGAATCAATCCCTGCAGAAGCACTCTTCAGATGGGAACTTTGCCATTCCTGCTTCATCCTTGGCACAGTTGCATCAGCAAGGTATCATGAACCCTAGGCAGGGAGAGAACCCCGCAGCTAACTTTCAGGCTATGAATACTTCTCACAACATTAGTACTAATGGTAGTGGCATTGGGTTACATGGAAGCCCAACACCTACAAACCTCCAGCAGCAAAATTTCTCTCTCCTGCATCAGATGCAAGCTATGGGTCATGTGGATATTGATCCAGGCACTACAACTGGAAAGATGCTTAAACCAAATGAGATTTCTGATGCGTCACAAGTTGACTGGAAGTCTGCTCAGAGGTTCGCACATGGAGCCAATAACTCGGTCAGGTCGTCCATAGATAACATTGTTGGCACTAGTGTCCAAGGGTCATTCCCTTCAGACATGAAAATGCTGAGCTTTGCTCCAAGGAACAATGACGAGAGAGGTACAAGCATACCTTCCCAGATTCCTTCTAGGGAACTAGCCTCTCATTCTATGGTTGTGCGGAATGATCATCAAAGTCAAGTTCAGTCTCTTGGGGCAAATGCATCATCAAATTTGGTTGAAAGAAGTGAGAGACCTGGGATAAACCCTCAAATGGCACCTTCTTGGTTTGAACATTATGGAAACCAAAGAAATGGTCTGAATCATTCTGGGTTTAATGCACAGAAGACCGCAACACTACCATATAATGTTACAAAAGCTGCTTCTTGGTGCATGGAAAATAACTCCCCCGAGCATAGAGCCGATTCTGTTAGGCCGTCGGTGCCTTCCAATGTGAAGACAGCTTTGATGAGAAGACCAAAGAAGCGCAAATCTACAGAATTGGCTCTTGTTTCTTGGCATAAAATCACCGAAGGCACTCAAAAATTGAGAAAGATGAGGTGACTTTTCTCCCCCTGCAGTGCAGCAGTTTGCAGTAGTATGACTGCATATTTTCTGTTCTTTGTTTGTTGAGTTGTTTATCATATGTGGTCTTGATATTGCTAACTGTAACTAACTCCAATTGCTTTACAGCACGAACGAGATGGACTGGGCTTGGGCAGCAAATAGATTAATTAAAAAGGTTTGCACAGCTAGTTTTACTTATTCAGCTACTTAAGGTCTTACATATTGGTTCACAGGATTTTTATTTGAAACTGAATTGGGTTTCTTTAACAGGCCGAGGATGATCCAGATAGTCTAGAAGATTCCCCTTTAAACTATTTACCGCGGAAAAGGCTGATCGTGACCACAAAGTTGATTCAGGAAATTTTCCCTGCTATACCAGCAAGAGTTCTCAGAGCACAAGCTGTATCAGCTTATGAAAGTGCAACATACAATATTGCTATGGTGACACTAGGGGATACATGTATCATCTCATCAGATAACTCTCGTGCTATTGCAGATAATGAAAATAAGTAAGTGTTTGTTAAGTGAACAGTTTTTGCTCGCTCTATTGTGGGCATTTGTAACCTCATTGCTTGAATATTCATGCCCTAAGTATTACACTATCATTGATCAGCCCATCTGAACAAAGAACAAGTGCCAAACAAATGGAAGACAAGTTATCAAAGGTTGTGGAAGTCTTTGTTGGAAGAATCAGGAAAATGGAAAATGACTATCTCAGGTATGAGCAGCCTAACCAGAACTCTGTTTGTGCATATTTTAAATTCCCACATCCATTTGTTAGAATACTTGTTTATGCAAAAAAAAATATGTAAAAAATGATTTTATGCGCCTGTACTACAAAGATAAAAGCTTGCTAAATAGGAAACATATTGGCTTTCTGGATGACTGAATGGATTAGACAATATTCAGAGGCTTGTGAGGAGTCCCATGTTCGCTGACTTGGTTCTTCCTTTACATTTTTGCTAAGGCGTTAACTTTTCTTCATATTGTGTTTTCATGTGAATTTATTATAATTGGGCTACTTCATTCGCAACGTTTTTAGCCTGGGCATATGCGAGTATCTCTACGGCCTTGTCACTTCTGGTTTTGATCAAATGGTAGGAATAAATATTGATATGTAAAGGTTATAACAAAATTGACATTGAATATCACTTCGATATTGTACAAGGAATTGTCAGCAGTCTTCTCATCATTGAGTTGAGCTCTAGCAACGAGGAAAATGCGAGAGGCCTATCAGCACCTTCATAGCAAATAATTGTTGAAGGCGACACTTGATCAGTGATTTTACTAAAAGAATGTCATTATTTCTGTTTTTCTTAAATTTTATTCTTAATGACATGTCATCTCTGGCAGTAACCTAATAACGAACAGTTGACTATGTACACAGATTTGTGTTGGATTTCTGGAAAATCTTAACTAGCGCTTGTTGAATTCTTTGTGCACTCTTACTCATGACATCAATTCTAATTCTTCTCCTTAGGATAATTCTGTCCCCTGGGATGAATTTCAAAACTACTTTGTTGTTGACTTATCTATATATGAAGTGATTGTTTTCTCAACACCATTTTTCCTCTGGTTGCAGCTTGAGCAAAAGGGCTTCAATGCTAGATGTGCACCTGGAGTGCCAGGATTTGGAAAGGATTTCAATCGTAAATCGTTTGGGAAGATTCCATGGCCGGAACCATGCAGCCGGAGTTGAGGCCTCAATGGCTTCACAAATGGGTTCTCGCAGAATTTTCCCTGATAGACATGTCATGTCTTTCGCTGTGCCTGGAAATCTTCCTGAAGAGGTGTACTGTTTGTCACTCTAGTGCATCGATTTCTTGCATTGCTCCTCAACCCTGCAGACTGGGTCTGCGGTTACAGCTGCGATTTCCAATGCTCCTTTTTCTCCTGCAAAGCATGGCGTTATACATAACGATCAGATCCAGGGGTTGTTTAGAAATCTCAAGCATCGCATGCCACGGAGATGCCAAGGGAGGATGTGTCCAGCCGATCAACTCAGTGCGGGCTGTTGTTATCTCTCCCTTGTATGAAGTATAGGTCCCTGTATATTGTGGAAAAGTAAGGGAAAAGAAACTATGGACCTCGCATCATTTTGCTGATGAAGGAAGGGTATTTAGCTTCACAATTTGTTAGAGAGGTCGATGCTGTTACTAGCTTAGTACATCTAGCGGAAATTTTCGCTACTTGTCATCTTTTTATCCATGATGATGAAGAAGTTGTTGGCAGGTTAGAGGGGTGAATAATATTGAGAGCCTTCCTCTGGGTTCTTTTGTTCCTTTTATTAGGATGGGATGCAAAAATTGGCTAGTGTGTCCAGTCGAACTGACCTCTCCTTGTTTAGTCAGCAGAGTTGATTACACTTGTGTTATGTAGCGCTGAAAGCATATTCATGGAACCGACGGCGGGCAAAGGGCTTGTAAAACTGTTGTAATTTTAATCCCCGCGGTGTTGAGGCCCTAATGGGTTCTTGTAAATTTGAAGTGCAATTGTTAGTGAGGCCAGTGACTCGCTTTTCATTTTCTGAAGCGGCTGCTGAAGAACTTAGGTTGGCGTGGAAGAGATGTCTGTGACTAGGATTATTTCTGCATCGTGTTTAGGCTCGGACACATTTTTTTGAAAAGTGATCTCTTGTGCTCCCTCCGATCCCAATTAAGTGTCGTAACGTACACACAGATTTGTGCATGTCCAGTTCAATTTTCACGAAACTTAAAACGGATCGGAGGGAGTATTAATCATGGGAGCATAGTTTGATTACAATCAATACAAGCCGATCTTCGACGAGGAGGCCATGATCGCACTCAGTAACACACCACTACCTTTTTTTTCGCGAAAACGCAAAAAACTTTGCGTTTCGATTCATTGATAGAAACGAGAGTTTATGTACAACCCCGAGAAGAGGCGACCCCACACCATACAACACACCACTACCTGACTCTACGACTTAACTGACACATGTCATGAGCCACTGAGCTACAACTTCTAGTACTTCTCTGTCGTGGGGCCTTCTTTTAGCTTAAATTCTCTAACTGAATGGAGGAGCAGCCGGTCTCAATGATGAGGTTGCAATTAGAGTTACTTAGAGCTAATTCCAGTCCATGTAGATAGGCCAACCCTTCACCTATCTCAGCTGACTGACAATGGGCAATCATACCCCAGGCTGAGACGACAATCTGGGCAGGAATCGGTGCTTGAGTCCACACCGTTTGCGTGTTAATATAGATGGCACTAAGGCCGAGCTGTACAAGGTTCGGTATCCGTATACAGGCCCATACGGCATACCGGAAATACATCTAACACTCCCCCTTAATCTGAACCTCTCGAAAGGTTTAGATTACGTTTAAACTTTTCTAACTGTTTTACTAGAAGTGCCTTTGTAAAGCCATCTGCAATTGGATCTTGACTAGAAACAAACCTGATGTTCAGAAGATTTTCACCAACCCTTTCTCTCACAAAGTGAAAGTCTACCTCAATATGTTTAGTACGAGCATGAAACACTGGATTTGCACACAAATAGGTAGCACCCAAATTATCACACCAAACACATGGTTTTTTCCTTCAACTTAACTCCAAGTTCATCAAGAAGAGGTTCAACCCAAATCAATTCAGCTGTGGCATTTGCTAAGGCTTTGTATTCAGCTTCAGTGCTAGACCTGGACACTTGTTTTCTGGCACTCCAAGAGACCAAGTTTGGTCCAACAAATACTGCAAACCCTCCTGTTGATCTCCTATCATCAAGAGAACCTGCCCAATCTGCATCAGAAAAGGCACTTAGAAGTGTAGATGAAGACTTCATAAATGTAGTCCCAACTTTTAAGGTATCTTGTATATATCTTATAATGCGCTTCACAACTGACCAATGTTCTGTAGTTGGAGCATGAAGAAACTGACAAACTTTATTCACTGAATAAGAGAGATCTACGTGTCAATGTCAAATACTGCAATTCTCCAACAACACTGCGATATTTTGTACTATCATCAGGGCCCAAAGGTATACCATCCGTGAGAGACAATTGTTCTGTAGAAGATAAGGGTGTAGGTGCAGCCTTGCAACCACACATACCAACCTTAGCAAGCAAATCATTTGCATTCTTCTCCTGTGTCAGAATCAACCCATTTTCAATCTTCTTCACTTCAATACCAAGAAAGTAGTGTAATTCACCTAGATCCTTGATAGCAAAGTTCTCACTTAAATCTCGCAGTAGAGTAGTGATAGCATCATCAGAGGAACTTGTTACTATAATATCATCAACATAAATCAACAAATAAATGATAATACTTGACTTGTTGTAAAGAAACAATGAGGTATCAGCTTTCGAAGGCATAAAACCAAGATCACTCAACTTAGCACTGAGCCTAGAATACCACACTCTAGGTGCTTGTTTTAATCCATAGAGAGCTTTATCAAGTCTACAAATATGATGCGGAGCGTGAGGATTTTCAAAACCCGGAGGTTGTCTCATATATACCTCCTCATCCAGAACACCATGAAGAAACGCGTTCTTGACATCTAGCTGCCGTAAACTCCACCCTCGACAGACAGAAATAGACAAGACAGTTCTAATGGTAGCAATCTTAACCACATGACTGAAAGTATCCTCATAATCAATGCCATACCTCTGTTTGAATCCTTTTGCAACTAACCTTGCCTTATACCTGTAAATAGACCCATTAGCTTTCTTCTTGACACGATATACCCATTTGCTGTCAATTAAATTCATATTATTGCTTGGAGGAACAAGATGCCACATCTTGTTTTGAATCAATGCGTCATATTCTTCTTGCATTGCTTGACGCCAATTTGGGTCATTTAGCACCTCCACAAGTGTGCATGGTTCCCCTGTAGAAGAAAACATGCCATATCTAACAGTATTATCAGTGTACTTCTTTGATTTTTGTATACCTTTCTGACGAACCCCAATACCATACGGAACAGTGCCATCAATGAATTTTCTTGGTTTCCGTATGCCTTTCTGAAGGCGTGTACGAACTCCAATGTCTTGGATCACATCAGCAGACTCAGGCGCTACATTGACCGCGGAATCAGAATGTGAATTTTGCTCAGAGTTTGAATTTTGGGTAGCATTTGCATCATCTTCGTTTTCTGCAGTATTCTCACCCCCAGCTGCTGTGGCTGCAGAAGATCCCGCAACCGACAATGCGCCAGAGGATGTCGGGAGCGTGGCCTCCCCAGCGCTAGGTGGAGAGCATGGAATGGCCCTTGGCGACGGGGACCGCGACGGCGTGTGCATGGCACGCGCCTCCTCGGGCTGGACGTGACGGGACTGGACGGGCGAGGGGGACTGCGGAGGCGTGAGGCCGGCACGCACCTCCTCAGGCTGCATGCGACGGGCTTGCTGTCCCCATCTGCCGCACGACGTGGCTGGCTAGCCGTCCGGGCGGGAGGATCCTCCTCGGGATCGCGTGCTTCGGGATCGCAGCGACCGGGGGAATGTTCGGCCGGATCCTCCTCGTGCTCTGTGTCCGTTTCATCATTTTCTGCCTGAATTTCCAACTCATTTTCAGAGCTGTTAGGAGCATCATTTTGAGTGGAATTTGTTCCTGAATCTTCTTCTACCTTTTCCACATCAGTAATTGGCACAATAGGAAAAACATGGTTATCAATATTAGTTACACCCTTATTTGTGTGAGATGGAAGAAGCAATATTTGTTGTTTAAGTATGGCACCGACATTGGGATGAAGAGAAGCAAAAGGAAACATGTTCTCATAAAAAACAACATCTCGTGAAATATAGATTCTGCCTGTGGAGACATTAAGGCATTTGACACCCTTGTGAAGAGGACTATAGCCAAGAAAAACACACAATGTGGACCGAAAGGCAAGCTTGCGCTTGTTATAAGGACGTAAGTTTGGTCAACAGGCGCAACCAAAAGTTCTAAGAGCATCATAATTTGGTTTAACATGGAGAAGACGTTTAGTGGGAGTGTCAAAATCAAGAACTTTGCTAGGGAGCAAGTTTATAAGAAATGTGGCAGTAATAAAAGCTTCATCCCAATATTTTAGGGGTATGGAGGCATTGGCAAGTAATGCAAGACCCACTTCAACTATGTGACGGTGTTTTCTTTTAGCCGAACCATTTTGTTCATGGGCATAAGGACAAGAAACATGATGAGTGATGCCAACTTTTTGAAAGAAACCATTTAATTTCCCATACTCGCCTCCCCAATCAGTTTGCATAGTTATAATTTTCCTATCAAACTTGCGCTCAACATATTGTTGATAATTAAGGAAGGCTTGATAGACATAAGAATGCTTCTTAAGCACATATATCCATGTAAATTTACTGAAATCATCAATAAAGCTTACATAATATGCATGTTTTCCCACAAAGAGGGGAGCTGGACCCCATATATCAGAAAATACTTGTTCCAAGGGAGCAGTGGAGACACTAGAAGACACATGATATAACTGATGACTCTTAGCTAACTTGCAAGAATCACAAACATAGGGAGTACTCTCTGGGGTGTAAGCTATTTTATTTCTCCTAAGAACTTGCTAGACCACAAATGAAGAATGATGTCCTAAACGGCGATGCCATGTAGAGGATGATGGCTTTATTGTGAGGAAGGCATGCTTGGAGGTGTCATGAAACATGGGCACCATGGGATAGATACCATCATAGCAATGTCCTCTAAACAGAACTCTTCGAGTTGCTTGATCCTTGATTAAAAAGAAGAAATGATGGAATTCAATAAAGACATGATTATCAAGAGTAAATCGATGAATAGATAAAAGATTCTTAGATGCATTTGGAATGTGAAGGATATTTTTAAGATCAAAGGAACCATGAGGGGTACGTAATACTGAATCACCAATGTGTCTAATGTGCATACCTATGCCTTCAGCAGTGCGGACCTTGTCCTGACCATAATACCTGTTGGCAATGAGTAGCTTGCTCAGCTCACTAGTAATATGATCAGTGGCACCAGAATCAGCATACCAATTTGTGTCCACACCATATGGGGAAGCAGCAAGGTGTGCCTCCTTCTCTGCCTCTTCTCTCTTTCTCTTGTCACCAGCATAGCGCCACCAACACTCATTAGCAGGACGTCCATGTTTCTTGCCAATCTGGCAGTCTATATCCACGTACTTGGTGGGTGTACAGTCAGGGTGACGTCCACCACCATCATTGCACCTGTCACGACGATCATCACGTCGATCTTGGCGTCGGTCATCATCTCTACGCTCATCACGGCGCCAACTGCGGTTGTCATCATGTTGATCATCATGACGCCAGCCACGGTTGTCATCTCGGTAGCGATCACCACCCCGGTTGTCATCTCGGCAGAGATCACCACCCGCACCTCCACGGTAGGTGACGCCACGATCAGGGCTACGAGTATGTGGTGGAGAGGAATAGGAATGGAGGGCAATCAAATAAATAACAGTAGCAATATCATTCTCACAAGTTTCATTCATGGTAGTATCAAGGTCACGAGTATAGCAAGTATCAATTTCATCAAAAGGGGATATTTCAAAAGAATCAATATGATCATCGCAGTTATCACTATAACACTCATTCTCCTTTGGTAAGCATGGAGGGCAATCAAATAAGGTATGAGTTAAGTAGTTACTCTCATTGGGAGGTAGACATGGGTAGCTACTCCATTCTTCCTCCTCTTGATCATCACTCTCCTCTTTTTCATCCAATGAGCTTCCAGATTCAGCAATTTCTTCTTACATAGGCTCATGCAAGGCATTAGTCTCCTCCTTTTGGGGAGAGCATCTATTAAGATATTTAATTATGTAATAATTACAATCCTTGTAATTATTAAAGCAATATTCAAGTATAGCATAAATCTCGTATTTATAAGGTGCATCATCAATACTTTCAATCAAATAGGCAATTTCAAATGCACCCTTCCAAACAATAAATTCCTCAATTTGTTCCACATCATAAAAGTCATAATTTCCCTTAACATAAGAAGATATGGTAACATTATCATTATACTCACATTGAAAAGGGAGGTGTTTATACCTCCTACAACAACAAGATTTATCAAAGAAATAAGTAACATTATGAGTAGAGCACAAGTTTTTAGCATAGTTATGCAATTTATAAATTTGCCCCATAAGTGTATTCCTTTTTTGACAAGCGGTGTTCCTTATAATATTTTTGTTGTTCTTCCATGAGCCCACCTAGCCAATAAGATCTAGTTTCAAAGACATCAACCATTGATAGCAAACATGATAAAGCAAGATTAAATCAGGATAAAAATAACAACTAAAAGAAGAACTAATTTTTTTCGATATAAAGAAGCAAACAAGACAAAATAAAATAAACTAAGCAAAACAACAACAAAGTAAAGAGTTTGGAAGTGAGAGACGCCCCTTGCAGAAATCCTCTTTCTCCCGGTGATACGTCGAAAACGTATCTCCTTTTCGAACACTTTTATTATTGTTTTCCTCTAAACTTGTTTGTTTTGAATGCAACTAACACGGACTAACTTTGTTTTCAGCAGCATTACCTTGGTGTCTCGTTTTTGTGCAAAAAAATCAACTTTCGGGAAATTGCCCAGAAAAGACCCCATTGGTCTTAAAACACCGGAAGACCCCGGGAGCCAGAAGGGGGCCAGGAGAGGGGCCAGAGGGGGGCCACACCACCCCCTGGCGCGCCCCCCTAAGCCGCGCCACCTGGTGGTGTGGGCCACCCAGAGACCCCCTCGGTCTCTCCTTTCGACTACATATTGCCTTCAACCCTAAAAGCCGAGGGGTTCGTCATATTCCACAGAAACACAATAGAGCGCCACCGCCACCCCGAACCTCGATTCGGGGATCAGAAGTTCCTGTTCTGGCGCCTTGCCGGGACGGGGAATTGGAGGAGATCATCGCCATCGTCATGACCAACGCCTCTCCATCGACCATTCATGTTTCCCCCATCCATGTGTGAGTAATTCCCCCGCTGTAGGCTGAAGGGGATGGTAGGGATTGGATGAGTTTGTTCATGTAATAATGTCGTGATTGTTAGGGCATAGTGCTTAGTATCCTCTATTAGTGCTATTGAAATTGTTGCAACTTGTTATGCTTAATACTTTTCACTTTGGGCCCGAGTGCCATGATCTCAGATCTGAACATGTTATTGAATCACGATGATAATTATTGTTTCTTGATCAAACCTGCAAGTTGTTTACACATATCGTTGTCTCGAACGCGAGGCCCCAAAGTGACTGAAATTGGGACAACCGGAGGGGATGGCTGTGATGTGAGGATCACATGTGTTCACCGAGTGTTAATGCTTTGTTTCGGTGTTCTATTAAAAGGAACACCTTAATTACCAGTAGTTCCCTTGAGGCCCCGCTGAAAACGGGCTGGTAGGACAAAAGATGTTGTGGAAGTTCTCATTGCGAGCACGTACGACTATTTACGGAACACATGCCTATGGTTACTTAGTGCTTGGATGCTTTATCTTATTTATCTGCAATGCCCATGTCTTGATTATTATATGAACTATCTTATCCATGCAACGCCCATTCATCTATCCCTATGCCTACAGTATTTAATCCCGCTGTTTACTTCAAACACTTCTACTGCTGTTTTCACTTCACTGCTGCTATTATTTCACTACTGCTGCTACTATAAAACTGTTACTACTGATAAACCACTGCGAACAAGTCCACTTTCAGGTGTAGGTGAATTGAAAACTCACTTGTTAAGGCTCACAAATATTCCTTGCCTCCCCTTGTGTCGAATTAATAAATTTGGGTTTTTACTTCCCTCGAAGACTGTTGCGATCCCCTATACTTGTGGGTCATCAAGAATATTTTCTGGCGCCGTTGCTGGGGAGCATAGCTTTATTTGCAAGGTCACCGGAGATTACTATTATCTACTGCCAATCATTCATCATGGGTAAGACTCGTGATGGAAAGTTTCCTATATTACCATCCACTACAAGAAGAGGTACAACTCTGAAGACCTCTCTTGCTCTTGATTCACCACCTGTTATGAGTAAGCTGCTTACACCACCACATACACATTCTACACGTGCTAATTCTGCTGAATCTGAAAATACTTCTGATACTTTTGATGATGCTTCTATGGTGCTCGATGAGAGTGTTTCTCTCGGTCCTTTCTTAGATGCTCTATTGCTAAAGCTAAAAATATTGCAGACACTGAAACTCCTGATAAAAATCCAATTACTCCTATTGTTTCACCTGAGCTTAGCGAGAATCCTAGTGATGATTTTGATGATTCCTATATTGAACTTAATGATGATCTTATTGATGAAATACATGCTACGAAGGATAGAGATGCTGTTATAAGTCTCATTGAAAGTCGTGCTGTTAAATATAAATTATCTCCTGATGCTAAGTTTGCCACTTCTCCCATTAATATTAGGGATAAAGATTATGATTTCTCTCTTGATTTATCTTATATATCTATTGTTGAGAAAGAAACTTTTTGTGGTACCGAAAATGAAAGTGCTATGAAGCATATGAATGAGCTCTCCTCTTTGAGTAGTTTATTATCTGATGATCTTAAGAAACGTAGCTACTTTGTTGCTAAAATATTCCCTTCCTCATTAAAAGATGAAGCTAAAACTTGGTTTAGTAATTTGTCTCCGGGATCTATTGATAGTCCTATTGGTTTGGTTAATGCTTTCTTTCAGAAATATTTTCCTGCTAGTGCTCAACATGCTGCTTTACAAAATATATTTAATTTCAAGCAATTGGAAGGAGAGAAATTGCATGTATCTTCGGCAAGGTTCTGTTCTTTAGTTAGGGCTACACGTGGGCATAAGCTAGAAATTAATGAACTTCTTGATATATTCTATAATGGACTAACTGTTGAATCTAGGACATACCTGGACAGTTGTGCTGGTTGTGTTTTCAGGCAAAGAACTCCAGATGAAGCTGAGGAATTAATGGCTAAAATAAGCCAAAATCATGATGATTGGACTATGGTTGAGCCTGAGCCGACCCCTACTCCAGTATCCACACCAACACCAACACCCAAGAAAAGGGGAATGATTGAACTAAATGATGAAGTGATGAGAGAAGCCAAGAGATCTCTTAAAGAGAGGGGTATTAAATCAGAAGATGTGAAGAATCTTCAACCTATAGAAGAATTATGTAAGCCAATCCCTCACTCATCCACCATTGAGGTACACTCTCTCCAACATTTTGATAGTAGAGATATTCCCTATAATAAACCTCCTGATCAATGTTTAGATGAATTTGATGATTATGTTATTAAGCAAGATAGTTTTAATATGAGAGTGAAAAATCACCTAATGGAAAACTCTAAAGCTATTGATAATTTGCATGGTATTATAGAATGTCGGATATATACTGAATAGGGGTATAGAAGATGGTAGACAAAGAGCCGGACTACCAGGGTGGCCTACATGGTAATGGGCTTAGGTCCATTGGGCGGCCCAGTAGTCCGACGCGTAGAAGCCGGATTCTAGAAGAACCCGGATCACGGCCCGCGTGATCTGGCTTGGAGGAGAAGACGGATTCCTTACTTTCCAAGTTACAAGTTAAACGTAGTCTTCTAGGTTTCCTGTTCTGTAAGCCCTAATCCGGCTATTATATAAAGCCGGACGGAAGATAGATTAAACAAGCACAAGTTAGACACAAGTTCAAGCTCTACGCAACTCGCCGAGAAGTTCATCCTCGTCGAGTAGCTAGATCTATTCCCTCACATTGTAACCCAGTTATACGGGCTTTAGTCCCAATTAGTGAGAAGTGCAGGAGTAGGTACGCCGTACTGTCGCGACGTACCGAACCTGGGTAAAATCCCGTGTTCTGTGTTACTACGCTATCCCGTTACCCCACGTCTCTACCGTAGTCTCATGGCACCCCCGTCTATGAAAAATACTACGATGTCTCGACAGTTGGCGCCCACCGTGGGGCAGACGACGCCAGGCGTGAAATTCCGATCTGGGATACTCGGCGGAATTGGAAGATCGATCACTGTCGGAAGCTTGGAATTCGACGACGATGTCGGGCGCTTCCTCGACAACGGATCCTACATACCGGCGCAAAACCACCTGGTAAGTGCCTGCGTGTTACCGATTGGATCTGCTAACATCTTTATCGGACTAACTGCAGAAGCAATGGGGTTTTGCGGTGGAAGTAAATTTATCCCACCCGCCCTATACCCAGTCGAAGACGACTATGATCTCGGATTCTGCTCAGATCGCCGACAAAACAGTGATACACACTTTATCGGCATGGTGCAATCCGAAATCGCTGAAAACACGGATGACGAAAATCCCGTGCGAGAGGCAGATAACAACCTACCCGTCGTAGAGACGGAAGAACAAATACCCGTCACAGAGACGGAAGATCCGACATCCGTCAACCAGACGATGAACTCGGAAGCAGAGTCCGTGCTTGCCGCCATTGAGGCGAGATTGGAGTCGGAAACCGGATCGGATAACTTCGACTCCGAAGACGAAGACGAGGATGCCTTCGTAAGAAAGGTTAAGTCCTTTCAAGAGGGATTCCATGAAGTGCTAATGGCAAAACCAGCTGATACAACGGGTGCCGACAGCCAGGAAAGCCCTAAAACCCCTCCGCCAGTGGAAGAGAGAGAAGACGGAGAAACTTCTCCGATATTCCCCAATGTTAAGGAGATGACAGAAGATGAGCCTTCCAAAAAACCTCCTTCTTCCAAGAAAAAGCACCGTGCTTCTAAAAAACTCCAATACAAACTCCGGAAGAAAAAATCAGCCGATCTCGCTGATGAAAACCTGGAAGTTGGAGATATTAGCGGCACAAAGCCCGCGGAAAAGAAATCTAAGGAAATCACTGCTCCGCCAATGACAGAACTGGAAGAGCAAGAGCTATTACAAACACCAGTGGGACCAGATGAACCCCCTGAGATGCTGGAAGCCAGGAGACAAGCTTTCCAACGGCAACAGCAACATCTGCTTAGATCTCGGCAACATCTCCAACAAACCCATAATGACATCAAAGTCATGAAGGAAGAAATAGAGGAGTACGAGAGAAAGCATAGATCCGCCTTAAAACCTACTAGGTTACCCGGAATCGCAAAACCGGAAGAACTGCCGCCAATAGAAAGGTTTTATAACCCATCTTGGCAAAAGCAGTTAAACGGCAAAGATGCCAAGGGCGAACCAATATACAAAACCGCAGCAGAAAACGCGGAAGCAGCGTTCGCCATCCTAAACAATGATCTGTACTCCAACGGGGAAAAACTCCAGGGGGTGTATGCCTTCTTAGGAAAAGCATTACAGCAGCAGCAGCGAGGCCAAGAACGATCAGGGAGGCTGCATGATAATTCCGCTCTCTGCAAAACAGATACTTGCGCTGCTGGAGCACCTGGACCGGAAGAACCCGGAGATTCGGATAAAAAAGAGGATCCGAGAAAGGACAAGAAAAAACCCCGACAACCGGGACGCAGCGTCTAGAACCGGACCTCATCTCCCGAAAGATGGATACAAACCACACGATCGGGAAGACAGACACCGGAATGACGGCAAAATAATGCCACCTCCGAGAAACCCAGCTGAAAAAGCTGGAAGATATGATATACCTCACAGACGTGAAAGATCCCGGACACCTCCTAAGGATAAGGGAAGGCATAGAAGCAGAACTCCACCTAAAGGACGTGAACACGGAAGAGATAGAGACAACCTCGGAAAAGCGCGTCCGCGCAACAATGGAAAAGAAAGGAGCAGATCCCCTTCTGTCCATTTAGCCGGGAGATATTCTGCACACATTGATAGAGCAGAAAAGGATGATCTATACTTTGGTCCTAAGTGTTTTACTGACAGGATCCGAAGGATAACCCTGCATTCTGGCTTCGCCAAAGTTGGTCCAACCTACCAAAAGTATACCGGCAGTACAAACCCGGATACCTGGCTCTCAGATTATTATACAGCCGTCCAAATCAACAATGGGACAGACCTGGAAGCTGTCAAGTTTCTTCCCCTAATGTTGCTAGACGGAGCCAGAGATTGGATCAATGGTTTACCATCAAGAACTGTCGACAGTTGGGATGATATGGCGAGAGTATTCACTCAGCATTTTCGGGGAACATACAAGCGCCCAAATAGCATCAACCAGCTGAACCGTTGCACCCAATTTGAGGATGAACCATACGTGGATTTCATCTCCAGATGGACTGCAATGAAGAATAGTTGCTCTGGAGTAACTGACGTACAAGCAATGCATGCTTTCGTCAATGGCCTAAAACCCGGACTTGTACCGTTCATGGTTGGTTCTAAACAGCACAAAGATCTCGGATCTATGCTTACAACCGCTAATGAGCATGCTGCAGCCGAAGATGATATCAGAGCAAGAGGAGGCAATATTGAGTCACTAATACTCGCCAAGAAAACCCCTCGTTCTGACAAAAAAGGAACTCCGGAGTCAACAACAAAGCCCAAGGAGGTCAACATAGCCTTTGGAGGAGAAAAGGTGAACAAGTGGAAAGGCCGCAGTCCAGATCCAATCAATTACACTCCCGAAGAATGGGAGAGAATTAAGTCGGAACCCTGCGTCCACCACTCGCAATTTGGGAAACCAACCCACACAAACGCGCAATGCCGGCTAAACAAGCATATGAAAGGCAATGCAGGATCCGGAAATAAGGGGAAGGGTTCCAAAAGGAAACCTGCCAAACAAAAGCCAGAAGCTGAAAAAGAAGACAGTGAATCGGACACTGATGACAAAATCCAAGAACAACAGCGAAAGGGCGAACCCAAATTTCCGAGAGTTGACGGAGAAGCAATGTTAACCTTCTTAGCAACTCCGTCAGCAAAGGTGGCCAAAAGAACACTTCGGGAGATAAACGCAGTTGTTCCTGCGACCCCGAAATTCTTGAAGTACTCCAACACACCGATAATCTGGGATCAGTCTGATCATCCCGGAAATATCCCTGAACCCGGCACACAAGCTCTTGTTGTAAGCCCTATTGTTCAAAACACTAGGCTAAGGAGAGTGCTGATGGATGGAGGATCCAGCATCAATATAATGTATCTGGATACACTGAAGCACTTGAAGATCTCCGAGTCCCAGCTCAACTATAGCAATATACGCTTCCATGGCATTGTTCCTGGCAGACAAGCACGATCCCTAGGAGAAATTTCCCTAGATGTGACCTTCGGAGATAAAGATCACTTCCGGCAGGAAAAAGTATCCTTCGAAGTAGTGCCGTTCGAAAGTGTGTATCATGCAATACTCGGACGTCCGGCTTTCGCCAAATTTATGGCAAGATCTTGCTATATCTACAACAAGCTGAAGATGCCAGGACCCAAAGGAGGAGTAATCACCATTGCCGGTGATTTCAAGCTGGCAAATGAGTTGGAGAAAGAAAACGCCCTTTGCGCCCAGAGAGTTATAGCGAAGGAGGAACTGAAGGAATTAGCCAAGGAGGTATCGCCGAAAGAAATGCCGGCAGGAAAAGAAACTCGGAAGCCAACAGATAGCTTTAAGGCGTCCGAGAATACAAGACAGGTAATCCTAGATCCCAAAGATCCGACAAAATTCGTCGTCGTAGGGACTGGGATGACTGACAAATAGGAAGGCGAGCTCATCAAGTTCCTCCGTGAGAACTGGGATATTTTTGCCTGGTGTCCAGCTGACATGCCAGGCGTACCCAGGGAACTTGCTGAGCACCAACTCAAGGTTATTCCCGGATCAAAACCTGTCAAACAAGGTCTCCGTCGATTTGACGGAAGAAGACGGAAGGCTATTGGCAAGGAAATTATCCGGCTTTTAGCAGCGGATTTCATCAAGGAAGTAATCCATACTGATTGGTCCGCAAATCCGGTATTAGTGCCGAAGAAAGACACCACTGCTCTTAGAATGTGTATAGATTACACAGGATTGAACAAGTTGTGTCCGAAAGACAGGTTCGCGTTACCACGAATCGATCAAATAATAGATGCCACTGCTGGCTCCGAGCTTTTATGCTTTTTGGATGCATACTCTGGGTACCACCAAATACGCATGAAAAAGGAAGATCAAATCAAGACTTCTTTTATAACCCCGTATGGGACGTACTATTACATAACCATGCCTTTTGGCCTGAAGAACGCAGGTGCAACCTACCAGCGTTGCATGCAACGCTGTTTGCATAGTCAAATTGGCAGAAACGTCCATGTTTACGTGGACGATATCGCTGTCGTAACCAAGGAAAAAGATACACTCCTTGAGGATCTGCGAGAAACTTTCGAAAACTTGCGCACTTACAAGATGAAGTTGAATCCATCTAAGTGCGTATTCGGGGTTCCCTCAGGAAAACTTCTGGGTTTCATTGTTTCCCACAGAGGAATAGAAGTTAACCCGGAAAAGATCAAGGCAATCTTGAACATCTCAAAACCTACATGTGTAAAAGATGTCCAAAGATTGACGGGTTCCGCCGCAGCCGTCAGCAGATTTATCAGTCGGCTGGGGGATAAAGCCTTACCACTCTACAAGCTGCTGAAGAAATCTGACAAGTTCGAATGGACAGAAGAGGCTGATGCAGCGTTGGCCCAGTTGAAGGAAACCTTGATGAACGCTCCCATCTTGGCATCTCCAAAAGACGAAGAACCCATGTTATTATATCTTACGGCTACAAGTCGGGTTATTAGTGCGGTAATCGTTGTGGAGCGGACAAAAGAAGAACAAAGCATACCAGATCAACATCCGGTATATTACATAAGCGAAGTTTTTTCCGAATCCAAACAAAGGTATCCGCACTACCAGAAACTGGCATATGGCGTATTTTTTGCATCCAGAAAACTGCGCCATTACTTCCAAGGGCATTCCATAACAGTGGTATGTAAAGCACCACTAGGGGATATTATAAACAATGCGGAGGCAACCGGCCGAGTAGCTAAATGGGGCATCGAGCTGGCAGCCTTCGACATTAAGTACCAGCCAAGGACGGCAATAAAATCCCAAGTTTTGGCAGATTTCGTCGCAGACTGGACGGAAGCAATAGAAAGAACCTCTAATGATGTTAAAATGCTTGTTAAACATTTTCAAATGGTTCAAACTCAATTGGATCAACTTGCTAAAGTGCAAAAAGATTTGCTAGTTAATGCTTCTAAATAAAAATATGCTTATGAAATAAGAACTAGAAGTGGTATTGCTAAACAAGATCCTTTATATCCTGAGGGACATCCTAAAAGAATTGAACAAGATTCTCAGCAAACTAATAATAATGTTATTCATACTAAGAAGAAAAAGAAGAAGAAACATAAAACTGCTGTAGAATCCTCTGAACTTGCTAAAGATCCTAATATTATATCTATCTCTGATGCTGAAACTGAAAGTGGTAATGAAAATAAAAATGTTTCTGATAAAGAAGAAATTGAAGAGGAACCTTAAAAGTAAACTAAAAATACAAAGTACAGTAAGGAAGATTTTATTGCTAATAAACATGGTAATGAGAGAGAAACTTGGGTACAAAAACCAATGCCTTATCCTAATAAGAAACACAAATCAAAGGAAGAAGAACATTACAACAATTTTTGTGAATGGATGAAACCTTTGTTCTTGCAAATTCCTTTAACTGATGCTATTAAATTACCTCCTTATGCAAAATATATGAAAGATATTGTCTCTAACAAAAGCAAGATTACTAATGAGGAAATCTCCACTATGATTGCTAATTACTCTTTTAATGGCTAGGTTCCTAAGAAGCTTGGAGATCCTGGTATACCAACTATTCCCTGTTCTATTAAAAACAATTATGTTAGAACTGCTTTGTGTGGTTTGGGAGATGGAGTTAGTGTCATGCCTTTTACTCTCTATAATCGACTCCTCCTAGAAAAATTGATACCAACCGATATATCTTTGCAAATGGCTGATAAATCCACTGCTATTCCTGTGGATATATGTGAGGATGTTACTGTTCAAGTTGAAATTGTCTGATATTAACTGACTTTGTTGTGTTGGAAATGCCTCAAGATGATAATATGTCTATTATTCTTGGAAGACCTTTTCTTAATACTGCAGGGGATGTTATTGATTGCAATAAAGGAAAAGTTATTTTTAATGTTAATGATAAAGAGCACACTATTTATTTTCCCAAGAAGATTGATAAGAAATATGGTCTAAATTCAATTAAAAATATTGAGGCCATCAAGATTGGAGAATTTTATTATCCTATTCCAAAGCCATCCAAAGAATATGAGACTATCATGATTGGGACTATATCAATCAAGGTTGAGGTAATATAATTATTTAGTGATTAGCAAAGTTTTGCTTCATATGAAAATTGTTCTGGTAACAAGACTTGATCACCCTTGTTAACAAAATGATTTTGAATGAAGAGGACAATGTTTTCATTATGTTTTCACCTTCCCCATTATGTTTTCACCATGTTTATTTCTGTTATCACATTGCTAGTTGAGTACAATCATGTTTTCCACCATCCTTATGCATGTTTTCCTGATGTTTTCACCCTGATTACTGAGGTTATGCATGTTTTCACCATCCATACTTTTGTTTTCACCACTACCACCTTTGTTTTCTTTGGATATTCTTCCATTAGAGTGTCATAGAACCTCTCTAGTGATGGTTTTGGTTTTGTTTTCCACCTTTTCACTTTCTTTTTCTTGTTTTTTATTAATTATTAAAATTCTGGAAATACCTAAAAAATAAAGTTTCTCGAAAAATTCCAGAAAAATTATAATAAATTTTTACGTCAAAAATGAGGCAGAGAGCCACCTGGGAGGCCCCAGGGGGACCCACCAGTCAGGCGCACCATGGGGTGGCAATACCAGCCCCTGGTGGCGCCAGCACATGGTGTGGGGCCCCCTGGCCCCCCACTAACTCTCTCCCCTGCCAAAGTCTTCTCTCTCACCTCCCAAACTGAAAACATTTCCTGGAACCCGTGTTCTTTTTGTTCTTCCTCTGGATTTTTCAATCTGCTTCTTCAGCCCATCATTTGTGCTGAGATTTTGTGCATTTGCTCTCCGGTATGTGACTCCTCCGATGATCCAAGTAGAATTTTGTTTAGTGAAGTATTTCTTGAGTATTTTGGTACTGTAGGTGACAGCTTATGTGAGTTTGCATGCTTTATTTGAGTAGAAATAATGTAGTTTTGATGTATGTTTAGCTCTCATATAAGTCCCTATGGTAGTTTCCACCTTATAGTTGCTTGAAATTAATTTTTGTGATGATTGTTGAAAAATTTCAGAGATGGATAATTATAATTTTGGAGAGATATTTAGGAGTGATGCTCCTAGAAGGACAAGTCCCTCACGCTCATCCACTTCAGTGAGGCCATCGTACAATGAAGACGTTATTGCACCAAGTATTGACGATGCGGGCGGTGATGGTATCGTTAACCCATCTAGCTTTCCTTGCATTACATTTCTAAGAAGTGCAGGTTTATTAGATGACTTTCGTATGCTTATTGAATAAGTTGGTCTAACCAACTTTATGGAGGATGAAAACCCTCAATATGCCACTCTCACAAAAACTTTTGTTGAGAGGTTTAAATTTCAGAACACACATTTTGGTCCAACTATTGCATTCAAGTTATATAGTAGTCATGTTTCTTTGTCCTTGGTAGATTTTTGTGCTATTATAGGTATCAACGCCGCCGGGACAGCGAGCAGGATTCAAGATAAACCAGCAGACTTACAGGGGCTCTACCGAGAAATCACCAACGATGACGGTCGCTCATCCCAGCGTGGGAAGATAAGGAACATTCAACTTCCTGCTCTTAGATACTTTACTTACTATCTTGCTACTAGTATCCTTGGTAGGGGAAACACTAGTAATATTTCTAGTTATCACCTTGCTTTTATTGATGCTGCACTAAACCATAGCACGAACTATAGTCTTGGTGCACTTGTTGCACGCCGCCTTGCTGCTACCGGGCGTATTTTTGGGGGCATTATCACTACACGTGTAGCATCTGATTTAAATGTTTCCATTGCCCCTAATGACGAAATAATTGCTACATATAGGCTTAATCTCGCTGCCATGATGTCCCATCACTTTGTTACTGCTAACTCTACTGCTGAAAGTTTAGTATATAGAGTTTTATATATAGATGGAGAGGAGCAAAAAGTTACTTTGTCGTAGCCTGTTTTGTTTAAGATTGACAGGTCACCATGGTCGCTCTCTAAGGAGCAGGTAGACGAGTATCTGAGCACCATGGAGTTTCACAGGCAGTAGGAGAGGCGAGACGCTCCTCCAGAGGACTACAACACGCAGTACACAGGCGCATCCTCGAGCACATATCAGGAGGAGGGTTCCTTCTCAGCATACTACGGGGGCGCCACCTCATGGTCCCCTTGGTGATTGATCTCCACTTAGGCCAAAATCCTAAGCTTGGGGGGAGGTATACCGTCATCACACTCATTTATATATCATGTTCAATCGGTTCTTTGTATATCCATGTTTTCATTTCTTTCGTTTGTTTTCGTTTTCTTTCGTTTCTTTCGTTTGTCTTTGTTTTATCGTTCTGTTCTTGTTTTCCAAAACACAAAAGACCAAAAATATTTGTGTTGTTTATCTTTGTTTGCTTCTTTAGTTTCTTTATTTGGTTTGCTTTCTTTTCTCGTTTCAGTTTAGTATTTGAAAATCCAAAAATATTTTTCTTTATTTGCTGGCTTCTTTCTTTTCTTGTTTTAAATCGAAAACCCAAAAATATTTGTTGTTCTTCTTTGGTTTTGTAAAGTTTGTTGCAGAGTTCACCGGATGTCCGTGACTCCATTGGAGCTTGGTTTTTATTATGACGATCTATGACAACTCAAGTTGTGGTGAGAGGCTGGTATGAACTCTATTTGTTTTCATTTTTGTACATATACCCATCCATGTGAGCATGCTTAGTTTGTTGATATAATATATATGTGATTTAATGGCTGCTTAATAGTGCGTGCTCTCTCATGTTTTGTTCCAATTTATTAATAGTAAATGACATGTCGTATAAATATTTGTTCGCATTGTTCTATTCGTAGAAGGGTATGTCATTGTGGTAGCCTCCTCTGACTGTTTCATTTGAATCTACTTGGCACATGCTCACGCATGCTAAGATTGAAAACAAAAAGTTAATAAGCCTCGACGATTTATTTTGCCTCGGAGTTCCAGTATCAATTTTATGCCTCAGTTAATTTTGTTTTGCCGCAAGCATGATTATGATAGTTGTTGCTCTCTTGATTGTCGCTCCCTGTCTATTGCTAGCCTTCACCTGTACTGAGTATGAGCTCTACTCGTGCATCCAACTCCCAAAAATCAAAGTTTGCCAAATGTGTCCACCATACCTACCTATATGTGGTATTTAACCGCCACTCCAAGTAAATTGCTGATGTGCTACCTTTAAAACCTTCTAAAAATTATTCCTGTTTTGTGCCCCTGTTTTAGTTCATGAGGTTGTAAATAGAGAATCTTTATCTCACTTGTTGATTGGATTTCACACCCTGGACTAGTGGCTTCATCCGCTTGTCCAATTGATAGAAGAGCTGGCAGCAGGGCGCCCAGCCCCAAATTAATACACACAAAATCTCTTTACTATTTTTGCCCCTGATTTATCAGTCAAAGCATAATTGTGTAAACAAAAGAGAAAGAGGGATGACCTTCTACACCAGTTGCGTCCTTCAAATGGGAGCCGCTCTTGTGAAATCTAGTTGGCTTGTGACGTACTGTATTTTCTGTTTACCATTCGTTGACATAAGAATACACCTCTCTTAAAAATGTTTTCAATACCTCTGTTTAATAAAATAAAAGCTCTAGCACATGAGTGATTCATGCTTGCCTCTGCGAAGGACCTTTCTTTTACTTTTATGTTGAGTCTTCACGTTCCCACTTTATGCACCTTCTTGAGAGCAATGGATGTTATTCTTAGGGTAATGTGCTTGTCCCAGAACACGGTTAATTGTGGTATAACTTTGATACTTGTATCTTTGATATCTTTACTTCTAGTCTTCCCTTGAACTTCAGAGGTGCCCTGGCATTTATGTTTTGCCCCATACATAAGGGCAAGCGAGATACCACTTTATCAGATCCTATTATGAATATTACAATATTGCAAATAGTTATGCTTCATGTTGTTTATTATTAATACGTTTTTATCTCTTCATGGTTTGCATAGATATTAAGTGACAGTATCTTGCATGTATCTTATCATGAGAATAATTAAGTATTTGATCATATAGTGAGTATATTTACATCATATGAAACAAATGTGTTCGTAAAAGTCTTCATCGCACTCAGTTGTCACTGAATTTCTTGAGGACAAGCAATAAGCTAAGATTGGGGGAGTTGATACGTCGAAAACGTATCTCCTTTTCCGAACACTTCTCTTATTGTTTTCCTCTAAGCTTGTGTGTTTTGAATGCAACTAACACGGACTAACGCTGTTTTCAGCAGAATTACCTTGGTGTCTCATTTTTGTGCAGAAAAATCAACTTTCGGGAAATTGACCAGAAAAAACCCCATTGGTCTTAAAACACCGGAAGACCCCGGGAGCCAGAAAGGGGCCAGTAGAGGGGCCACAGGGGGCCACACCACCCCCTGGCGCCCCCTTGGCCGCGCCACCTGGTGGTGTGGGCCACCTAGAGACCCCCTCGGGCTCCCCTTTCGAATACATATTTCCTTCAACCCTAAAATCCGAGGGGGTTCATCATATTCCACAGAAACACAACAGAGCGCCGCCGCCACCCCGAACCTTGATTCGGGGATCAGAAGTTCCTGTTCTGGCGCCCTGCCGGGACGGGGAATTGGAGGAGATCATCGCCATCGTCATCACCAACGCCTCTCCATCGACCATCCATGTTTCCCCCATCCACGTGTGAGTAATTACCCCGCTGTAGGCTGAAGGGATGGTAGGGATTGGATGAGATTGTTCATGTAATAATGCCGTGATTGTTAGGGCATAGTGCCTAGTATCCTCTATTAGTTCTATTGACATTGTTGCAACTTGTTATGCTTAATGCTTATCACTTTGGGCCCGAGTGCCATGATCTCAGATCTAAACATGTTATTGAATCACGATGATAATTATTGTTTCTTGATCATGCCTGCAAGTTGTTTACACATATCGTTGTGCGGAACCCGAGGCCCCGAAGTGACAAAAATTGGGACAACCGGAGGGGATGGCTGTGATGTGAGGATCACATGTGTTCACGGAGTGTTAATGCTTTGCTCCGGTGTTCTATTAAAAGGAACACCTTAATTACCAGTAGTTCCCTTGAGGCCCCGCTGAAAACGGGCTGGTAGGACAAAAGATGTTGTGCAAGTTCTCATTGCGAGCACGTACGACTATTTACGGAACATGTGCCTATGGTTACTTAGTGATTGGATGCTTTATCTTATTTATCTGCAATGCCCATGTCTTGATTATTATATGAACTATCTTATCCATGCAACGCCCGTTCATCTATCCCTATGCCTACAGTATTTAATCCCGATGTTTACTTCAAACACTACTGCTTCAGTTGTCACATCACTGCTGCTATTATTTCACTACTGCTGCTACTGTAAAACTGTTACTACTGATAAACCACTGCGAACAAGTCCACTTTCAGGTGCAGGTGAATTGACAAATCACTTTTTAAGGCTCACAAATATTCTTTGGCTCCCCTTGTATCGAATCAATAAATTTAGGTTTACTTTCCTCGAAGACTGTTGCGACCCCCTATACTTGTGGGTCATCACCCGGCAACAGCGCTAGAAAAAGCTTGATGGTGCAGGGCTTGTGTAACGTTCCCACATTTAAATAATGTACGAACCCTGTGTTACTGTGCTAGTCCCTGGATCATTTGCTAGAACCACAGTTCAAAATGAAATATCTTGCAAATGCGTCAAAATCTATTACATCGCATGATCCAGTCTTTACCAAATATGATTACAACTTGCATAGTCTCAGAAGACTAGCAGAAAACAGAATTACAACGGAAAACATAGTACAACATTGAGCCTCATCTTCTTCATGCGCCACAGGAAAAACATGTTGGCGATAGACTCAAGATCCTTAACGAAACCTCACTCGTCTTCAGATTCATCTGCAATATGGAATATGCAGCCACAAGGGAGTCAATACAATTTAATGTATTCGCAAGTAACACTATGGTGGATATAAAATGGCAAGTCTAAACTACATGCATATCTGGCTTGGTAGAGTTTAGGCTAATTTTGCATAAAGCCAGTTTTGTCCTATATTTAATAAACCTTTGTAAAACTCTGAAAATCATCATGGGTAGACACACCATGTAGTTTGATAAAGGCATCATGGTAGACACACCATGAAGTTTGATAAAGTCATCATGGGTAGACACACCATGAGTTTGAAAAGGTAGCACAAAGGGGTAGACACACCATGTGCTCTAGGAAAAGGTTTCTACCATGTTTTAATTCATTCAGAAAAGATGAGGAGATCATTCTATCCATCCTTGTCGAGCTGCTCGAAGTCGTCCATTACCGGGGACACGGCTATGATCATAGTTTCTAACTCTGCAGAGGTTGTGCACTTTCACCCTTTGTCTTCAATTAGCCCAAACATTCTATACACGCGGAGTGCATCATGGAAATGAGAGAATTGAGACGAGATCTTTCAGAAGAAAGAATTCAACTCAACCAGCAAGACCCGTTCCACCTACAATTATGCTACATCTTCATGTCAAGAATGGGCTAAACTCTCACAACTTAGTTGATCAAGACAGAGCCCATATGTCAACGGGCTGCACGGAAAGCTACTAAACTTAGAGGGACTTAGGAATCTCTTTGTTCTTAGGTGGCCGTCCACAAGTGTACTCCTTCGGTGATAAACACCATTGATATGGCCCTAGGGAGCCACTCAACATAATCCAATCACATCCAAATTCTACCCAGGTGTTTCATTGAATGTTATACTTTGAAACTTTGCATAGCATCTAACAAGTGCTAAGGCTATAGTTGATAACAAGGTTAAGGGTGGCTACACACTACTAGGGTTTTAGCATAGCATAGTAATAACTTAGTAAAATTCTCTATCATGCATACTACTCAAAAACACTAGTAATGCATAGCAAAAATATGGGAGGTTTAATGGTGTGTTACTTGCCTCTGAATTTGGTGAAGAACAATCACCTCTCTTCACAAAAGAACATTCTCTCCGCACAATCTAAACATTGAAAACACAAACAAAATAAACAAGCATGCTAACAAACATACAAACAAATTAAGAAAACATACAAAACAACAAACAAAGCAAAGGAAAAACATTTGAAAACATTTAGTTTCAATGCACAAAATAAACTAAGTTATTGTAGTTAGAGTTTTCCATTTGTGACTAAGGATTGGTCTTTGTTCAAAAGAATTAGTCCAAACTATTTCTGTCTTAGTCTTCTTCAGTCTTCTTTTGCTTCCTTGTTTCATTGAGTTGTTTTTGATGGCTAAGTCTTTATGCCTTCAATGGTCTTCCTTGTAGCTCATTGGTCTTCCTTGTAACTCTTCTTATTGAGTCTAGGGACTTAGTCATATAGAATAAGAGAAGTAGTGTAACTCTTCTTATTGAGTCTAGGGACTTAGTCATATAGAATAAGAGAAGTAGTAAAGATTGTTAGAGTTCCTATAAAAGGACTTGTTAAATCTTCTCTTCTTCTTCTTCTTCATCTTCTGGGAGAATAGTTGAAGTTCTTCTTCTTGATGAAAGTCTTCTTGTTGAAGTCTTGGTCAAAACTCCACTAGTGGAAACAACCCCTTTCGTCCAGGGGGCCAGGGGGCATCTGTCCCGGTTGCACAAAAATCTGGGACAAATGCTATGCATTGGTCCCGGTTCGTGTGCCCGAGGCAGCAGAAACCACCTGGGGGCATCTGTCCCGGTTCGTGGGGAGGCATTGGTCCCGATTTGTGGCACGACCCGGGACCAATGCCTAGCCACAGGCCACATGGCACGCGCATGGGTATTGGTCCCGGTTCATTCCCCAAACCGGGACCAATGCCCCTTCCCCTACATCTGCGGCCTCACAACCCCCTTCCCTCTTTTTTTTTGGCTTGGGGGAGTGAGAGAGGTGGGTGTTAGTGTGTGTTATGCCTCGTGGCGCGGGAGTCCTGCCGCGTGGCGCGGGAGTTGTGACGCGTGGCCACGAATGCGCGGTATAAACTGTCGCGCCTCGAGCGTCTTCTCCTCGCCATGCACCGTCACGCCACCACCATGCCTCCGAGGAGGAACAACACCATCGGCTTCCGCGGCGTCCGAGCACGGCAGAACGGAATGTTCACCGCGCATATCCGCTGCAGGGACGACCACATCTCCCTCGGCTCCTTTGCGACGACGGCGGAGGCCGCCCGCGCCTGGGACGCGGCGGCCTGGCGCCTCAACCGCCCGCGGTCGCTGATGAACTTCAACGACTGCCACACCCTCTGGGAAGCGGAGGCCAGGGCACCGACGCCGCAGATCGTCACTGCCGCCGACCACTGCCACCTCAGGCACCGCGCGTTTCAGGGCCTAGTCGACGCCAGGGACGACCGCGTGGTCCGCGAGTATTACCGGAACAATCCGGGGGAGGAGAGTGCCGACGAGGAGATTTGGCAGACCCGCGCGGCTGAGCGGGCGGAGCGGCGCCTCGAACGCCACCTCGCGTTAGATGCCGCTCGGGAGGCGAGGAGAAAGGCGCTGCAAGAGCTCCGTCGGGCCGACCACGCCGGCGAAGTCTGGGCCTCCGACGATCCGAGGTGGGGGCCTATGTCGGACATTCCATCATGCATCTCCTCCGACGACGAGGAGGTCACCGACGTCGACGACCAGGACGAGGAGTAGTGTTCGTATGTTTTCTGTTTTTAATAAAAGAATTTGTTGTCTTCCGGGAAACTGCGGCGCGCTAGCGCGTCTGTTTTCTGTTTTCCGTGTGATTCTTCCTGATTGGTTGGATTCAGACGACTCACGTTAAGGAGAGGGGGACATGCATTTCGATAGATAAACAAGGCACAGTACACATAATGGCAATATTGGATCTAAATCTAAACGGAGAGCATAGATCTAAATAAACAAGGCAGTACATAATGGCAAGAGTTCATCGATCTACTAGCTAGTCATACTCCTGCCTAGGCCTATAATACTCCGACTCGTAGTCGTCGTAGTCGCCGACGTCATCGTCACTATCGTCGGACGGTGCTCTGGACTCCCTCGGAGGATCACGACTCCAGGACTGGGCGTGAGGGTAGCACAGGCGGGGGTTATCGCCAGCCCTGATGTAGTTCATGACGCTCTGAAGAGTCCGTCCGCCGCCCCACCACAGCCGACGACCGACCTCGTTGAAGTTCGAAGGAGGCGGGCCGTTCTCCTTGTACCTGGCGAGCGCACTCTCACGCCGATTAATGAAGAAGGCGTCCCAAGTAGGGCGGTAGTCAGGATTCCAACTGGGATTCCTCCGCTGCTCCGGCGTGAGCTCGTGGTAGTAGTAGTTCGTGATGGCCGCCCGACGCGCCACACCTTGAGGAAGAGGAGGGACCGGCACTCCTCCGGCGCTCAGCATCCAACCGGCGGGAACGCTGTAGCCGAGCGGGCAGGGGTAGTTCGAGGCGGAAAGAGCCTCTGCCTGGATGAAGGTTAGAGTGGGTACGGTAGAAGCCATGAGAGAGTGGTGAGTTTGTATGTGTTTATGCCAATGGTGTGGCAATGCATACATATATATAGTGAGAAGAAAACATATCCCTGTAGTCCCGGCCTGTTTTACCAACCGGGACGAAATGGTTCGGGTTTCGTTGGGAAACGGATCGTCCCTTTAGTCCCGGCCTGTTTTACCCACCGGGACGAAATGGTTAGGGTTTCGTTTGGACCAATCAGATAGAATCACACGGATCGTGTGTTTCTTTCAAGCGCTCGTGAGTCGTTGGATCAGGGGTGTGTTTCTTTCAAGCTGTTTTGAGCCGTTCGATCAGGGCTACGGTGTGTTTCTTTCGAGCGGTTGTGAGCCGTTGGATCATGGTGTTTCTTAACCGTTGGATCAAAACCCTAGCACAACACTTTGTGAGCCAGAGTACCCTATATATAGCCCACCTTCATACACCGGTCAGTTCATCGACCAAATACAAAACATCAGGATTCGCCACCATACGTCATGTCGTGCATTTGGTATGCATATATGCACTCAGTAGCCACGGTAGGGCTGTATGATGGCGATACCGATTGTTTTGTTCTACATCCCCCTTTAAGGTTTGATACATCATTCAGTTCATCGACCGAATACAAATCATCCGGATTCGCCATCATACGTCAGACCGTTCTTTTGATATGCATATATATATGCACTCAATAGCCACGGTCGGGGAGTATGATGGCGATACCGATTGTTTTGTTCTACATCCCCCCTTTAAGGTTTGATACATCATTCAGTTCATCGACCGAATACAAGATTTGTGGTTTTGCCAGTGCGACAAGGGGTCTGTTAATTATGTTGCTATTAATGTAATTGTTAGTAATTTTAAAAAAATAAGATATTTATATTTAAATTAAATGCAAATAGTAAAATAGTTAATAGTTTGAATATTTAGAATAATTATTTAGGTAAAAAGAAAACGAATTTGAATTAGTTATGCAAATTCAAGCAATTTTCATGTTGAATTTTTTTTCAAATTCGAAATTATATAGAAGTTATTCATGTGCATATTCAAACAATATTCAAATTTTGGCGCTAAAACATGTGGCGCGCCCGGCCCAAAAATACATCTGGTCCCGGTGAAAGTAAAGTATAGGCACCTAGAGGGGGGGTGAATAGGTGCTACGACAAATTTTAATTTTTCTTAAAGTTTAGGCTTGACAAGAAGGTAAATTCTCTAGATAGTGCAACTAGTGGTGAATTACCTATATGACAAGATAATAAATTAACGCAACAAGTACAAGTAAGTAAAGAGAGGGAGGAACGAGGTAACCGATGGAAGCACACGGAGACACGATGTATTTCCGAGTTCCTCCTTTTTAGGGGAGTACGTCTCGTTGGAGGGGTGTGATCTCGCCACAAAGGCCAACTCAACGCCACTAAGGCCTCACCCTATTCTCCGATGAACTCCGCCACAAAGGCCTAGTTCACCTTCCACTATTGAACCCCTTTGAGGCGGGGATCGAATCCTTTACAAACAACTTGGGGCACACACCCACAACTAAATTGGGGGCTCCCAACTCTTCTTGAATCACCAACAAGTATCAAGATGCCTAGGTTCTCCACAAGAGGAAACCCTAGGCTAGATCCCTCAAGCTAGAGAGGGGGAAATGAAGAACGGCTCGGTGAAGATGTAGATCGGGGCCTTCTCCTTCAATCCTCCAAAGATCTTCAAGATTGGGTGGAGGGATTGGGAGTAATGAGAGATTTGGTGAGTTCTTAAATGCTCATAAATGCTAAGGGGAAGAACTAGATCTTGAGGAAGAAGAGGAGGGGTATTTATAGCCCCTCCTCACAACTAGTCGTTGTGCAGGAAAAGAGGGACCGGAATATCTGGTTCAAGTTTGGACCGGAATATCCGGTCAGCTTGCTCCACGCAGTCCTGCAGATCTGAACCGGATTATCCGGCTGCTCCGGAATAATCCGGTTCAAATAATCCGGTTCACTCCAGTACCTCCAAACTTCTAGTCCTTAGCAGTTTTTGCGCTCCTTCATCAACACCCGGAATATCCGGTCCGATATGAAAAATCCGGTCCGAAAAATCCGGTTGACTCCAGTACGCCAAACTTTCAGTCCTTAGCCATTTTTGCGCAGCACCCGGAATATCCGGTCCAGGATGAAAAATCCGGTCCGAATAATCCGGTTGACTCCAGTATGCAAAACTTCTAGTCCTTAGCCGTTTTGCGCAGCACCCGGAATATCCGGTCCAGGATGAATAATCCGGACCAAATAATCCGGTTGACTCCTGTATGCGAAACTTCCAGTCCTTAGCCATTTTCGCGCAACTTCATGAACAACCGGAATATCCGGTCTAGGATGAATAATCCGGACCAAATAATCCGGTTGGGTTCTGTCCCAAAACTCTCAGGCCAAACTTCACCGACATTTCGGTGATCGATGCCGATGTTAAGTATAACACCTGCACGCTAAACACCTCGATAAATAATGTACTTAGTATTGTTAACTAACACACAAAACACTGGGAAAACGAAATGCACTTTCAATCTCCCCCTTTTTGGTGTTAGATGACAATACTAAGATTTGCAACAAAACCTTGACAAGAACATGTTTGAAACATGATGGAAACGTCTCCCCCTATCTCTATGCATATCTTTTGTTTGCCTCAAATGCAAGTAGATACAATGATGTATGGGGAGAAATTTCCAACAAGTAGCAAACATGTCAATGAACCAATATCACCAATAAGTTGAGAGTAAGATAGAAGTATATACCTTGTGCGAACATAATATATCCAGGAATAACCACGCACAACAATAGATAATATCCTCAACATATAAGATAGATAACCATAAAGCCACTAACATAGATAATCCATGATAAAATCCAGATAACCAACATAGTCTCACACAATAGCACACATAGTTTTAACGAGACAATAAACGACATAAGTTCACGAAAACGAAGATACTAAATGGACACAAGCTCTCAAAGAATGATAAAAGCAAATGCTTGTGCCCGAACCCATGCAAATCCCGTAGTCTAATAGCTACTTCTCCCCCTTTGGCATCGAGACACCAAAAAGGAGGGGAATAGCTAAGCTAACGTCCCAACCACGGTCTAAGCACCAGAGTGCTCAGAAGACTCGCTAGCAGACTCCTCGGACTCTCCCTCAGCCTCGTGCTCAGCATCAGACGCCTCGTCCTCATCCTCCTCATCATCATCACCAGCTCCAGAAGTAGTAGCCTGAGTAGAACGGAGAGCCGCCTCAATGCTCTCCCAGGGAGTGCTATCCTCAGCAGACCAAGCAGAGTAAGACTGAGCAGTGAGAGGAGCAGGTACATCACCAGTAGCACCACTCACGTGGTGCAGAATCTGACTCTGTGCGCTAGCCATGGCAGTGTCTCTGCGATACGCCCTGTACTGCTCCTTGTGGATGTCCACCTTCATGCAGAGCACATTGCGCTGAAACCAGGAGAGCTTCCTGACATGGCGCAAAGTGCTAATATCAGGAATGGGCGCAGACTGAGAACCAGTAGAGGGACCCCCCATAGAGGTACCACCCTCAAAAGGAGCATCCTGAGAAGCAGCGGCAGTCTTCTTCTTCCTCTTGATATACAGCCTTTTGACCTTGTGCTCAACCATGGGTAACTCTGTGTACTCCTTCCGCATCTCATGCTTGATGAGCATCATGATATATGGAGCATAGGGAATGGTGTAGCCACCAATCATAGCAGAGTATAGCTCGTGATAGATGATGTCCATAACATCCACAGTATAGGAGACAGACGGGTCCTCTTCCTCCATGCACTCCTTAGCCAGAATCAGAAGGTTGCATAAAGGAGTGGTGAGAGCATCATTGTTACCTCCACTTGGCACAAGGAAGGATCTGAAGATGCGAACCAGCTGATCATAGAGGGGAAGAAGTCCCTCAAGGCTCCCAATAGTGAATCCAGGAGCATACAACTCAGCCATGGCCACCTCCCTCCTAGGCCTATCAACCTCATGGACACGGCGACCAAGAGGAGGGTGAGCGCTGTAAGAGTATCCAAGACGACGTGCAAACCTCTCGAAGGAAGCCTCACAAGCTGTGGTCTCAGACATCCACTTGAGACGGCACACAATATCATTAGTACTGAACACCAGAGTGGACATAAACTGCATCACGAGCTGGGTGTTGTAGTTGCACTGGGTCTCCATGAGCTTCACAAGCCCAAACCTCTCAACAATACTCGCTGCATCAGCAAACTCCTCTTTCGCCTTGAGGGCAGCAAAGTCAAATGGCTGCATCACACGGATAGGGTGACGGTAGTCACAATATATATCAGCATAGATGTAGGACTGATCCAGATTCCAGAACCGAGGATCAATATTAGCAATACGAGGATCGAGGTAGACATCCTTCTGCCTGAGCACATTGAACTCCGGAACAGGAATGTCGGTCTTATAGTTGAGCCGAGCCTTCCTCTTGTTTTTGACAGAAACCTGCTTGGGACGCTTAGGAAGGCGCCTCTCAGAACCACCACCTGTGAAACAAGATAATAGAACGATAGCACAAGATGAGTACACTTGTGTCAAGCAACGGAAACAAACATGCATAAAAACAATAGAGGAGATTCCAGGGAACAATCTAGGTAGAAATCTGGGAAAGATTAATTTTGGGCTGTTCTTAATCAGTACTGGACATAGCCGGATATTCCGGTTCAAAACTGAACCGGATATTCCGGTTACCCGGATATTCCGGTTCAGTCGTGGACCGGATATTCCGGTAGTGCGGAAACAGCACAAAATTAATCTAGATCTTAGACTTCAAAAGTAGATCGTACACATGTGAATCTAATCTATCGTATCTAGCATGCAAAGGGACCTCTAGGGAACAAGTTCTACCAAGCATTGCCAACAAAAATGCAAATCCACGGATTGGTAGGGTTATAGCACCAAGATTCAAAAAGGATTGAACATTACCGGAATCCATGGAGGAAGACGCTTGGGTAGAAACGTTCCTAAGGACGAGGGGAACGAGATCCGAGCCAAAACTTCAAGATCCCGCGGAGGAACCGGCCCGGGAGGCCAAGAATCAAAGCGGCGGCGTTTTTGGGGTGGAGAGGAGCAGATGGGGAAAAGGGCAAGAACTGCCTCCTCCCCGTCGGGTTCCAGTTTTTATGATTTTCGCCGAACCGGATATTCCGGTTCATACTTGAACCGGATATTCCGGTCCAAAACTGGACCGGAAATTCCGGCTGCCTTCTGATCCGAAATTTCCTCGTTTCAAAGGACGACACAAGTGCTAGAAAAGAATGGCTTTTTGATAGAATGGCTTAGGATAGAACACAAACTGAAAAACTAGTACTTATCCCTCTCAAAAGCAAGAATCAAAACAACAAAAAGACCAATTGAGTGGGATTTTCCTAGGACGAAACACTTAGAAGGGAAAACACAAGAAATGCAATGAAATGTCAAATAAAACCCAACTAAGATACAACTCTTCGAAACGAAGAGGTTGGTGGCCTAGGCCACCATGTAAGAGATTATGGTATGCAACCGCGAAGATATATCTTGGGGGCATTGCCAATACTCAACATTGAAGCTCACAATTCAACATTAGAAAAAGAGAGATCACAATGAATTTTTGCTATGGGCATAATGGGGGGAGGGAGAACCAAATTTGTTAGGATAACACTCCCCCTATGTCCATGCCTACACCTAAGCTCAAACATGTTTCATCTATAGGGGTGTGTGCAAGATCCTCAAGTCAAACTCCTAGAATCAATCACATTTAGTTCATTCCTCAAGAATAAGAATCTTGCATCATCAAGTGGCTTCGTGAAAATGTCCGCAAGATTGTCCTTCGTGGGCACATAAGATAGTGCAATGTCTCCTCTTGCCACGTGATCACGGATGAAGTGGTGGCGGATCTCAATGTGTTTGGTCCTTGTATGTTGCACCGGATTGTATGCAATTTTGATGGCACTTTCATTGTCACACAAAAGAGGCACCTTATCCAAATGAACTCCATACTCCTTGAGAGTTTGCCTCATCCATAACAATTGAGTGCATGCACTTGCAGCGGCAACATACTCGGCTTCGGCGGTGGAAAGAGATATGCAATTTTGCTTCTTCTAGGACCAACTTACAAGGGACCTACCAATAAATTGGCAAGCCCCGGAAGTTGACTTCCTATCATCTTGATCACCCGCCCAATCGGAATCCGTATATCCATTGAGAGAAAATTGTGCCCCCTTTGGGTACCACAAACCAAACCTTGGGGTATGAAACAAATAACGAAAGATCCTATGGACCGCCATCAAATGGCAATCCTTAGGAGCCGCTTGATACCTTGCACACACACCTACACTTAAAATGATATCGGGCCTAGATGCACAAAGATAGAGCAAAGAACCAATCATAGAACGATAAAGCTTTTGGTCCACATCCTTACTCCCTTTTGGATTACGAGAGAGATGACACTTGACTTGCATAGGAGATGTCTTGATCTTAGCATCTTGGAAGTTAAACCTCTTGATCATATCTTGGGTATACTTGGCTTGAGAAATGAAAGTCCCACGAGCCAATTGCTTGATCTCAAAACCAAGGAAGAATTTAAGCTCACCCATCATAGACATCTCGAACCTGTCAGTCATAAGCTTAGAGAACTCATTATTGAAAGCTTGGTTAGTTGAGCCAAAGATGATATCGTCCACATATAGTTGGCATATGAAAAGCTCTCCCTTTACTCTCTTGGTGAAGAGAGTGGGGTCAATCTTCCCAACTTCGAAACCACGATCATCTAACAACTCCCTAAGGTGCTCATACCAAGCACGAGGTGCTTGTTTGAGACCATAGAGAGCCTTGTCAAGTTTGTAAACGTGGTTAGGAAAGTTGAGATTCTCGAACCCCGGAGGTTGCTTAACATATACTTCCTCTTTTAGTGGACCATTCAAGAAAGCACTTTTCACATCCATTTGTTGCAATTTGAAATTATGTGAGGATGCATAAGTAAGGAGGATACGGATGGACTCAAGGCGAGCCACGGGCGCGTAGGTTTCATCAAAGTCAATGCCTTCAACTTGGGTGTAACCTTGAGCAACCAATCTTGCCTTGTTCCTAATGACAATGCCATTCTCATCTTGCTTGTTCTTGAAAATCCACTTGGTGCCAATAACATTGTGGCAATACTTGGGCTTCTCAACCAATCTCCAAACTTTGTTGCGCTCAAAGTTATTGAGCTCATCATGCATAGCTTCAACCCAATCGGAGTCCTCAAGAGCTTCATACACTTTCTTAGGCTCCACCATAGAGATATGAGCTTGATGGTCACAAAAATGAGCCAATTGCATTCTTGTAGATCTTCTAGTTTGAACATCCTCCAAGACCTTGCCATCTTGGGCATCAATTTGCTTCAAAGCTCTTCTTATCCTTTTGATGCGACGGGCTTCGATCTCCTCATTATTGCGAGGAGGGATCACTTGATCATCTTGATCATTTGGGTCCCCATCTTGACCAACTTGACCTTTATCATCATCATCATCATCAATATCTTCAACACTAGCTTCAACTTGAGGAGAGGATGAAGAGGATGGTTGATCTAGGTCTTGATCTTGACTCGCATTAGTGAGAGGAGTGGGTACGACTTGTGGAGTCACTTGATCAATGAGAGGAGGGTCTTGAATATGTTCTTGGTTAGGTGTAATAGTTGGCTCCTTGGCTTGATATTCTAATGTAGAGGAGGGCTCCACTTGAGTAGAGCATAGTCCTTCTCGAGTCGCCATAAGGTGTCCCTCGATGGGGCGGAAGAATCCCACACCCATCCTTCCTATGGCTTCTTGAGGCATTTCAACATCTACATTTGAAACATGAAATTGCGCCACTTGGGAGCCGTCATTTTCCTCGAAAACCACACTACAAGATTGTATGACAATCCGTGAGGATTTTTCATAGACTCTATAAGTGTGGGATTCGGCACCGTAACCAACAAAAATACCCTCAATAGTTTTGGATTGAAATTTCGACAACCTAATACCCTTGATCAAATAGAAGCACTTACAACCGAATACACGGAAGTAGGATACGTTGGGCTTGTTGCCGGTGAGGATCTCATATGGGGTCTTGCTCAAGCCTTTGCGGATGTAGAGGCGGTTGGAGGAGTGGCATGCGGTGGATATGGCCTCGGCCCATAAATATTGGGGAGAAGAGTACTCCGCCAACATGGTCCTTGCCATATCCAAGAGAGTGCGATTCTTCCTTTCGGCAACACCATTTTGTTGAGGAGTGTAAGTGGCGGAGTATTGGTGACGAATGCCTTCTTCACTAAGAAATTCATTCAATGTATAGTTCTTGAACTCCGAGCCATTATCACTCCTAATAGCCATGATTTGCACATTGTGTTGACGTTGCACTTCGTTGGAGAAGTCGATGATGGTTTGTTGAGTCTCACTCTTGCACTTGAAGAAATAAACCCAAGTGTATCTTGAATAATCATCGACAATCACCCAGCAATACTTCTTGCCGCCAAGACTTGCCTCGGGCACGGCACCAAAGAGATCAACATGGATAAGATCCAAGATCCTCTTTGATGAGATAATAGTCTTGGCCTTGTGCACAATGTCATGCATCTTCCCTTCAACACACGACCTACAAACGCGATCCTTTGCAAAGGAAACGTTTTCTTTTAGTCCAACAATAAGGCCACCTTTGTGAAGACTTTGCAAAGTTCTCATGTTGACATGGGATAGGCGGCGATGCCACAACCATCCCAAGTCCGCCTTCCCGAAAAGACACATTGCTTGAGTGTTGGTGGACTTCGAAAAATCCACCACAAACAGCTCATTTTCAACATGTCCCACGTGAGCGACGTCAAGAGTCTTGCTCCTCAAAAGGACCACAATATCACCATCGAAAAGACGGAAAAACCCATCTTTCCAAGAGAGCGGACGAAAAGTAAATTGTAACCCAGGGATTCGACAAGCATGACGTTCACGATAGTTATATCGGGAGCCACCACAACCTTGCCAAATCCGGATACCTTAGACTTGGACGAGTCCCCATAAGTGACGGTTGCTTGAATGTCATTTGGTCGCAACTCCGTCACTAGTTCTTTGCTTCCGGTCATATGATTAGTGCACCCACTATCGAGAATCCATTTAGTCCCACCGGAAGCATAGCCCTGCAAGAGATCATTGACTAGTGTTAGGACCCGAGATGGGTCCCTTCATGTTAGCAACAAGGGTCTTTGGGACCCAAATAGTATAGTCAATGAAACCCTCAATAGGACCAACATATTTGGCTTGCACAACACCATAATAATCAACATATAAGAAATGGTGTGGATTGTTAGTTCCCGCGGAGGTGCTACGAGTAGTGGTGTCCCTCATGACATTACTACTCGAGGCAACATTGTTTGCTTCTGCGGGTCTGCTACGAGTAGTGTTGTCCCTAATGACATTACTACCCGAAGCACCCTTTTGGTTCTTCTTCTTGTTCTTCTTCTTCTTGTTCTTCTTCTTGGCTATATAGCCAAGTCCTTGCTTACCCACTTGTTGCCTTGGAGCACTCAATTGTGGTCTAGCAATGACCGCATTAGGGCTAGGGGCAACCACTTGTGGGGTGGCTAATACAACCTTTTCAACTTGAGAGCTTTTGCCCTTGAGCCTTGCTAGCTCATCCTTCAACCTAGCATTTTCCTCAAAAATATTTGCATGATCACAAGAAGAAGTAGAGGTGCTAGGATGGTTAGATTGAGTAAGTTGAGTTTGAAGTTGTTCATGCAACTCTTTGAGGGATGAGTGTTGGCTTTCCAACGCTTTGTGAGCATTGGTTAGCTTTTCAAACTCCTCGGTTAGTTTACCATGACCAACCCCAAACTCGACTTTATCCTTTTTAGCCTTTTTATATTTAGCAATAGCAAGATCACGTTCCTTAATGATTTTTGAGACAAGTTCATTATGGGTTGATTCAATAGATTCAAGTTCATCCTCTAGAGAAACTCTACCATCATGCTCTTCCTCAAGAGTGATAGAGAGAGATGCAATTTCATCCGCATCCCTTCTCTCAATCTCACCTTTCTTCTCAAGGGCATCTTGGGCCTCTCCCAATTGCCTCATGAGATTCTCAAAGTACTTCTTGGTCTCCCCTTGCATGTTAGACATAAAACGGTACAAGGAGGCCCTTTTCTCTTCTTCTCTAAGACTAGCAATATGTTCTAGTTCACTAGGGGTCTTAGAGTTAGGAGAAGGTGATACCTCCGTGGCTTTAGCCATGAAGCACTTGGCATCGCGTTGAGGAATATTTTCATTGGGGGATTCAAAGAGGGATGATGAAGATGGAGTGGAAGCAATAGCTAGAGCGGCCACTTCACTTGTTGTTTCTTCTTCTTCATCACTCCCAGAATCATACTCCTCTTGAGTTAGGAGCACAAAGTTGGTGGGGGATTTCTTGTTGAAAGGTTTCTTCTTGAAGTGAGGTTTCTTGTATTCAACCTTGGACTTGTCCTTGCGAATGAGCTTGCCACTATGGTGTTCTCTATTCTCGTAAGGGCACTCCACAATGAAGTGATGCTTGTCTTGGCAATTGAAACAAGACCTCACTTTTTGAGCTCCATCGTTTCCATAGCGAGACCTTGTCTTTTCCTCAACAAATTTCTTGCCCTTGGGAGGATTGCTCCAAAACTTTTGCACGGTGAGGGCAATGAGATCCTTTAGGACGGGATCATAGTCTTGTTCCTTCAAGGGAGGCAATGCCTCTTCTCCATCTTCTTCATTCTCAACCTCTCTTGACAAGACATTGGCCTTCAAAGCAACGGATGCTCCTTGATGCATTCCAACGGCTCTAGCACGATTGTCAAGAGCATTCTTGGTTTGCACTTTGTAGGAGCACAATTCTTGCATCACTTGAGTTGAGGTCATGGAGGAGAAATCATGTCTTCCTTGAATGCTCTTCAAGTCCGTGCCCTCAAACGGCATCACTGCAATCATGTACTTCCTCTTGATCCAAGCATCATCAATATATGTTGCACCCGCACTAGAGAAGGCGGTGGCAAGAGTTTTGAGTCTTCGATACATGTCAACATGATCTTCTCCATCACGCATGAAGAACCCTTCGGCCTCATTGGTCAAGGCACCATATCGATTTCTTTGCATGCTCTCATTCCCAACAAACATGATGACAAGAGCATCCCATGTTTCTTTGGCGGTGGAGAAGTGTTGAAGATGTGGCATGTGGTTGGGGCCCACGGCTTGATGAAGGATGGACAAGGCGGTGTAGTTGAGTTGGCAATCTACGACCTCTCTTCTTGTGAGATTCTTGGGATCAAATGGCTTGCATCCGTCCCGAGTGATTCTCCAAAGATCTATAAAGAAGAGTTCAAGTGAGTCTCCATGTAGTATTGCCATTCACGAAAAGAATATGCATCAATTTTAGGTGGATCTCCTCTAGGGATTATATGAGGAAAAGGGATGGGGGGATCGAGAGAATATTGGCCTTCAACGGCGTGATATCCTTCCTTTCCACCCGCACCCTTCTTAGCGGATTGTTCGGCGGAAGCAGTTTTAAGTGGTTCACCATCAACCCCTTTCTTGGCACCCTCCGTTTCTTCCGGAAGGGATGAGTCGACCACCTCTGGTCCTTTGGCTTTGAGGAGAGTTGTCATGAGTTGACGCAACTCATCAAATTTAGTGTCTATAGATGAGGTCAATGATTCTCTCAAAGCATTGAGATCATCCATAGTCACATTGCCATCGGACGGAGCGTCAACCAACTCATCTCCCATACTTAAACTCTTAGGCGGTTAAGCCCGATAGAAGAGCTGAGGCTCTGATACCAATTGAAAGTAAAGTATAGGCACCTAGAGGGGGGGTGAATAGGTGCTACGACCAATTTTAATTTTTCTTAAAGTTTAGGCTTGACAAGAAGGTAAATTCTCTAGATAGTGAAACTAGTGGTGAATTTATCTATATGACAAGATAAGCAATTAACGCAACAAGTACAAGTAAGTAAAGAGAGGGAGGAACGAGGTAACCGATGGAAGCACACGGAGAGACGATGTATTTCCGAGTTCCTCCTTTTTAGGGGAGTACGTCTCGTTGGAGGGGTGTGAGCTCGCCACAAAGGCCTACTCAACGCCACTAAGGCCTCACCCTATTCTCCGATGAACTCCGCCACAAAGGCCTAGTTCACCTTTCACTATTGAACCCCTTTGAGGCGGGGATCGAATCCTTTACAAAAAACTTGGGGCACACACCCACAACTAAATTGGGGGCTCCCAACTCTTCTTGAATCACCAACAAGTATCAAGATGCCTAGGTTCTCCACAAGAGGAAACCCTAGGCTAGATCCCTCAAGCTAGAGAGGGGGAAATGAAGAACGGCTCGGTGAAGATGTAGATCGGGGCCTTCTCCTTCAATCCTCCAAAGATCTTCAAGATTGGGTGGAGGGATTGGGAGTAATGAGAGATTTGGTGAGTTCTTAAATGCTCATAAATGCTAAGGGGAATAACTAGATCTTGAGGAAGAAGAGGAGGGGTATTTATAGCCCCTCCTCACAACTAGTCGTTGTGCAGGAAAAGAGGGACCGGAATATCCGGTTCAAGTTTGGACCGGAATATCCGGTCAGCTTGCTCCACGCAGTCCTGCAGATCTGAACCGGATTATCCGGCTGCTCCGGAATAATCCGGTTCAAATAATCCGGTTCACTCCAGTACCTCCAAACTTCTAGTCCTTAGCAGTTTTCGCGCTCCTTCATCAACACCCGGAATATCCGGTCCGATATGAAAAATCCGGTCCGAAAAATCCGGTTGACTCCAGTACGCCAAACTTTCAGTCCTTAGCCATTTTTGCGCAGCACCCGGAATATCCGGTCCAGGATGAAAAATCCGGTCCGAATAATCCGTTGACTCCAGTATGTAAAACTTCCAGTCCTTAGCCATTTTGCGCAGCACCCGGAATATCCGATCCAGGATGAATAATCCGGACCAAATAATCTGGTTGACTCCAGTATGCGAAACTTCCAGTCCTTAGCCATTTTCGCGCAACTTCATGAACAACCGGAATATCCGGTCCAGGATGAATAATCCGGACCAAATAATCCGGTTGGGTTCTGTCCCAAAACTCTCAGGCCAAACTTCACCAACATTTCGGTGATCGATGCCGATGTTAAGTATAACACCTGCACGCTAAACACCTCGATAAATAATGTACTTAGTATTGTTAACTAACACACAAAACACTGGGAAAACGAAATGCACTTTCACCCAGCCCGTGTGACCAGCCGGGACGGAAGCGTCTTTTCGTCCCGGTTGCTGCCACCAACCGGGACAGATGACCGTGAATATATACACGTCACCTTCCCCTCCCCAATTTCAGAACCGCGCGCAGGGACGAACCGACGCCGCGAGGCTGCCCAAATTTTCCGTCGCCGTACTCCGCCGCCGCGCCGCCACTGCCCCGCGCGCCGCCCCTACCCCGTCGCCGCACTCGTCCGCCGCCGCGCCGCCACTGCCCCGCGCTTCGTCCCGCTGCCCACGAGCGCCGCCCTCGATCCCGTCACGCCGCCGCCAGCCCGCGAGCGGCGCCCTCGATCCCGTTGCACCGCCGCCAGCCCGCGCGCGCCGCTCTCGATCTCGTCGCGCCGCCGCCAGCCCGCGCGCGCCTGGCCTTGATCCCGTCGCGCTGACCGCGCCGCCCTCAATCCCATCGGGCCTCCACTGCCCCGCGCCGCCGCCGCCCGAGAGGAGGTAAGGCCTGCCCACATCTCGCCCTAACCAGGGGGCTTTTTTTCGTTTTTTTTCCTTTTTTTACTTAATTACTGTTTTTGTTTTTAGTTATTTATTACTGTTGGAAATGTTAGAATCATTAGTTATGAATGTTAGAAATTTTAGATTAGACTTAGGAATTTTAGATTTGTTAGAATTGACATAGGAAATGTTAGAAGTGTTAGGAAATTTAAGAATGTTAGAAAATTTAACTAAGTTAGTGTTAGAAATTTAAGAATGTTAGAAATGTTAGGAATGTTAGAAAATTTAACCACGTGAGCTATGACCCTATGAGGGTTCCTTATCTATGGATGCGTATTATCATACGTTTAAATATTTCATGAATATGTTGCTCTTTTTGTGTATTATCTATAAGCAATTTTGATGAAAATAATTGATCATTAGTTATTATCTATAAGCAATTTTGATGAAATGGATCTGAAACATATAGTTACTCTTTTTGTATAGTATGGAGCCAAGAGACGAAGATGCCGAAAACTTGCTCGAGGGTTTCATCCGCGGGCCTGACTTAGAGACCGATGTGAGCTAGTGGATGAACAACTCCGGTGAGCGAGATCCGGAGCTCAATCAGGGAGACGACTCCGGTGAGGGAGAAGCCGACGGCTCCGATATGGGAGCAGCCAACGGCTCCGGTGGAGCCGTACAAATTACAAACACCGGCTCCGAGGTGCATATATAGATATGTTAATTAATGAAGCATCCGTTGTCTATATACATGTATTAACAGTCTTTATATTTTTAGCCATCCGGTTCAAGCATATCAACCGGAAAAAAGACTAAACAAGGCGCAACAAAGAAGTTGAAAGATACAGAAAGATATAGGATCGACACGATCACAGCAGACGGCGCACCCGAGCTTCCCGCTGATGTTGCCCAAAAATTTGTGAAGCAATGCGGAGTGCTAGTTAGGGATCACATCCCGATCACTGTTCATGAGTGGAATCAGCCAAAATATCCGCGAAAACAAGGAATTTCATATGTCAGCAAAATAGCCAAAGAACATCTTTTCTCGAAGATCTTGTCTAATTCCAACTTACCCTTGCCGGAGGTGGACGAGAATGAAGCGGTTGTGAATGAGGCCGATGTTACTAAAATGAAAAATGAGATACGGGAAAAGGTCAAGGCGTGGACCCTGAAAAAGATGGCCGAGCAATTCAAAAACTGGAAGAAAAGATTGAACCTTGACTATGTTAAGAAGAACAAGACTCCAGATTTCACTCAAGGGTATGAGAAAATAAAACCCATATGGGCAGATTTCGTGAAGTACAAGCTGTCAGAGAATGAACTGGAAAGGACAAAAACAAATGAGAAAAACGCCGTCAAAAAGGTATATCACCATGTTATGGGGCAAGGTGGCTACAAGGGTTCCAGTCCCAAGTGGGAGAAATGGGAGAACGACCTGATTAAGCTGGGGATCACTCCCAAGCCGTTCTTGTGGGTCGAGCGGACAAGGTCATGGTTCTACGGGCATGGGGGCATGTTGGACGCCGAAGGAAATGCAATCTATAACCTAAGGCATAAAGAGAGTCCTCTACCCATAGAGAGTCTGAGAACCGCAATACAGGACGTTAAAGAGGGGAAGTTCGTGCCAGATAGAGAGAACGACGAGCTCACACGCGCCCTCGGGAATAAGGAACACATAGGGCGTACACGAGCCGTAAAAGGCAATCCTCCGTGGAATACTGGGTTCGACAACACCAAAAAGATATACCCCGATAGAAGCCGTCAACGTAAAAAGGACGCGGAGGCAGCTGAAGCAGAGAATCAGGCAAACTGGAGGCGTCAACTTGAAGAACAGATAAAGCTGACGCAGGATGTAGCAAAGAAGCAGCATGGCCAAATTAACACACTTAGCCAGCAGATAGTGTCTACCGGCGCATCACACATGGTAGAAGGTGAAGTCGAGGCTACCGACGCCGCACATTCTCATCGCAAAAGCAGCGTTGCATCCACGCAGCTACCGGGTGATGATGCACCGCCGATGATTCACCCGGTGGATGATATCACGGAGATGAAAACCTGTGAGCTCCACGTGAAGGTCGTCAATATAACCATCAAGGCGGCGGCCGGCTATGCCTTACCAATTGGCAACGAACCAACTCACCATAGTCTTCCGGTTCCACGGGGCTACGCTGTTGTTGGGGTCGATGTAGTTGTCAACGGATTTGAGCGGGTAAAGCTTGATTTCCCTGAAGGTGAAGAAGAAGAGTTTACTGAACTCGGAGAAGCCAAGAACTTGATCGTTCTATGGCTAAAGGAATGCATTGTGCTCCCAAATCAAACGACAAAGCCATCGAATCCTCGCCATTCTCCAGCGCAAAAGTCTCCAGCGCGGTCGTCTTCGCCATGCATGCCGTCTCCAGCGCGGTCGCCTATGTCGTGCACGTCTCCACCGCGGTCGCCTACGCCGCCGCGTCAGCCTTCTCCACCACGGTCGCCTACGCCGCCGCGCCAGCCTTCTCCGCCCACTAAGCTTCTGCCGAAACGTAAAATATCACCCAAACGTCAACGGTCACCCCTCCCGAAGGTACCAAAGGAGGTACCCAAGTTACCTTACGACTATACTCCCGAGGAAACCCAGAAAATCGCAAAGGACGAATATGAGGCATGGAAATCGAAGCGGAAGGAGAAGAAAAAGGCAGATTTCCCCGAGACCGAAGAGAGATAGAACGAGTTTGGAAAATGGTGAAGACTCTTCATCAACCAGAGCCGAGTCTGTCATCTGACTATGACCGCTCTATTCTGAAGTCACACCAGGAAATGGTGCGGTCGACGAAGAGTAGTAGCGCAAGCGGGAAAAGGGGAAAATCAGTTGCCCAGCTCGGAGAGCAGAAAAAACAATCCACGTCCCCGCTCAAAGTGATTTCCAATACCCGGGTGGGGCCGAGCACTAATATTGCTGACGAGCAAATTGATCCGGAGTTTATAACACTGTACGCAGACAAGGCAACTGATGCGGGTTTGTCCATTGCTGAGTATATGCAAACAGTAGACTACTTCCCCGAAGCTGAATGTGCGTACAAATACGGGTACGGGAAGCCTCTCGTCAAACCCGAGGAGATATAGGATCTACCAACGAAAATGCGAAGAGTGCATAGTTGGTATATGGAAGCCGTTGAGAAATCTCAGGATTGGATATGTCTCAGCGTTAAGAACGAGCACTATGGGTGTGACGCCCCGAGATCGGGCACTATGCAGATTTCAGCATTCCCGCCAAAATCCACATAATAACCGATTCCAGGTTGCCATTTATGATAACATTACAATAATTCACGAATAATCCACAATTACAACAGAAACAGATAGATACAAGATGACTCACACGAGCCGGGGTTACAACTGATACAATACAAAGATCCAAATAACAGCGGAATAAACAAACGTCCGTCTACGGACAAGATCCAGATTGGACTAAGAGTCCGGAAGATAACCGAAGGCGTCCAATCCCTGCCCAGGCCAAGCCGGAGGGATTCCCAAGCTAACGTCGTCAGACTTCAAACCTGTTGACTGCAATTTGGAATTTGCAGCCACGAAAGAGATTCGTGGGTCAGTACGGTTAAGTACTGGCAAGGGGGATAAAAACCCATACTCACAAGTTACCGGCGTAGCCAGTCATCACAAGATACAAATACTTTAGGATCAACGGAAAGGAAGGGGGTTATTGCAAATAATTGACAGCAGGCTGCACTAACCAACTACAGAGATTCTATTACTTCCAACTAACAGAAAGGGGATAAGATCGAGGTTTGTAACCAACTGAAAGATAACTTCAAACAAACCCATCCTGGATCTCGCCCCTTATCCAAAGAAGCAATCCGAGGATAACTCACACCGTTGTAATAAAGATGAGTCAAGTTATTGTGTGAATAACCTATTACTAGTCAATTTATTAATCATTGGGTGAAACATGATTGATCATTATGTTGAAGTTGTCCTGAGTACTTGTTAGCCAGTACTTTCACCAAGTAATCCATAACCGCGGAAAACACGGCTTCTCGAGAAGATTTACCCTGCAGGGATGCACCAAAGTAACCACACTCATGAATATCCCGCCAGATGGAATGCCTCCCACCAAGCGGGGCACTCAACACAATCCAACCCTTCTTCGCATCAAGCCCAAAGCACCTTGGGCGCACGGCTAATCGAGCCCAGAAGAAAATGGACCCTCATAGCACTCTAAGAACGTGTCCCCCTATATGCCGACTACGAAAGTTCCACCCGGGATCCAAGGGCTCGCAAAATCATGCATGCAGCAAATGGAAAACCCGAACTAAATGAGGCGATTTGGACGAGATGCGAATCGGGTCAAACTGAGGGGGAGCCCATACTCCCCAAATGCGGGTAGTGCGCTCATCATGGATCAGTAGACAAGACCCTTTTCCTATTAGGGTCGACACTAGCAGGCCTCAAAACCACAAAGGGCCTCCTGCCGGTGCCTTATCATCAAATTTATTATTAATAGTAACATTAGCATGATTGATTGATTGATTAGACATCGAGCCCCCAGAACATAACGGAGTAATAACAGAAAGTAACGGGTAACAGACTCGAGCAAACAACCCTAAGCAAGATAGTAAGACACAGGCTCAAGCAAAGGTTATAGGAGTGGAGGTGAGGCAATATCAGGGTTAAAGGATTCCTGTGATGGGTTCGTAACAGAAACAATCTACTACTAAGGCTAGCAGAAAAGAACAACGGAAGTATCGGTAACAAGTGATGAAAGGCAGCCATATGGCATGCAAGTGAGTATACTTGCCTGAGATCCCGCAAGGTAGCAGAACTTGTCGTTGCTCACATCATCTCAACGTCCTATCCGGGAAGAAGCAACGAACCTCGAACAAACACCGGAATGCAACAATTACTACTACGGCAAAAGAACCAGCATGATCAAGATATGGATGCATGACAGGTTTAAAGATGCATCAAGGTAATCTAGTTGACAAGATAACACAATTTAAATGGACACATATGCAATTTTGAGTTGCATATGAAAGCCCATGAATTATGGTTGAAACAATTGTTTTCCAACTAACCAATAGGTGAAAGTGGATTAGCATGATGCATGGATGAGGAAAACAGCAAAATAACAACATTAGAATCAATTTAAGATGGGGTGTAGCAATTTAGAATTTTATTATTAACTTAGGGAATTTTGGGTGCCTTAAAGGGAACACACAAGTATTTGTTGTTTTCAACCATTTAAAATGTTCAAAACAAATAACAAAGTTGATATTTGAAAAGAACATCAAATTTTAGTTGGATTACATGTTTCACATGTTGAAATTGGACTTTGGATTATTTAATTAGGAATTAAACAATATTAAACAAGTTTTAATTGAATTTAAACAAGATTAAATTGTTTAGGAATTTTAAATTATTCAAACCAGAAAACAAAATTTATATTTGAATAGAGCATTCAAAAAGGTGTGAAAAACATATTTTATTTGAATTATTTGAAAACAGTATGAATTAGTTATGAATTATTTCAATTTGCATTTGAATTATTCAAATTTGAAATTTAAAAGTATTTTGAAATCTCAAAACAGTACACAAATAAGTTATTTGGAAAGATTAGGAAATTTGGATCATAAAACATATATAACTTTTATTATTTAGAGTTAGGGATTAAAAGTTATTAAGTTTTTCTTTTAGGGATTAATTCTGCAAATTAAAAGAATAGAATTTTAAAACAGAAAGGTTTAATTCGTTTCGCACCGCACTGTGGCTAGCCTTAGCCGCTGACAGTGGGCCACGGAGGACAGCGTGGCGTGCGCGAGCACACGTGGCCACAGCGGTCACTGACAGTGGGCCTCCTTGCGCTGCAGAGGAACAAAAAGGGAGCAAAAACTTGGGGCGCTCAGGCCTCGAACCTGTGCCCTGCGCGAAGTTCAGAACGGAACACAACCAGTGCGCTGCGCTGCGGTGTGTTGACAGGTTACGCGACGGAGTGAGGCTAAGTTTCAGATTTTGGATCTCTGAACTTGCTGACGAAACATGACGATCGAGCGTTGCTCAACTGACAGAGAAGGTGGCGATGCTCGCCGGCGACGTGCTCGCGCGGTGTGCTGCGGATGGAGGCGTGCGTGTGCAGACTTGGATGCACAACAGAAAGGAGAGGGAGGGAGGAGAGAGCGGCTGCTCACCAGCGGAAAGTAGTCGAGCAGAGGCTCGACGGAGTGCGTGGTCGACGCCGGCGACAGAAGTGGAGATGGCGGCGCGGCTGTAGAAGACCTCCGGGCACGCGGTGACTTCCAGGAGGTCGAGGACGACGTGGCGCGTCGATCCCCGCGCTCGGCGTGGTCGACGGTGACCTCCCGCGACGGAGGCGAGCTCGGCTTCAGAGAAGACGGTCACGGTGGCCGGCGACAGAGGATGGCTCGGCGGCGTGGAATTCGTGGGGCTCCGGGGGACCTAGTGTGTCCGAAAGAGAGAGGGAACAGCGGCGGTCTGGTTCCCGTAGATAGATAGGTAGGTGGCGCGGTGGCTTAACGGCGGCGGACGGAGATTCAGGTGGTGCTTTCGGTGGTTTCTCCGGCGAGGGTTTCAGAGAGGTGGGAGGATGGCGGGGATCGAGAAATCCGGCGGCGCTGGCGATGGGACAGGTTACTAGGGATTAGGGCTTGCACCCTAGGTTCCGTGGGGCTCTTATAGGGGGCTAGCAGCGATGGTGGCCGTCGACACGCGACAGCGGTCGCCGTGGCACCCCTGGATGCTGTGCCGTACACGAGCACGAAGGAGATCAGGCGATCGCACGGATCTTGAAGCAGCGCGAAGCGGTAAGTGACTTAGGGTTGGGCTGGGCCTTGCGCGCTGTAGGGTTAGACGGGCTGGGCCAGGCGGTAGATTAGGTGCTGCTGCTCGTTTTCTTTTATTCATTTTCCCTGTTTTATTTTTTTGCTGAAACAGTTTTGGAATAAAACTGTTAAGATTTTATTTAATAAAAATTTCATAAAAATTAGGTTAAGCTAGTTAGGAATTTAGAAACCATTTCCAACTTTGGTTTTAAAAAAAAATAAATTTGAAAATAGTAGTTTGTGTTTAAAATCAAAATAGAGAGATTTTTGATATTAATAAACCATTAAGAAAAACATGCTTGGAATAGGGTTACCCCTAGGGTTTTTTAGAATGATTTAGAGAGGGAAAAGTTTGGTGAGTTTTATGGTTTCCAAAAAGGTTCTGATTTGAGAATTGGAAATGATTTGAATTCAATTGCTTGAATTAATGGTTTGAAGTTGGAAATTTTTGAGCAAGGGTGAAAGTTTAAATTGCTTTGAAAATTTCAGTTGATGCAAACATGGTGCAATGCAATGAGATGCATATGATGCAACCAAAACAAACAGGTAACACCACAGGTGTTACAGACGACACCACTAACAAGGGATTGCGCCCTCGCAATCCACCTGCTAACCCGGGAGGGGAAAGAAGTTCGACTATCGTTTCTTCGTGCTTCCAGTTGATCTCCTCGACACCACTAACAAGAGATTCTTGCTCGGAGTGACGACGATGTTCTTCCACCAGGAATCTTCCGATGATCGAACCTATTAGGTTAAGGGCTTAGAAAACGTCCACCCACGTAGGATCCTAACACTTTGAAAGCTTGAGTACGAGAGCAGACTCCAAAACAAATAAGATGGGAGGGGAAATAGAATAGGGATAAGGAGAAAACAAGAATCCTATCGAGATGTTTTTCCAAAATAGTTTAGCAGAAATAGTTTTTGACACTCTAGAAACAACGACCGTTAGCGAGGTTATCCTACAGGCTTTGCGGACCCGTTGCTTCGATAATCATTCGTATCGAAACAATCTCGGGAATCGGAACCAAGGCTCTGATACCATTTGTGACGCCCCGAGATCGGGCACTATGCAGATTTCAGCATTCCCGCCAAAATCCACATAATAACCGATTCCAGGTTGCCATTTATGATAACATTACAATAATTCACGAATAATCCACAATTACAACAGAAACAGATAGATACAAGATGACTCACACGAGCCGGGGTTACAACTGATACAATACAAAGATCCAAATAACAGCGGAATAAACAAACGTCCGTCTACGGACAAGATCCAGATTTGACTAAGAGTCCGGAAGATAACCGAAGGCGTCCAATCCCTGCCCAGGCCAAGCCGGAGGGATTCCCAAGCTAACGTCGTCAGACTTCAAACCTGTTGACTGCAATTTGGAATTTGCAGCCACGAAAGAGATTCGTGGGTCAGTACGGTTAAGTACTGGCAAGGGGGATAAAAACCCATACTCACAAGTTACCGGCGTAGCCAGTCATCACAAGATACAAATACTTTAGGATCAACGGAAAGGAAGGGGGTTATTGCAAATAATTGACAGCAGGCTGCACTAACCAACTACAGAGATTCTATTACTTCCAACTAACAGAAAGGGGATAAGATCGAGGTTTGTAACCAACTGAAAGATAACTTCAAACAAACCCATCCTGGATCTCGCCCCTTATCCAAAGAAGCAATCCGAGGATAACTCACACCGTTGTAATAAAGATGAGTCAAGTTATTGTGTGAATAACCTATTACTAGTCAATTTATTAATCATTGGGTGAAACATGATTGATCATTATGTTGAAGTTGTCCTGAGTACTTGTTAGCCAGTACTTTCACCAAGTAATCCATAACCGCGGAAAACACGGCTTCTCGAGAAGATTTACCCTGCAGGGATGCACCAAAGTAACCACACTCATGAATATCCCGCCAGATGGAATGCCTCCCACCAAGCGGGGCACTCAACACAATCCAACCCTTCTTCGCATCAAGCCCAAAGCACCTTGGGCGCACGGCTAATCGAGCCCAGAAGAAAATGGACCCTCATAGCACTCTAAGAACGTGTCCCCCTATATGCCGACTACGAAAGTTCCACCCGGGATCCAAGGGCTCGCAAAATCATGCATGCAGCAAATGGAAAACCCGAACTAAATGAGGCGATTTGGACGAGATGCGAATCGGGTCAAACTGAGGGGGAGCCCATACTCCCCAAATGCGGGTAGTGCGCTCATCATGGATCAGTAGACAAGACCCTTTTCCTATTAGGGTCGACACTAGCAGGCCTCAAAACCACAAAGGGCCTCCTGCCGGTGCCTTATCATCAAATTTATTATTAATAGTAACATTAGCATGATTGATTGATTGATTAGACATCGAGCCCCCAGAACATAACGGAGTAATAACAGAAAGTAACGGGTAACAGACTCGAGCAAACAACCCTAAGCAAGATAGTAAGACACAGGCTCAAGCAAAGGTTATAGGAGTGGAGGTGAGGCAATATCAGGGTTAAAGGATTCCTGTGATGGGTTCGTAACAGAAACAATCTACTACTAAGGCTAGCAGAAAAGAACAACGGAAGTATCGGTAACAAGTGATGAAAGGCAGCCATATGGCATGCAAGTGAGTATACTTGCCTGAGATCCCGCAAGGTAGCAGAACTTGTCGTTGCTCACATCATCTCAACGTCCTATCCGGGAAGAAGCAACGAACCTCGAACAAACACCGGAATGCAACAATTACTACTACGGCAAAAGAACCAGCATGATCAAGATATGGATGCATGACAGGTTTAAAGATGCATCAAGGTAATCTAGTTGACAAGATAACACAATTTAAATGGACACATATGCAATTTTGAGTTGCATATGAAAGCCCATGAATTATGGTTGAAACAATTGTTTTCCAACTAACCAATAGGTGAAAGTGGATTAGCATGATGCATGGATGAGGAAAACAGCAAAATAACAACATTAGAATCAATTTAAGATGGGGTGTAGCAATTTAGAATTTTATTATTAACTTAGGGAATTTTGGGTGCCTTAAAGGGAACACACAAGTATTTGTTGTTTTCACCCATTTAAAATGTTCAAAACAAATAACAAAGTTGATATTTGAAAAGAACATCAAATTTTAGTTGGATTACATGTTTCACATGTTGAAATTGGACTTTGGATTATTTAATTAGGAATTAAACAATATTAAACAAGTTTTAATTGAATTTAAACAAGATTAAATTGTTTAGGCATTTTAAATTATTCAAACCAGAAAACAAAATTTATATTTGAATAGAGCATTCAAAAAGGTGTGAAAAACATATTTTATTTGAATTATTTGAAAACAGTATGAATTAGTTATGAATTATTTCAATTTGCATTTGAATTATTCAAATTTGAAATTTAAAAGTATTTTGAAATCTCAAAACAGTACACAAATAAGTTATTTGGAAAGATTAGGAAATTTGGATCATAAAACATATATAACTTTTATTATTTAGAGTTAGGGATTAAAAGTTATTAAGTTTTTCTTTTAGGGATTAATTCTGCAAATTAAAAGAATAGAATTTTAAAACAGAAAGGTTTAATTCGTTTCGCACCGCACTGTGGCTAGCCTTAGCCGCTGACAGTGGGCCACGGAGGACAGCGTGGCGTGCGCGAGCACACGTGGCCACAGCGGTCACTGACAGTGGGCCTCCTTGCGCTGCAGAGGAACAAAAAGGGAGCAAAAACTTGGGGCGCTCAGGCCTCGAACCTGTGCCCTGCGCGAAGTTCAGAACGGAACACAACCAGTGCGCTGCGCTGCGGTGTGTTGACAGGTTACGCGACGGAGTGAGGCTAAGTTTCAGATTTTGGATCTCTGAACTTGCTGACGAAACATGACGATCGAGCGTTGCTCAACTGACAGAGAAGGTGGCGATGCTCGCCGGCGACGTGCTCGCGCGGTGTGCTGCGGATGGAGGCGTGCGTGTGCAGACTTGGATGCACAACAGAAAGGAGAGGGAGGGAGGAGAGAGCGGCTGCTCACCAGCGGAAAGTAGTCGAGCAGAGGCTCGACGGAGTGCGTGGTCGACGCCGGCGACAGAAGTGGAGATGGCGGCGCGGCTGTAGAAGACCTCCGGGCACGCGGTGACTTCCAGGAGGTCGAGGACGACGTGGCACGTCGATCCCCGCGCTCGGCGTGGTCGACGGTGACCTCCCGCGACGGAGGCGAGCTCGGCTTCAGAGAAGACGGTCACGGTGGCCGGCGACAGAGGATGGCTCGGCGGCGTGGAATTCGTGGGGCTCCGGGGGACCTAGTGTGTCCGAAAGAGAGAGGGAACAGCGGCGGTCTGGTTCCCGTAGATAGATAGGTAGGTGGCGCGGTGGCTTAACGGCGGCGGACGGAGATTCAGGTGGTGCTTTCGGTGGTTTCTCCGGCGAGGGTTTCAGAGAGGTGGGAGGATGGCGGGGATCGAGAAATCCGGCGGCGCTGGCGATGGGACAGGTTACTAGGGATTAGGGCTTGCACCCTAGGTTCCGTGGGGCTCTTATAGGGGGCTAGCAGCGATGGTGGCCGTCGACACGCGACAGCGGTCGCCGTGGCACCCCTGGATGCTGTGCCGTACACGAGCACGAAGGAGATCAGGCGATCGCACGGATCTTGAAGCAGCGCGAAGCGGTAAGTGACTTAGGGTTGGGCTGGGCCTTGCGCGCTGTAGGGTTAGACGGGCTGGGCCAGGCGGTAGATTAGGTGCTGCTGCTCGTTTTCTTTTATTCATTTTCCCTGTTTTATTTTTTTGCTGAAACAGTTTTGGAATAAAACTGTTAAGATTTTATTTAATAAAAATTTCATAAAAATTAGGTTAAGCTAGTTAGGAATTTAGAAACCATTTCCAACTTTGGTTTTCAAAAAAAATAAATTTGAAAATAGTAGTTTGTGTTTAAAATCAAAATAGAGAGATTTTTGATATTAATAAACCATTAAGAAAAACATGCTTGGAATAGGGTTACCCCTAGGGTTTTTTAGAATGATTTAGAGAGGGAAAAGTTTGGTGAGTTTTATGGTTTCCAAAAAGGTTCTGATTTGAGAATTGGAAATGATTTGAATTCAATTGCTTGAATTAATGGTTTGAAGTTGGAAATTTTTGAGCAAGGGTGAAAGTTTAAATTGCTTTGAAAATTTCAGTTGATGCAAACATGGTGCAATGCAATGAGATGCATATGATGCAACCAAAACAAACAGGTAACACCACAGGTGTTACAATGGGTATGGAGATGGATTGGTTATGATTCAATTTGACGAATTGTTTTCGTTATACCAGCAGCAGGCCCTCCACAAAGCTGTCCTTAGTGCCTATTGTCTGTAAGTACTTATTTCTCTAGCTCACCCCGTTCATTTGCATATTCATATATATATATATATATATATATAGTACACTCATATATTATAATTGCAGAATGAAGATTCTCGAATGCAAAAGAGGTGGAATCTATGATATTGGGTTCATTGATCCAAATTTTGTTTATGAAAAGACTCTTCAGCTATCTGCCAAGGATACAGAAAATAATATTCTGAGGGCAATAATGTTTCACCAACACCGACGGGAAATACTATTTCCTTACAACTTTGGGTTAGTGTTACTCTAATGTAAATATTCTGTTTTCCTTAGTCGATATTCACTGTATAATTGATGAGTTATGCATGCGCAGCTTCCACTATATTCTGCTAATCTTCCAAATTGACAAAGGAAAAGTAATGGTAATGGGCCCAAAACGTAAACCCCTAGCGATGTGGGCTGACATGCAGGAAATGATCCAGCGGTAATTTCAATCTTTATTAATTTCAGTATTTATATATGGCACTATATCGACTACTTTGTTTTATTTTCGGATATCAAGTAATTACTAACTCTTTTTATTCTTTTTCTTTCTCGGGTAGCGTTTGGAAGAGGTTCATAAAGAAGTCTCTCAGTGAATGGAAATTAGAGCTTACATTTGATGTTGTGCAAATAAGTACTATCTAGATCCGCGCGCATCTCCTTGATTCTAGTGTCGATACCATTATCATGGCTGGTTGATTATTATTTGGATTGAAACCATGTTCTCGTAAAGTGCTTGCAACAAGGAGACGGGAATCACTTGTGTGGATACTATGTTTGCGAGTTCATTCGTCAGACGACATGTCCCAAGGGCAGAAATTTAAAGCAACTTCATGTACGTTAGTCGTCAATTCTTCTTATTACCATCTATTTAGTTACTTAGTTTCATTAATATATATTTACCACTCTTCTTTATATTAGATCGAACGGCTTCGGGACGGTCTTCTACCAAGGGACCGCATACGAGCAATTCAGGAGGAAATTGCGGGCTTCTTAGATGCAGAGGTCCTAAACGTAGATGGAGAGTACTATAGCCCCGGTTGGAACTGAATTGATTTTGTAATACACTCCATCGGTCATGTAATATGATCGATATACTTTGCTTCCATAATATAAGTGTTCCTTATTCTGCTTTATATATGTATTACTTATTCACTCGTGGGATCCGGGAGCTCCAAGGAGGGTCCACCGAGGCTTTTCTCTTCTCGTGGGATCCGGGAGGTCCGGGGAAGGGCCACCGGGGCACCTCTCTTCTCATGGGATCCGGGAAGTCCCGGGAGGGGCCACCGGGAGGTCTGGGGGTCGCAAAACACAAATCATGAAAATTCCGCCGCGGCAGAAGGGGCATGCATCCCGGGTCGTATTGAGGACCGGGACTAATAGCCCTGGCCAGGTTCCAGCTCACGAGCCACGTGGTCAGCCCCATTTGTCTCCGGTCCTGGCACAACCGGGACCAATGGGGGAGGGGTATTTGTCCCGGATGCCCCATCCCGGTTGCACAACCGGGACAAATGAGGCTTACGAACCGGGACTAATGCCCCTGTTTCCACTAGTGTCTCATCTCACTAGGAAAATAAATCCTAAGTCCTCACATGATTGGTCTTGGAAAATCTTCAGGCTCCTTTGTTGATTCCTCCTGGGTGTGGTGGCTTCATTGAAAATTCCAACACTTGATGGATTTGGTACTAACTAGGGCTGGTCTTTATCTAACTTAGCCATAGCATAAGTTCTAAGGGAACAGAAAAGAAAGGGGAGAAAAGACTTCGAGAAAAAGATGGGGCTAGTCTTCTTGAAGTTCCACTTGATTTTCTTCCAAGTGATTCTTATCCTTGGGATGCTTCTGGAGTTGATAAATCCTTCATGAGTTTTCTAGCTTCATGTTAAAAATCTTCGAGTTGACAATTGTAGCATCCTCTCCATGGCTTCACAAATCCAGACTTAGTGGTTTTCAACTAGGAGGGCCAACTAGGAAAAATAACTTAGAAATATTCTAAGGGCTTTGGTTTTGGTCTCTCTGGTCTAAGGTTAGTCCTTAGCACAAATTTTCTAGAGAAAACATATTGAAAACAATTAGAGAAAATAAACTAAGTCAAGAACACTCAAAAAGTCCAAACAAATATAAATTCGATTTTAATTGGTTCAATTATTATTTTGGGACAACGAATATGAAAGTATACGTCCTAAGGTTTCCAAAAACATTTTATTTGCAATTTTTAGATTTATAGAATTTAAATTATGCCAAAAATCACCAAACAAGCACATTTGAATTTGAACAAATTTAAGTTTGTCAAATTTGAAATTTGACAGTGCTAAAAGATTCTACGGGTTGTGCTAATTTCAAAAAGTCCAAGTTTTCTTAATTTGGAGCCACGGTTAAAAAGTTATGATAGATCTAAGTTACATGGGGTTTTCTGTAAAACTGCCAGATTTAAATTAATTCCGGAAAACGAGTGGATAATACTGGATACGTGGCGAAACCTGATTGGTCGAGGTCGCTGACGGTACGGATGACTGTGCTGCTGACTGGGCGCCACGCGGCAAGCTATGATTGGCCAAAAACGTTTCGATGAGTTATTTGACGGGGACGGTTGGATCTACATCGGACGGTGCTCGATCTAGGGCATTACCTCCGGCCGGATTTGTCGCCGGAGTATGGCGCGACGGTGGTGCTGCTTCCCGGAGTTGATGGCACCGGCGATGAAGACGCCCTCGGACTCAACGGAGATGACGAGGACGCGCGGCGTGACGCGTTGAAGGCGGTGGTGACGATGTTGTGTGTCGTTGCTTCCCGGGACAGTGGCCAGGAGCGGATGGAGCTTCAGCGGCGCCGGTGAGCTTCGGACATGCACGGTGCGAGGATTTCTGCGCGGATAAAATCGAGGAAGAGGTCAGAGAGATGCACGTGGAAGAGGGGCACAGGAAGAGGGCATGAGGGGGCGGCAGGCTCCTGTACATCAATGGACCCGAGGGAAAACGGCGGCGATGGAGATCGATCTCCGGCGAGGAATCTAGCTAGCCTGGAGGCGTAATCGGGTGAAAAAACAGAGGGGAAACGAAGCTAGGATCATGGGCTTTTAAAGGAGGGTCTCAGGGATCAATTTGTTGCACTCCTGCGTACGCAATCGGGGAGGAGACCGGGTCCGATACGAGTTCATTTTCTTGGACGGGAGGTAGAAGGAGGCTGACGTCGGCGGTTACATCACTGTGCGGCCGGGGTGTCAGCGAGGGAAGAGTGTTACGGGCTACCAGGCCGGTTGCTGGGCTGTTTCTCAGGGCCTCTTGTGCTGCTCTGCGCGGTCGATAGAAGGGCAGGGGTTTTGGGCTGGGCCAGCGCGGCTGGTTGGGCGCATTTTTTTCCTGCCTTCTTTTTACTTTTTCTTTTTCCTGTTTTATTCCAATAATCATAACTTTTGATTTCTTATTCCAAATTACCTCAAATTTGTTTCTATATTTTTGTAAAAACAAACCCTTCCAAATGGAAGCACTTATGTGTTGTTTTAAACACTATTAAAACTTATATTTTCAAATTATGATTAATTCACTAATAGACATTTAATGTTATATTTAAAATGGAATTTTTTTAATTGAAGATATGGTTAATTGAAATTTAGAGACACACCATACTTGAATTAATGTGTCTCATTTTCCCAATAACATTGGAATAACATATAACCTCTCCTTTGTGTTGGATTTTTTTTAGTTTTTGGTGGCTTGCTTTATTGGAAAACAAAAGTTTTAAATTTTTGTGATTTTTGATTGTCTCCAAAAATCAGGGATGTTACAGACTACCACCCTTAAAAGAAATCTCGTCCCAAGATTTGGGAAGGCTAGAAAGAAAGGTAAGTTTGATTTACTTGGGTTCCATTGCAACTGGTGGGCTACCACCCTTTAAAGAAACTTTTGTGGTTATACTAATCTCATGGCTTGATTGTGTAGCTTGTCTCGAGATGTCTTGAGTAGACCTTTTCTTCCAAGTTAGGCTGTAGAGTAAGTGGTGCCTTGTTGAACTTCATGTGACACTGAGGGGTCACTCCTTTGGTCAATCAAAAGTCTTTTGGTCCCTCTCAACTTGGTCTTTTGATGTCCTTGGCAATCTTCCATTTTGTGGTTGTCTTCTCACGTTTGGTGGCTTTCTAGATAAGTATCTGGTTGGGTTTGGCATAGATGAGTAGAGATTTAGAAAGATCTAAAGAACATTCCTACCCAACACAACAGAGCAAGACAATACATCTTACAATCAACATCTAATCAAGCATTTTCACACCAAACAACAGGGTTTTAGAAAACAACTAATATTGTCATACCACACTTATTGGTATGATCAATACACTAACACGTTAACGTTGTTCTAACAAGTAACTAGATTGGTGGTCTCATGTATATCTTCTGGAGTCTCTTCAATGTCTTGAAGTCTTTATGATTGTTGAGGAGTCTGAGTTTTTCTCTAATATCTTCAATCATCTTCTCTGTAGTACTTCAGGTTGGGTGAAGGATACTTCTTGTACTTCACGGCAGGGCAGGGCATGGTATTCACCAAACTTGTCTTGATGGTATAGAAGGGATGTTTTCTAAAGATAAGAAATTTTTGGAAATGAATGATAGATGAGAATATATGACAAAGATGAGAAGTTTGTCTTTATAAGATTTGGATAAAATAGGTTTTTCACCTAGGCCCTTTCCAAACTTAAGGTCTCGAATACTACAGGCAACACAATGCTCTGATACCATTTTGTAACATTCCCACATTTAAATAATGTAAGAACCCTGTGTTACTGTGCTAGTCCCTGGATCATTTGCTAGCACCACAGTTCAAAATGAAATATCATGCAAATGCGTCAAAATCTATTACATCGCATGATCCAGTCTTTACCAAATATGATTACAACTTGCATAGTCTCAGAAGACTAGCAGAAAACAGAATTACAGCGGAAAACATAGTACAACATTGAGCCTCATCTTCTGTCGCACCCTGATTTCTAGGGGATACTCACCGTACGAACTGGATAGCAGATGCTTGGATTATGGGGCATAACTGCTCCCACGTCCCAGCTTCCTGGTAGGCCTGCGCTTATGCGCGACAACACAAGCCCTGCTATTCCATCGTCGATGTAAACTATCCACTAGAGATCAAAGGCACTTCCGTCGACGTACTTCAAACCATACACACATGGTACGTCAACGGCGTTTAACAAGTGATATCACAACAGATCTCTACGACACAAAAGATTGAAATAAGTTGCAACTGGCTCTCATTAGAGCAGAGATAGCAAATACAATCATTCAGAGGGCACATGCCCCAACAATACATCGTTACAATACAGCGGAAGCATTCAACATGTCTGAGTACAGACAAGAACCAAATAGGCCTAAGAGGCCGGAAACAAACAGACGGAGCCCATCCACGAAGTCTCGGATCCTGCCCGGGTCCGCTATCTACTCGTCAGCAGTCTCGTCATACTCCACGTAGTTGCCACCATGTAGATCCTCGGAAACGTAGGTCTGCGGAAACCACAGCCCCAAAGGGGTCAGTACATAAACGTACTGGCAAGCAAGACTCACAATTCACCAAAGTGTAACCCGTCAACACCAAGCACGGATGCCTTGGGTTCAACAGAAGAGAGGGGATATAAAAGATGCTGCAACTGGCTGCACTAACCAACTACAGAGATTCTACCACTTCCGACTAACAGAAAGGAGATAAGATCGAGGATTGTAATCAACTGAAAGATAACTTCAAACAAACCCATCCTGGATCTCGCCCCTTATCCAAAGAAGCAATCCGAGGATAACTCACACAGTTGTATTAAAGGTGAATCAAGTTATTGTATCATCAACTTATTACTAGTCAAGTTATTAATCATTGGGTGTAACATGTTTGATCATTATGTTTAAGTTGTCCTGAGTACTTGTTAGCCAGTACTTTCACCAAGTAATCCATAACCGCGGAAAACACGGCTTCTCGAGAAGATTATCCCTGCAGGGTTGCACCAATTTGGCCGTACACGCAAGAATAACCCGCCAGATGGGAAGCTAACCCACCAAGCGGGGTACTCTACACAACCAACCATTCTTCGCATCAAGCCCAAAGCACCTTGGGCGCACGGCTAATCGAGCCCAGAAGAAAATGGACCCTCATAGCACTCTAAGAACGTGTCCCCCTATATGCCGACTACGAAAGTTCCACCCTGGCTTGGGCTCGCAAAAACATGCATGCGGCAAATGGAAAACACGAACTAAATGAGGCGATTTGGACGAGATGCGAATCAGGTCAAGTTGAGGGGGGCGCCCATACTCGCTTCCCACATGCGGTTAGTGCGCTCATCATGGATCAGTAGACAAGACCCTTTTCCTATTAGGGTCGACACTAGCAGGCTCCAAAACCTCTCATGGGCCTCCTGCTGGTGCCTTATCATCAAATTTATTATTAATAGTAACATTAGCATGATTGATTGATTAAACATCGAGCCCCCACAACGTAATAGAGATAGTAACGGAAAGTAACGGGTAACAGACTCGAGCAAAACAACCTAAGCATGCTAGTAAGACACGGGCAACAAGCAATGGTTATAGGTGTGGAGGTGAGGCAATATCAGGGTTAAAGGATACAAGTGATAGGTTCGTAACAGAAACAACTAATCATAGGGCTAGCAGAAATAGACAACGGAAAGTATCGGTAACCAATGTTGAAAGGAACACGATGGTTCATGTGAGTGATAACTTGCCTGCAAACCCAGTAGCCTGGTACTGAGCTAACTCCTTAGAAGGGGTGTCGTAAGTATCGTCGGTCTCAACGTCGTCGTTTATCCGAGAAGAAGCAAACAAACAATACAGAAAGATAAACAATCAATATCATGGCATAGGTGCACAAACATGGGATGATGCATGTCATGTTAATAGATGCATCAGAATAAACTACTTGACAAGATAACACAATTTAATTGGACCCATATGCAATGTGAATTGCATATGGATGCAAATGGTTTAGGTTGAAGCAATGATCTACATTTGATTAACAAGTGTGAGTAGTTAAACATGATGCATGCATGATGATAACAAGAAGTAAACAATTTAGATGCAAATGGAAAGGAATAGAACAAGTGTGGGATTTTATTTGTCATGTTAAGAATTTTTGGTTCCTTATTGATGTCACACAAGTAATTGTTGTTTTCATCAAGTTAAAGTGTTCAAAACAAATAACTAAATTTGTAATTGAAGAGAACATCAAATTTTAGTTGGATTACATGTTTCACATATTGAAATTGGCATTAGGATTATTTAATTATGAATTAAACAATATTAAACAATTTTTAATTGCATTAAACAAGATTTAAATGGTTTAGGCAATTTTAATTGTTCAAACCAGGAAACAAAAAATTATATTTGAATAGGTTATTTAAAATGGTATGGAAAACATATTTTATTTGCATTATTTGGAATTAGTATGAATTAGTTAGTGATTTTAGCAAATTGTAATTGATTTATTTGAATTCAAAATTAGATTGCATTTTGGAATTTCAAAACAGAAAACAAATGATGTAGTTAGATAGAGTATTAAATTTGGGCCAGAAAACATATTTTATTTTCTTTATTTGGGGTTATAGAATAAAAGTTATTAACAAATTAAGGTGGGGGACCAATCTGTAATTTGTGAGGGCCTAGAGGTGAAGAAAACAGGGGGCAGGGGCCTCGCGGTGGAAAAAAAGAGAAGTCCAGGGGCCTAGATGCGAACCGCCAGATCCAGATCTGGATCTGGGGTCGATTCTCACCGAGGGTGAATCCAGCCGCTGCCGCTGACGCGCGGGCCCGAGGGCCACGCGGCGCTGACGCGGATGGGGTGGAAGCGGAGGTGGCGCAGCGGGTCACTGTCCCGTGGGACCCCGCGCGCGAAGGCAAATGGCGAAAAAAGAAGTGGCCTCGCGCGGCCAGCGGGATTCGATCCTGGGTCGCTGCACTCGCGCGGGCGCTCGTTACCGCTGCGCTACTGCCAAGTTTGCGATAGGATACAGGTAGGGTGGAAGATATGCTGCATCTACGCTCGTTAACTGAATCGAACAGATCGTTCGCTTCCTGAACCTGACGAAAAAATTCAGACAGCGCGCGGCGGACAGGGACCTGCCCTCGACTGGCGACGATCCCTGGCGATCGGGGGCAGTGGACTCACGCGGTGCTCACGCACGCCGGTAGGGAGCAGAGGGAGAGGGAAAAGGAGCAGGGACGGTGGGCTCACCGTGGGCTTTCGAAGCAGAAGCAGCAGCAGGTGCGGACGATGGCTGACGGAGGTGGTCGCCGGCGGCAGGGAACGGATGCGTGCGAAGCGATAGGTGCCCCTCCGGCCTTGACGTCTTCAGCGAAGAGGAAGGCCAGGCCACGGGGGCTCCATTCCCGTGGCTGGCTTGGCCCGAGGAGGAACAAGGCGAGGGGATGGCGATGGTGTTGGTACTGACGGTGGTTTTCGGACAGGTTCAGGCAACGAGAAAATAGCAGAGAGGAGGGGAGCTAGAGAGGACGGCGGCGAAGGGGAGGGGAGCTAGGATTGAGGGGCAGAGGTAGCTAGTTTTATGGGGGGGTAGGTGCCTGTACGGCGAGCCATCGAGCGGGGAAGGAGGAATCGAGCGGTGATGGACCTGTTCGTACTGATGACGACGTCATCCAGAGGTAGGTGACAGCGATAGGTTCAAGGGGTACTGGGCCAACAGGTAACGGGCTGGGCTGCTGTGCTCCCTCTCTCTCCCTTTTCTACTTGTTTTTCTTTCTCTTTTTTTTGTAGAAGAGATTGAGAGAAAGGAAAAGGTTTTGGGGTTTTTTTTAAGTTAATAAAATTTAGGAAATTTTTTGGTTAGTTGAGTTTTTCAAATAGCCACTCAAAACTAATTTTTTGGTTTTCCAAAGTTTTCAAATTTAAATGTTGTTTGTTAATAAAACCAAAATTGGGTGAATTTTAATATTGAACACCATATTGAACAACAATTTTAATAGGGTTACCCCTATGAATTAAGAGATTAAAAATAGTTGGTTGAATTGATAATGTGTATAATTTGTTATAACTCAACTTGGGAGCTGTTGAAAGAATTTGATTTGAAATTGGAATATTTTGTTAATTAATAGAAACAACCATTTAATAGGGTGAACCATATTATTAGTTGGATTAGACACATTGGAAAGGTTTGATATTTGATAATTTCCAAATGAGGTGTTGATGATGATTTTGCTTTGAATTTGAAAACCAATTTGGAAAGGCTTAGTGGAATTTATAACACCATTTTATTAAGTGATTCACATGGAATAAAATGGAACAATTTGGTTGTTTTAATTTGTTATTTTTATTCCAAAAGTTGTAACAGAACAAGTATGAAAACAAAGCAGTTGAAATTGTTTGATTTTTCTTATGAAAACAAAGAATAACAGATGCAAAACAAAAGAAACAAATGCAACAATATGATGACATGATGCAATACTTAAATTAAACAGGAAATCAAACATTCTATAGGGTAGTTTTCATACTTGGGCTGTTACAAAACGCCCCCCTTGAAGGAATCGCGCCCCGAGATTCCTACTGAGAAAAGAAAAGGTCCGGATACTTCTTGGGAAGATCCTCTTGAGCTGTGACACGTGAAACACATCTTGCACATTGGATAGACGTCAGGGAATTTGGAAACCACCGGAACATTTTCAAGTAAAGGGAAAGGTTTTGTATTGAGGGTGTAAAGCTGAGTGGAATTTGATTCATTTGGAGAATAGATTATCTGGCTAGAATGGTGGAACAGAGTTATTGACATCAATGCAACACCAAGAATAATCATCAATGTCAGAATCATCAACATGAGAGTAACGAGGAATATGTGGCCTCCCATAAGAATTTGATTTCTGTGACTCAACTTGGAAGTCAACATTTGAGATCCCGAGGAGTGAACGGTGATTTGATTGCTTAGTGGAACCAGAATTAGGTTGTATGTTGTGGAAAAGATTGTTGACACAAAGGAATGTGATGCTCCGGTATCAAATCACACTTTAACTGGATAAGAGTTTACGAGGGAGTTTTGATTAGACGCCGGTAGAAGATTTGATGTGGAAAAGAACAACAAGATTTCAACAGACGAAAAGGGTGTTGAGAAGAACAGGATAGCAACATCGGGGAAAACGAGAACAAAACTCCTGAGGTACTACGGAGAACCCAAAACACGTGAAATCCTAACTTGAAAGTTTAGATGAGAAGGGAGAAATCAACGTTGCACTTCCTTACCAGAAAAGGGAGGGAGGGTGGGGAAAAGAAGAAAAAGAACAGAATTCCTACTCTCGCGTTTCATTTTTCCTATATAGCTACAAAATAGTTTCTAGACTCAACTGCGACCAGTAAAAAGGGATCCTACATGCAACCTGGCTCTGATACCATTTGTCGCACCCTGATTTCTAGGGGATACTCACCATACGAACTGGATAGCAGATGCTTGGATTATGGGGCATAACTGCTCCCACGTCCCAGCTTCCTGGTCGGCCTGCGCTTATGCGCGACAACACAAGCCCTGCTATTCCATCGTCGATGTAAACTATCCACTAGAGATCAAAGGCACTTCCGTCGACGTACTTCAAACCATACACACATGGTACGTCAACGGCGTTTAACAAGTGATATCACAACAGATCTCTACGACACAAAAGATTGAAATAAGTTGCAACTGGCTCTCATTAGAGCAGAGATAGCAAATACAATCATTCAGAGGGCACATGCCCCAACAATACATCGTTACAATACAGCGGAAGCATTCAACATGTCTGAGTACAGACAAGAACCAAATAGGCCTAAGAGGCCGGAAACAAACAGACGGAGCCCATCCACGAAGTCTCGGATCCTGCCCGGGTCCGCTATCTACTCGTCAGCAGTCTCGTCATACTCCACGTAGTTGCCACCATGTAGATCCTCGGAAACGTAGGTCTGCGGAAACCACAGCCCCAAAGGGGTCAGTACATAAACGTACTGGCAAGCAAGACTCACAATTCACCAAAGTGTAACCCGTCAACACCAAGCACGGATGCCTTGGGTTCAACGGAAGAGAGGGGATATAAAAGATGCTGCAACTGGCTGCACTAACCAACTACAGAGATTCTACCACTTCCGACTAACAGAAAGGAGATAAGATCGAGGATTGTAATCAACTGAAAGATAACTTCAAACAAACCCATCCTGGATCTCGCCCCTTATCCAAAGAAGCAATCCGAGGATAACTCACACAGTTGTATTAAAGGTGAATCAAGTTATTGTATCATCAACTTATTACTAGTCAAGTTATTAATCATTGGGTGTAACATGTTTGATCATTATGTTTAAGTTGTCCTGAGTACTTGTTAGCCAGTACTTTCACCAAGTAATCCATAACCGCGGAAAACACGGCTTCTCGAGAAGATTATCCCTGCAGGGTTGCACCAATTTGGCCGTACACGCAAGAATAACCCGCCAGATGGGAAGCTAACCCACCAAGCGGGGTACTCTACACAACCAACCATTCTTCGCATCAAGCCCATAGCACCTTGGGCGCACGGCTAATCGAGCCCAGAAGAAAATGGACCCTCATAGCACTCTAAGAACGTGTCCCCCTATATGCCGACTACGAAAGTTCCACCCTGGCTTGGGCTCGCAAAAACATGCATGCGGCAAATGGAAAACACGAACTAAATGAGGCGATTTGGACGAGATGCGAATCAGGTCAAGTTGAGGGGGGCGCCCATACTCGCTTCCCACATGCGGTTAGTGCGCTCATCATGGATCAGTAGACAAGACCCTTTTCCTATTAGGGTCGACACTAGCAGGCTCCAAAACCTCTCATGGGCCTCCTGCCGGTGCCTTATCATCAAATTTATTATTAATAGTAACATTAGCATGATTGATTGATTAAACATCGAGCCCCCACAACGTAATAGAGATAGTAATGGAAAGTAACGGGTAACAGACTCGAGCAAAACAACCTAAGCATGCTAGTAAGACACGGGCAACAAGCAATGGTTATAGGTGTGGAGGTGAGGCAATATCAGGGTTAAAGGATACAAGTGATAGGTTCGTAACAGAAACAACTAATCATAGGGCTAGCAGAAATAGACAACGGAAAGTATCGGTAACCAATGTTGAAAGGAACACGATGGTTCATGTGAGTGATAACTTGCCTGCAAACCCAGTAGCCTGGTACTGAGCTAACTCCTTAGAAGGGGTGTCGTAAGTATCGTCGGTCTCAACGTCGTCGTTTATCCGAGAAGAAGCAAACAAACAATGCAGAAAGATAAACAATCAATATCATGGCATAGGTGCACAAACATGGGATGATGCATGTCATGTTAATAGATGCATCAGAATAAACTACTTGACAAGATAACACAATTTAATTGGACCCATATGCAATGTGAATTGCATATGGATGCAAATGGTTTAGGTTGAAGCAATGATCTACATTTGATTAACAAGTGTGAGTAGTTAAACATGATGCATGCATGATGATAACAAGAAGTAAACAATTTAGATGCAAATGGAAAGGAATAGAACAAGTGTGGGATTTTATTTGTCATGTTAAGAATTTTTGGTTCCTTATTGATGTCACACAAGTAATTGTTGTTTTCATCAAGTTAAAGTGTTCAAAACAAATAACTAAATTTGTAATTGAAGAGAACATCAAATTTTAGTTGGATTACATGTTTCACATATTGAAATTGGCATTAGGATTATTTAATTATGAATTAAACAATATTAAACAATTTTTAATTGCATTAAACAAGATTTAAATGGTTTAGGCAATTTTAATTGTTCAAACCAGGAAACAAAAAATTATATTTGAATAGGTTATTTAAAATGGTATGGAAAACATATTTTATTTGCATTATTTGGAATTAGTATGAATTAGTTAGTGATTTTAGCAAATTGTAATTGATTTATTTGAATTCAAAATTAGATTGCATTTTGGAATTTCAAAACAGAAAACAAATGATGTAGTTAGATAGAGTATTAAATTTGGGCCAGAAAACATATTTTATTTTCTTTATTTGGGGTTATAGAATAAAAGTTATTAACAAATTAAGGTGGGGGACCAATCTGTAATTTGTGAGGGCCTAGAGGTGAAGAAAACAGGGGGCAGGGGCCTCGCGGTGGAAAAAAAGAGAAGTCCAGGGGCCTAGATGCGAACCGCCAGATCCAGATCTGGATCTGGGGTCGATTCTCACCGAGGGTGAATCCAGCCGCTGCCGCTGACGCGCGGGCCCGAGGGCCACGCGGCGCTGACGCGGATGGGGTGGAAGCGGAGGTGGCGCAGCGGGTCACTGTCCCGTGGGACCCCGCGCGCGAAGGCAAATGGCGAAAAAAGAAGTGGCCTCGCGCGGCCAGCGGGATTCGATCCTGGGTCGCTGCACTCGCGCGGGCGCTCGTTACCGCTGCGCTACTGCCAAGTTTGCGATAGGATACAGGTAGGGTGGAAGATATGCTGCATCTACGCTCGTTAACTGAATCGAACAGATCGTTCGCTTCCTGAACCTGACGAAAAAATTCAGACAGCGCGCGGCGGACAGGGACCTGCCCTCGACTGGCGACGATCCCTGGCGATCGGGGGCAGTGGACTCACGCGGTGCTCACGCACGCCGGTAGGGAGCAGAGGGAGAGGGAAAAGGAGCAGGGACGGTGGGCTCACCGTGGGCTTTCGAAGCAGAAGCAGCAGCAGGTGCGGACGATGGCTGACGGAGGTGGTCGCCGGCGGCAGGGAACGGATGCGTGCGAAGCGATAGGTGCCCCTCCGGCCTTGACGTCTTCAGCGAAGAGGAAGGCCAGGCCACGGGGGCTCCATTCCCGTGGCTGGCTTGGCCCGAGGAGGAACAAGGCGAGGGGATGGCGATGGTGTTGGTACTGACGGTGGTTTTCGGACAGGTTCAGGCAACGAGAAAATAGCAGAGAGGAGGGGAGCTAGAGAGGACGGCGGCGAAGGGGAGGGGAGCTAGGATTGAGGGGCAGAGGTAGCTAGTTTTATGGGGGGGTAGGTGCCTGTACGGCGAGCCATCGAGCGGGGAAGGAGGAATCGAGCGGTGATGGACCTGTTCGTACTGATGACGACGTCATCCAGAGGTAGGTGACAGCGATAGGTTCAAGGGGTACTGGGCCAACAGGTAACGGGCTGGGCTGCTGTGCTCCCTCTCTCTCCCTTTTCTACTTGTTTTTCTTTCTCTCTTTTTTTTTGTAGAAGAGATTGAGAGAAAGGAAAAGGTTTTGGGGTTTTTTTTAAGTTAATAAAATTTAGGAAATTTTTTGGTTAGTTGAGTTTTTCAAATAGCCACTCAAAACTAATTTTTTGGTTTTCCAAAGTTTTCAAATTTAAATGTTGTTTGTTAATAAAACCAAAATTGGGTGAATTTTAATATTGAACACCATATTGAACAACAATTTTAATAGGGTTACCCCTATGAATTAAGAGATTAAAAATAGTTGGTTGAATTGATAATGTGTATAATTTGTTATAACTCAACTTGGGAGCTGTTGAAAGAATTTGATTTGAAATTGGAATATTTTGTTAATTAATAGAAACAATCATTTAATAGGGTGAACCATATTATTAGTTGGATTAGACACATTGGAAAGGTTTGATATTTGATAATTTCCAAATGAGGTGTTGATGATGATTTTGCTTTGAATTTGAAAACCAATTTGGAAAGGCTTAGTGGAATTTATAACACCATTTTATTAAGTGATTCACATGGAATAAAATGGAACAATTTGGTTGTTTTAATTTGTTATTTTTATTCCAAAAGTTGTAACAGAACAAGTATGAAAACAAAGCAGTTGAAATTGTTTGATTTTTCTTATGAAAACAAAGAATAACAGATGCAAAACAAAAGAAACAAATGCAACAATATGATGACATGATGCAATACTTAAATTAAACAGGAAATCAAACATTCTATAGGGTAGTTTTCATACTTGGGCTGTTACATCTTCTTAATGCGCCACAGGCAAAACATGTTGGCGATAGACTCGAGATCCTTAACGAAACCTCACTCGTCTTCAGATTCATCTGCAATATGGAATATGCAGCCAAAAGGGAGTCAATAAAATTTAATGTATTGGCGAGTAACACTATGGTGGATATAAAATGGCAAGTCTAAACTACATGCAAATCTGGCTTGGTGGAGTTTAGGCTAATTTTGCATAAAGCCAGTTTTGTCCTATATTTAATAAACCTTGGTAAAACTCTGAAAATCAACGTGGGTAGACACACCATGTAGTTTGATAAAGGCATCATGGGTAGACACACCATGAAGTTTGATAAAGTCATCATGGGTAGACACACCATGAGTTTGAATAGGTAGCACAGAGGGGTAGACACACCATGTGCTCTAGGAAAAGGTTTCTACCATGTTTTAATTCATTCAGAAAAGATGAGGATATCCTTCTATCCATCCTTGGCCAGCTTCTCAAAGTTTTCCATTACCGGGGACACGGCTATGATCATAGTTTCTAACTCTGCAGAGGTTGTGCACTTTCACCCTTTGTCTTCAATTAGCCCAAACAACCTATACACGCGGAGTGCATCATGGAAAGGAGAGAATTGAGACGAGATCTTTTAGAAGCAAGAATTCAACCCAACCAGCAAGACCCGTTCCACCTACAATTATGATACACATTTATGTCAAGTATGGGCTGAACTCTCACAACTTAGTTGATCAAGACAGAGCCCATATGTCAAAGGGATGCACGGAAAGCTACTAAACTTAGAGGGACTTAGGAATCTCTTTGTTCCTGGGTGGCTATCCACAAGGGTACTCCTTCGGTGATAAACACCATTGATATGGCCCTAGGGAGCCACTCAACATAATCCAATCACATCCAAATTCCACCCAGGTGTTTCATTGAATGTTATACTTAGAATTTTTCACCACATCATAGAAAACAAATTGAAACTTTGCATAGCATCTAACAAGTGCTAAGGCTATAGTTGATAACAAGGTTAAGGGTGGCTACACACTACTAGGGTTTTAGCATAGAATAGTAATAACTTAGTAAAATTCTCTATCATGCATACTACTCAAAAACACTAGTAATGCATAGCAAAAATGTGGGAGGTTTGATGATGTGTTACTTGCCTTTGAATTTGGTGAAGAACAATCACCTCTCTTCACAAAAGAACGTTCTCTCCGTACAATCTAAACATTGAAAAGACAAACAAAATAAACAAGCATGCTAACAAACATACAAACAAATTAAGAAAACATACAAAACAACAAACAAAGCAAAGGAAAAACATTTGAAAACATTTAGTTTCAATGCACAAAATAAACTAAGTTATTGTAGTTAGAGTTTTCCATTTGTGACTAAGGATTGGTCTTTGATCAAAAGGATTAGTCCAAACTATTTCTATCTTAGTCTTCTTCAGTATTCTTTTGCTTCCTTGCTTCATTGAGTTGTTTTTGACGGCTAAGTCTTTATGCCTTCAATGGTCTTCCTTGTACCTCTTTGGTCTTCCTTGTAACTCTTCTTATTGAGTCTAGGGACTTAGTCATATAGAATAAGAGAATTAGTGTAACTCTTCTTATTGAGTCTAGGGACTTAGTCCTATAGAATAAGAGAAGTAGTAAATATTGTTAGAGTTCCTTTAAAAAGGACTTGTTAAATCTTCTCTTCTTCTTCATCATCTTCTGGGAGACTAGTTGAAGTTGTTCTTCTTGATGAAAGTCTTCTTGTTGAAGTCTTGGTCAAAACTCTCATCTCACTAGGAAAATAAATCCTAAGTCCTCACATGATTGGTCTTGGAAAATCTTCAGGCTCCTTTGTTGATTCCTCCTTGGTGTGGTAGCTTCATTGAAAATTCCAACACTTGATGGGTTTGGTACTAACTAGGGCTGGTCTTTATCTAACTTAGCCATAGCATAAGTTCTAAGGGAACAGAAAAGAAAGGGGAGAAAAGACTTCGAGAAAAAGATGGGGCTAGTCTTCTTGAAGTTCTGCCTTATTTTCTTCCAAGTGCTTCTTATCCTTGGGATGCTTCTGGAGTTGATAAGTCCTTCATGAGTTATCTAGCTTCATGTTGAAAATCTTCGAGTTGACAATTGTAGCATCCTCTCCATGGATTCACAAATCTAGACTTAGTGGTTTTCAACTAGGAGGGCCAACTAGGAAAAATAACTTAGAAATATTCTAAGGGCTTTGGTTTTGGTCTCTCTGGTCTAAGGTTAGTCCTTAGCACAAATTTGCTAGAGAAAACATATTGAAAATAATTATAGAAAATAAACTAAGTCAAGAACACTCAAAAAGGCCAAACAAATCTAAATTCGATTTTAATTGGTTCAGTTATTGTTTTGGGACAGAGAATATGAAAGTATACGTCCTAAGGTTTCCAAAAACATTTTATTTGCAATTTTTAGATTTATAGAATTTAAATTATGCCAAAAATCACCAAACAAGCATATTTGAATTTAAAAAATTTATTTTGTCAAATTTGAGTTTTGACAGTGGTAAAAGATTCTACGTGTTGTGCTGATTTCAAAAAGTCCAAGTTTTCTTAATTTGGAGCTACAGTTAAAAAGTTATGATAGATCTAAGTTACATGGGGTTTTTTGTAAAACTGCCAGATTTAAATTAATTCCGGAAAACGAGTGGATAATGCTGGATACGTGGCGAAACCTGATTGGTCGAGGTCGCCGACGGTGCGGATGACTGTGCTGCTGGCTGGGCACCACGCGGCAAGCTATGATTGGCCAAAAACGTTTCGGTGAGTATGTTCACCATGTTATTGTGTTATTTATGTTCTAAATTAAGATATTCACTTTATTAATTGTCATGGGTTGAACTTGGGATAGGACTCTCACGAACTTTTGAAGTCACACTTTACTTTTTATGCATCTAATAAACATGACCCAATAATGGGAGCCACAAGTTTTGCGTTTGACAAGTGTGTGGTTGGGAGCTAGCTATAAACGTGTATCACCAGAAAGCTTTCAACATTGCACAAAAATTTACATTTGGTTGATATCATGTACTTTTATTTTTGGACTCCTGCCATGCCGAAATGAAATAGAGGAATAGTATATTTGATGAGTAAGTATCTATATGACTAGAGAAACGCATTGGGCCGCTAACCCAAGCCATGCTTTATCATGGTGGAAATTTACTTACAGCTTGAGTTACTCTACAACACATCCTACAATAAAATAAGAAGCTATGCATAATAGTGAATGAAAATAAAAAGGATGATGAGTCTACTCCGTTTGTTTGTCTTGTCATTGTGACATGAGCTTGTTTCCATATCATGGGGCAAGAGGTACCTCTTTGCGGTTCTCTATGATGTCATTAATACTTATTATGATTGTACAAAGCTTATTAGGAATCTTAAGTTGAGTAATAATGGAGTAGGTTTTCACACTCACGGGGCTTGAGGCTTTCAACCACCTTGTCATTCACATTACTTCAACATTCACCATTTAAGATGCTAGTGATAAAGGGGCAATGAGAGTCCTAGATCAATGGATACCACATTTCAATTAGTAATTTTAATTGAATAATTTAGAGGCTAAATAAGACTTGATCATGTTTTACCTCTACTCAATTTTCTCCAAAGTGTCCACCATATTTTCTATTTTCCATTATGCTATTCTTTGACCAATATAGGATTTTATTTTTCATTTTGTGTATGCATTTGGTCCATAGTGCTTTTATTTCATTATACACTTTGTGAACTTTCATGAAGCATCTTTGCTTGCATATTTGATATTTCTTACAACATGAATTGTATATTGCTACTCATTTCTAGTATTAATAATTTGATTATATGTACCATGAATAATCCTCCTTGATATCCCATGATTGTTTCAATATGCAAAGTCCATGTTAGTTTTATCACCTTCGTACTCGAGGACGAGCATGGGTTAAGCTTGGGGATGTTGATGCATGTAAAATGCATACATGAACTTTGCATGTTATTACTTGTTTTTTCTACATATTAGCAACTTATATTCATGTTTTATAATGATTTGGGGGATTTTCTAAACAATCCCCCTTCTTTTCGTTCTAACCCTGTTTTTCCAGAAAACGTACTTTTTAGTGTTTCAGACTTTCCGGGAGCTTCGGGACTCCAAAAAGGGCAAGGCCAAAGAGCACGGTTCAGAATTTTCGAGACGAAGACCATGGGTCAAAGTAGAGGGCCAAAAGGCCAACCAGGTGGCAAAGAGGACCCTCCACGCTGCCAGAGTCCTTGGCCGCGTGAGAGGCCCCCTTTTTGCCCCCGTGGCTCCGATGCCGTCGATCTTTCTTCTCCCGAGTGTCTCGTGACCTAAAAACGACTATATAAAGGGTCCCCTGGCCTTTTCGAGGAGGAGGCGGCGCCGAGAGATGAAACCACGAAACAGAGAGACAGAAGGCTGCCGCCGGAGAAGATCGGATGGGGAAAAACACCGCCGGGATCACCCCCGGAGGGCTCCACCCCCCTCCGGCGTGTTCATCATCAACATCTACAGCAATATAAGCTCCATCTCTCCACTATAATCTCTTGGCAAACATGATGTATGATGCAATACTATATTCCCTTGATGTATTGTGTCTCCCCGTCTATGTTTGAGTAGTGAATTGTTCTTAGCAATGGTGAAATAGTTCGTTGATCGGTTGCATACAAGTTTGTTATCTTCTATGATTGTCTTTATGTACAATATATGAGTGCACGCATATGTTGGGGAATGCATGTAAGGTGATCACCGGTAGCATAATGGAGTGGTGGTGACTTGGGAGTGACATGTAACATCCCAAGTATGAAAACAACCTTAGAATGTTTTGCTTCTTGTTAATTTATGTTAATGCATCATGTCATCATAAGCATTGCATGTGGCATGTGTTCATGTAACATCCCAAGCGCCCCCCCATCGCTGTCGTCTTCCTCCTTGCGTACGGAGACAGAGAAAAGAGGAGGGCTCCCCTACCTGCAGCCGTACCTGCTCCCTTCCCTCTCTATATCTACACCGAGGTCCTAGGGAAACCCTAGCCTCCCCTCCGTTCTCCTGCCGCCGCCACCATTTTCCCCCCTCTCTTTCCCTCCTGCTTCTTTTTCTCTGAACTTCTCTAAAACCCAGAAAAGAGGCAGCCATGGCCGGTAGTTGAGGAGCTCCTCGCCGCCGTTTGAACCTCCCCCGACGCCGTCCGAGCCCGGAAACGGAACCGGGCCACCTTCTGCTACCTCCTCGTCACCACGGCCGGGCTCGGGGAGGCCCCTGGAGCTCGCCTCGCCTCCGTGAAGACCTCGGCCGACGGCGTTCTTCCTCTGCTCCCCGTCGCCACTCCTTGCTATGCCAGCCCTTGGCGAGCGTCCCCCGTCCTCCTCTTCCCCCGCACGGCGCCCACGCACACGCTCACGCACAAGCGGCCGCAGCGCTGCAGTCGCTAGCGACGCCGTCGCCGTTTCCGTCATCCTCGTCAAGTTCAGTTCTGAACTTTCGGTTCAGTTTCAGTTTCGCGATCAAGTTCACCTCAAAAGGCCACGCACCCTATATCTAACACGAGCAGAGCAGCAGCCCAGTGGCGCAGCCTCACGCGCGCGAGCCCGGGGGCGCGAGTTCGATCCCCCCCCCCCCCGCGCGGGATTAAAACCACAATTTTTTTCCTTTGCCACGCGCGGGTGGGACCCCGCCTGTCAGCCACCCGTGTAGCCCCGTCACCTCCCAGCCCTGCCACGCAGGCGCCACCGTGGCCTAGGGCCCCCTTGTCAGTGACTCTGGCTGGGTCACTGCGAGGTGGATCTCGATCTCAGATCCAGATCTGGAACTTTTTATCAAAACCAAGTCCCTGGAAATTATAGTTTGGTCCCTGTATTTCAACACACATAAGTCACTCATTTCAAATCCAATTTGGGCAAACAAAATATGAATTCCATCCAAAATTTCCTGTAGATTTCAAATATGCAATTTGTTTCCTGTTTTGAGTATTTTAAATTGGTGAAATAATTAAATCCTTGTTTAATTCATTTAATATTGCAAAATTCATAACTTGGGCATAAAAATTCCAATTTCAACAAACAAAATATGTTTTCCATCCAAAATGAACTGTTCTATGTGTTTATAAAATCATATTCCTGTTTTGCATAATTAAAATTGCTGCCACTTATTAATGTCTTAAATAACCCATTTAAATTATGAAATTCATAACTAAATAAATATAATTCCAATTTTCACAAGAAATATACCAAACTGAAGCTATTCATGCATTCTTCCTGTTTAATGCATCCCCATGCATATTAATTCAATTCACATTGCTGCCACTTGCTTTACCAATCAAATGCGCTAACATAACATATGGGTAATTTCCAATTGCAATTTAAATTGCTATTGAGCCCATTTAATATTGCTTGCTTACTCCTTGTTTTAATTTGGTGCATCAATTAAAATGTCACGCATCATCACATGTTTGTGCATTATGCCATGTTATTGATTGTCCGTCTCTCTTCGTTGTTTGTTTGCTTCTTCTCGAATAGACGACGACGTTGAGACAGACGAGGTTTACGATACTACTTCAGAGGAGTTAGCCCAGTACCAGGCTACTGAGTTTGCAGGCAAGTATTCACTCACCTGAACCATTGTGTCCTTTCCACACTTGATACCGATACTTTCCGTTGTCTAATCTGCTAGCCTTATGATTCGTTGCTTGTGTTCCGATCCTATCACATGTTATCCTGTAACCCTGAAATAGCCTCTCCTCCACATCTATAACCCTGTTGCTTGTTGGCCTATGTCTTACTAGCATGCTTAGTGTTGTTTGTGCTCGAGTCTGATGTCCGTAATTTCTTTTACCATGTTTTGGGGGCTTGATGTTTTAAACAACAACCTGTTAATGTTTGAGGTAATGTTAATTGATGATAAGGCACCGGCAGGAGGCCGGGTATGGTTTTGAGGCCTGCTAGTGTCGAACTCCGGAAAAGTTCTTGTCCTCTAGATCCATGATGAGCGCGCTAACCGCATGTGGGAAGCGTGTATGGGCGCCCCCCGCAACTCTGATTCGATTCGCATCTCGTCCAAATCGCCACACTTAGTTCGTGCTTTCCATTTGATGCGCGCATATGCAGGTACGAACCCTTGGCGCCAGGGTGGAACTTTTGTAGTCGCCATTTAGGGCGGCGTGGTCTTCCAGTGCTATGAGGGTCCCCCTTTTCTTCGTGGGGGCTCGATTAGCCGCGCACGCATAGCACATGGTTCTTTGGGCTTGATGCGAAGAAGAGTTGGGTTGTGTTGAGTGGCCTGCTTGGTGGGTTTGATCCCCGCCTGGCGGGTTATTCTTACGTGTACGGCCAAATTGGTGCATCCCTGCAGGGTTAAATCTTCTCGAGAAGCCGTGTTGTCCGCGGTTATGGATGACTTGGTCATAGGGCTGGCTAACAAGGATTAGACAACTTACACCTAATTAATAATAATTTGACTAGTAATAGGCATATTGTCACAATAACCTGAACCTTTCATTAATCCAACGGTGTGGGTTATCCTCGGATTGCTTCTTTGGATAAGGGGCGAGGTCCAGGATGGGTTTGTTTGAGGTTAGTGGTAGTTGGCTCCGATGCGCTATCTTATCCCTTTCTTTTAGCCGGATGTTGTAGCGTGTCTCTGTAGTTGGTTAGTGCAGCTCGCTGCCGCACCTTTGTATCCCCTATCTTCCGTTGAACCCAAAGCATCTGTACTTGGTGTTGTCGGGTACACTTTGGTATCTTGTGCGTCTTGCTTGCCAGTACTCGTCCGTACTGACCCCTTTGGGGCTGCTGGTTCTGCAGACTATGTTTCCGAGGATCCCCATGGTGGCTACTACGTGGAGTATGACGAGGCTGCTGACGAGTAGATAGCGGACCCGGGCAGGATCCGAGACTTCGTGGATGGGCTCCGTTCTTTTCGTTTCCGGCCTCTTAGGCCTATTTGGATCTTGTCTGTACTCAGACACTTTGGATGCTTCCGCTGTGATGTAATGATGACTTGTTGGGACATGTGTCCTCTGCATGACTGTATTTGCTATCTCTGCTCTAGTGAGAGCTTTTGCCACTTATTTCTATTTCTTTGTGTCTTAGAGGTTTGTTGTGGTATCACTTGTTCAAATGCCGTTGACGTACCATGTGTGTATGTTATGAAGTACGTCAATGGAAGTATTCGGATTCCTATTGGATGGTTTCACAGACGATGAATAGTAGAGGATGGTTGTCACACGTTTACGTGTTGGCCTACTCATATTGAGATGCGGGTGCAGGTAGGCCCCGTAAGCCAATTGTCTACTATTTAGCGGGCTGTGTGTATCCTCTAGAAGTCCGGGTACGACAAATGGTATCAGAGCCTGTCTGCCTATAGGATCCCTTTTACTGGTCGCAGTTGAGTCTAGAAACTATTTTGTAGCTATATAGGAAAAATGAAACGTGAGAGTAGGAATTCTGTTCTTTTATTTCTTTCCCCACCCACCCTCCCTTTTCTGGTAAGGAAGTGCAACGTTGTTTTCTCTTCTCACCTAAACTTTCAAGTTAGGATTTCACGTATCCTGGTTTCTCTAGGATAGTTATATCTACTAGACCATAGGAATGGAGGTGGTTGTGACATGATTTTCATGTTGCCTACTCACGATTGAGAACGGAGGCACATAAGCCCCGGAAGCAGATCCTCTATTCCTTAAGCAGTAGATATTGATCCTCTAGAAGCCCAGATGGGTTTTTCCGTAGTACCTCAGGAGTGTTTGGTCTCGTGTTTCCCAAATGTTGCTTCGATATCCTGTTCTTCTCAAGATCCTTTTCGTCCGTTGGAACCTTGTTGTTGCTTGCCACTTCAGTTTTCTACCGGCGTCTAATCAAAGCTTCCCCGATCATCTGCAGATGGATCTCAGGTTCTACCCGCAGGTGGTTCATATGACTCGTTGTGAGAGCACTACCGGTTATCCGGAGATGCTGAGAGACATGGTCACTTTTCTGGGGTTCCGTTGGGCACCAGAGTACCAGGTCTACGAGCAGCAGCGAGAGTTTGAGCAGACCTACTACCAGGCTATCGTCTACATTCTGTCGGATGATGGCATGAGCGTAGTCCACCGCTACGAGGCAGTGGGTTCCACAGTGGATATGGCTGTGCAGCAGGCAGCTTATGTGAGCCTCACCGTCCTTCGTGCTGACTACTCGGGATTTGACGATTCTATTTATCGCCACATTCTCCGTGGTTACATCACTTTGGAGGGAGCTCACTTCACTCTCTACGACAACTTGGATGTTTACGAGCATGATAACTCCAGGCTGCACACCACCGCTCAGTTTGTGAGACACAGTGACGCAGTTGCCCGCACACTATCTCAGGAGTTGGCTTCAGTCAGAGAGAAGCTTTACCTTGCTTTGACTCGTCTGGCGACTTACACCACAGACTTTGTTGGAGACGAGCGCATTGCACGTTTCGATCAGCCAGTTGGGCGTCGTCTGCTAGATGCTGGAGGTTACGAGCCGATCAGAGGTCCACTCCTTAACCTTGGTGCTGGTTACACTGGGATTCCCCGCTTTGGAGCACAGGGAGTCGACGCTATGTACTTCACCACGCCTAGAGTCGGTCTCAGACCACGTCAGATCTACGTGGATCGTCGTTCCACCTACTTTTGTGGGCGTACTCCTCACCGTACCTCTCACCGTACTCCTCGCCGCCGTCCTGCGTGATGAGCATGGGAGTACCAATGTATCCATTCTTAGCTATGTTTAGTTATCCTTTGGTATTCGAACCATTTATGGTGTGTTGGATATTCTGATGTAATTGAACATGTGATGGTGTACCTTTTGGTTATCTATTCATGCGTCAGAGTAATCTTTCTTTCGGTTGCCAAGTCTATCCTTTTCTATTGTTGTGCTAAAATGCATTTCCATTCAGGATGCCGCCAACAAGGAACACGACGCCTGAACCACCGCCAATCACGGAGCTGTTGACTCAGATGACCCAAGTCATGACACAGATGGCTCAGTTTCAGGCTAATCAGCACATCAACCAGACAGCTCCACGAGTGAGCATCAAGGAGTTTCTCAGTCTGGGTCCGAGAGCTTTCGTGGCCACACGCGAGCCCCTAGACGCTGATGACTAGATCCGTGAGATAGCCAAGGCTCTGGATATTGCACACATAGCTGAAGAAGACAAGGTCAAGTATGCCTCCTCTCTGCTGAAGGGTCAGGCAGCTTCTTGGTGGAAAACTTCCAGGCCATGAGAACTGGCATGCCAGTCACGTGGGATCGTTTCAAGGAAGCCTTCCTGAAACACCACATTCCAGATGGTCTCATGGAAAGAATGCGTGAAGAGTTTTGCTCTCTCAAGCAGGGCAAGTTGGACGTCATCGGGTATCAGAGTGAGTTCAATCGCCTCACTCGATACGCTGGAGATGAGGTGTCCACTGAAGCTAAAAAGATGGCAAGGTTCCGCAGAGGCTTTAACCCGGAACTCAAGTATGCCCTCACCAATGTCAAGGCCGACAGCTTCAAGGATCTCGTTAACACCGCGCTCAATGAAGAAAATGGGCGCAAGGCGTTCGAGGAGTCTCGCAAGCACTCGCGTGAGGGTGGTTCCTCCTCCAACATGACCACCCCTCCGCAGAAGCGCCGCATCTGGGTACCAAATGGTGCTGTCACTCGGCCTCCTTATGCCCAAACTTCTCCAGGCTTCGCTCCCCGCCCACCCAACTCTGCTCAGCTGCATGATCCAAGGGCTTCGATGGGGCAGCCAAGGCCAGGGCCTCCTCGTGTCGTCACATGCTACAAGTGCAAGCAGACGGGACACTACGCCGACAAGTGCACGCAGAGGCAGCTACCACCACCACCACCTCGTCCTAACACAAACCAGGCAATGGTGCGCGCTCCCCCGCCTAAGGCCTTCAATTCCAACAACAGGCCTGTCGGGAGGACCGCAAGGGTGAACCATGTCAAGATCGACAAAGCTGAGGAAGCTCCTGACGTCGTTCTCGGTACATTTCCCGTAAACTCTATTCCAGCTAAAGTGTTGTTTGATACTGGAGCATCACATTCTTTCGTGTCAAAGATCTTTGCGACAACAATTAAACTCCCTTTTGTTGGTTTGGGTTCCCCACTAGTGGTCAGCTCCCCTGGAGCAACTATGCAAGCTTCCAAGATCAGTCACAAAAATCAAATTCTAATTGGAGGCCACATATTCCTTGCTTCTCTCATACTGCTTGGCAATTCTGACATTGATGTCATTCTTGGTATGGATTGGCTGAAGGCCAATAAAGCAAGAATTGACTGTGCTCAAAAGTCAATAACTCTGTTCCACCCTTCTGGCCAGATAATCTATTCTCCACATGAATCAAGATCCATTCAGCTATGCACCCTCAATGCAAAACCTCTACCTTCACTTGAAAATGTTCCGGTGGTTTGCGACTTCCCTGACGTCTTTCCAGAAGAGTTGTTAGGAATGCCTCCGGACAGAGCTGTTGAGTTCGCGATCGAACTTGAACCAGGTACTGCTCCAATCTCTAAGCATCCCTACAAGATAGGAACTCCCGAGCTGAAGTTGTTGAAGGAACAAATTGATATGTACATGGAAAAAGGTTACATTCAACCTAGTTCCTCGGCTTGGGGATGCCCAACTCTGTTCGTTGCGAAGAAGGATCAAACAAAGAGACTCGTTGTTGACTATCGTCCTCTTAACGAGAAGACCATCAAAAATAAGTATCCAATTCCTCGCATCGATGATCTTTTTGATCAACTCGCTGGAGCCTCTATATTCTCCAAGTTGGACTTGAGAATGGGTTACCATCAAATAAAGATCAGAAAGAGGATATTCCAAAGACAGCCTTCACCACTCGCTACGGTCTATATGAATTCACCGTCATGTCCTTTGGTCTCACCAACGCACCGGCGACCTTCTCTCGACTCATGAATTCTGTCTTCCATGAATACCTAGAAAAGTTCGTTGTGGTATATCTTGATGACATTCTTGTCTACTCAAAATCCGAGGAAGAGCATGAAGAACATCTTCGTCTCACTCTCATGAAGCTTCGCGAGTATCGTCTCTATGCCAAGTTCTCCAAATGTGATTTTTGGATTTCCGAAGTCGTGTATCTTGGTCATGTCATCTCTGCCAAGGGCATAGCCATTGATACAGAAAAGGTTAAAGCAATTGTTGATTGGAAACCTCCAAAGACGGTGAAGCAAGTAAGAAGTTTTCTTGGCTTGGCTAGCTATTGCCGTCGCTTCGTCCCAAACTTCTCCAAGATTGCCAAACCTCTCACTGACCTCACAAAGAAGGACAAGAAGTTCGTCTGGTATCCACAATGTGATGAATGCTTCAATCTCCTGAAGACTAAACTCACTTCTACACCAGTTCTGGTTGGCCCAGATCCTTCCAAACCTTTCCAAATATTCTGTGATGCTTCTCTCCAAGGTCTAGGTGCAGTTCTCATGCAAGAACGCCAAGTTGTGGCTTATGCTTCACGTCAGTTGAACAGACATGAGCTCAATTATCCCACTCATGACCTTGAACTCGCAGCAGTTGTGTTTGCCCTCAAGAAATGGAGACAATACTTGTTGGGTAATCACACTGAAATCTTTTCCGATCATAAGAGTCTGAAGTACATCTTCACTCAACCAGATCTAAACCTCAGACAAAGGAGATGGATTGAAAAGATCAAAGACTTTGATCTTACCATTTCTTACACTCCAGGCAAGGCTAATGTTATGGCCGATGCTCTCAGTCGCAAGTCGTATTGCAGTAATCTCATGATCATGGAAAGCCAACCTCCTCTTCATGAAGAATTCCAAAAACTGAATCTTGGTCTTGTTCCTCAAGGCTATCTTGCAAACTTGACAGCCAGTCCAACTCTCGAGGACAAGATTCGTTCGGAACAACTTCGTGATGCTGAAATCAAGAAGATTGTAGAGCACATCAAAGCAGGCAATGAGAAATTTGAGTGCTTCTCAATTGATGACAAGGGAACTGTGTTCTTCGAAGGACGCATTGCAGTTCCTCAAATTCAAAGTCTCAAAGATGTCATTCTCAAAGAGGCTCATGAAACTCCTCTCTCCATACACCCTGGAAGTACAAAGATGTACCAGGATCTCAAGACACTGTATTGGTGGCATAGCATGAAACGTGAAATTGCTCAATACGTTTCTGAATGCGACGTCTGTCAGCGTGTCAAGGCAGTTCACAGAAAACAGCCGGTCTTCTCCAACCTTTGAAAATCCCAGAATGGAAGTGGGATATGATTGAAATGGACTTCGTCACTGGTTTTCCAAAGTCCAAGAGGGGCAACGATGCAATCTTCGTTGTCATTGATCGACTCACTAAAGTCGCTCACTTCTTTCCTGTCAAAGAGACAATCTCAGCTAGTCAGTTAGCAGAGCTCTACACAGCAAAGATTGTTCCTCTTCATGGTGTTCTGCTAGAAATAAGCTCGGACCGTGGAAGCATCTTCACTTCTCATTTCTGGAAAAGCTTTCAAGAAGCCTTGGGCACCAAGCTTCTGTTCAGCACAGCCTATCATCCTCAGTCTCAAGGGCAAGTCGAAAGAGTCAATCAGATTCTCGAGGATATGCTCAGAGCATGTGGTCTCTCTTTTGGCATGAAATGGGAGGAATGTCTTCCATATGCTGAATTATCCTACAACAACAGCTTCCAGGCAAGTCTAGGCATGACACCATTCGAGGCGCAGATGCAGGAGTCCAATCAATTGGTCTGGAGCTGGTGAACGTTCACTCTTAGGCCCTGACATTGTTAAGGAGGCCGAAGAGAAAGTTCGCATCATTCGTGACAATCTGAAGATTGCTCAGTCTCGTCAGAAAAGCTACTATGACAGCAAACACAGGGACATGGTCTATGCAACTGGAGACAAAGCATATCTCTGTGTAACTCCCCTCAGAGGCACTCATCGTTTTGGTGTCAAAGGAAAGCTTGCACCAAGATATATTGGTCCCTTCAACATTCTCTCAAGGCGTGTAGAAAATGCCTATCGTCTTGAACTTCCAGAAAAGCTATCCAAGGTGCACGATGTCTTTCACGTGTCACAGCTCAAGAAGTGCTTCAAAGATCCAGGTCGTGCAGTTGATCATGATTCCATTGAACTGCAAGAAGACCTCTCTTATGAGGAGCACCCTATTCGCATTCTCGACGAGACCGAGCGCAAAACTCGCAACAAGAGCACCAAGTTCTTAAAAGTGCAGTGGTCTCATCATTCCGATAAAGAGGCAACGTGGGAGACCGAAGAGGATCTTCGCAAGAAGTATCCGGACCTTTTCTCTTCTCAGTAGGAATCTCGGGGCGCGATTCCTTCAAGGGGGGGGGCGTTTTGTAACATCCCAAGTATGAAAACAACCTTAGAATGTTTTACTTCTTGTTAATTTATGTTAATGCATCATGTCATCATAAGCATTGCATGTGGCATGTGTTTCAATTTGAAAATTCCATTCAATTTCAAACCAATTGGCTCATACTTGGTATGTTCCAATGTTTTCAAAATAAATCACTAACATAAACAAATCAGTTGTTTCCATAAAAATTGAATTGAAATTAACAATTGACTTGGTTAATAAAATTCCTTTTATTAAAACCCTAAGTTGAATTTCAATTTCAAATTCAAACACCAAATAAATAATTGAAATTTTGGAAAACCAAAGTTGGTGCATATGGGCATTTCCAATGTTCAGTACAATCAACTTATTTTCATAATTTTATAAACCCTAAAAACCCTTCTATTTCCTCTATTTTCTATTCTCTACAAAAAAAAGGAATAAAAAGAAAAGGGAAAAAAATGGGGGAGGCAGGCCAGACCAAGTGGGCTGAGCCCACCTACTACCCCAGGCCCAAGCGCCCCCCCCATCGCTGTCGTCTTCCTCCTTGCGTACGGAGACAGAGAAAAGGGGAGGGCTCCCCCACCTGCAGCCCTACCTGCTCCCTTCCCTCTCTATATCTACCCCGAGGTCCTAGGGAAACCCTAGCCTCCCCTCCGTTCTCCTGCCGCCGCCGCCATTTTTTTCCCCTCTCTTTCCCTCCTGCTTCTTTTTCTCTGAACTTCTCTGAAACCCAGAAAAGAGGCAGCCATGGCCGGTAGTTGAGGAGCTCCTCGCCGCCGTTTGAACCTCCCCCGACGCTGTCCGAGCCCGGGAACGGAACCGGGCCACCTTCTGCTACCTCCTCGTCACCACGGCCGGGCTCGGGGAGGCCCCTGGAGCTCGCCTCGCCTCCGTGAAGACCTCGGCCGTCGGCGTTCTTCCTCTGCTCCCCGTCGCCACTCCTTGCTACGCCAGCCCTCGGTGAGCGTCCCCCGTCCTCCTCTTCCCCCACACGGCGCCCACGCACACGCTCACGCACGCAGCACGACGCACACGCACGAGCGGCCGCAGCGCTGCAGTCGCTAGCGACGCCGTCGCCGTTTCCGTCGTCCTCGTCAAGTTCAGTTCTGAACTTTCGGTTCAGTTTCAGTTTCGCGATCAAGTTCACCTCAAAAGGCCACGCACCCTATATCTAACACGAGCAGAGCAGCAGCCCAGTGGCGCAGCCTCACGCGCGCGAGCCCGGGGGCGCGAGTTCGATCCCCCCCCCGCGTGGGATTAAAACCAAATTTTTTTTCCTTTGCCACGCGTGCGGGTGGGACCCCGCCTGTCAGCCACCCGTGTAGCCCCGTCACCTCCCAGCCCTGCCACGCAGGCGCCACCGTGGCCTAGGGCCCCCTTGTCAGTGACTCTGGCTGGTTCACTGCGAGGTGGATCTGGATCTCAGATCCAGATCTAGAACTTTTTATCAAAACCAAGTCCCTGGAAATTACAGTTTGGTCCCTGTATTTCAACACACATAAGTCACTCATTTCAAATCCAATTTGGGCAAACAAAATATGTATTCCATCCAAAATTTCCTGTAGATTTCAAATATGCAATTTGTTTCCTATTTTGAGTATTTTAAATTGGTGAAATAATTAAATCCTTGTTTAATTCATTTAATATTGCAAAATTCATAACTTGGGCATAAAAATTCCAATTTCAACAAACAAAATATGTTTTACATCCAAAATGAACTGTTCTATCTGTTTATAAAATCATATTCCTGTTTTGCATAATTAAAATTGCTGCCACTTATTAATGTCTTAAATAACCCATTTAAATTATGAAATTCATAACTAAATAAATATAATTCCAATTTTCACAAGAAATATACCAAACTGAAGCTATTCATGCATTCTTCCTGTTTAATGCATCCCCATGCATATTAATTCAATTCACATTGCTGCCACTTGCTTTACCAATCAAATGCGCTAACATAACATATGGGTAATTTCCAATTGCAATTTAAATTGCTATTGAGCCCATTTAATATTGCTTGCTTACTCCTTGTTTTAATTTGGTGAATCAATTAAAATGTCACGCATCATCCCATGTTTGTGCATTATGCCATGTTATTGATTGTCCGTCTCTCTTCGTTGTTTGTTTGCTTCTTCTCGAATAGACGACGACGTTGAGACAGACGACGTTTACGATACTACTTCAGAGGAGTTAGCCCAGTACCAGGCTACTGAGTTTGCAGGCAAGTATTCACTCACCTGAACCATTGTGTCCTTTCCACACTTGATACCGATACTTTCCGTTGTCTAATCTGCTAGCCTTATGATTCGTTGCTTGTGTTCTGATCCTATCACATGTTATCATGTAACCCTGAAATAGCCTCTCCTCCACACCTATAACCCTGTTGCTTGTTGGCCTGTGTCTTACTAGCATGCTTAGTGTTGTTTGTGCTCGAGTCTGATGTCCGTAATTTCTTTTACCATGTTTTGGGGGCTCGATGTTTTAAACAACAACCTGTTAATGTTTGAGGTAATGCTAATTGATGATAAGGCACCGGCAGGAGGCCGGGTATGGTTTTGAGGCCTGCTAGTTCCATGATGAGCGCGCTAACCGCATGTGGGAAGCGTGTATGGGCGCCCCCCGCAACTCTGATTCGATTCGCATCTCGTCCAAATCGCCACACTTAGTTCGGGCTTTCCATTTGATGCGCGCATATGCAGGTACGAACCCTTGGCGCCAGGGTGGAACTTTTGTAGTCGCCATTTAGGGCGGCGTGGTCTTCCAGTGCTATGAGGGTCCCCCTTTTCTTCGTGGGGGCTCGATTAGCCGCGCACGCACAGCACGTGGTTCTTTGGGCTTGATGCGAAGAAGAGTTGGGTTGTGTTGAGTGGCCTGCTTGGTGGGTTTGATCCCCGCCTGGCGGGTTATTCTTACGTGTACGGCCAAATTCGTGCATCCCTGCAGGGTTAAATCTTGTCGAGAAGCCGTGTTGTCCGCGGTTATGGATGACTTGGTGATAGGGCTGGCTAACAAGGATTAGACAACTTACACCTAATTAATAATAATTTGACTAGTAATAGGCATATTGTCACAATAACCTGAACCTTTCATTAATCCAACGGTGTGGGTTATCCTCGGATTGCTTCTTTGGATAAGGGGCGAGGTCCAGGATGGGTTTGTTTGAGGTTAGTGGTAGTTGGCTCCGATGCGCTATCTTATCCCTTTCTTTTAGCCGGATGTTGTAGCGTGTCTCTGTAGTTGGTTAGTGCAGCTCGCTGCCGCACCTTAGTATCCCCTATCTTCCGTTGAACCCAAAGCATCTGTACTTGGTGTTGTCGGGTACACTTTGGTATCTTGTGCGTCTTGCTTGCCAGTACTCGTCCGTACTGACCCCTTTGGGGCTGCTGGTTCTGCAGACTACGTTTCCGAGGATCCCCATGGTGGCTACTACGTGGAGTATGACGAGGCTGCTGACGAGTAGATAGCGGACCCGGGCAGGATCCGAGACTTCGTGGATGGGCTCCGTTCTTTTCGTTTCCGGCCTCTTAGGCCTATTTGGATCTTGTCTGTACTCAGACACTTTGGATGCTTCCGCTGTGATGTAATGATGACTTGTTGGGACATGTGTCCTCTGCATGACTGTATTTGCTATCTCTGCTCTAGTGAGAGCTTTTGCCACTTATTTCTATTTCTTTGTGTCTTAGAGATTTTTTGTGGTATCACTTTCAAATGCCGTTGACGTAACATGTGTGTATGTTATGAAGTACGTCAATGGAAGTATTCAGATTCCTATTGGATGGTTTCACAGACGATGAATAGTAGAGGATGGTTGTCACACATTTACGTGTTGGCCTACTCATATTGAGATACGGGTGCAGGTAGGCCCCGTAAGCCAATTATCTACTATTTAGCGGGCTGTGTGTATCCTCTAGAAGTCCAGGTGCGACATGACAGTAACCTGAGACCGAGCCACAAAGTTAAGTTATTGGGGGATATATATAGGGGACCTTAGAACGTAAGGCTATGGTGGGACTTTATGTCTTAATCAATCTTGTGCAGTCATTTACTTGGCCACATGATCCATCATAAGGGGTTGTAGATCATTTACTTGACTATACCTATTCATGGCTCCTTCCTAGAAGAAACAACTAAGACTAAAACATGTGCTTCACTAATTGTGACAACCACACGAACGAAACACCTATTGCTAGAACACTTGCTCCCTTGAGATACTTGAGATATTTGCTGCTTTCTACTTGTGAAACTTGCTTAGAAACTTGCATTTTAAACTTGCTTCACTAGTTACTAGACAAACCACACTCCACGTCACTTGCTTTTAATTAGTTAGTTCCTTTTAGTCAAACTTATTGCTTTGCATAAACAGCCATATAATAGGGTTATAGGGCTTTAGAGAATAGATAGCTTACCTTCAGATCCTCGTGGGTTCGGCACTCAAATACTTATCGAAAGGTACTACAATTGATCTCCTGCACTTGGGGAGCGTTGTGCTAAGCTTTTATTCTTGTTTGCATTGCATACTAACATATAAACCTAAAACACAAAAAAAATATAAAATGGAAAACAACCAAACAATTTTAGAACTGTATAATATCTACCTTGAATTAGGACATGAAGTGTTTGAGGAGAAATTGAAAAATTATTTGCACAACAATCATATTTGTGGTAGTACTAATTCTTTGAACACCTTTATTGCTAAGGAAAACCTTGAGCTTGGGGAAGTTTGTCTTGATGAATATGATATTTTTAGCCCCCCTACTATTGAGGATAAAAATGATATACTTGCTGATTCTATGGAAAGTTTTAAGCTTGGGGAAGTTGGTTTTGATGAGCATGATATTTCTAGTTCACCAAGCTTGGAGTAGAAAGTTCACTTTGATGATGCTATGCCTCCTATATATGATGATTGCAATGAAAATTATGAATGTTTAACTCCCACTATCACTAATGAGGATTTTACTTATGTGGAGAGTAGTGATTCTTTTATGAATGTGGCTCATGATAAGAATGTTTTATGTGATATTCATATTGTTGAATCTATTCATGATGCTACTGAAAATTATTATGAGAGAGGGAAACATGGTTACACATATTTCAACAATATTAAGTTTCCCCTCTTTATGCTGAAAGTATTGAAGTTGCACTTGATCTACCTTTCTATGCTTGCTATTATGTGCTTCTTTTATTTGTTTCATTACAAAATGCCAATGCATAGGAAATGGGTTAGACTTAAAAATAAATTGTTTAATATTTTTTTGGTGTGTTCCTTATGCTTTAATTTCCTATTCGGTTTGAGCACACATTTATGTCTTTACAACATGTAAAATCGTTGCAAAGTCTTTACAACATGTAAATTGTTTAGTAATGGAGAAGTTGGGGTCGACCTTGAACATGTGTTGTTCATGCCAATGAAACCATTGCAAAGTCTCTATCATTAAAACTTTTTCCAAAGCTAAAAACAATAAAAATATTAGTTCACTACTGTAACATCACATTCCTGTCTTATTTCTCATCTTAAATGGCAAGAATAATCTTATATGAGAGATAGGATTAAACAATAGTAATTAGCTGTCAAGAAAACAGATTCCTGAACTTCACTGCGAAAAATGTTTAAAATCACAGAAGTGGAATTTTGAGCTGGTAATTTACGACAGCAATATTTAGTTATCACTACATATTTCATTAGTTTTAAGTTTTCTGATCTGAGCAACTTAAGTGCCTCTAAAAATTCACTCTTTACGGGCTGTTCAGTTTTTGGCAGATTATGTCTTTATTTTGCATTGCTCTCATTACTTGTGTTTTGTGTGGTTCTTTTGATCAAGGAGCAATGCACAACTGTAGTAACAGTAGTTAATATTTAGAATCGAATCATGATGTGTCTTTTCTGTACCTATGTGGATTTTATTTATGGAGGCACTAACCCTCTAATCAAGTTTTATGTTGAGATTTGTGTAAGAAGAATTTTTAAGGAGGAAGAGTTGAGTGAGATGAACAAAGATCAAGAGGGACAACCAATAAAGCTTGGGGATGTACCCCTGGGCTCACCCTACATGTATCAAATAAGTACAAGAATCCAAGCTTGGGGATGCCGAGCCACCTCACTCCAACCATCATGATGTTAAGTAAGTAAAGCCTAGCTATATGGCTATAAAGAAAGCGCTTTACGGGAGGCAACCCGGTTGTTTTTGTTTGGATTTTCCTAGTTTCCTCTTGCTGTCTCAAGAGATTAGTTTTTTTTAATTATGGAGTTTTCAATAAAGAGTCAAGTCAAACCCATTTGGACTTATAAGTTGCTATCCTAGTGCATGAAATTTCTGTTTCAGCACGAGTCTGCTCACCGTATGATTTTACGTTTTTTATTGGTATGTCGGATTGAGCTAATTTTTTAGTATATTCTGAAAAAATTTGTCCTCTGTAAGCACAAAAATTGTATTAATTTTTGGACGAGTCTAGCTTAGGGAAAACGTTCGTTTTGCTGCTGTTTCTTTTCTGGACAGATTCTGACTTCTTTTGTTTTATGCACTCTTTGGTCTTGGGAATCGAATTTCCATGATTCTTTCAAGCAAGAGAGTGAACATACAACATAATGAACCTTATTGTCTATCTACTGGAGCATTTGATTTGGAATTTTGCACAGCAAGCATGTGATTTGTTTGTCCTTGCTAATCTCACCCCACAGAAAAAGAATGGGAGAAACATGTTTTGTGAAGTTGTTTTCACAGGGAATAGAGGAGCTGAGCCTCAAGACATCCAAGAATTGTGAAAGCCATAAGCTTGGGGATGTGATGAATACCCCACTGGAGCTACACTCTTTTGGTTAGCACACGTCTACTTTCTGTTTTTCTAAGCAAAGCATTTATCGTAGAGACTTGAAGCGTCTAGTTTTTGTTTTTATTTTTGTTTTGATAAGACCACACCCATCATTTTATATGAGATTGAGCTACTGGAGTTTGGGGTTGGAATTTATTGGATGCTAGTATTATGACTTGGAATAGGGATGCCATGGTTGATTTGAAGAGCTACATATGTTTGCATGATTTATAGGCTTTTTATGTGTAGAAATTGGCAATAATGTTGTCTTGAGCTATCTCTTATTCATGTCCTTGATGTTAATTGCTGGTTTATTTAGTTTGTCATGAAATGAGTAGTTCTATGGACATATGCATGCATAGTAGCTGGTCAACTATCTCCCTCTTGCTAGCCAAAAATTTAAAAATTCCAACAAGTAAAAACTTGTTTCCAACACTCCTTAGCCAAGTATTTCCAGTGAGTCCACCATATCTTCCCATTAGCTTCATTGCTATTCCGAGTATGTTCACCATGTTATTGTGTTATTTATGTTCTAAATTAAGATATTCACTTTATTAATTATCATGGGTTGAACTTGGGATAGGACTCTCACGAACTTTTGAAGGCACACTTTACTTTTTATGCATCTAATAAACATGACCCAATAATGGGAGCCACAAGTTTTGCGTTTGCCAAGTGTGTGGTTGGGAGCTAGCTATAAACGTGTATCACCAGAAAGCTTTCAACATTGCACAAAAATTCACATTTGGTTGATATCATTTACTTTTGTTTTTGGACTCCTGCCATGCCGAAATGAAATAGAGGAATAGTAAGTTTTGATGAGTAAGTATCTATATGACTAGAGAAACGCATTGGGCCTCTAACCCAAGCCATGCTTTATCATGGTGGAAATTTACTTACAGATTGAGTGACTCTACAACACATCCTATAATAAAATAATAAGCTATGCATAATAGTGAATGAAAATAAAAAGGATGATGAGTCTACTCCGTTTGTTTGTCTTGTCATTATGACATGGGCTTGTTTCCATGTCATGGGGCAAGAGGTACCTCTTTGCGGTTCTCTATGATGTCATTAATACTTATTATGATTGTACAAAGCTTATTAGGAATCTTAAGTTGAGTAATAATGGAGTAGGTTTTCACACTCACGGGGCATGAGGCTTTCAACCACCTTGTCATTCACATTACTTCAACATTCACCATTTAATATGCTAGTTATAAAGGGGCAATGAGAGTCCTAGATCAATGGATACCACATTTCAATAAGTAATTTTAGTTGAATAATTTAGAGGCTAAATAAGACTTGATCATGTTTTACCTCTACTCAATTTTCTCCAAAGTGTCCACCATATTTTCTATTTTCCATTATGATATTCTTTGACCAATATAGAATTTTATTTTTTCATTTTGTGTATGCATTTGGTCCATAGTGCTTTTATTTCATTATACACTTTGTGAACTTTCATGAAGCATCTTTGCTTGCATATTTGATATTTCTTACAACATGAATTGTATATTGCTACTCATTTCTAGTATTAATCATTTGATTATATGTAGCATGAATAATCCTCCTTGATATCCCATGATTGTTTCAATATGCAAAGTCCATGTTAGTTTTATCACCTTCGTACTCGAGGACGAGCATGGGTTAAGCTTGGGGATGTTGATGCATGTAAAATGCATACATGAACTTTGCATGTTATTACTTGTTTTTTCTACATATTAGCAACTTATATTCATGTTTTATAATGATTTGGGGGATTTTCTAAACAATCCCCCTTCTTTTGGTTCTAACCCTGTTTTTCCAGAAAACGTACTTTTTAGTGTTTTAGACTTTCCGGGAGCTTCGGGACTCCAAAAAGGGCAAGGCCAAAGAGCACGGTTCAGAATTTTCGAGACGAAGACCATGGGCCAAAGTAGAGGGCCAAAAGGCCAACCAGGTGGCAAAGAGGACCCTCCATGCGGCCAGAGTCCTTGGCCGCGTGAGAGGCCCCCTTTTTGCCCCCGTGGCTCCGATGCCGTCGATCTTTCTTCTCCCGAGTGTCTCGTGATCTAAAAACGACTATATAAAGGGTCCCCTGGCCTTTTCGAGGAGGAGGCGGCACCGAGAGATGAAACCAAGAAACATAGAGACAGAAGGCTGCCGCCGGAGAAGATCGGAGGGGGGAAACGCCGCCGGGATCACCCCCGGAGGGCTCCACCCCCCTCCGGCGTGTTCATCATCAACATCTACAGCAAGATAAGCTCCATCTCTCCACTATAATCTCTTGGCAAACACGATGTATGATGCAATACTATATTCCCTTGATGTATTGTGTCTCCCCGTCTATGTTTGAGTAGTGAATTGTTCTTGGCAATGGTGAAATAGTTCGTTGATTGGTTGCATACAAGTTTGTTATCTTCTATGATTGTCTTTATGTACAATATATGAGTGCACGCATATGTTGGGGAATGCATGTAAGGTGATCACCGGTAGCATAATGGAGTGGTGGTGACTTGGGAGTGACAGTAACCTGAGACCGAGCCACAACGTTAAGTTATTGGGGGATATATATAGGGGACCTTAGAACGTAAGGCTATGGTGGGACTTTATGTCTTAATCAATCTTGTGCAGTCATTTACTTGGCCACATGATCCATCATAAGGGGTTGTAGATCATTTACTTGACTATACCTATTCATGGCTCCTTCCTAGAAGAAACAACTAAGACTAAAACATGTGCTACACTAATTGTGACAACCACACGAACGAAACACCTATTGCTAGAACACTTGCTCCCTTGACATACTTGAGATATTTGTTGCTTGCTACTTGTGAAACTTGCTTAGAAACTTGCATTTTAAACTTGCTTCACTAGTTACTAGACAAACCACACTCCATGTCACTTGCTTTTAATTAGTTAGTTCCTTTTAGTCAAACTTATTGCTTTGCATAAACAGCCATATAAGAGGGTTATAGGGCTTTAGAGAATAGATAGCTTACCTTCAGCTCCTCGTGGGTTCGACACTCAAATACTTATCGAAAGGTACTACAATTGATCTCCTGCACTTGGGAGTCATCACTGGGCACATTTTTTTTTTTGCCTTCTTTTTACTTTTTCCTTTTCCTGTTTTATTCCATTAATCATAACTTTTGATTTCTTATTCCAAATTACCTCAAATTTGTTTCTATATTTTTTAAAAAACAAACCTTTCCAAATGGAAGCACTTATGTGTTGTTTTAAACACTTTTAAAACCTATATTTTCAAATTATGATTAATTCACTAATAGCCATTTAATGTTATATTTAAAATGGAATTTTTTAAATTGAAGATATGGTTAATTGCAATTTAGAGACACACCATACTTGAATAATTGTGTCTCATTTTCCCAATAACATTGGAATAACATATAACCTCTCCTTTGTGTTGGATTTTATTAGTTTTTGGTGGCTTGCTTTAATGGAAAACAAAAGTTTTAAATTTTTGTGATTTTTGAATGTCTCCAAAATTAAGGGATGTTACAGCTTGGACTCGTTGGGAGACCCCAAGAGGAAGGTATGAAGAACACAGTAGCAAGTTTCCCTCAGAAAGAAACCAAGGTTGAATCGACCGGTAGGAGAAAGAAATCACTTCCAAAGGTTGATGCAGCTGATGTTGGCAGGGCGCACTACCGGTTTAGCAGCAACGTGGAACCTACACAACACAGTCAAATCACTTTGCCCCCAACGAAACAGTGAGGTTGTCAATCTCAGCGGTTTTGCTGAAAACAAACAGGTTAAACGTATGGTGTGGAAAACAATTTGAAAACAATAGTAACAGTATGAAAAGAGAGATGGCAGTGATTGTATTTTCAGTGTAAGGAAAATGGACCGGTGTCCACAGTTCACTAGTGGTGTTTCTCCAAAACGGATAGATAGCATGTTGGGTAAACAAATTACAGCTCGGCAATTGACAAATATAAAGGCTGCACTGTAGTGCATATGCATGACATGATGATTACTATGTGATTCATGCGGTCATTACAACAAAATACATAGACCGTTATCCAACTGCATCTATGACTAATACTCCACCCTTAGAATGTCATTCGAGCAAACCTTGGGTAATAAGTTGCAAGCAACAGATAATTTCATTAAGCAAAGTGTGTAATTTAAACAATGTAAACATCATTGTTTTCTCCCTAATGGCAACAACACATCGCCCACCCGTTACGTTTCTGTCACTCGAATGTGATTAAAAGGGAGGCATGAACCCACTATTGAGCATAAATACTCCCTCTTGGAGTTACTAGCATCTACTTGGCCAGATCATTTACTAATAACGGAGAGCATGCAAGATCATAAATAACATACACATGAAAAGAACATGATAGATTGATAATCATTGGACATATCATTCAATATTCATCGGATCCCAGCAAACACAACATGTAGAATTACAATAAGATGATCTTGATAATGTAGGGCAGCTCACAAGATCTAAACATGAGTCATAAAGAGGAGATAACAACCATCTAGCTACTGCTATGGACCCGTAGTCCAAGGATGATCTATTCACACATCATTCCAGAGGCGGGCATGGTGGTGTAGAGCTCTCCGGTGATGATTCCCCCTCCCGGCAGGGTGCCGGGGAGAGCTCAAGAACCCTCCCAAACTAGGGTTGACGATGATGGCGGCTGCGAATTAGGGTTAACCTCCTGAGAGTTATAAATAGGAGAGAGGGCAACGTCGGTGGGCGGCCAGGGGGCCACACCACCCCTAGGCATGGCCAGAGGGGCGCACCGCCCTATGTTGTGGAGCCCCCGTGGTGAAGGGATCGTTGCATAGAAAACAAAAATCTCCTACCCGATAGACACCCGAAGGGCCAAGATCTAATCTAGAAGATGTAGGCAACGGGGAGAAAGAGAGTCTTAAGGAGAACATACCCTCAAAGACACAAAGCGTTATGAGATCGAATCTCGTTGTTGATGTAGTCGAACTCACATCGATCTCAAGATCGCGAAGAAGAGCGTTGCAATCCGGCAGCGCTTCCGCACTCGGTAACACGTACAACTCGATGACGACATCCGTTCCCTCGATCCAGCGGGGCAGCGGAAGTAGAGGATCCACCAGAAACTCCAACAACACGATTGCGTGGTGTGGTGGAGAAATTAGACGATCATGGTTTTGCCAAGCGGATGACCAAGAGGTGGAGCAGCGGGAGGAGGGAGAGAGATATGACACCAAGTTGTGTGTGGAGAGGGAGTTCCAACCCCTCATTATATAGGGGGGGAGGAAGCCACGAAATTTTGGTGCCTCCACCCCTCCCCTCATCATGTGAGTGGAGTCTCCACTCAACCCACTCATTCTCTCATCAATTCCCACTCAAAATTCCAAGGTTTTCTTTAATAAACAATAAAACAATTTTATTTCTTTTTTTAATATTTGTTAATCCTATTAACAAACATTAACACTTCCCCCTTGAACTATTTGTTAATAAACATTAACATATAACACCTTGAACTATTTCAATATTCGCCGAAACAATTCTGATGACTATTTCAATATTCCCCGAAACAATTCCGGTGCTGTCCAAACTTTTCTCCGATATTTCGTATCCACTCAATCGCGTCATAAAACCTTAAGTGTGTCACCATACGGTTCGTGAATAATGTAGACATGATCGAGACACCTCTCCGATCAATAGTCAACAGCGGGACCTGGAGATCCGTAATGACTCCTACACATTCAACGATGAATCTGGTGACCGTGTGAACCATAAACGTCGTAACCAATTCCCTTTGTGTCGCGATATTTTACTTGTACGAGATACGATCATTGGTATCAACCATACCTAGTTCAATATCGTTACTGACAAGTACTCTTTTACTCGTTCTGTGATATGACATCCTTGTGACCTAGTCACGTGCTTGCAAGCTGTGTCGATGTGATATCACCGAGAGGGCCCAGAGTATATCTCTCCGTCATTTGGATGGACAAATCACACTCTTGATCCATGAGACTCAACTAATACTTTTCGAATACCTAACGACACCTTTATAGTCACCCTGTTACGGTGTGACGTTTGATGATATCAAAGCACTCTTTTGGTGTTAGTGATTGACATGATTGATGACCCACAAGTATATGGGGTGTATCATAGTACTTTCGTTAAATAAGAGTGTCAAACCCAACGAGGAGCAGAAGGTGTTGACAAGCAGGTTGGATAGAGAATTCACTGTAAACACTAGTAAACGGGTTTTTGGTTGTTTTGGATATAGCAGATAAATAAAGTGTGAGTAAATAAAGTGAAGTAAATAATATTCCAGCAAGTGTCCCAATCCTATTGAGAGCAAAGGACAAGCCCGTTGAGTTACTCATGACTAGCAAACGTTCTCGAGGACACATAGGAATTTCGTCAAGTATGTTCGCTTCGTTACGGTTGATTAATATCCATTGGTTCGTGCAGTGTTGTGTGGGTGAACCTATGCTAATGCACCGCCCAACTAGGACTAGTACATACTTGTGATTATACCCCTCGCAAGCATCCGCAAATACAAGAAAGTAATTAAGATAAATCTAACCACATCCTTAAAACTCCGGGATTCTACGCTCCCTCGTGCATTGGTTTCCTAACGGGGGTTTAGGTTTCTGTCACTCCGGCAACCCCACAATTAGTAGCCACATACACAATGCATCCTCCTAGGCCCATAAAGGTGAAGTATCATGTAGTCGATGTTCACATGACACCTAGAAGAATAGCACCACAACTTAAATACCGAACCACGAGATATTACTTCAATATAACTTCACTACTAACATCATGACTTCTCCCATGTCCTCAAGAACTAAACGAAGTACTCACAAGACTTCATATAGATCATAATCAGAGGTGATATAATGGATGATAACAATCTGGTCCTAAGGTGCTAACACCGATAAATCTCACAAGCATCAACTACTAACAAGTAATCCACACCGGGAGAGAGATCTAATGTGAAACAACAATAGGAACCCCTAATTGTTACAGAGGGATGACGATGGATGATGAGGTTGATGATGCTGGTGATGAGGATGATGATGACGATGATCCTGATGAAGCCCGGAGTGATGACGGTGATGATGGCGATGAAATCCCCTCTCCAGAGAGGAATTTCCCCGACAGATTTCTTCCTGCCAGAGAGATTTTCTCTCTCGGGTGTTTTCTGCTCCGCGGCAGCGGCGGAATAATTCTTCGATGATGGTCTGGGTCTTAGGCTTTCCTCGGGGTCAAGTACGCCAAAAATCTCCACCAGAGGTGGGCCAGGGTGGCCACACCACGTGGCGGCGCGGCCAGGGGGCGCCACCCCATGATGTGGGCCCCTGGTGGCCCCCCTCCGGCTCTCCACGCGGCTGGCTCCCTCTTCCGAACTTCTAAGATACCTCCGATGTCCTCCCTCTTCTTCTGATCTTCTAAAATAGGGTATCTCTAAGGTGCTTTTTCCATCAGAATTCTGGTCCCGGTGTTTATTCTCCAAAAATTGTGAAACATGCGAAATAAGATAAAATAACATAATTAATACATCATAACATGAAATATATCGATGAATAACAGAAAATAACAACATAAAACGGTGATGCAAAATGGACGTATCAACTCCCCCCAAGCTTAGACCTCGCTTGTCCCCAAGCAAAACTGAACTGGGTAAACATGACCACAACTTTATGGAGTGAGGTGTCGATAAAATAAAAGACGGACAAGAGACACCAGATCTACAAAGAACAAGTCATTTTAGACAACAATTCTCCTCATATAATCAAACTTGAAACAAGTAAGGTAACAACAAAGGTGCAAAAAGTAAATCACAATTAGTGAAGGAAAACTTTGTTCTTGGCCAGAGAACAATTAACAGTGTACTCATCTTTCGATCAGAGTCTTTTATACTAGATCTATATTGCATAGTTCATCATGCTCAATTATAACAATCTCTTTGCCAACATTGGTAACTTTCTAAGTGGTATTCAAACAGATAAAAGCATTTGTAGAGACAAGGAAGAATAATAAACATGATTGAGTAAATCAACATGTAGCTGGATGAATCACAACAACTCAAATGCTTGCTTAAGACAGAAGGAAGTAGGTTTACTGACTCAACGTAAATGTAAAAGATAGGCCCTTCGCAGAGGGAAGCATGGAGCACTCGTGTGCTAGAGCTTTTATTTTGTAAAACAGAGTTATAAAATGGTTGACACTCCTCCCAACCTTTCTTACACAAACCCTGGATAACCGAATCCTCGGGTGTCTGCCAACAATCGCATACCATGGAGGAGTGTCTATATTTTGAGAGGTGTGTATGTCTATGTCAACGAATGGAAAACAGAAAATATAGTACGTCACAAGCCAACTAGACTCATAAGAGCGGCTCCCATATGAAGGACGCAACTGGTATAGAAGGTCATCCCTCTTTCTCTTTTGTTTACACAATTATGCTTTGACTAATAAATTTGGGGCAAAAATAGTGAAGAGAGGCGGATGAAGCCACAAGTCCAGGTGTTTGAGTCCAATCAACAAGTGAGATAAAGATTCTCTATTTGCATCCTCATGAGCTAAAACAGGAACACAAAACAAGGATAATTTTAAAGGTTTTAAAGATAGCACATGAGCAATTTACTTGGAGTGGTGGTGAAATACCACATATAGGTAGGTAAGGTGGAAACAAATGACAAGGTTTTGGGCTAAAGGTTTGGATGCACGATAAGCATTCCCTCTCAGTACTGGTTTTTGGCTAGCAAGGCTGGGTAGCAAGCATGAGAATTGAAGTAAAACAAACAAAAACATATATGATAAGGCCAATCATGCAATCTTCTTTGAAGGTGGAAACAAACTTATTTGAGAATACTAAGCTTATGAGCTAACAAAGAAGAAAGATCATGGAATAATATATCTACATGCAACTCCCTCTTTTCTACTTAAGTCTTAACATATTGTTGCTACTGACCAATGCTAAGTTTGCCAAAACCAACTAGATTATCTTGAAGCTCCAACATTGATACCAATACTAATAACAAGATAAATCACATAACAAGAATTGCATACTAAAATAAAGTAGAACAAGTAGATGATGAAACTTCTCATTAATATTTTAGTAAGGCAACTCAAACCAAAGGATACAACGATAACCAACTAAGGAGTGATAATTTCATACTGCAAACCATTATATATGATATTTTCTCTACTCATGATATGACTCTACTAAAAGGTAAAAAGGAGTGAAAGATAAAGGTGATATCGCGGCACTCCCCCAAGCTTGGAACAAACAAAGGGGATGCCAATACCAATGACGAATCAATTCTTTGGTGGTGGTGGTGATACACTCTTCTCAAGCAAGGCGTGGAAACGTCGCAACATCTCATGAAGCCTGCCGCTTTCCCCTTGAAGAATCTCTACCTCCATCCTTAAAGCTCGATAACGTTCACAAAACTCATCTGCGATCCGAAGAGCTTCCTCTACTCCAGGGACGGGACTGAGGCCCGGAACCGATGGTCTTGGTCCCTGCATGCTACAAGAATAAACACTGCTTGATGGTGTCCTTTTTTCTTCCCTCTTGCCCTGATCCATGTTCTTGTGCTTGGGACTTTTGCGATCATCTTCCGCTGGCTCCTTCCCCTTGTTGTTGTTGGCGGAGGCCATGGTTCTTCTAAAACTGAAAACAGATCCTGGCAGAAACAACACGAAACAGAAACATGACGAGAAAATGATATACGGAACTCGGGGAATCCGGGGGATTATATAGCAAGAAGATACGTAAAGAAAGGAAAGTCTAGGTCGAAAACGAGTCGGAGAGGGGCTCCGGGGCGCCCATACCATAGGATGGCGTGGCCAAGGGTGGCCCTGCGCCCCCTCATGGTGTGGTGCCTCCGGGCACCTTCTCCAAATCCTCTTCGGCTTGGTGTTTTTTATATTTTCCAAAAATCAATAAACAATAACTGAAAAGGCAATTCACAAATTTTTTCTTAACAGAACTGGTACCTATTCCAAAACTGACTCTGCAGATTCTGGAATCTCCCCTCTGATGAATTTCTCCAGAGTCATTACTTGAATAACATCCACATCTTCATCATAGGAATCCCCAGAAATATAATTTTGATTGCACCCAAATGATACACTTCTTCAATAACATAAGGTCCTTCCCATCGGGAGAGTAATTTTCCTGCAAAAAATCTGAGACGAGACCGATACAATAGAACTTTCTCACCAACATGAAACTCTCCTTTAAGGATTCTTTTATCATGCCATTGTTTAACTTTCTCTTTAAAGAGCTTGGCATTTTCATAAGCTTCACACCTCCATTCATCTAAATGATTCAAATCAAGCATTCTTTTCTTACCAGCAAGTTTAAAATCTTTATTCAATTCTTTCACTGCCCAATAAGCTTTGTGTTCTAATTCTAAAGGCAAGTGAAAAACTTTTCCATAAACCATTTTATAGGGAGACATACCCATAGGATTTTTATAAGCAGTTCTATAAGCCCATAAAGCATCATTCAACTTATCAGACCAATTCTTCCTAGATTTATTAGCAGTCTTTTGCAATATAGATTTAATTTCTCTATGTGATAATTCTACTTGCCCACTGGTTTGAGGATGATAATCTGAGGCAATTCTATGATTAACATCATATTTAGCAAGGGTGTTTCTAAAACCACCATGAATAAAATGAGAACCTCCATCAGTCATAAGATATCTAGGCACACCAAACCTAGGGAAAATAACATCTTTAAGAATTTTTATAGAGGTCTCACCATCAGCACTTTTAGTAGGTATAGCTTCTACCCATTTAGTAACATAATCAACAACAACAAGTATATGTGTATAACCATTTGAAGGAGGAAAAGGACCCATAAAGTCAAATCCCCAACAATCAAAAGGTTCAATAGCAAGAGAATAACTCATAGGCATTTCATTACGTCTAGAATTATTTCCTACTCTTTGATATTCATCACAAGATAAAATAACTCTACGTGCATATTTAAAGAGAGTAGGCCAATAGAAACCTGATTGTAGAACCTTCTGTGCGGTTCTGTCTCCAGCGTGATCTCCTCCATAAGCACTACTATGGCACTTCTTCAATATTTCACGTTGTTCATGATCTGGAACACATCTTCTCATAATACCATCTACTCCTTTATATAAATGTGGGTCATCCCAAAAATAATGCCTCAAATCATAGACTATTTTTCTTCTTTGTTGAGCTGTAAATGTTGGAGAATACTTTGAAACAATAAAGTTAGCATAATCAGCATACAATGGACTATCTTGGTGTTTTACCTTTATTACAGCCAATTGTTCATTTGTAAAACTATCATTAACATGAATAAGATCAAAAGTAATGTTTTCCAACCTAGACAAATTATCAGCAACAGGATTTTTAGCACCCTTCCTATCCACAATATGTAAATCAAACTCTTGTAAAAGCAACACCCATCTAATAAGCCTAGGCTTAGCATCTTTCTTTTCCATAAGGTATCTAATAGCAGCATGATTAGTATGAATCTTAACCTTTGAATCAACAATATAAGGCATAAACTTGTCACATGAAAAAACTACAGCTAAGAACTCTTTTTCAGTAGTAGCATAATTCTTTTGAGCAGCATCAAGAGTCTTACTAGCATAATGAATAACATTCAACTTCTTATCTATGTGTTGTCCAAGAACAACACCTATAGCAAAATCACTAGCATCACACATAATTTCCAAAGGTAAATTCCAATCAGGTGGTTGAACAATAGGAGCAGTAGTTAAAGCCTTCTTTAAAGTTTCAAAATCTTCCTTACAATCATCATCAAAAACAAATGGTACATCTTTTTGAAGAATATTAGTAAGAGGCTTTGATATTTTAGAGAAATCTTTAATAAACCTCCTGTAAAAACCAGCATGACCATGAACACTACGAATACCTTTAACATCCCTAGGTCAGGGAATTTTCTCTATGGCTTCCACTTTAGCTCTATCAACTTAAATACCTCTTTCAGAAATTTTATGTCCAAGAACAATTCCTTCATTAACCATAAAGTGGCATTTCTCCCAATTAAGAACAAGATTAGTTTCCTCGCATCTCTGCAAAACTTTATCAAGGTTGTGCAAACAATTATCAAAAGAAGTTCCATAGACGGAGAAATCGTCCATGAATACTTCCACAATTTCTTCAAAAAAAACCATGAAAAATAGCAGACATGCATCTTTGAAAAGTAGCAGGAGCATTACACAAACAAAAAGGCACACGTCTATAAGCATAAGTACCATAAGGACAAGTAAAGGTTGTTTTCTCTTGATCCTGCTTCCTAACAACAATTTGAGAAAACCCAGAATAACCATCAAAAAAGCAAAAATGAGTTTTCTTAGACAACCTCTCTAGCATTTGATCAATAAAGGGTAAAGTATAATGATATTTCTTGTCGTGGTGTGGAGAAGACAGATGCCATAGGATGGCTTAAGTTTGGGGCCGATAGACACTGTGGGTATCCGGAGAGGGATCGCACGCCTAGACGGCACACTCACTACACTACAAACAACACAATCTACCCAGGTTCGGGGCCCTCGTGTGGAGGTAACACCCCTACTCATGCCTCTCTCTCTGTATATGTGGATATCGAGTACAAGTGTTCCTCAAGCTGAAGGAGCTAGAGGAAGAAGCTCTACTGCTATATCTCTCTCAACAAACTAGGAGCACTTCTCTTCTCACGTAACGAGCGACCCTCACACAGGAGGGATGTGGCCACCTTATATACTGGTGGCCACCAACTAATAGTACATGATTGGGTGACTACAGACTTTGCCGTATGTGAACGGACAACGACGTCGCCTAGAGGGGGGGGGGTGAATAGGCGATTAAAACTTTTCCGGTTAAGGCTTGCTAAATGCGGAAATAAACTAGGTGTTTAAATTAACAAGCATACAACCTAAATATTCTATGGCCAACTAGATGCACCAACAACTTATGCTAAGCAAGACAAGTAACAAGGTGATAGCAAGATATATAACTTCAAGCTCGAAGGCTATCACAATGTAAATTGCATAAGTAAAAAGCTCGGGTATAGAAATAACCGAGGCACACGGAGACGAAGATGTATTCCCGAGTTCCTCCCACAAAGGGGAGTACGTCTCGTTGGAGGGGTGTGAGCTCACCACGAAGGCCTACTCAACGCCACAAAGGCCTCACCCTATTCTCCGATGAACTTCCGCCACAAAGGCCTAGTTCACCTTCCACTATTGGCAACCTTCAAATCCGAGGCACGCATCCACAACTCAATTGGAGGCTCTCGGTGTCACCACAATCTTGGGGCACGCATCCACAACTCAATTGGAGGCTCCCAAGAACACCACAAGTCGTCTAGGGTCCAAGACCCAAGAGTAACAAGCTCACAAACTTTCAACTTCCACGAATCCTCGTGGAGAGAGCAAACCGATGCAACCGATGCAAATGGCAAGAGCACAAGTGCTCAAATCCTTCACTCTCAAATTCCAACAAAGCAACAAATGCTTATGGGGGAATAAGAGAGGAAGAACAATGGAGGAGAAACACCAAGAACTCCAAGATCAAGATCTACTAAGTTTCCCTCACTAAGAAGGAAGATGGATTGGTGGAAATGTAGATCGAGATCTCCTCTACCTTCTCCCTCAAAGATATGCAAGAATCATAGGAGGGATTGGGAGAGGGGCAAGCTTTCCAAGGTCAACAATGGTGGGAGAGAAGGGGAAAAACGTGCTTGGAAGACTTGGGGACCAATGGGGAAGAAAGCCCCCTTAAATAGGTCCCCACAAAAACTAGCCGTTTGTGCAGGAATCTGGGACCGGAATATCCGGTCCAAGTTTGGACCGGAATATCCGATCCGAAGATCTGCTCGAAACCTGTTGACTTTAACCGGAATATCCGGTCCCCTTGGAAAAATCCGGTACCAATAATCCGGTCCACGTCAGTGAGCAAATTGGTCTAAAAACTGCCCAAACCGGAATATCCGGTATGCCCCGAATAATCCGGTTCAAATAATCCGGTTCACTCCAGAAGGATCAAGCTTCCAGTCCTTAGCCATTTTTCGCAGCAACCGGAATATCCGGTCCAGGATGAATAATCCGGACCAAATAATCCGGTTGACTCCAGTAGCTCCAAGCTTCGAGTCCTTAGCCATTTTTCGCAACAAACTCCACAACCGGAATATCCGGTTCCTCGAATAATCCGGTTCCAAATAATCCGGCTCCTCTCTGTCCCGAATATGGACCAAAACTACCCTAACCGGAATATCCGGTTGCCCGGAATAATCCGGCTAGAATAATCCGGTTGAGTCCAGAACAGAGAGGCTGAACTAGAAACCCCATAACTTTTGCAAATGAACTCCGAACGAGGTAAATCCAATTGCAATGGAAAGATAGCAGCAAGGAGTATCCAAACAAAAAGTGAAAATATTGATACCTCAAAGTATGGAGAAGTTACCACACATGGAAGGTGTGGGAACATTCTCAAAGACGAACGGAATATTTTCACCACCGAAAACGCAACAAGTTTTTCTTACGAAATCCGTTTTCGAGAAACCAAGGCTTGTCATGAAGATCACGACAAGCACTAAAATCCAAAGGAGACAAAAGCCAAATAAGAACCAAGAAAGATGATATGCAAAGTATGCAAAGGTTTGAGCTCTCCATAACGATTCGATCGAGTTACTCACTTGAGAGCCCCTCTTGATAGTACGACTATCTATCCTATAACCCGGTCTCCCAAAGACACGAGACCGGTAAAATAGAAAACCTATCAAGATTATACCTTTGCCTTGAGCATTCCACTTGAGCTAGATGATGACGATCTTGACTCTCTCAAGTTGGATCCTCTTTCTTGATTGCGCTTGCTAGCACAAACTCCGCTTGATGAAGACTTGCAAGTTGCTCCCCCATACACCATTATGGGAGAGACTAGCTCCCCCATACACCATTATGGGAGAGACCCTTCGGCAAATCTTCACAAGGCCACAATCTCCAAAAGGGTGGCAAGCATCAAGCATAGGATATCTTCTAGATGCTTCACTTGAGCTTCCACGTCAAGGTCGATGACAAACACCGCTTGACGACGACATAGTCCATGGGCTAAAGAAATCTTCCTTTAGGTTCATGCCCATGGAAAGATACCTAACCACACATAGAGATGCGACACACACATATCATGGGTTAGTTCACAAAGCTATATTGACAATTGCTTACCATACCATGAGATACACAATCCCACTTGGTACAACTTGTAGCTTTGTGTGTTGATCGCTTGCTTGATCAAACTTGTATCTTTGCTTCTCACTTCTAAAGATGATGTCTTGAAGAAGATAATGAAAGATCACCTAATCCTTTTCTTCAAGACACACTAGCAATAAGCTCAACTCAAACCATGACCATTCTTCATATAAATCCTTGAATGTAACAATGGCCATCAAGGAAGCTAATAGAGTTCAACACATGAACTCCATTATTTCCTATGAACAAGATCTACAAAGATAACTCAATGCAAACATTAGTCCATAAGGATTGTCATTAATTACCAAAACCACATATGGGGGAACCATGCACTTTCAATCTCCCCCATTTTGGTAATTGATGACAATCCCTTTTTACGAGGGTTTATATGATGAATGAAGCAAACATGCTAAACAAGAGCAAGGATGCAATAGCATGGAAAGGCAAATGCTCAAGAACGAAACTAAAGCATAAACCAAATTCCCTAAAACCCTCTAAACTTCTCCCCCATTGGCATCCATTGCCGAAATGGGCAAAAAGGTTAGAAGGCCAATATAGTAAGAGCTCCCCCATAGTGTATGCATTCCTCATGATATGAGTGAACTCAAGTGCATATATCCAACTATAAATAGATGGAGGGAGATCAAACTATATTGAGGATCCAAAGGTTTACAAGCAAAGTCAAAATGAAGGAAACTTTCACAAAGAAGCAACCAACCAAAGGATCCGAAAAACCGATTGACCAAAATCAATATTTTGATAAGATCAACCAAGTGTTCTAGAAAATCAAGAGGGAACTCCCCAAGGTACATGCACAATGTTTGATTTGAATTACTATATAGTGTGCACAACATGGAATCATCACTCCATTCTTGATAATTTTGAACACAAACAAGTGCAATAGAATAGATTGGAGAAGAAGCAACGTAACTTGCAAACAAACAAAAGTTGAGGAAAGAAGATCAAGAAGTGACAAATAAAGACTTACTCAACCGAAATAGATGCGTGTGACAAGAAAAAACATTTTTAGGAGACTAATAGGATGATAGAATCATCAACATAGTCTTTCAATATAGGAGGCACATAGTGCATATCATGTCTTTCCCATACACACAAACCATCAAATGATAAAACACATAGGTCCACAAGCTTATTAAGATGCAAAAGGAATACCAAAAGAAAAACAAAGCTTGTGCCTTTTAGGAACCACCAAGGAATATAAAGCAATAAAAAGTGGTCACTAAAAAAAAGAATATCAATTAAAGATGTAACTATTATCGTGTGTATAAGTTTCTAAGTGAACAACAATCACAAAGATATATATCCACAAAGAAACATGCACACACAAAATAGGTACAAAGGTGAAGAACATGATATCCAAGAGGGGTTCATTAATATACCAATAAGATTTTTGCTTGAAAGCAAAGCACTAAGCTTAGTTTAATCTTAAGGGGATATAGATGAACACACAAAACTCATCAAAGTATCACAAATATCACAAGGGAAAAGTGATAGTTGGAATGCTTCGAGAAAGGTAACGCATATCACAAAAGGTTCAAATGGTTTTTGAGAATTCATCAATATTGCATATGAGAGACTTCAAGTAGAAGTTGCTAGATTAATATACTCGGGATTGGTGAATCATGAAAATGATTATAAATATCCCCTTAGTATGTAATCATCCCGGCTTACTCATAGTTGCAATAAAGATGCTTTTGAAAAGACATTTGCAAGAACCAAATGAAATTGCAACAAGGGAAATCATGCCAAGAAGCAACCTACACAAGGTTGAAATCTAGAAATGTATGCATGAGATAGATACTTGTTACCGAGACGACATTGGTGATGAAGAGGATGCGAGTTTGATAATCATCGAAGCTTGACTCCTATAATACCATGGTGAGAACACCTTCCTTATGAATGGAGCAAGCAACCAATGTATCTCCATTGTACCTAAAACAAAATTCAAGTACAAAATGGTACCCAAACTCATTGGGTCCAAAGTAGTTAGAACAACTACAATACATAGGACAAACTCCAAATAAATATGTGCATATTAATATGAATTTGAATTTCATGCACATCTTAGCCATTTAGGATTTGATGGAGTTTATCCTATATATTGGATCAACGAAAGTAATCATGCCAAAAGATATACATAGTAAATATGCATGCACAAAACTTTCAAGAACCAAAACAAGATACAAATTGGACAAAGAACTAATTAAACCAAGAAGCCACTCACAACAGTGAAAAGAAAGAGAATTGACCAAAATATATCAAGACCCAAATCAACACATGATCGAGGAAACCACCATAGAGAAGATACAAAAAAATAAAAGAGTGAACAAACCCTCTACACTTTTCATGATAGCACACAAAGTACCAAGACGAAAAGTGTTTGTCTTCCAAAGAGACAAGTCATTGGGATAACAAACAAATTTAAAGACAACAAGTGTTCAAACGCATATAGGATAGTTCTTCCAATAATAGTGCATTATTTATGATCTTGCATTTGAATACAAAATGCACACATGGAATCATTACTCTCCTTATATATTATTCAAACACTAGTCATGTTTAAATAAAAACAATTAGATGCAATACCAATTTAAAGAATGGTGATCTACTCAATGTAGGATAGCTTCCCCAAGAATAGTGCAACCCAAAGAAGTATGACTTTGAACACAAGTGCACAAGGATGGGATCATTGCTTTTCCTAACTCAAGAAGGCATAAAACAAATTTTGAGTAGAGCAAGGAAGACACAAAGGAGTTTGAACCAAACAAAATCCTTGGCAAGAAACAAGGCAATATTAGAGCAAAGGCCAAAGTAAATATGATCAATAAACTTACCACAAATTATTATAACTTGTCAAAGACAAGAGATGTATGGAGATATTTCTCGGTGGTAGATTTGTTCACAATCATATTCACAAAACATAAGCATGTGGAAAAAGATAGGAATAAGAAAACATGCTTAGATAGAGATTCTTGAAGGCTTCAAATAAAAACCGAAAAGCAAGGCAACAAGAAACTCTCTTACAAACAAGATACCAAAGAAGAGAGACACAAGATATTTTAAGTAAATATGGAACTTGTTTGAGCAACATGCCACTTAGGAACAAGATAACTAACAATATCAACTCTAGGTGGCAATACCTCACATGTTCACATTTTCTAGGCTTGTAATATGCACATAGCTTATTACTCCCCCATAATGTGATAATCCATTTTTTTAACAAGAGGCAAAGAAAGTAAATTCAACTAGAGAAAGTTAATGGACATTTAGAAATGAATTTCTCATGAGAATGACATACCACATAGAGAATAGATAATATTGATATATCAACACTAAGTGGTATTCCTCATGTACACACATTTTAGGATAGTAAAGTGCAAAGCATATTACTCCCCCAAAATGGGATAGTCCATTAATCTCCCAAAGAGCCAACTACGATAAGCAATGAAAGCAATGAAGGCTCAACACAAAGAACACAAGTACATGGAGTGCAAACCAACAAACATAACTAGATTACTCAAGATAGGTAAGTAGGAAGCACAACATATACAAACACATGCTAGAAACAAAACTAACATATGCAAGGGAGCAAGCAACTTTCAATGTATATAGAATTAAATACAAGTTACCGCTTGGAGGAACATTGGGTAAGAGATATATATAATCCAAGTGACTTGGCTTGAGGAAATATAATTGATGAAGATCCCTTAATTCTTCATAAAATAGCCAAGTCTCCAATGCCCTCCAACACCACCTATTGATCAAGTTTGAGCTTGTTGGTCCCCAACCAAGTTGGGTCCTAAGAGGTTAGTCACAATAGGTTTGGCAACCCAAATGTTTCTTTTCTTGAAACCACTTGGAGTACCAACATACTTGGCAAACACATTGCCCACATTATCCTTCCTAATAGAATAAACATCATCAACAAGGATAGGGTTGGATAATGTACCATTAGTGCATGAAGAAGCAAAATGTCCCTTCTTGCGACAAAGGTAGCAACATCGACTCTTTTCTCTCTTCTCAATAGGCTTTTCAACAAGAGGAGCATTGGCTTGAGTCTTGTTAGGAGGTGGCCGTTGTTCAACTCGTGGTTGAGCATGAGATTGAACAAGAGGCCGCTTCCCTAGTTGCTTCTCACTAAGAGGCTTCTTCTTCAAAGGGCAAGATCTAACATGGTGCCCTTGAGTCTTGCACTTGAAGCAAATAATCTTGGCCGAATATTGTTCTTGTTCTTGGCCCTTCTTCTTGTCAATAATGGACTTGTTCTTGAGATTGGAGTTGAATCCAAGTCCACTCTTGTCATTGGGAAGTCTTCGCACTCTCAACATCTTGTCAAGTGTGGAACTCCCTTCATGACACTTTTCCAAGTCTTTCTTCAAAGAAGTGACTTGGGCCTTGAGCTCTTTAATTTCCTCTACATGGTTAGAATCAACACAAGAGCTAGAGGAAGTAGATGCTTCATTGTTAGAGCAACAAGGCAAGGAAAGCAATTCATCACAAGATGTAGAAACATTATGGGAGGATGAATTACTAATACGAGCACAAGTCAATATATCATTATTAGAAGATATTGTGCTAGTAACCACATGAGGCTCACAAGATGTTACCTTTGTAGTGATAGCCTCAAGAGCTAATTTTAGCTTGGTATGGGATTCTAGAAGATCCTCATGAGAGCTAGATAGCTTTTCATGACTTTCTTCCAATTTCCCATACTTGCTAGTCATTAGCTCAAGTTGAGCCCTTAGCTCAACATTCTCCTTCAAAATAGATGCTTCACAAGACGTGGAGTTAGTAGCACAAGCATCAATTGAAATAGAAGAAGATAACTTGGCAAGCTCATTATTTAACCTAGAGTTTTCTTCAATTAGATTAGCATTGCCAACAACAAATTCAACCTTTTCATTTTTAAGCACTTTATATTTAGCATGGGTATGGTCACGTGCTTTAGTGAGATAGGCTATTTGTTCATTATAGAGCTCCTCAATAGATTCAAGTTTCTCCTCAAGAGTAACTCGGAGCTCATACTCTTCCTCAAGAGACATAGTGAGGGATGCCTTTTCATCGGCATCACTTCTTTCAATCTCACCTTTAGTTTCAATGATTTTAGCGCTATAAATAGCAAAAGCCAATATTTCACTAAAAGGAGTGATAGCTTTACTACCTTTAGGGAGATCAAGAAGAACCAACTCACCCTTCTCCATTAAGGAGGCTTCGTCCTCAAACTCTCCATAAAATATATCCTCATCCTCATCATCACAAGATGTAGTGGGTTCCAAAGGTGGAGATACCTTTGAATCCCTAGCCATAAGGCACATATGAGAAATGGATGGCGAAGATGAAGATTGACTTGAAGCACCAATAAGGTCCATGTCTTGTTCCACCACAATATGGGATTCCTCTACATTGTTAGTCACACAAGTACTAGAGGAAATGGAAGCATTGTTTTTATGAAAACAAGACATAGGAAGCATATCATCATGAGATTTAGTTAAACAATTATTACATGATATGCAAGGACTATCATCACTAGCATTTATGGAATTTTGAGTGCTAGAAGATATTAAGTCCAAAGATAGATCATTGCAATGGGATAGAGATGGAGTATAGTCAATAGCAAATTCACTATCCACAATGCAATTTCTATCACCACTCACCATATCATTACCTTGTGACAAATCACATGTAGGTGGAGTGGAGAAAGACGTGAACTCATCACGGCCGGAAGTGGATGGAGAACAATCATCCTCAATAATGTTGGACACATCATATATATCTTGAAGTTTTGTCCATAGCTCATGAGCGTTCCGAAAAGGCATGATTGATTGAATAACTACATCGCTCAAAATACACAAGAGACCATTAGATACAAGAGTATCGAGATAAGAATTTTCCTCATCCTCTAAAGATAAATCTTGAGAATTCTTTGGAGGAGGAAAATCCATATCTACAATTCTCTTAACATACTTTGGACCCATGTCCTCAAGAAAATTAAGAATGCGAATTTTCCAAGCATCATAATTTCTACCATAGAATATAAAAGCGGGATCATGTTCTATTTCTCTAAACGACATCGTACTCTCTAGGATGTAAAGCCTAATAAAGAGAGACGAGGCTCTGATACCAATTGAACGGACAACGACGTCGCCTAGAGGGGGGGGGGTGAATAGGCGATTAAAACTTTTCCGGTTAAGGCTTGCTAAATGCGGAAATAAACTAGGTGTTTAAATTAACAAGCATACAACCTAAATATTCTATGGCCAACTAGATGCACCAACAACTTATGCTAAGCAAGACAAGTAACAAGGTGATAGCAAGATATATAACTTCAAGCTCGAAGGCTATCACAATGTAAATTGCATAAGTAAAAAGCTCGGGTATAGAAATAACCGAGGCACACGGAGACGAAGATGTATTCCCGAGTTCCTCCCACAAAGGGGAGTACGTCTCGTTGGAGGGGTGTGAGCTCACCACGAAGGCCTACTCAACGCCACAAAGGCCTCACCCTATTCTCCGATGAACTTCCGCCACAAAGGCCTAGTTCACCTTCCACTATTGGCAACCTTCAAATCCGAGGCACGCATCCACAACTCAATTGGAGGCTCTCGGTGTCACCACAATCTTGGGGCACGCATCCACAACTCAATTGGAGGCTCCCAAGAACACCACAAGTCGTCTAGGGTCCAAGACCCAAGAGTAACAAGCTCACAAACTTTCAACTTCCACGAATCCTCGTGGAGAGAGCAAACCGATGCAACCGATGCAAATGGCAAGAGCACAAGTGCTCAAATCCTTCACTCTCAAATTCCAACAAAGCAACAAATGCTTATGGGGGAATAAGAGAGGAAGAACAATGGAGGAGAAACACCAAGAACTCCAAGATCAAGATCTACTAAGTTTCCCTCACTAAGAAGGAAGATGGATTGGTGGAAATGTAGATCGAGATCTCCTCTACCTTCTCCCTCAAAGATATGCAAGAATCATAGGAGGGATTGGGAGAGGGGCAAGCTTTCCAAGGTCAACAATGGTGGGAGAGAAGGGGAAAAACGTGCTTGGAAGACTTGGGGACCAATGGGGAAGAAAGCCCCCTTAAATAGGTCCCCACAAAAACTAGCCGTTTGTGCAGGAATCTGGGACCGGAATATCCGGTCCCATTGGAATAATCCGGTACCAATAATCCGGTTCACTCCAGTGCGAAAACTGGTCTAAAATCCGTCCAAACCGGAATATCCGGTATGCCCCGAATAATCCGGTTCAAATAATCCGGTTCACTCCAGAAGGTTCAAGCTTCCAGTCCTTAGCCATTTTTCGCAGCAACCGGAATATCCGGTCCAGGATGAATAATCCGGACCAAATAATCCGGTTGACTCCAGTAGCTCCAAGCTTCGAGTCCTTAGCCATTTTTCGCAACAAACTCCACAACCGGAATATCCGGTTCCTCCGAATAATCCGGTTCCAAATAATCCGGCTCCTCTCTGTCCCGAATATGGACCAAAACTACCCTAACCGGAATATCCGGTTGCCCGGAATAATCCGGCTAGAATAATCCGGTTGAGTCCAGAACAGAGAGGCTGAACTAGAAACCCCATAACTTTTGCAAATGAACTCCGAACGAGGTAAATCCAATTGCAATGGAAAGATAGCAGCAAGGAGTATCCAAACAAAAAGTGAAAATATTGATACCTCAAAGTATGGAGAAGTTACCACACATGGAAGGTGTGGGAACATTCTCAAAGACGAACGGAATATTTTCACCACCGAAAACGCAACAAGTTTTTCTTACGAAATCCGTTTTCGAGAAACCAAGGCTTGTCATGAAGATCACGACAAGCACTAAAATCCAAAGGAGACAAAAGCCAAATAAGAACCAAGAAAGATGATATGCAAAGTATGCAAAGGTTTGAGCTCTCCATAACGATTCGATCGAGTTACTCACTTGAGAGCCCCTCTTGATAGTACGACTATCTATCCTATAACCCGGTCTCCCAAAGACACGAGACCGGTAAAATAGAAAACCTATCAAGATTATACCTTTGCCTTGAGCATTCCACTTGAGCTAGATGATGACGATCTTGACTCTCTCAAGTTGGATCCTCTTTCTTGATTGCGCTTGCTAGCACAAACTCCGCTTGATGAAGACTTGCAAGTTGCTCCCCCATACACCATTATGGGAGAGACTAGCTCCCCCATACACCATTATGGGAGAGACCCTTCGGCAAATCTTCACAAGGCCACAATCTCCAAAAGGGTGGCAAGCATCAAGCATAGGATATCTTCTAGATGCTTCACTTGAGCTTCCACGTCAAGGTCGATGACAAACACCGCTTGACGACGACATAGTCCATGGGCTAAAGAAATCTTCCTTTAGGTTCATGCCCATGGAAAGATACCTAACCACACATAGAGATGCGACACACACATATCATGGGTTAGTTCACAAAGCTATATTGACAATTGCTTACCATACCATGAGATACACAATCCCACTTGGTACAACTTGTAGCTTTGTGTGTTGATCGCTTGCTTGATCAAACTTGTATCTTTGCTTCTCACTTCTAAAGATGATGTCTTGAAGAAGATAATGAAAGATCACCTAATCCTTTTCTTCAAGACACACTAGCAATAAGCTCAACTCAAACCATGACCATTCTTCATATAAATCCTTGAATGTAACAATGGCCATCAAGGAAGCTAATAGAGTTCAACACATGAACTCCATTATTTCCTATGAACAAGATCTACAAAGATAACTCAATGCAAACATTAGTCCATAAGGATTGTCATTAATTACCAAAACCACATATGGGGGAACCATGCACTTTCAGTATGGCATGCTTCCGCTTCTCCGCTGAGAGACGCCGAAAGTCTCTGCTGTCGTGGTTGCTGACATGTCCTGTCCCCCTTGTTAGAGACAGGACGTGGCCTCTCCCATACAGCACACCGCACCAGCGTATGCATACGCATCATCAAGCCTAGTAAGTTGAACCGCACACCTGTACTCTCCCTGGATATACGGGATCACAACGGCTCCATTGACTTCCCTCCGAGTAAGAGCAAAACCCTTGTCTATCCGGACTCACCAAGCGCTACTCGGTCAGTCTGGAGAATACTCAAATCTTCACTTGCCTCCTTGTCCTTCCTACCGAGAAAGCTCCATCTTGGTAGCAATCCAAATCGGTACCTTTCTACCCATTATGGCCCAACTCGGTAGACAGTACCTCAAACACCATTTCTTACCAACCTTGACTCTACTCGGGGGTAGCCCCTCCGACATTAGTCCCCGAAGCTGGTATGGTCTGGTGAACTTGGACGCTGGGCCGTGCCATCTTAAACCAATCTCTCCCAAAATATCTATCCGAGATGCACCATCTCGGTCGAGTTCCAACTCGAACTCGGATTCTTCTCGTACCCTTCATAATGGATTTCTTATCAGCGACCGACTAGGCTACGCTGCTTTGGATTTTACCGAGATCCCAGCACTTAGCCAATTTTCTACAGATTTTGCCGCTCAAAGCGAGATTGCCTAGTTATCTTCGCGTGTAAGGCTCACCACGTGGCGCAGAACCGCATCCCATGTCGCCTCGGTTCCCATGCGGTTGCAGCGCACGCGCCACACCCACGCCCCTCACTACACAACGGGCCCACACGCTGTCGCGTCCGTTCGCATAAAAGCACTCAAGCGCCCACGTCGTAAGACGTCGGATTAACTGTGCCAGTTACGCGCGGTAACTCCGATGTATGCGTTTCTCTGGACATAATAACTCCCACGACCCCACGATTACTCCCGCAACTGATCCGGAGCAGTTACTGCGTTTAGGGGGGTATAAATACCCACGCCTCGCCCGTCGCCTCATTCTCCTCGCCATTTTCTCCTGCCCCTTCTCCTTCCTCCTCGCACGTGCGCCCACAGAGCATTCTGCTCCGCCACACGCCGTCGAGCACCACCGCGCGCGGAAGAGATCACTCCACCACCGTGCGACACTGCTCACCGAAGCGCGGCCGCGCACAAGGATCTCCACCGCGCCTCGCGATTCTCGGCAACTTTACGCCACCACCATATAGCTTCCTCCCTCGCTGCTACTCTTCGAGCTCTTCGCCGCGGGAAGCACGCCACGACGTTTGTCTTCCGCGCCGCCGTGGCCCTTCTTCGTCCTATGCGGCCCGAGCCCCTCCTCGCGCCTACGCACATCTCGGAAGAGCCGAGATCCAAAATCTCCCAGATCGACCTCGAGCCGGTGTAGGACCTCAACCTGGAAGGGCCTGCGTCCACCCGTGGAGCCTGGGAGGGCTCAGATGTGGTCGCCTCGGACATCCAGTGGCTTGTCAATACTCGCCTCGTACCGGTGGGTGTCATCTGCAGGCCTCCCGGCGACGAGAGGGAGCCGCAACCAGGAGACGGCGAACGCGTCGTCTTCCTCAGCCATTTCAAGCGCGGATTCGGCCTCCCCATCTCCGAGTTCATGCAGAAATTCCTCCACCACTTCGGTTTGCAACCCCACCATCTCCCTGCTAATGCAATTACCATGCTTTCCACTTTCATAACCTTCGTGGAAGCTTATCTCGGTATCTACCCCACGGTAGATATCTGGGCCAACTACTTTCACTTCCGCCAACAAGTTCTCCCCAATACTGCCAATCCAAATGCCCCCAAAACTATGACCCAATGTGGCACAACCATGATTTTTACCGGAACAGTACCGAATACCCCCGGGTTCAGGGTCTTGATTCCTGCCGCAAGTGGCAGAGGGGATTCTTCTATATGAAGAATCCCGACCCGAAGGAGAGCGCCGAGAAGGAGGATATCATCAAGGTTCCTCCCTTCCGTATCGATCTCCCCACTGCGATGGTAAATTGGAGGTACAATCCGAAAAAGACTGTACCCGAGGTGAATGTCGCAGATGGCCGGCTGAAGCAGCTCGTCAAGGACGGGCTCCGAGCTGATGACCTGATCGCCGCCTGGGTGAGCCGCCAGGTCCTGCCTCTGCAGCTCAGGGCCCACAAGATGTGCTTCATGGGCAGGGCCCGGGACTGCAGGCGCACCACCACCTTCTAGCTCAGCAAGAAGGAGGTGGCCATCTGGGCCAAGTCCATCGCCAAGGCCACCCTCTTAGAGATTTGGGATTGGGGATTCGAGCCCTAAAGCCGAGATAGGCGGGCACCCCGAGTAATTACTTGCCATCCTACCGAGTATCTTTTATCTCGGTATCTTTCGAGTCCATTTACTTCTTCTTTTTTTATTGTAGATCAATTGTCGGTTCACGCTGTCGTAGGCTTTCCGAAGATCTACTTTGAGGCAGGTCTTGGCAGCACCAGAAGAAATATGAAAGTTCCGAACCTTCCAGTCCTAATCCATCTTTATGGGGAAGACCCTTCATCTGACCTCCGAGCTACCCTGTCAATTGTAAAAAGTAGTTGAGTCGTGTCTCGCAGGAGCAAAAAGAGTGAAATGAGGATGTAAGCCCCCTAGGTCTTCCTCTTCCTTCTAAAATAATTGCTTTTGCTTGACTCTTCCAGTAAAAAAGTATACTGAGTGGTTGAAGGAAAGCGAAAAGGAATGGCTTTTTCATGTACCAAATCCGGTGAGCAAGACATCAAGCAAAAATGGACATACAATCAAAGTGTCATACAGGGAGGAACCCTTGGAGGTTGGGACAGAAAGAAAGCAGGTTTTGCTTCCTTCGAGCTACCAAACTCTTTCATCAGGTGTGGGTCAACAGGAAAGCATCTCCAGATCCGATATAAGAACTTGCTTCTCTATACGAAATTCATTAAATGAAAAGGTAATTGTATGCGCTCTATGCGCTTTGTCTTCATCACCATTATATCCATCCTTTTTATCTCTTGTGGAACGACTTGGGAAAGTTGCCCAGAAAGACAATAAAACTCCCGTATTCTCCCTTCCTTGCTTGCCCCTAACCAGAATAAAGGTCACAATGAAACTTTTCTAAATTGGACTCCGCTAAGACCCGCTTGATATGAGTAGATTGCCCTGAGTATTTTACTTTGACAAGACAAAAGCACTTTTTTTTTGAGCTATATGAGAAAGAGCTGGCGTGTACCCGAACCCCCCTCCAGGTAGAAGTTACGGCACCCTACCTTTCTTTACGATGCCTTCTATCGTTGGCCCTGAAGAGGAGAGATAGCCCTTACTGGCATCCATCCACTTAAATAAGTCTGGTGGGTTCGCTTGAACCGATACAAGAGGAACTCAGGAATTCCGCGTGATAGGCTTGACGCTTCCCGCCTGATAGATAACCACCACCACAGGCCCTTTTACATGCAAGACTGCCATGCGGCACGAATTTCACGGTAGGTACAATCCTTATAAGTTTGCAGCAGTTGAGTCATGCCTTTGTAAACAAACCTTTCCCACCTTTAATAAACCGATCCAAAACCAAGAAAGAAAGAAAAGAAGAAAATCAAATATTTTCAAATCCGAAGCTCACCTTAATCCATTTTAAAGCTTTTACATCGTAGCGGCGCTTCTATGGCTTAGATTTTCGTAGGAAAGGTTTTGAGAAGTAGGTTTAAAGAAAACCCAAGCCGAGTTGAGTCAGTCAGGGACTCTTGCACTTGCAAGAGGAACAGAGCAGCAAAGAAAAAGAGGTCTATCTACTGCGGTACTAGAGTCTGATTCCTTCTCCTTTACTTCTTTGCATGCAGTACTTTGACTCTAGTACTAGCTTCAAACGCTTACTATCAGGGCTGCGGAGAAGGGCTTCCTTTCTCCGTTGAGTTGAGACTTATTTGCTATCATCCGTTGGTTCAAAGCTGCTTTCCAGATAGAGATATTGAGAAAGGACAAATAAATCGATCTATCTTTCTTCCTTTTTCTCTTCCACAATTGGATCTAATGCACCCAGTAGACCTTTAGTCGCAAAGAAGAAGAAATGAGGAGCTACTAGCCGATCATGAAATAGGCTCACTCGTGGTCCCTACTGCTTATGGGACTGTGATCGAATCTGCTCGAAAAAACTAGTAGATGAAATGGGAATTTATATGGAAGCGCACGAGGGGATGCTAAGACGGGGCGAAGGAAGGGATTACGGACCGGGCTTTCGAGTAGCGGGAAGAAGCTTGTACGGTTTGGGAAGGGGTTTTTTGAGACAAAAGAAGAATCTACTTCAACCGATATGCCCTTAGGCATGGCCAAGCGGGAGATCCAGACTTTTCTCTAGATTTGAGACATCGACATATTCCAACTTCGTGAGCGCCTATATATCATATTTTCTGTGGTGATAGTGAGGTACAAAAAGAGGCAAAGATCCAGGGAAAACTTCTGCTAGAATGTATTCCAGGCCGGAGTCTCCGGTCCCTCTAAGCGGAGTCTCCGGTGTGAAGTTATTCGAGAGAAATTCAGTGCTGGAACTTCTGGTGTCACCCGTTGTACTCACTCCGGAGACTTACCGGAGAAACACCAGAGTCTCCGGTGTGAGTATAACTTATGAAGATTCAGCAGTGGAGTTTCTCGTGCCACCCTCTGTACCCAGTCCGTAGACTTACCGGAGACTGTTCGGAGTCTCCGGACTGACTGGGACTTATGCTTACGCTCCACCTCAGACACTCTCTGCCCCCTGGCGACAGAAACTAGCGATGGAAGCACCAGAGTCTCCGGTCTCACATTCCGGAGTCTCCGGACTGGCTGGTGCCTTGAAGAAACAAGAGCTGGATTGGTTGGTGTCAGCCGCTCGAGCCACACCGGAGAGTTACCGGAGACTGTCCGGAGTCTCCGGACTGGAAGCTGGCGAAAAACTCAGACCGGAGTCTCCAGACTTTACACCGGAGTCTCCAATGTGAGTTTGGCAGAAACGACTCCAACGGCTCCAAACTTTATGAGGGGTATAAATACCCCCTCCCCTCCACCTACCTCTAGCCAGCTCGTCCAAAATAGATCTCACCATTGCTAGAGCTCACCCACCTTGCTAGATCTCCAAATCACTCCACCCAAAAGCCTTGATCTTTGGAGGATTGAAGTAGAAGGCCCCGATCTACGTCTTCACCAACCGGATTTCATTTTCCCCCTCATTTGCTTGAGGTGGACTAGTCTAGGGTTTTCTCTTGTAAAGAACCTAGACATCTTGTCTCTCTTGGTGATTCTCGTGATTGTTGGGAGCCCCCAATTTGGTTGTGGGTGTGTGCCCCAAACTTTTGTAAAGGACTCAATTCCCGCCTCAAAGGGGATCAATAGTGGAAGGTGGACTAGGCCTTTGTGGCGGGGTTCATCGGAGAATAGTGTGAGGCCTTTGTGGCATTGAGTAGGCCTTCATGGCGAGCTCACACCCCTCCAGCGAGACGTACTCCCTTAACAAGGAGGAACTCGGGAATACATCGTGTCTCCGCGTGCTTCCTATCGGTTATCTCGTTCCCTTATCCTTTACTTGTGTTTTCCTTGCATTTATTGTTCTACTTGTTGCGTTTATTACCGTACTTGCCATATAGGTAAATTCACCTTAGTTGCACTATCTAGATGATTTACCTGTGTGTCAAGCCTAATCTTGAAGAAAAAATAAAATTGGTCGTAGCACCTATTCACCCCCCCCCTCTAGGTGCAAATACATTACATTCATATGTGAACTCGTCGCGGCCGGAGGTGGAAGGGGAACAATCATCCTCAATTATTTTGGACACATCAAATATATCTTGAAGTTTTGTCCATATCTCATGAGCGTTCCGAAAAGGCATGATTGACGCAAGAATTACATCACTCAAAACATAAGTGAGACTATTAGATATTTGAGTATCGGGATGAGAGTTTTCCTCATCCTCTAAAGTTATATTTGGGAAATCCTTTGGAGGAGGAAAATCCACATCTACAATTCTCTTTACATAGTTTGGAACCATGGCCACAAAAAGATTAAGTATACGAATTTTCCAAACATCATAATTTGTGCCATCGAATTTAACAGAAGGATCGTGCCCTAGTTCCCTAAACGATATCGTACTCTTTAGGATGTAAAGCCTAATAATGAGAGTCCAGGCTCTGATACCAATTGAACGTGCAACGATGTTGCCTAGAGGGGGGTGAATAGGCGATTAAAAAAAATCGGTTAAGGCTTGCTAAATGCGGAAATAAACTAGTTGTTTAAATTAGCAAGCACACAACCTAAATATTCTAGGGTCAACTAGGTGCACCAACAAATTATGATAAGCAAGACAAGTAACAAAGTGTTAGCAAGATATATAATTTCAATCACGAAGTCTATCACAATGTAAATTGCATAAGTAAAAAAAAAGCTCGGGTATAGAAATAACCAAGGCACACGGAGACGAAGATGTATTCCCGAGTTCCTCCCTTTGAGGGGAGTACGTATCGTTGGAGGGGTGTGATCTCGCCACAAAGTCCTACTCAACGCCACAAAGTCTTCACCCTATTCTCCGATGAACCTCACCACAAAGGCCTAGTTCACCTTCCACTATTGGCAACCTTTGATCGAGGCACGCATCCATAACTTAATTGGAGGCTCTCGATGTCACCACAATCTTGGGGCACACATCCACAACTCACTTGGAGGCTCCCAAGAACACCACAAGTTTTCTAGGGTCCAAGACCCAAGAGTAACAAGTCCACAAACTTTCACTTCCACGAATCCTAGTGGAGAGAGCAAACCGATGCAAATGGCAAGAGCACAGGTGCTCAAATCCTTCACTCTCAAACTCCAACAAAGCAACAAATTATTATGGGGGAATAAGAGAGGAAGAACAAAGGAGAAACACAAAGAACTCCAAGATCAAGATCTAGTAGGTTTCCCTCACTAAGAAGGAAGATGGATTGGTGGAAATGTAGATCTAGATCTCCTCTATCTTTTCCCTCAAAGATATGCAAGAATCATGGGAGGGATTGAGAGGGAGAAAGCTTACTCAAGGTAAACAATGGTGGGAGAGAGAGAGAGAGAGAGAGAAACGACTTGGGAAAGTTAGGGAACCTTTGAAGAAGAATGCCCCTTAAATAGGTGCCCAGAAAACTGCCCGTTGGGGCCTTTTTACGTGCCCAACCGGTAGTACCGGACGGCACCCGGTAGTACCGAAAGTTCTGGGCCAAAATTCGCCCAGAAGCTCTCTAGCTACTTTTATTTGCGGTGCTACCGAGCTCGTCCGGTACTTTGGGTCGGTACTACCGACCTTCGCCCGGTAGTACGGGAAGAGCCAGAACACTAATACTAAAACGCTCGTATCTTTTGCGTCCTGACTCCATTTTCGATGATCTTTGGCTCATTGAGTTTGCAACAAAAAACTCTCTACAAGATAATGCATAGAAGCATCATTTCCCAACAATTAAAATTAAAACCAAGTGTAGAAAGGTTTAACCTCTCTAAAAGGAACAACCAGTAAAACCTCCATCACCGGAAACGCACATAACTTTTGCGAATGAACTCCGAATGAGATGAATCCAATTGGGTTGAAAAGATAACAAAAAGGAGTATCCAAACACAAATGAATGGATAAGTTACCACACATAGAAGGTGTGAGGACATTATCAAAGATGAACCGGATAATTTCACCACCGAAAACGCAACAAGTTTTTCTTACCAAAACCGTTTTCGATAAACCTTGGCTTGTCATGAAGATCACGAAAAGCACCAAAAAACAATGGAGATAAAAACCAAATAAGAAGCAAGAAAGATGATATGCATGTATGCAAAGGTTTGAGCTCTCCACAATGATTCGATAAAGTTACTCACTTGAGAGCCCCTCTTGATAGTACGACTATCTATCCTATAACCCGGTCTCCCAAAGGCATGAGACGGTAAAATAGAAAATCTATCAAGATCATACCTTTTCCTTGAGCATTCCACTTGAGCTAGATGATGAAGATCTTGACTCTGTCAAGTTGGATCTTATTTCTTGATCGTGCTCGCTAGCACATGCTCCGCTTGATGAAGACTTGCAAGTTGCTCCCCCATACACCATTATGGGAGAGACCCTTATCAGAAAATATTCACAAGGCCACAATCTCCAAATGGGTGGCAAGCATCAAGCATCAGATTTCCTTGAGATGCTTCACTTGAGCTTCCACGTCAAGCTTGATGACGAATACCGCTTGACGACAAAATAGACCATGGGCTATATGAAATCTTTCTTTTGATGCGATCCCATGGAAAGATACCTAACCACACATAGAGATGCCACACACATATCATGGGTTAGTTAACAAAGCTATATGGACAATTTCTTACCATACCACGAGATACATAATCCCACTTGGTACATCTTGTAGCTTGTGTATTGATCACTTGCTTGATCAACCATGAATCTTTTCTTCTCACTTCATATGATGATGTCTTGAAGATAATCGTGAAATATCACCTAATCCTTTTCTTCAAGATGCTTGGAATAAGCTCAACTCTATCCATGTACACTATCCATATAAATCCATGAATATAACAATAGCCATCAAGAAAGCTAATAGAGTTCAACACATGAACTCCAATAACTCCTATGGACAAGATCTATAAGAATATCTTAGTGCAAACATTAGTCCATAATGATTGTCATTAATTACCAAAACCACATATGGGGGCACCATGCGCTTTCACCTGTTAGTTGTATTCAAAGATCACAAGTTTAGAGGATAACAACAACAAAAGTGTTCGGAAAAGTAGATACGTTTTAGACGTATCACTTGCATGGCAAAAAAATTAAATTCCCCTACACACAACCCAGTATTAGTGTGTGTAGGTGACTACTCTTCGGAAATCCTACTACAATGTTATAATCGCATCGGACAGTCCACTTATTCTCATTGGAATGGTGAGCCAAACAACGAGTCGTGCACTCGTTGAGAAATGAAAGAGTTGTTTTTGTAGCACTAGGAGGGTATGAGTGAGGCAACCGAGTACACTGATCCAACTTCATTAGGAAGGGGGAAATGGGATACTTCACAAAAAAGAGAGGCTAAATGACCATGGGCATGGGGCGGCTTCCCCCTACTTACTCAACAGTGCATACACTAATATCGTTTCTTTTCTAAAACTATGAATTTATAATTTCATGAAGGAATTCTTGTTTGGGCTACTGATTCTATAGTCCAATATCCATTGGAGTCGTGTGTAGGAACCCAAAAAAAACTCCATGTAGAAGTTACTTCTGTAAGAAAACACAATGTAGTGTTAACATTTTTTTAAACGATGTAGTGTTATTGCCTTGATTATGGGTTCCTGCTCTCATAGACGAATAGATAAGTGATCCGGGTGGTTTCAGACCTTGTGGGGTCATTGTGTAAATTGTGAAGGTCTAAATTTATTGGTTTCTTACAATGTGTAAATGCATTCTTTTTATTTCATGTTTAAAAATATATTCATGTTAACTCTCTCTTATTCAGGTTCCTATTGGGTGTTTGCTGTTATTCAAGTGGCACAAATGATACACAATGGTTGGAAGTTGTCTCTCTCAGAGCAACATTTGTTGGGTTGTGAGATACGTGATGATGTTTGCAAGTTTGGTCACGCAGATCGGGCTCTATAGTGGATCTCCCACAACGGAGAAATCGCGGGTGAGGCAGACTTCCCTACACGGGAGTAAGAGGTTAAACATACCAATATGCAACTAAATATACCAGTAATAAATAAATCTTCCTATTGCATTTGTGAAAAACATACCTCTGAGATGTTTATAAGCTCCGGCACTACGGAGCCAATTTCACCGGATAGAAGAGAGTGCGAGCAGGCATGGATGCTCATTATAACTACTCAGCTGGTTATCAGCTCCATCGCCGCCAACTCATTTGTGTTTGAAGATTACAGTGGTGGTGTCGTCGGTGGCCCATGTGGTACTAACCTGAACCATGATTTTTTGTTGGTTGGTTATGGAAAGCACGAGGGTGGATCCTACTAGATCGCCAAAAATCATGGGGAAGTGATTGGGATGAGGGGGGCTACATGTATATACGTAAATATGTACAACCATGTAGGTTATGTAGCTTTGCAATTAAGCTAGTTTCTATTGTGATTTAACTGTTTATTTTGATATTCGGATTTATATGTACATATAGACTAAGTATCCATGGGCGGGGGGCAACTGCCCCCCCCCCCCTCCACACACACACCAATTCTAAATTTATAATTTCTTGACGGGAATCTAGTTTGGAATTTAGATTCTAGTGAACAATACCCGTTGGAGCCACATGTGGGAATTCAGACAAACTCCGTGTAGTTTTATTCCTAAAAAAACTCCATGTAGTATTAACAGATTTTAGATGATGTGGTGTTATTGCTCTGACTAGTGGATCCTACTGACATGATTGACCATATAAGTGAGTTTGGTGGTCAAGAGTCATGGTGTATATATTAAAGGTATAAATTTATTAGTTTATTACTATGCATAAATGCATATCTTTCATTTCATGTTTAAAACATATTTATGTTAGTTCTCGATTATTGCGGCTTCCTGTTGGGCGTTCGTGTTGTTAAAACGACACAAACGATACACAACGGTTGGAAGTTGTCTATGTCGGAGCAACAATTGTTGGATTGTGAGATACGTGATGATGGTTGCAAGGATGGCCACGCGGATCGAGCGCTATATTGGATCGTCAACAATGGAGGAATCACGGCTGAAGCGGATTACCCCTACACGGGAGTCAAGAGGTTAGCTCCCCTCCAATACCAATATGCAATTAAATCTATCACTAATTAATAAATTCTATGGTTGGATTTATGAAGAACATGCCGATGTCACACTGATAAGCTCAGTCACTACGAATCCACTATCATCATATACGAGAGAGTGGAGATATGCAACGAGCATGCATGATGCTAGATGTAGCTGCTCAGTTGGTTATCGTCTCCATTGCCGCTAACTCACCTTTGTTTTGTAGACTATAGTGGTGTCTTCGGTGGCCCATGTGGTACTAATCTGAACCTTGATTTTTTGTTGGTTGGTTATGGACAGAACGAGAGTGGATCGTACTAGATCGCCAAAAATCACGGCGAAGAGGTTGGGATGAGAGTGGCTACATTATACGGAAAGATGTAAAACTCTGTGGGTTATGTGGCTTGGAAATTAAGTTAGTTTATCTTGTGATTTAACTGTTTATTTTGATATCCGGGTTTAGATGTACCTATAGACTAAATATTCAAGGACAGGGGGCCGTTGCCCCCCCCCCCACCTCCAGCAACAGTAAGCCATCCTAGTGTTATAGAGCACTGCATACACTAAGCTCCAGTATGAAGTCATTTTTTTCGAAACTTCGAATTTATAATTTCTCGACGAAAATATTGTCTCGGCTTTATATTATAGTGTCCAGTATGCATTGGAGCCGTGTGTAGGAATCCAGACAAACTCCATATAGTATTAACGGAATTTATATGATGTTGTGTTATTGCTCTGACTAGCGGATCCTACTAGCATGGTTGAACATATAAGTGAGTCAGGTAGTTTTAGACCTTCAGGGTTCATGGTGTAAATTTTCAAGGTATAAATTTATCAGTTTATTACAATGCGCAAATGCATGTCTATCATTTCATGCTTAAAATGTGTTCCTGTTAATTCTCGATTAGTTAGGTTTCTGCTGGGAATTCGTTGTCGTTAAAGCGACACAAACGGTACATAAAGGTTTGAACTTGTCTGTGTTGGAGCAACAACTGTTGGACGGTGAGCTACGTGATGATCATTGCAAGGGTAGTCATGCAGATCGGGCGCGATAGTGGATCCTCAACAATGGAGGAATTGCAGGTGAATCGGACTACCCTACACGGGATTCAAGAGGTTAGCCCCCTCCAATACCAATATGCAATTAAATCTACCATTAATAAGTAATAAATACTCTTATTGAATTTATGAAAAACAAGTCTATGTGACACTGATAAGCTTCGCAACTACGAAGCCACTACCATCGGATATGTGAGAGTGAATAGTTGCAGCGAGCAGGCACTAATGCTCGATGTAGCTGCGGTGTGGCTATATGTATCTATGTAAAGATAGTGTTGGGTCTCCAAGTGCAGAGGTTTGTAGAGCAGCAACAAGTTTTCCTTAAGTGGATCACCCAAGGTTTATCGAACTCGGGGAGGCAGAGGTCAAAGATATCCCTCTCAAGCAACCCTGCAATTAAGATATAAGAAGTCTCTTGTGTCCCCAACACACCCAATATACTTGTCAGGTATATAGGTGCACTAGTTCGGCGAAGAGATAGTGAAATGCGAGTAATATGGATGGTTATAAGTAATAATAGCAATCTAAAATAAATATGGCAGCAAGCAAACATGTAGCAGAACAGGCGGAAAACGGTGTTTCAATGCTTGGAAACAAGGCCTAGGGATCCTACTTTCACTAGTGGACACTCTCAACAAGGATCACATAATTGAATAACTAAATATCTTCTCTTCACTATGCTACTCTTAACCCTCTCCGGTTGGATTATGAACACTACTCATTGCGTAGGGCTGCAAAAAGCATTTCTTAAAGTAAGCATTCCCATGTATAGTTAACCCCACGCTGTCACTATGAGCGCCCTAGAAGGTACTAGACAAATACCACAATTTATAGAGGAGACACACACGATGTGCACACTGTCACCTTCACACCGCGGGACAAGGTGACTCCAAAGTTTATATTAATAAAACACTTGAGTAGCACAAGATGAAGAGTAACATATACTTATTCAACTAGATTACAAAGCTCATGGCGGTGGAGTCGATGGAGATGGCTTCCGGGGGCACTTCCCCGTCCCAGCAGGGTGCCAGAACAGAGATCTGTCCCCCGAAAGTTGGGTTGACGATGACGGCGGCTGTGGAAGGTTTCGTGGAATTTCGCCGATTCTTTTAGGGTTTTCCCTCAGGGGAGTATAAATAGGCGAAAGGGCGATGCCGGGGGGTGGCCAGGGGCCCAAACCACCAGGTGGCGCGGCCAGGAGGACCCGCGCTACCCTATGGTGTGGCCACCCTGTGGCCCCCCTACGGGGCTCTTCGTGACTTCTGGAAGCTTCCGGGGAAAATAGGAACTTCGGGATTCGTGGGGTCCAATTCCGAGAATATTTACAGAACAACTTTTCTGAAATAAAAAACAGCAGAAAACAGGGAACTGGCACTTGGCATCTTGTTAATAGGTTAGTCCCAGAAAACGTAAGAAAACGTAGAAAAACATACGGAAAACATGTAGCAATTGGCATAATATCAACATGGAACATCAGAAATTATAGATACGTTGGAGACGTATCAAGCATCCCCAAGCTTAGTTCCTACTCGTCCTCGAGTAGGTAAATGATAAAACAAAATAATTTCTGAGGTGACATGCTACCACACAATTTTGATCATAATATATAAAGTAGAGCATGTAAACTAGGATCAAATGAACTAAAGCTGTGATCTATATTTGATATCAACAAGTAATGCATAAACAAATAAGAAGAAAGAAGAAAAACTTTTAATGAATCAATACTAAAAGACTATCAACCGTGCAAAGTTTATTAGAGATGATTTAAGCTTTCAAGAACAATATCATGCACGTCAAACAATCTTCACAACCCCTGTTAGGATCAAGTCAAGCTTTCCACACGATGCAATGCTTGAATCTTAAACTATTTGCGCACTAAAAACAAGCAAGTGTTCTGCGTTGGTCCCTGTCACCGGGATGTTATGGCAAAGAGAACATTATGGGGGGGGGTTGGAAGGTCAACGGAAGAAAGGCTCACAAAGCTGAAAGTGGTCATTAGACAAGAGAAAGTGTTGAAACCGAAGCTATGCAAGGAGTAGGGATTGCCATACAACGGATGCACATAGAGCTATAAGTGTATGAAAGCTCTCCAATGGAACTAGTGGGGGTGCATCCAACTTGCTTGCTCACGAAGACCTAGAGCTCATTTGAGGAGGCTCATCATTGGAATATACAAGCCAAGTTCTATAATGTAAAGTTCCCCACATAGTTATGAATGAATGATAATATGAAAACTTTCTCCAAACTGAAGTATTGGTGCTAAACATGAAGCACAAGTGTGGTATAAAGTATAGTGATGCGCCCCCTCTCTCTTTATTCTCTCTTTGGCCCTTTTTGGGGGGGATTTTTCATTTTTTATTTTATATATCCTCACCGGTAGGGAAAACATCCTATATTACAATGAAACATCACACTTTTAGTACTCATAACTCATAGTGGAATATCTCTTATGTCTCCAACTGCATGCTCCTGCCAGTGTAGTAGTATGCATAAATAACCATGAAGCTCATCATCAAGTAACATAATGGAGGTGGATGTTGTGCAGGAATATATCTCGGAATGGCTATAGAAATGCCATGATAGGTAGGTATGGTGGCTATTTTGAGGAAGAATATATGGGCTTATGTGTAGGAGAACAAAGTCCTCCCACGGGATTTGGATGCACTGGCGAAGTTTGCACCAACTCTCAATGTGAGAAAGGGCAATGCACAGTACAGAAGAGGCTAGCAAATATGGATGGTGGAAGTGCCAGGAACCGCAACATAGACTCACAAGTTAAAAGATTACAGCAATCAAATCATCTTACAAGGCAAAGTTCAAATCACTCCAAGAGGGTCTGTGGCAGTGACAAGTCACTGTTGGCTACCCCGACCGTAGCGCGTAACAAAAGGCCGATCATAAATGTATCACTCGTAGCAATCATATACCATTGTTTCTATCAGCTGGTAATTTAAGTGTGACACAGTTTCAAGTTTCTTAGACCAACCATTAAAAGTTTATACTTACTATTCATTCCCGTTTATCCATTAAGCAAATTAATATCTCAAAACAACAACAGTGATTCAAGTGAAGCAGTTTAGTGATCTACAAGACCATGCGAATTTTTCCACTATACTAACTATCACATAAGCATTTCTATTCCCAACCAAGCACATATATGAGACAACAAAAACTCTCTCTAAGAATGTAGCAATGAAAACTAGAGAGTACTAACAGCTCTAAATAAGAGATGAATGCAAAACAGGAGCTAAATAAATGCAGCAGCCAGACAAAGATTAAGAATACAAAGTATTCCCATGAAAAAGTGGAGCGTGTCACTCTCCAATAAACGAATGCCGGGTCCAACCAAGCTTATTGCAAAAATAAAAACAAACTGAAAGCAAAAATAAAAGACGCTTCAAGTAAAGCACATAATATGTGACCGAATAAAGATATAGTTTCACTAGAAGTGACCTGATAATTTGTTGATGAAGAAGGGGATGCCTTGGGCATCCCCAAGCTTAGACGCTTGAGTCTTCTTGGAATTTGCTGGGATTTACCACCGGGGCATCCCCAATCTTAGGCTTTTCACTCTTCTTGATCACATCATATCATCCTCTTCTCTTGACCCTTGAAAACTTCCTTCACACCAAACTTCTCACAATCGTTTTTTGAAACATACTTCTCACAATCTTCATTAGCAACGTTAGTGCAAATCGAAATAATAAATTCACATGGTTCAGTTTCAACACAATACTAACACTCATAAACACATTAGCTACTGTCACAACTTCTTTTAAAACTCTTTTTCTCAAAAGAACACCAAAAGAAAGAGATTAAGAGGAAAATGCAATTATTGGCAGAAATCTGTCAAAACAGGACAACAGGTAAAGATGATTATTTCCGAAAATCCTCTGTTGCTCAAATCAAAAAGTAATCGACTAAGAAAAGTTGCGTATATATCCCAGGATGACGCACAAAAAAAACCCGGGTCATTTTGAATTTTCTGTGATTTTATACAAATTTAACAGTGGACAGCAGAAATCTGTTTCCTGTGTAGAAATCCGAAATATAGTCTCAACTTTCCACTAGAGGCTTTACTTGGCTCAACAAATACACAAAAGAAAAGATACAGCGGGGTTGCTAAGGAAATAAAAAATTTGCAAAGAAAACAAAAATAACTGAAAGAAAACGGACCGAAAACAGAGAAATAAAACAGGTTGTCTCCCGCAAGCGCTTTTCTTTTAATGCCTTTCAGCTAGGCACAATGATTTTTAATAGATGCTCACATAAGAATAAGAGTTGAAGCACAATAAGAGAGCATAAAGAAGCAAATATAAAACACATTTAAGTCTAACCCACTTACTATGGAAAATAATCTTGTAGAAAAACAAGTCAATGAAGCACAAAGTGACTAGCATAGGAACACAAAATAAGTGCAACCTCAAAAATTTCAACATAAAGAGGGGAAACTTCATATTGTTGAGATGCATAAAACCATGTTTACCTCTCTCATAATAACTTTCAGTAGCATAATGAATAAAATTAACAATATAACTATCATAAGAAACATTCTTATCATGGTCCACATGCATAAAAGAATTAATACTCTCCACATAAGCATAGCCATTCTCATAAATAGTAGTGGGAGCAAATTAAACAAAATAGCTATCATTATTATTCTCATCCCCATAATCATCAAATATAGGAGGCATAGTATCATCAAAATAAATTTTCTCCTCAATAGTAGGTGGACTGAAAATATCATATTCATCATTGTAATCATCATATATAGGAAGAATAATATCATCATAAGCAATAGAATAGTTATCCTCCAAAATGTGTTCATTTGTAAACATATCATCATTTTTACTAGGAGGAGATGTATCAAGCATATAATCATCAGTAGCAAAAGGATTTTCAAACACATCATCCACAAGTTTAGATCTTTCTATATCATCATTTTAATTATCAAAAGTAGTGTGCTTTTCCCAATCATGATCACTACTATATGTAAAAGGCATAGGCTCATCATCAAAGCAAATTTCCTCCTCCATGCTTGGGGAACTAAAAAGATCATTTTCATATAAACTAGCTTCCCCAAGCTTAGACATTTCCATATCATTAGCAATAATGGTGTTCAAAGAATTCATACTAATAACATTGCTATTAGCATGCAAATAAAGCTCCATAGGTTTTTAAATTTTCTCTTCAAACACTTCATGTCCTAACTCAAGATAAATATTATAGAGCTCTCTCATTTTTTTTCCATTAAGACTAATAGTAAATAATAAAAACAAGAAGCGAGTAAAAATAAGCCTAACTAGTGAAAATAAGAAACAAAAAGATAAAATTGCAGAATCTAAAGGAAATAACTCCGAGCACTCACACCCGAGGATGTGAGTACCTTTTACCTTACCTCCCCGGCAACGGCGCCAGAAAAGAGCTTGATGTCTACGCATGCTTCTATTCTCGTAGACAGTGTTGGGCCTCCAAGTGCAGAGGTTTGTAGAACAGCAGCAAGTTTCCCTTAAGTGGATCACCCAAGGTTTATCGAACTCAGGGAGGTAGAGGTCAACGATATCCCTCTCAAGCAACCCTGCAATTAAGATACAAGAAGTCTCTTGTGTCCCCAACACACCCAATATACTTGTCAAGTATATAGGTGCACTAGTTTGGCAAAGAGATAGTGAAATGCGAGTAATATGGATGGTTATAAGTAATAATAGCAATCTGAAATAAATATGGCAGCAAGCAAACATGTAGCAGAACAGGCGGAAAACGGTGTTTCAATGCTTGGAAACAAAGCCTAGGTATCCTACTTTCATTAGTGGACACTCTCAAAAATGATCACATAATTGAATAAATAAATATCTTCTCTTTACTATGCTACTCTTAACCCTTTCCGGTTGGATAACGAACACTAATCATTGTGTAGGGCTGCAAAAAAAATTCTCAAAGTAAGCATTCCCATGTCTAGTTAACCCCACGCTGTCACTATGAGCGTCCTAGAAGGTACTAGACAAACACCACAATTCATAGAGGAGACACACACGATGTGCACACTGTCACCTTCACACCGCGGGACAAGGTGACTCCAAAGTTCATATTAATAAAACACTTGAGTAGCACAAGATGAAGAGTAACATCTACTTATTCAACTAGATTACAAAGCTCACGATCACATATAGATCACACCATGGGAGAGAGATGAACCACATAGCTACCGTAGAGCCCTCAGCCTCGGGGGAGAACTACTCCCTCCTCATCGTAGGAGACATCAACAGCGATGGAGATGGCGGTGGAGTCGATGGAGATGGATTTCGGGGGCACTTCCCCGTCCCGGCAGGGTGCCAGAACAGAGATCTGTCCCCCGAAAGTTGGGTTGACGATGACGGCGGTTGCGGAAGGTTTCGTGGAATTTCGCCGATTCTTTTAGGGTTTTCCCTCGGGGGAGTATAAATAGGCGAAAGGGCGATGCCGGGGGGTGGCCAGGGGGACCCGCGCCACCCTATGGTGTGGCCACCCTGTGGCCCCCCTCCGGGGCTCTTCGGGACTTCTGGAAGCTTCCGGGGAAATAATAACTTCGGGATTCGTGGGGTCCAATTCCGAGAATATTTCCATAACAACTTTTCTGAAATAAAAAACAGCAGAAAACAGGGAACTGGCACTTGGCATCTTGTTAATAGGTTAGTCCCGGAAAACGTAAGAAAACGTAGGAAAACATGTAGCAATTGGCATAATATCAACATGGAACATGAGAAATCTTTCCGGCTAGAGTCTATCATTATCGTAACAAGATCCTTTCTTTGTTTCCGCCGCTTCAGCTACAAGGTGTTACACCACCAATGTCTCATAGTGGTATCTTAAGGCGTCGTATTGTTGATCAGATGCGTCTATCGGTAGAGTCTGAACCAAACTCGCGCAAGGAAACTACAAAGTGTTGCACTGGATGAATATAGAGTAAAACAAAATGGAATGCATGATTCAGGAAATGATAAAGTACATTAGCTTCAAATCTCCTCCTAGACTCAATTACAGATCGAACGGCTGTCCGTCGAACTTTGAACAGCGCACTGGTTTGCAAAACACCTTTGATTTTAGTTGACATATATGGACATAATAGCATAAAACTATCAGTTTTTTGACAAATTTCGATAAACTACCAATTTATGGTTCAATCTCATTTTGCTACCTCATTTGGAAGAACTAGTCTCTCTAATAACGAATTGACACTGAAACTGACGGTGGGCCTCACTTGTCAGTCCGATAAAAAATAAAAAATAATATATATAAAAAATTCAACCCAATCCCCTCCAATAAGGCCACGATCTGGGAGCAGTCGGACGGGAGGATCGTCAGCCGCCGGCCGGCGCGGACGACCAGCACGTCGGGGCCGCAGCTTCCACTGCCCGCCGGCGCGGAGGACCAGCACTCCAGGGGGACGGCACTGCGTGCACACTCTACGCGCGGGATCCTCCTTGCTCGTTGTTCTCAACTTGTCACTCGTTGGTGCAGAGGAAGCAATGGAGGAAAAACAGAGGAGCCAGTGCCTCGAGGGAGCCCGATGGTCAGCGTGGACGGGCGGCGCTGGCCCGCTCCGCCTCGCGTACGTGCTCGCGAGGGACCACGTCGGCCCGCTCCGCCTCAGCGTGGACGCCATCGACTCGGTCGTCAGGGGCGTCGCGGGGCCCGTCTACGGCCGCGAGGACGCCGAGGATTGCGTCAGCTTCTTCAGATCCGGCGTCCACGACCATCACCCTCGTCGGCGGCATGAAGCTGCAAAAGTGCACAGAGAGGTCTCGAGGGCGCGGCAGTGGTAGACGAGGTCGGTGACGGCGCGGGGTGGCGGAACATGAGGCGGACGAGCTGCGTGAACCGAGCGCCGTGCCGCCGCGGACGACGGCGTGCTGTGCGGGGGCGCCGCCGAAGGCGACTAGCCACGACGTGCAGCTCGCGGTGGCTGTGAGGCGCGCCACTTCGGCGGCCAGGCCTTCGGCCTTCCTTATTATCTCACATATATCACGAAGATTTGATGCTCGTACTCCTCACAGCATCTCCACTCCCGCCCCAAGCGCCTTTCCATCCGGACGAGCCTCGAGCGCGCCCAGTCGCGTGTCCCATTGAGTCTTCCCGTCCGGACGCCCCCTTATTTCCGTCTGGCAAACCCATCCCAGCCCCGCCTCCCAGGGGCTCCCGTTGGGGCGCCGGCGAGTCGTTCCGCGACGCTGGCCTTCCTACCAACGACACAAACCGCCCACAAACCGGCCCACGGCGCCACGTCGGCTTGCGCCTCGACCATTTGCGCCCCGCCCGCGCCGCCTCGCACTCTGTCGTCTCCCTCCGCCTCGTAGCGTTGCCGATGTGTCGCCCACCGGTGCCGCTCCCCAATCGGCCCTCTTCCGGTGCCGCTCCTGGCCCTTCTCCCGTCGTCGCCTCCGCCCCACCGGCGCTGCCTCAGGCGCCACCTCCGGCGACCAGAGGTAACCACCTCGCCTCCAAGGTGTTCGACAATTTTTTCGGTTGGGCGCCGGCCGTTGATTTTGTCACATTTTGAAGCCATTTTCATTTCTACAGATGAGCAGTGACGATGAGATGATGGTAAACTTTCTCTTAGAGGAAGAAGTCGATATCGACGACGAGGAAGATGAGAACTTGATTGTTCTTACTTGTTTGGCACAACTCCTCGCCGAGAATGAAGCCAATAGGGAACCAAAGCGAGGAGGATCCAAATTTGGGAGGAGAAAGACGAAACCGAGGATGAGAATGGAGGGCCACTGCAAACTTTTCGCCGACTATTTTGCCGAAGAGCCAAGATTCGATGCAAAGAATTTTCAACGGAGATTTCGGATGAGCCGAAGGTTATCTAACACATTGGTGCAGAATGTGGGGGAGCACGACCCCTGGTTCAAGATGAAGAAAGACGCCGTGGGGATGGGAGGCTTCTCCTCAATTCAGAAGTGCACTGCTGCTATGAGAATGTTTGCATATGGAGCACCTGCAGATGGCTAGGACGACTATCTCCGCATGTATGAGACGTCGGCTATCAAAGGCATGTACAGGTTCTGCAGTGTGATGGTGGAAGTGTTTGGCCCAAACTACTTGAGAGGACCAAATGAGGAGGAAACTGCCCAGATCCTGGCAACAAATGAAGCAAAAGGTTTTCCTGATATGCTTGAAAGCATTGATTGCATGCACTGGAGCTGGAAGAACTGTCCATTTGGATGGCAATGATTGTACAAAGGGGGCCATCAAGGAGTTTGCGGCGTGGTCTTTGAGGCAGTGACAGATCAGGAGACTTCTTCGGCATGGCAGGATCTCACAATGACATCAATGTGTTGCAGCGTTCCCCTGTGTTCGCGAAACTTGTTGAAGGTCATGCTCCGCCAGTGAACTATGTTGTCAATGGCCACGAGTACAATAAGGGGTACTACTTAGCAGATGGTATCTATCTAAAATGGTCAACATTTGTGAAGACAATTTCCAATCCTCTAGGCAACATGAAATCCTGGTTTGCCTCGGTACAAGAGAGCACAAGAAAGGACGTCGAGCATGCATTTGGAGTTCTCCAGCAGAGGTTTGTCATTGTGCGGTATCCTGCTCTCACTTGGTCGGCCGAGCAGATGGGATAGATCATGAATGCCTGTGTGATCATGCACAACATGATCATTGAGGATGAACGTGCAAATCCAGTGCATGATCATCTTCCATATGAGTTTCAGGGTCCTCTCACGTTTCCCTCTTTCTTTTCACTTTCCTCGCATGACGAAAGGCCAATGTGGATCGCAATGTGCTAGCGGATTAAACCGAGTACATCGCTATGCATATGGAGATCCGAGAGGGGGCCACTCATGATCAGCTCCAAGATGATCTAGTGGAACATTTGTGGGCTCGCAAAGGATTGGCGGCGGCATAGTGCACTTCGAATATATTTTTAATTGTATGAATATTTTATTTTTATTTTTAGCCATTCAGAACTATATATGTAATAATTTAAATCTAGAACATAAATATTTTTAACTATTTTTGAAAAGCCAAAATAACAAAAAGTAGGCAAATTAATGTTTTGAGCGTTTTGCTTGGGGGCGCCCCCGTGGGCACGGCGCCGTCCGGACCGATCCGGGCGCCGATCCGGACGGCCACTAGGGGACGTGAGTGGAGATGCTCTCATATCTGGAGGTTGGAGCAGCATCACGATCGCCGTATCAGCAGCAGGGTCATCTGTCATTGATCGATGGCCTTGGTGGGCCCGGCACAAGAGGAACTAACGGATCGTAATTAAGCCACGTCGAGTCGTATGGAAATCGGACAACAAACATCGTACGCAAGGCATTTCTGCACCTTATTGTCTACAACCTCAAATTAAGTAGGCTCTATGAAATCACCCTCCGTCTTGTATTAATCGTCTCAAAGTTGGATAAAATTAGATGTATCTGAAGCTTAAATATGTCTAGATACATCCATTTTTGTCCAACTTTAAGACAATTAATATGAGACGGAGGGAGTAGTACTTCAAGTCCTCATCTTTTCATTTTTTTTTTCTTGCATAAGGAACATACAAGTTCCATTACAAAAATTATCAGTAAACAACTTAAATTTGATCATATTCTTCACGGTATTAATTAGAGCTTACACAAAAACATGTAACGGCAAGGATGATGATACTAACAAAAGACAATTATACAATGCTCAATTCGAGGCATCACCTAGTAGCAATTTTACATACAAGGACAAGGTTGAAGACAACTCTTTTGTCCAAATTACAACGCTTCACAAAATCTGCAGAAAAGCAGACAAACTACTCTGCAATTTTGCTCAAGGAGTTACAATACTTTACAGTTCCAAGGAAGAAAAATTTCTAGCATTTACATGGATCCATCAGTTGTGCGCTCTTCCACATCGCTAGTGGAACTCTCAGTACGTTCTTGTGCTTGGGTGGTTCCGGTGGGACGAAGTTGATCTGCCGCGCGTTCTTCTTCTTCTTGTTCTTCAGTGTAGGCCGTGGGATGATCAAATTAATCTTCTCGAGCGCCACCGGCGGAGTGTTCTTGATCCACATCACGTCTTTCTTCTGCGGCGTCGCGAACCTGTCGATCTCAGGTAACAACCACGGGAGTTGGAGCGCGGCGGCCGCCGTCAGCCGCTTATCGGGATTGCACTCAAGAAGCCCTTTCAAGACTGTGAACCCGTCCTCGGACAACATGTCTGGGTGGAACAGCTCCCCCAGCGTGTGGTTCTCCCGCGCCTGGAACGATCGCCGCACCGTGTGGGCGAGCGGCAGCGACGCAAACTCCGGCCACGTCCTGTCGTCTGGCAAGCCGAGCACGCCGAAGATAGTCCTGAGCTGGTCGATCTTGTCGCCCCGTCTTGCGCCCTTGGAGTTGAATAGCCTCTTGCCGCTGAGCATCTCAGCCATGACGCATCCGAGCGACCACGCGTCCACCTTCGCGTCGTAGTCCGGCTTCCCAAGCAGCATCTCGGGCGCCATGTAGGGCATCGTGCCGGCATCGCCGTACGGCGTCTTCTCCGTGGCCAGGGACATGGCCAGCCCGAGGTCGCAGAACTTGAGGATCTTGCCGCCTTCCCCGACGAGGATGTTGGGCGGCTTGATGTCGCGGTGGACGATGCCGTGCCCGTGAATCTCCTTGGCGCCGTTGAGGAGCTGCCACATGTAGGCGCACACGACGGCCTCCGGGAGCGGCGGCCTCTCCGACAAGAAGGCTTCGAGGTTCGGACCGACGTATTCCATGGCGAGGCAGAGCTTGGTGGTGGCCGGATCACGAACGAAGCCGTGCGAACGGACGACGTAAGGGTTTCCGGCGCAGGCCTCGAGGAAGCGGGCCTCTTGCGGAAGCTCGCTGTCGTCGGTGGTGGGGCGCAGGAACTTGATGGCCACGGTCTTGCCGGTGGCGCAGTGGCGCGCCTTCTTGACGATGCCGAAGGAGCCCGCGCCGAGGATGTCCGTCGTCTCGTACGCCTCCGTGCTGCCGATGCGCATCCTCTTGCTGCAGCCAGTGTCCGATCCTTGTTCCGTCGAGCTCGCGTGGCCGGCGTCGAAGATGGCAGCAGATCGCTTGCAGACGGCGGCGGCCATGATCCCTTTCTCGGCTGCTGGAAAGGGGGAGGGGATGTGCGATGGAGAGGTGGAGGGGAGACGGCCGTGAATCGGGAGGAGAAAGACATTCCCAGCTAGGGTTTGGCGCCACGATTTCGGAATTCAGACCGGTTGCGTGAATCCGGCGACACGCGGCCGCTTCGTTTGCTTGGCGCCTGCGTCTTCGTTTGCACGGCACAATCAGTCTCGGACTGGAAATCGATCAGGACCTATGTGCGTATGTATACGCGCGCGTCGTCATCCTTACGCGGGGAGACCGAGTGACTTGTCCTCCTTTGATAGTTGTGACACTATTTTTTTATTTTGCGATTAGTTGTGACACTAATTACCCATTTAACTCCTATACACCGCATTCCTGCCGGTATTTCTCAATCACTATGCTTTTTTACATACGATACCCCCAGAAGAGGGCCCGTGCATTTCTCAATCACTGTTAGATATCGTATTTCCAAAAGAAAAAGATAAAAGCAAAGCTTTTGCCTCCCTTCAAAAAAAAGATCGGTCTGGCCATCCAGGATAGGATGACTTAACTGCACGTGTCTGAGAAAGACAAGCCATTTTTTATTTTCTGGCTACAAGAAATACAAGGTAGCGAGGCAATGATCACATTTTATTCGAATTGAACAGGATAACAGACGTTCATTCTTTCAAAAGAGATGCACAAATAGTAGGAGGCCAAAACCGCTTCAGTACTAAAACATCAAGAGATATGTTGATAGCTGTTGTTAGCTGTGCTCAACTAAAAACCTATATACAACAACTAAACCTGAAAAGGTTCTGATGAGCATGGACTTGATTTTGAGAGCGAATATCTCGATTCCTGGGAGCTGAGTTCAACAACAGCAGCTCTGCTGGTCAGACGGAAGAATCAGAAAGCCTTTGCTAGATGCGCAAGAGAGACCTCCTGATCAAACCCAAGGTAGCAATCTGACACCACAAACAGCTTTGCCTCCTGAAAGAGGATTCCCTCGTCAAAACACTTGGAAGTCACAAAACAAGGAGCAGGTAATTGTCTAAGCACAAATGTGAACATAAATCAGGAACCATCAAATACGCAACAGCTCAGATGATAATGCAACTTAGTTACGGAGCAGATGAAAATCATATGATTATTCACTAAAAAGTACTGTCACGCATTTTGCTCAGGATTCAAGTTTAGACAGCAATCTGACAGAATCCACTAAGATATATGGACATACTAGGCTGCAAACCTCCACTCTGTTCACAAGTCGCAATGGCAAAAAGGTAACAACTATGACGGTATATAATATACTGGTGATTTAGTGTTGGCTCGAGCATACTGAAGACTCACATTTAAAAAAAAAATTAGATAGACAGGAGGTTCACTCCCGGTTCCATTAAAGAAACCTTGCGCGAACAGCAGGTCTGATACAACGGTAAAACTAATTCTAGCAACCAGCAGGAGCTAGAGAGGAGCTACAGAAGAGCTGAAACAGGAAACAGAAAACCGTAACGTCCAGCGGCGCTGGAACAGGGGTCTAAAAAACGCAGATGCAACAAGTTCTGCGCAAAACAAAGAAAACCACAAGCCGGCTTAAGGTAACTAGAGCACAAGCTCTGTGAAAACCAGGTTGTGAGGAGGGCTTGGCGCTGGGCGACGGAGCGGCCACCAGGGGAGAGGAAGATCCTGCTGTCCAGCGTCGAGGATGGGCTGCTGCACATCTGCATGGATTGAGAGGATTCCAGCTCCAGTTTGCTCCATTCTTCAGCAAGGACAAGGCTAGCATTGGTCACCCCACGTCGATCAAGCCTGGAAGCGAGAGCTCTTGGCGAAAGTGACGAAAGAAGCGATCCATCGGTTCCATCATTGAGTCCTTGAAGAGGCATTCCCATTTTTTGAGAAGCCGTAGGATCCGCCACCAAACATGTTTTAAATTGAGCAAGGAAGTGTTATTAAAAACAAAATCATTCCTAACTGTCCAGAGAGTCCAGAGCACAACTGCAGTAACAGTGTTTAGGGTAGAATGCTTAGAGTTGGCTATCCAAAAGGAAGCAATCGAAGTGATGTTAGTGCCAAATTGGACGCCGAAAAAAAATACTAATATCTGCCCAGATTAATTTGGCTACTATCAGTGGAGATGTTCAACAAATTCAACTTCAGTGCAGAGAACGCAATCTTCAGGCTTTTTCAGTCCTCTTTTCTTCAGATTATCTCTAGTCATAATCTTATTATTGAGAACTAGCCAAAGAAAGATGTGTATCCTAGGAGGCACACACAGTTTCCAAACAGAGGGAGTGTAAACTGGTTGAACACCTCTATAGTTAATTAAAGTTTAGACAAATCTCGGGCACATTTAATTCGCTACTCATTGTTTGGCTAAGTAAAGTTTAGACAAATCTCGGGCACAATGTCAAGTCACTCAAGAGCAGAACAATTTACTCATATTGAGGTTCGCTTAGCAAACTTCATTCACATGTGCAGGGGCGGAGACAAGGGGGGCTAGCAGGGGTCAGACCCCCCCTAAATGGCTCGTCCCCCCAACGTTTTATATCACTTAATACCTATACACATTATGAATACACGTCCTAATTAGCGTTTAAGGCTGCAGCACATACTAATCCACGGAGATCTGCACACACCAAAGCCCAAAAGAGTAACAAAACAAAACAGCCCATGAGCGGTACTGTCTAAGAAATCGGCAATTGATCATTTGATGGTATGCTTTATGCCCGTCCGTCTAACCTCTCTCCCCGATCGATCTAGTACCAAGATTGCTGGGATACCTGCCGCCTCCCAGTTGCTCCTGATCGGGAGCCACCGTCCATGTACGTCTTTTCTATCCAGTCGATTTAACGTGAGTGCGCTGACGGTAGATCGCCGCTTGTCGCGGATCTCCATCAACTGGTTTGCCCAATAGTTTCTTTTGTCTAATATGGTACAGAGTGTATTTATACTTAGAGCTAGTCAAATCTAAGCCCCTTTTCTTTGAGTTTGACCATTATCCAGTAATTAGATAGAGCGACAACAATACTATACACATTACTTCTTCATGCCAATTGCTTAGATTTTTTTTTCGCGAGTACGCGAAAAGCGTACCATACTTTTATAGAAGGGTAGAGAATAGTTACAAAGGAACAAGCCACCCACAGAAGGGCAACCCAAACTCCGGAACTCAAAAACTACTAAACTCCGGAACTCCGAAACTATCTAAGATCGACTACTCGCAGAATCAACGCTCCCTCCTCTAAACGCCACACGCCAGTTGTTGAAGAGCAAAAGACTTGCAGTCACAAGCTGGTCGACCGAAGATTGCTTCCTAGTGTTACCAAAGACCCATGCATTCCTATTCTTCCAAAGACTCCAAGTGATCAGGATTACTAGGGCGTCGAAGAACGGTTTCTCCCTCTTGCGCACGCTCGCTCTCCTTAGCTCCCACCAACCTTCCAACGTGTCCTCCGCAGTTGGCGCCACCACCGTTGGCACAAGAGCCGTGAGCATCGCATGCCAGACTTCCCTCGCGAAAACGCACTGGATGGTAATGTGCTCCACTGTGTCGGTCTCCTGCAAACACACGAAGCACACCGATGCGTGTTCTTGCAGCCCGTGGCGCTGTCTCCTATCCGAGGTCCACAACCTGTGCTGGATTGCAAGCCATGCGAAAATCTTCCCTTTGAGCGGAGCTTTTGCACTCCAAATCCACTCATGGCCATTGAGACTCGTTCTCCCCTGACATAGCCGCTCGTAGGTATCCTTAGCCGAGTACACCCCGGAGCGAGAGCAAGGCCAAGAAAACCTATCCCGAACCGTGGCGTCTCGAGTAGTGCGAGTCACCTCCAGCCAAAGCGAGACCAGTTGTCTCCTGGCCTCCTGGGAGTCCAGAACGCCAGCAAGCGCTACGTCGGACACCCAAGCATTGTCCACCAAGCCTTTTTGCACCGTCCTGGAGTTCTTCCTCCTCGTGCCAACCAGCTCAAAGACCACCGGGGCAATATCCTTCGCAGACCTCCCTCTGATCCATCGATCTTTCCAAAACCAAGTATCCGCACCATCCCCCACCTCAATGCTTACAAGGCTATGGAAGATTTCCTCGGCGTCACGATCCAAGAACTTGGGTAGACCCTGCCAAGGCCTATTCTTATCTGTACGCGCAAGCCAGACCCACCTAGTACGCATGGCTGCACCTTGGAGACGCAAGTTTTTTACTCCGAGACCACCAAGACAGGTTGGTTGGCATATCTTCTCCCAGGCAACGAGGCACTCACCCCCATTGGCCTTATCCTTCCCCTTCCAGAAGAAAGCTCGCATCCACTTATCAAGCTCATCGAGGAGCCAAACTGGCGCCTCAGAAACCAGCAGATGGTGCACCGGCCTTGCCGCAACAACAGCCCGAATCAACACCAGCCTGCCCGAACGATCCATCATGTTTCTCTGCCACGCAGGAACAAATGCGATAGCTCTGTCCAACATCGGTTGCCACTCCGTTTTGGTTAGCGGCCTGAGTGCCAACTGCAGCCCCAGATAGGTGATCGGGAACGGCGCTATGCTGCAGTTAAGCGCGGCCTGAACTCTACTCTCATCCTCCTCTGAACCTCTGATTAGGGTAGCTGTCGATTTCTGCAGGTTAATGCGCAGGCCCGACGATTCTCCAAACAAACCCAGAATATCTCTAATCGTCCATAAGTCCTCCTCACGTGGTTTGCAAAATAGGACAATATCGTCTGCAAAAGCGGACACACGCTGTAGAGGTGTGATCCCCGGTAGCCGCTCCAAGAGACCCTCGCTGCATGCCTTCGTGATCAAGGCCGTCAGTACTTCCATCGCGAGAACGAAGAAGCCTGGCGAGCTTGGGTCCCCCTGTCTGAGCCCACGCGCATGAACGAACTTGTTTCCGGGCACCCCATTGACCACGACCCTCGTGCTCGAGGTATAAAGCAAGATAGCTAGCCTCCTTCTCCAACCACAGCTGAATCCCATGTGGCTCAGGACCTCGAACAGAAATCCCCACGAAATGGAATCGAAAGCCCTCGAAATATCTAACTTGAGTAGGACTCCTGGCTCACGGCGCATGTTGATCTTCCTGGCCACTTGACGTACTAGAAGAAAATTGTCATGCAGGCTCCGCGAGTGTATAAAGGCCGATTGGTTAGGGCTCACCAACGTACCCAGCACACTCCTCAACCGGTTTGCCAACACTTTGGAGCACAGCTTGGAGAAGCTGTGTACAAGGCTAATTGGCCTGAAATCACCGACTCTGCATGCGTCCGCTCTCTTCGGAATAAGTGTAATTAGCGCCGTGTTTAGCTTCCCGAAACCTCTTCCATCTCCATGAAACCATTTCTGCATCGCCGCCATGATGTCCAACTTGATCACCTGCCAAGCATGCTTATAGAAGGCGCCAATGAATCCGTCCGGCCCAGGCGCACGGTCCCCAGGTAGGTCCTTGATCACACACCAAACCTCTTCCTCTGTTAGCATGGCGTCCAGGGCAAGCAGCTCCCTCCTCGGTAGCCCCAACGCCTCAAGATTAAGCGTGTGCTCGCGTTCCTGTATCGTCCCCAGGAGATTCTTGAAGGCATTCGAGAAGACCTCCTCCTTACCCTTCTGATCCGTAAATGTGATTCCATTATGGGTGATAGCAGGGATGAAATTCTTCGTTCTCCTCCCGTTGGCTACGGCGTGAAAAAGCTTTGTGTTTGCGTCTCCTTCTTTGAGCCACCGAATCCTTGATCTCTGTCGGGCAATGGTACGCTCAAGCGAAGAGAGCCCTAGTACCAACAGCTTCAGCGCACGATGCAGCCAGACCTCTCCCTCAGATAATGTCCTGGCCTCCTGGGCGGCGTCAAACCTCAATATCACCTTATGGGCCATAGCCAGCTGAAGCTTAACGTTGCCAACTTCCCTTTGCCCCCAAGCCTGTAAATGGGCCGCGGCAGCCCGGAATAATTCGTTCAACCGCTGAAAGGGATCCACGAACCTATCGTCGCAAGTCCAGGCCTCCTTCACCTCCTCCTCAAAACCTCTTAGTTTGATCCAGAACAACTCGAATTTGAAACGTTTCTTTGGCCTCGACGCCGCGCACAGTGACAGGTGGAGTGGTGCATGATCTGATACCGACGAAGAGAGCGCTTGCAGCACGCCGTCAGGATACAGCAGATCCCAATCCACCGAGACAAGAGCACGATCGATTCTAGTCATGATTGGCGGGTTTCTCCCATTGCTCCAAGTGAATAGACGCCCGTGGAGGTATAGATCTTTTAGCTCCATATTACCCACAAAGTCTCGGAATGAAGCAAGCACGTTGCGGTTTATCACGCCATTGCTTTTCTCCGAAGCGCGTAGGACCATGTTGAAGTCTCCCAGGACAAGCCAAGGCCCTGGACAGAGACTTCGTCTCTCGGTAAGCTCCCTGAGGAATTCCTTTTTTTCATCCGGCCGTTGCGGCGCGTACACTCCGGTGATCCACCAAGACGCCCCGTCAAGAGTGTGGACCTCTCCCGTGATCGCATGCGTGTCCATGCTGATGGACCCCACTGTGAGCATTGAGGTGTCCCACGCAAGGAGGATCCCACCTCTGGTGTTCTCCGCGGGCAGGTAAGCGAACCCATCGAAGGACGGGCCTAGACATTGCAAAACAGTGAACCTATCTATTACATCCAATTTCGTCTCCTGAAGACAGACTAGGCTAACATGGATCGAATCAAAAAACTCTCTCACAGCATCGCGTTTGGCAGGATCATTGAGCCCACGCGTATTCCAACTCCCCACCTCTGGAGTATAATCCATAACACAGGATCCTCCGAGAGCGCTCCGACCCCCGTCACGTCTACATCACCGCGACGTCTCCATTGGTTGCACCAAAGCTCTCAGAGAGCGTTGGCATCGATGGGATCCGCTTGCCGAAGACAGCAGCTAGCACTCGAAGCTGCTGCTCACGGAGGGGCGAGTCGAAGAGCTGTCTGAACTCGCGAAGGTGCTCTTCGTTAACCACCATGTTATTCTTTGTGATGCCCAACGCATTGAGCAACACGGTGTCCGCCACGCTGGCCCTCCTTGGCTGCTTGCCTCCTGCAGCAGAAGCGGTCGAACGCCTCGTCACCCGCGGTGTGAATGGCTCAGACTCCACACGTAGGTTTGCTGCCTCCAGTTCCTTCAGTAGCGGTGGCGCCAGGGTTTTCAGAATTGAAGCACAGAAGGTTTTGATCTTCAGAATACCCTCCTGTTCCTTCGCCCGCTCTTCCTCTCCAAAGGGGTCAGACTGGCCCACAGTGGCCTTTTCCACCTCCGAGCCCACCTCCTGGGCCACAACCTCAGCTTCCATGAGGGTAGCACGTGGTTCCAACTCCAGTTGCAGTTGCATGTCACTAGTAGGCCCTGCGTAAGACTGGCTCTCCTCGAGCAGCACAGAGGAGGCAGCTGGCATCTCCAAAAGCGTGTCCGCGATGGGCCCCAGGGGCAGCGAGGATACCCCGTCCGAAAGAGACACCTGGACGTAACCAGCATCTGATCCGGTGGCCCTCTCCCCCTCTGGATGGGTAACCGGGTCCGACCGACCAGAACACACCTCGGGATCGGAGCAGATCACGACTCTGTCGCGGTCAGCAAGGGCCACAGGCAGCGCACCCAACTCCTTGGGAGACGCATCCACCAGCTTCTCGACCACGGTACCCTCCAAACGGTCATGGGCCAGCGGCCGGTCCAAGCCCTCGACAGCTGTGTCAGGATCAGCCTGAATCGCGATCGCTTTCTCTTTGTCGGAGCCAGCCAGCGAGCGATTTTGTTTGGACTTGGCAGAACCATCCTCCACTCGGTTTGAATTGGTCATGGCCGTACGGCCACCGGCGCAACCTAGCGCACCCACACCAGGCCCCCTTTCCACGTGTCCTCTCTGAGCGCCCTCCATCGGCGGGAGGCCCCAATCGGACGATTCCGCTGCAACCTGGCAGAAGGAGCGGTACCTGGATCCGGAAGCAGCGGCGCCGCCGCCGCCGGAGCCGCGCCTCTGGTCTGGAATCCCCCGCGACCAAGGAAGCCTGCGACACGACCGCCCACCTGCCGGACCACTGGGTGGACTGGGCAGGCCGCTCTGACCACTGCCCGGCGAGGCGCTCCAGACCCACAGCTCGTCCAACGGTGTCTCCTCCTCCACACTGTCCACATGGATCAGCACTCTGTACCGCAGCGACTCCGGCGCTCCGGCCCGGCGGCCCTCCAACTCCGGCTCAGGAATGACGAGCGTTCTCACTGTCGGGATGGAATGCAGTTCATCCGTCCACGCCGACAGCCGCATCAGTGCCAAGTCCGTCCGCGCAACCGAGGCCGCAGCAAGAACATCCACCACGCAGGAAGTGCCCAACAGATCTTCTGCAACCTCACGATCCCACGCATGCGGAGGCACACCCTCCAGCACAAGATTCACGCGCGTCGGCATGACTGCGTGCGTGGCCTGTGCTTGCCGATTCCAGGGGCGCAGATGGAGTGTGAATCCAGGGAACTCCTGCACTGGCCTCGCCATCGCTGTCTGCTTGAGCTCCCTCGAAGCAAACACAAGGAGGAAGTCCTCCGGGAGGTAAGAATGCACCGAGAACCTGTTCGTCGGAAGCCCCAGGTAGTGAACCAGCGCCTCGTGCACCTGGGTGCAGGAGACGGCCGGCCGCGCACCACCGATTCTGGCCACCAACGCGTGCTGCAGTCTCCGTTCCAGCTCAATCATCCTTGGTGTGCGGCGAACCACACACAGCGACGCAGAGTCTTCCACGCCCTCCAAAGGCAACGCCGCCGAAGTCGCCGCCACCGCCGCCGTCAAATCCGGCCACCTCTGTGGCTCCAGAGGAGGCGCCGGCGGCGAGACAGCAGCTCTACGTCTCGGGTGCTCAGGATCTCGGATGCCACCTGCACGAAACGCAGCTCCATCTCCTCCCCGCTGTTCCTCCAAACCCCTGCGGGCCGCCTTGGCCAGCGCCTCTCTCCGCAACTCCTCCTCCGAGGACGGGCTCCTGGGGCGCTTACAGTCCAGCGCGAAGTGGCCGGCAAGCCCGCAACGCAGACACACCACCTTGTTCGTGCAGTCCTTCTTGAGATGCCCGGGCTGGAAGCACTTAAAACAGAGCCCTTTCATGTCCGGGGGCGGCGGCGGCGAGTTCCTGGGTCCCTCCGCGTCGGGGCCACCTCTGCGCTCCACTCGACGGCGCCACAGCGACTTCCGAGACGGGCGCGGCTGCTCCCAGCCACGCACCGCCGCGGCAGTCCTCCTGTCGCCACCATCGCGAGGAGCCCCCGAGTCCACGCCCGGGCTCAGGGAAGCGGACGACTCCGCCGACAGCCCCATGCCAGAGACCTGCAACCTCTCGCCACCCGCACGCCCAGCAGCCGAGCCAGCCGATCTGGGACTCACCGGCGCCCCTCCAAGGAGCGGACCCGATCTAGGGACCAAGGACGAAGAACCCACCATCGCGACCGCTGGGGAGAAGGGGGGTGCGCGAGCTCCGCGGGCTTGCGCGAGAAGGGCGCCGGCGCCGGAGTGGCGTCCGGCGAGTGGGGTGTCCGCCGGGGCCGGAGTGGCCAGCGGCGCAGCGCGGAGCAGAGGGGCGCGCGGAGCCACGGTTGTTCCTGTTACACAGTGCCTTAACATAACCTCACACTCACTTAAGACGGAGATGACCGTTTTATCGCTCAGGTCGACCGGTGGCTATTTGTGCGCAAAGAAATGTAGCACAGGAGCTATTGTGAGAAAAAACGTCGCACATGAGAGAAACGTAGCACACAAGCTATTGGCCCCATCCATTTTTGAATCTGACCTAGCACCATATTTGAATCAAATAATTGGTAATAATGGAACTTTATCTACCTATAGCTTCGATGTGAATCTAACCTAGTTCCTAATCTTGATGAAATTGTTGGCAATAGTAGAACCGACATCTACAACTTTGGAAAATTAGCTTCCTTTTATAAAAAAAATATCAATTTATTTATCAATGAAAAGGTTGATGATTCTTAAAAATTAGTATAAGCCAAATCTGTGATAATATGGTGTTTATTTTTCACATGATATTTTCATACATTGTACTTCACGGATGATCATCGTCGTTTCGCCCCCCCTATGTCTAAATACTGGCTCCGCCCCTGCACATGTGGGAGACATTATTGAACGTATGTGGCAATTGCATGCGAGTGTTAAGGACACGATCTGCAAAACTAATTCTCTTCAGGCCATATAGCTCCGAGCTTGTAACATTCCCCAGGACCAACCACCAAGCTTCTTGTTTCGCCTACAGAAAACAGCATGGAAAGGCTAAATGCAAGGTGGCATTTCGAGTTCACGAACATACATCAATTTAAAAGGCCCAAAAGGCAATAGTAGGCTGAAGAGGGATTTCCCACATTGGAGTTGATATAGTAACAATCAATTATTGTCACAAAAAAGTTGTGTTCACAACAAGTACGTGAAACAGCTTCTTAGAGCACCAGAGGGCTCTGTAAGAACTTCAAACTACCAAAATAGTATTTTTGCAAATTGCGTTGCCCAATCTGTGCAGCGTGTTTTTTTTTTTGGTGGCACAGGGAAAGTTTGATATGCCGGTAGGAAACCAGAGTCAAGTTTGATATGCCGGTAGGAAACCAGAGTCGTGAGCTAATTTATGGTTATCACCCCCTAGCACATTGTTTTCCATCTAAAAAATGAAGCTTCACCTGAGATAGGTCAAGTTACTTGTTCATATGTTCTGACATTTTTACAAACCCGTTAATTTTCTGCAAAATAATAAAAATATTTAACAATTATCAAAAAAGTTTCATGTCAATTCAGGTATCCAGTCTTTCATACCAAATACCAACTTTGTAGGCTATATTTGTCATGCTGGATTTCTGGTATACCGCTGAAGGGATACATTAAAGTTCTCAAAAGTACCGCTATCAACCATATATGTAAGTATAGGTCAGACGTCAAACGATTTTTTCTGCGCACGCACACGCATGCACACATACATACATACACACATATAGAAATTCCAGGGAAGTAACATCAGTCTGATCCAATCATCCGTAGAAAATCTCATCTAGCCGCAATATTGCATCAAAATTCACATTATCAAAAGAATGTTATTGGAGGTTTGGGAATAAGTGTATCCACTCATGGTCAAGTACTCAATTTTGTGGACTTCACTCCTATGTCTCTCATGTTGAACCTATCAAAGTACATGATGCTCTTGAATTGGGTTCAAGATATGCATGAAAAGCTCCATAACTTTGAGAGAAACCATGTATGGTCTCCAGTCGAAAGGCCCAAAGACCATAATGTCATTGGGACAAAATGGGTGTACAAGAACAAGCAAGATACTCACGGGCAAGTGATTCACAACAAGGATCGTTTGGTTTCTCAATGCTACTCTCAAGTCGAGGGACTTGACTACGGTAAAAATTTTGCTCCTGTAGCTAAACTTGAATCTATTCGTATGCTACTTGCAATTGGCACTAGTCATAATTTCATCTTGTATCAAATGTATGTTAAAAGTGCATTTCTAAACGGTCCCCCAAATGAATTTGTGTATGTTAAACAACCTCCGGGGTTCAAAGATCCCAAGTGTCCTAACCATGTCTACTTACTCCATAAGGCTTTATATGGCCTCAAGCAAGCCCCACGTGCTTGGTATGGTCATCTCCAGGAGTTCTTAGTAGATCGTGGTTTCGTACTTGGGGTAATTGATCTTACACTTTTTACAAAGAGTGTAGATGGACATTTCTTTGTATGTCAAGTATATGTTGATGATATTATACTTAGATCCTATAATGTGGCTTTTGTAGAAGAATTTGCTAAGCTAACTACAAGTGAATTTAATATATCTATGATGGGTGAATTTAAGTTATTCCTCGGTTTTGAGATCAAGCAATATCATGAAGGAACCTTCATTTGTCTAGCCAAGTATATTCAATACATGCTGAAGAAATTTGATATGATCAATGCTAAGCCATTAGGATTTACAATTGAAACAACTGTAAATCCTTAAATAGATCACGAAGGTATACCTGTTGATCCAAAACTGTATCTTTGCATGATTGGTTCTTTGCTTTATCTTTGTGCAACTAGACCATATATTATGTTTAGTGTGGGTTTGCATGCAAGATTCCAATCTAATCCCAAGGAAAGCCATATGATTGTGGTCAAAAGGATTCTTAGGTACTTGGTTGACACTCTCACTCATGGTCTTTTGTACCCATCAAATACAAGTTTTGATCTTGTGGGGTATTCAGATGCGGATTGGGGAGATGACAAGGTGGATAGAAAATCAACCTCGGGTGCTTGTCATTTTCTTGGTAGGTCTCTTGTGTGTTGGTCTTCCAATAAACATAATTGCATTGCCACCTCCTCCACGGAGGCAAAGTATATTGTCGCTGCAAGTTGTTGCTCTCAATTATTCTGTATGAGGCAATGTCTTAAGGATTTTGGAATCAAGATAAAGACAATGCTTCTTTTATGCGGCAATGAAAGTGCTATAAAAATTTCCCATAATCCGGTGCTTCAGGGCAGGATCAAGCATATTGAGATTCGGTGTCACTTCATCCGTGATCATGTGGCCAATGGAGATATTTCTATTTCCTATGTCAACACCAAAGATCAACTTTTCTATATACTCATAAAGCCTCTTGATCAAAAGAGATTCAAGCAATTGAGGAGCGAGATCAACCTCGTATGTGCAAGCAACTTTAGTTGATTGGAAATCTTGCATACACACCTCTACTACACTCTTATTTTGCTTTTAGATGTACGCATGGACATAGGGGGTGTGGCTCAATTAATGAGTCAACACTACCCCTATAATGCATAAATAAAAAAATCATGTATGATGGTCATTTCTGACAATATGTGCTTAAAATGATGAGTGTTCGATAATAATCCCAAGATATATATTCGCGGTTTTATTTCGAGTACACTCACACATGGTGGCTACGGCCACTGACCCTATCTCTCTTGATTTGATTTTAGTTGAAATTGGGTTCTCGGTTCAATATATTTCTTGTGTTCTCATTTCCTATCGCATCCAATGTTGCTCATTTGGGATTTTATTTTTTCTACATTGGATGTGTGTGAAATTATCATGCTAACGGGCCTGCTCACATGTGTATATCATCATTCCCGTAGTCTTTCATGTTCTTCAAAATATCGCATTTATATTTGTACATGGTAAAATGTTTAAACCGGCGTGAAGTTTAGAACACATTCATATGCCACAACACATAGTTTGGAGGAACAAAAAAAGGGGGGAAAGAAAAAAATCACAGAAAAACAGGCTTGAGGACGGTCTAGGCCGGCGTAAAGGCTGGCTGGCTCGGATGGGTGCCCGGCCTAGGCCAGCTGGCTCAGGTGCATGTCCGTCCTAGCCCCAGTCTGCCCGGCCTCGAGCGCGGCCAGGCCAACTCGCCTGGGAGACTTAAAAGTCCACACGGGGGGCGTGGTTCCCAGTCGTGGCCCCCATCTTCCCTAGCCCTAAAAACACCATTGGATATCTCCAACCTCCATTGCTTACCCCTCCCCCACCCTCCTAGCTCCTACCCTCACCTCCTAGCCCAACGATCTGAAGGCCCCATCCACGATCTCTCCATTCCTCCACAAGGATTCTCCATTGGTGAAAGATTGGAGGGGCTCCCCTTCATTGTTGGTGCTCTTACTGTATCTACCCACTTTTGGGCTCCTATGTGCATCCTCCGCCAAGTTAAGGCAAGGATGTCATCCTCGGGTATGTTTTGGTCTTTATCCCTCTCAAATCCCCTCCTTATCCCTCGTTAGACCATTGATTTTGTGATTTGGGAGTATTTCGTGCTAGGGATCGAGTTCATGTGCTATTCCACTAAGTTCATCATAGCACTATTTCACCTAGGGTACTCTAGAGATTCTAGTTGGTATAGTTTCGTGACTATTTTTTTGTTTAGATGTTAATTTCATCACCAAGTTATGCTCCCATGAATATCTAGGGTTCCACTAATTTTATTTGCCACAAACGTTTTTTTATGACCATGTACACTTATTATGCATATTTGTATATATGCTCTCAATTTCACGGCTCAAGGAAATGACCCTCAAGACAAGTCAAAAGGAAAAGGACCAACCACCTATGCTCGCAAGAAGGGAAGTGCATCTCAAGTTTGTGGCTCCACTCCCTCTCAGTTCAAGAAACCTCCGGTTAATTCCGATGAGCCATATCATGCCTCTTGGAAGAAGATCCCCACAACAATTTTTGAGAAAAATCATTTTGAGTTCAATTTGTATGATTTTGGTTAGTGCACTTGCAGGGACAATCCCTTCTATTGCAAGATGCACCAGCAGCTATATGATTTTACTATTTTCTCCTTGAAGAACTCTCATATCCCTTAGCATTTCTTTGATTTGGAATAAGCTAGAAAGCAGTGGCTTGAAGTCATGTAAGTTATAGATTTTCATGGCATAATTTCTCGCATGAGGATTGACCATCCCTTTGCACGCGAGATTTTTCGGGAATTTTATGCAACTGTTCCCTTCAAAGAGGGTTCTCGGTCCATGATAAGGATGAGTGGTGGTGTCCAGTGTACCGCCAAACTTGGTGAGTTTGCTACTATTCTAGGCCTTGAGGAGTTGCCTTTTTCTACTCTGGTGCATACCCGGATCCATGGTGAGACAAGGCGTCTGATGAAGGCTCACGAGGGCATCCTCCATTGCTATCTGTTACAACCCTACTTTGTAATAAAGTTGTGTTGTGTGTTGTGTACATGGCATACATGCATGGAAAACATTGCTAAAAATTTGCATTTGAAAATAACAAGTGAAATGACAAAAATCACTTAAACAAGCAACCCACAAAGTTGTTCTAACAAGTTTTTCAAAATGAACAAACTAAGGTATGGTTTTGTTGGAAATTTGAATAGCTTTTCAAAAGTTATTTTTGTGTAATTTTTGTTGTTCAAAAAGGCCCTCAAAACTAGCTTTTGTGTACTGTTTTTTTTTTTAAAAAAAGGGACCAACTTGTAGTTCTTTTTTCTCTCAGGGGGTTTTTGTAAATATGCTTGTCTTCTTTGTTGAGACACAGGAAGCAGCTGCGTGGCTGCCTTTGACGTTGCCGTTGCCACGTCCTTTCCCATCGACCACACCCGGATAAGCCACAGGAGGCGACTCCAAGTGAACCGCTGCACCCTCTCGCTCCCTACCCTCTAGCTCTCTGTTCCTCGTTACTGTGAGAGACGGAACCCTAGCTCCGTTGAACGCCGCTCGCCGCCGGTGATTGGAGCTCCCCCGCGCCACCTCGACCACCTCCAGAGCTCCGTCGTTGCCTCCTCGTCCTCCCCAAGAAGCGAATCGGGTGGAAACGGCCGGAGCCGGCCGCGCCACCACCATCTTCCCCACTGCCGGTGGAGAAGGCCGCCGTCGATTCGCCGCCATGGTTGCTCCCCTGCCTTCCCCGACCCCACCATCGCCTTCCTGGTGACCTCCCGCACATCTAGGTGCCCTCCCTTGCCTCCCTCCTCTACTGGTTTTTCCTCGCACCACGCACCGACGGCCGCCGCCGCGGTTGGTGCTCGCCGGAGCAACTCCGGCGACCATCTGGCGAGCCGGCACCACCCCTAGGTTCCCCTCCATCTCCTCTATCTCGTAGCATATTTTGATTTTGGTTTCACGCGTGCAATCGACCGATTGCTTGATCAACAGAGGAGATTTTCTCCCGAGTGATGTCACTGTGACGTCATTGTGACGTCACAAATCCTAATTCTTAATTTACATAAATAATTTAAAAGATGAATAATTAATATCTAAATTTCTATAACTCAGAAAAACATGAAAAATATATGGTTGTGTTCAGAAAAATATTTCCAACCCAAATATGTCAGTTTCATATATGTTTGACAAACTTTATTTTTTTTGGCATTATTTAAATGCAATTAAATCATCTAAAATAAAGAAAATAAGATTTTAATCAATAAAATCAGAAAAATACAAGTTATATACCACAATGCTCAAAATGATAAGTGCAATCCACTTATGATGTTTTTAAACCTATTTGAGCTATTAAAATTGCACTCACTTTTAGTTTGCCCGAATTGCCCTCCGGGGTCTATTTCGCGGGGTCTAAGTTGTTGGGAATATGCCCTAGAGGCAATCATGTATGATGTATTTCCCACTGTATTCATAAAGTTATTAAGTTATCCTTGTTTTGAACATCTGATATATGTCATTGAATATGTGATTCGATTGTGGAACTATATATTCATGTTGTTCATACTAGATTGTCCTTGGTCATTTAGGTTGTGCTGGACACACACCCTAGACTAATGTGAGTGTTGGCTGATGACACGGTTCCACTTGTCATGGGCATGGTGATGCCATTCCAATGTTCACGGACTTGGCTAAAGAGTTTAGCAAGTCGGACTGACCCACATTGAGATGCAACGATCAAGTCGTCATTTGCATGTCTCAATCAATGTAATCCTTAGACCTGAGATTGTCGCACAATCCGAGTTGTGGATCACCGACTTAGGTTCTGTTAAACGCTGCTTTGTGACAAGGCAGCTATAAAGGCAGAGTTCGGGTCGAATGAGAAGCAAGCTGCGTGATGTGGATAATTAAGATGGGATTTTGCCCCTCCGAATGGAGAGATATTCTCTGGGCCCTCTCGAGTGATATGATTCAGTAAGCATGGCCATGCGCGACTCAGTTAAGTGTTAACTGTGTCTGTTGACTAAAGAGTTAGTCAGATGAATCACATATCACGGATCGAGAAGAGAGTTGAGCTATTTAAGGGATGACGATAAATCGCCTATAGTTCGACAAGATATATCGTGAGGCAAAAGGGACTAAGATGAATATCACATTGAAAGGTATGTCGTCATGACTCAATGGGACTTGGGAGTCGGCACGTTCTGCTAGGAGCCGCTACCAATTGATCGATTGGGAGTTGGACTCCAATCGTGTCCAAGTCGCCATGAGCATGCAGGGTCGCACACTTAAGAGCGGGAGCAAGTATTGGTCGGGTTGGACCCGAACCGGAAATGGACTGGTTTTGTGAGTCGGACTCACAGAGGGAATGGGCCACAAATGTTGTGAAGCCCATCACCATACGCTATATAAAGAGGAGCGCAGGTTGCCCAGCTTGCACGTTAGTCCACTCTCCCATGCGTTGGGAACCCTAGCCCCACTCAGTCCAGCCGCCGCACCGGACCTAGCAGTCCACCGTCGGAGCTCCTCCTCGTACGTGTCACGTGTGGATACCGGCAGAGGTGCTGTACATTCAGCACTTCGACGTTCGAGGGATTGGACCGGCCGGACCGGATCGTGGGACTGCACTGCCCCGACGCGCTGCATCGATAATCCGCACCTGCGCATCTAGTGGTAATACTCGTGGCCTTCTACCTCGGCTAGATCTTGGAAGCATCGCGTAGGAAAAGTTCTGTTTATCTCTACGCGTTCCAACAGTGGTATCAGAGCGGTAGCTTCTGGTATTAGGCCCGAGATCCGTACATATGTGATATGTAGTTAGCGTTAGACGTGATCTAATTGCTGTTTTGGTGGTCGGTCTATGAGATAGATCGGTTTTGTACAAGGTTGATTGGATCAATCGTACTCGGGGTTAATGGATGATCAGGTTTCCGTGATCATACTGCTAAGGTCGTGGAACAACTTACCCCTACCGGTCGGTTTCCGCCATCGGGGTATACCGTGACACATAAATCCAGTTGCGGTGATCGAAGATCAAAGAGTTTGGTCGAATCGGAATACGGATCAGATTCGGGTAAAATTGTTTTATCCGATGAAGAAATCCATGATCGGAATGCAGATGAGATCTGCGTTTTCCGAAATCGTCGGGCGCTGCCCGCACCCACGAGGGGTGCTGCCCATCGATCCCCTCCCACTATCCGGCTAGCGGGACCGCCGGCTTCGCCCTGTCGTAGCGCCTTAGATGTCGTTGCGAGTTTCACACACTAGTAGGAAACTGCCTTTCTATGGAATGCTTTCTATGGCGCACCAGAGAGTGGTGCGCCATAGAAATTTAATTCTATGGCGCACGCCAAAATATGCGCCACAGAAATGTTGGATTCTGTGGCGCACGGGGGAAGGGTGCGCCACAGAACATTTGCAGGCGAGCATTTCTGTGGCGCACGTAATCTGGTGCGCCACAGAAATGTGGTATTCTATGGCGCACGGGCTTTGGTGCGCCACAGAATCCAACATTTCTGTGGCGCACCAGCCACACATGGAGCCACATATTTTTTTTTCTTCTCTCCACACCCCCCCCCCCCCCCCCCCGGAACGCCTTTTCTAGTTTTTGACGGAAGAGTTGCCGGTCTAAAAAGCATCAAAAAATAAATCCCTTATAGATGCACGGAGAGTTTAAGGTCTACTTTTTTATCAAATTTTGAAATATGAATTTCGACTTTCTGAGCAAAAGTTCGTTAAAAAAAGTAAAATGGGCATAACTTTTGCATACGATGTCGAAAAAAAATGATCAAGATATCAAAAAAAAACTAGAGAGAAAAAGGAACCCAACCTCACTGGCCTTCGGCCTGTGAGCTTTTTTTAGAATCGCCAAATTCCAAAAGGAAAAAAAGTTATGGCCGTTTGAAGATTTTTGACTAGAAAATAAAAAAAAAGAAAAAATTTCTGTGGCGCACCCCTTCACTTGGTGCGCCACAGAATTGTTGGGCAAGATTTTCGAATCCTGCCCCTCCCCTCCTCTTCTTCCTCTTCTTTCCATTCTCCTCTTCTACCCTTCTCCCCTCCTCTTCTTCCCTTCTCCCCTCCACTTCTCCTCCACTTCTCATCTCCCCTTCTCTCTTCTACCTCTCCACTCCACCTCCTCCTCCTCTACCACCACCACATCTCATCCTCCTCCTCCTCCTTCTCCACCACCACCTCTCCTCCTCCTCCTACACCACCACCACCACCACCACCACCACCACTCCTCCACCACCACCACCTCCGGCGAACTCCTCCTCCTCCACCACCAACTCCGGCGAGCTCCTCCTCCTCCTCCTCCTCCACAAACTCCGGCGAGCTTCTCCTCCACCAACTCCGGCGAGCTCCTCCTCCTTCTCCTCCTCCTCCACCACCACCACCACCTCCGGCGAGCTCCTCCTTCTCCTCCTCCACCAACTCCGGTGACCCCCATCCTCCACCCACCACGACCAAGCCACCTAAGCCCACGGTCACAACGACATCCAACGAGCTCCGGCGAAATTTCGAAATTTCGTCAAAATTCCGGCGGCCAGATCTAGATCTGGCCGCTTTTTTTTTTTTGAAATTCAAAAAGAAAAAATCTGTGGCGCACCCCCCCTTGGTGCGCCACAGAATTGCAAATTTCTGTGGCGCACGGATGTGGTGCGCCACAGAATTGACATTTCTGTGGCGCACGGCCACGGTGCACCACAGAAAAAAATTCTATGGCGTGAATTCTGTGGCGCACCCCTCCGGCCCCTAGGTGCGCCACAGAATTGCAAAATGGTGCGCCATTGATAAGGCTTTTTGTACTAGTGACAACGCCGGTAGATATCGTATCTATGCATAACTTGTTTTTGCAGGAAGTTGTGAATGGTATGGCTTATGTGCATGTGATGTGTGTAATCCATACGTGATCTGTGTATCATGTTTATGTCAGCCGGCTGGAGCCTAGGTGCTGTCATTTTATTGTATACCGGCCTGCGTGTCGGATTCTCTATGTAAATTTTTATTTACTAGCTAGTGTAGCTTGTTGGAGAACCCGGAAGGCATGCAAGTCGATGTACAAGTCGGCTACATGGAGTAAGATGGCACGTGACAAGAGTTGGCACGAGTCGACTTACAAGCTTTGTGGAGATGGAGATCACCATGAAGAGAGCCATACCATTTCACATTATAATTGCTTTATTTGTGTTATTGTTATGTCTCGATTTACCTCTATTTAGATAGTTGGTAGATTATTTAATCCCTCAAAGAAGGTCTAGTCGGTCGCCCCGCCAGTGCTGCACCATCACAAGTCGGACATTCTTGGTAGTGGGCTCATAAAATTGAGGTGCTACCAATTCTTTCCGGTTAGGTGGGTTTGAGTCGGACTCTTACAAGCAGAAGCACTTGGTAATCTAGACGAGTCCATCACAACGGTTGTGGGGCTCGGGGCGAGGTAGGTTGGGAGCCGGGGCATGTGATGCCACCCAACTAACAAGAGTCGTATAGGGATACGATTGGCAAGGTGTTGCCTACCTAGATCACTTGACGGCTAGCGGTGATGCTAAAGCTCACTAGTTGGCTTGCTTATTTAGGATCTTGAATCACTTAGCAACCATCGGAGGGATGTTGGTTCTAGTGGGAGCATAAGTATTAAAACGTTTAATATGCCTGCTCTTTTATGAATACATGTCTTAAGTGTTTTTGCGTATTTTCTGTTGTAGATCAATGGCACCTAGCAACCTTCCTCAGTTGTCCACGTTTGCGTTGAGGTCAATCCTAGAGAAAGATAAGCTTAATGGAACTAATTTCACCAACTGGTATCGTAATCTGAGGATAGTCCTCAAGCATGACAAGAAAGAACATGTTCTAGAAACTCCACTTCCAGATGAGTCAGATGATGATGCGACTGTCGCTGTCATAAATGCCTACCATAAGACTAGAGATGAGTCTACGGAAATTAGTTGTCTTATGCTTGCACACATGAAACCGGACTTGCAGCAGCAGTTCAAAAATGTTGAGGCCTACGATATGATCGAAAGCCTCAAAAGTATGTTCCAGGCTCAGGCAAAGACCGAGAGGTATCAAGTCTCTCAAGCTTTGCTGGGCTGTAAGCTGAAAGATGGTGATCCACTGAGTCCGCATGTAATCAAGATGATTGGTTATATACAGTCTCTGGATCGGCTGGGCTTTCCAATTAACGAAGAGTTCACTACTGATATAATTCTGAACTCTCTTCCTAGTGCCTATGGTCCGTTCATCTCGAACTACCATATGCATGGTATGGATAAGAGTATCACTGAATTACATGGGATGCTCAAAACGGCAGAGGCTGATATCAAGAAAGGCACCAGTCAAGTGTTGATGGTGCAGAATAAGGCTAAGTTCAAGAAGAGTTCTTGGACTAAGAAGAAGAAGGATAAGTCAGGAGGTAGCGCCCATGGCCCTGTCCAGAGTGCTCCCTCAAAGACTAAACCTTCTCCTACAGCCGGAGCCAACTGCTTCTATTGCAAGCAAGATGGCCACTGGAAGAGGAACTGCACCAAGTATTTGGCTGACAGAGCCAAGAGTGGAGGTGTGACTTCCAACTCAGGTATGCTTGTGTGCAATGTTATAGACATTTATCTTGCTGATGCGCCTAATAGTTCTTGGGTATATGATACCGGATCAGTTATTCACATATGCAACTCGTTGCAGGGACTGGTAAGAACTAGGAGCGTGGCAAGAGGAGAGGTTGACATTCGGGTCGGCAACAAGGCGAGAGTCGCTGCGTTGGAAGTCGGCACGATGCAACTTCATTTACCTTCAGGATTTATTTTGGAACTAAATAATTGTTATTATGTTCCAGCGCTTAGTCGAAACATTATTTCCGCCTCATGTTTGATGAGACAAGGTTATGATTCGAATATTAAGAATAATGGTTGTTCTTTATATTTGAAAGATATGTTTCATGGCTTTGCACCCGTTCAGAACGGGTTATTTATTTTAAATCTTGATAGTGAATCGGTCTATAACATAAATGTTAAAAGGTTGAAACCAAATGATCTAAATATGACTTACTTTTGGCACTGTCGGCTTGGTCATATAAGTTGGAAGCGCATGAAGAAGCTCCATGATGATGGAATTTTTAACTTCGTTTGACTTAGAGTCATTCGAGACATGCGAATCATGCCTACTAGGCAAGATGACCAAGACACCTTTTGCAAGGAGTTGTGAAAGGGCGTCCGACTTGTTGGAACTAATACATAGTGATGTATGTGGACCAATGAGCACGACAGCTAGAGGTGGTTATGAGTACTTCATTACCTTCACTGATGATTTGAGTAGGTATGGATATATTTATTTAATGAAACACAAGTCGGAAGCCTTTGAAAAGTTCAAGGAATTCCAGAGTGAGGTACAAAATAAACTCGGCAAGAAAATAAAGTTTGTACGGTCGGACCGTGGAGGCGAGTACATGAGCCATGAGTTTGATGACCATCTAAAGAGTTGTGGAATAGTTCCTCAACTCACTCCGCCGGGTACACCACAGAGAAACGGTGTATCGGAACGGAGAAATCGGACCTTGTTGGACATGGTACGATCAATGATGAGTCGGACAAATCTACCTTTATCGTTTTGGGGTTATTGTCTAGAAACTGCAGCTTTCACACTAAATAGAGTACCATCAAAGTCAGTAGAGAAGACACCACATGAGATATGGACGGGCAAAAAGCCAAGTTTGTCTTTTCTTAAGATTTGGTGTTGTGAAGCATTTGTCAAGCGACTTCAGTCGGACAAGCTCACGCCCAAGTCGGATAAGTGTATTTTCGTGGGGTATCCGAGGGAAACCTTGGGGTACTACTTCTACAACCGGGAAGAGGGAAAAGTGTTTGTCGCTCGGAATGGTGTCTTCCTTGAGAAAGAGTTTCTCAGTCGGGAAGTCAGTGGGAGCACTGTGCAACTCGAAGAAATTCGAGAGGAACCGGTTAGGGGCGAGTCGGCGAGTGCCTTGGAGGCTGAGCCGGTCGTGGTACCTACACCGGTTACAGCACATGAACCACGGAGATCTGCCAGATTACAGAGTGCTCGAGATGTTTTACTGTTAGACAGTAATGAGCCGGCAACTTATTCGGAAGCGATGGTGGGATCTGATTCTGAGTCATGGCTTGGAGCCATGAGATCCGAGTTAAAGTCCATGGATGAAAACCAAGTTTGGAATTTGGTTGATCTGCCTGACGGTGCAAGACCCGTCGAGTGCAAATGGGTCTTTAAGAAGAAAATTGATATGGATGGAAATATTTCCGTCTATAAAGCACGACTTGTCGCGAAGGGGTTCCGACAAGTTCAAGGAGTTGACTACGACGAGACCTTCTCGCCCGTAGCGATGCTTAAATCAATTCGGATCATGTTAGCCATAGCAGCCTATTTCGACTATGAGATATGGCAGATGGATGTCAAGACGGCTTTCCTTAATGGAAATTTAACTGAGGACGTGTATATGATACAGCCCGAAGGTTTTGTCGATCCAGCTAATGCTGACAAGGTATGCAAACTTCAGAAATCCATTTATGGGTTGAAGCAAGCATCTCGGAGTTGGGACATTCGCTTTGATGAGGTAGTCAAATCGTTTGGCTTCATCAAGAGCGATCATGATTCTTGTTTATACAAGAAGTTTAGTGGGAGCAAACTAAATTTTCTAATATTATATGTGGATGACATATTGCTGATTGGAAATGATGTCATGATGTTGCAAGAAACCAAAGAATCATTGGAAAGGAGTTTCTCAATGAAGGATTTGGGTGAGGCAACTTACATATTAGGAATCAGGATCTATAGAGATAGATCAAGGCGTCTCATTGGATTGAGTCAGAGTACATATCTGGACAAAGTTTTGAAGAAATTCAAAATGCAAGAGTCCAAGAAGGGATTCTTGCCGATGTCCCATGGCATAAAACTTAGCAAGACTCAGTGTCCTTCGACGACTGATGAGCGAAGTCGGACGAGTGTGATCCCGTATGCTTCGGCAATCGGATCCATCATGTATGCCATGATTTGTACTAGGCCAGATGTTTCCTATGATCTAAGTGTTACGAGCAGATACCAGGCTGACCCTGGCGAAGCCCACTGGGCAGGGTTAAAAATATCCTTAAGTATTTGAGAAATACTAAGGAAATGTTCCTAGTTTATGGAGGTGATGAGCAATTCAGTGTAAAGGGTTACACGGATGCGAGTTATCTCACCGACTCAGATGATTCTCGTTCGCAATCTGGATACGTGTTCGTGATGAACGGAGGGGCTGTGAGCTGGAAGAGTTCCAAGCAAGATACGGTGTCTGCATCTACAACAGAGGCTGAGTATATTGCTGCGTCAGAGGCGGCAAAGGAAGATGTTTGGATCAGGAACCTCCTGATTGATCTTGGTGTGGTTCAGGGCGCGTCCAATCCTTTAGATGTATATTGTGACAACAATGGTGCTATCGCACAGGCCAAGGAACCTAGACAACACCAGAAGAACAAACATATACTCATGCGGTACCACCTCATTCGCCAGTTTGTCGAACAAGGTGATATCAAGTTATACAAAGTACACACGGATGCAAACATTGCAGATCCGTTGACAAAGGCGCTACCACAGCCTAAGCATGAGGCGCACACAAGAGGCATGGGCATTCGATGCCTAGGCATATGATGCCAGGATGATTGACTCTAGTGCAAGTGGGAGACTGTTAAGAGTATGCCCTAGAGGCAATCATGTATGATGTATTTCCCACTGTATTCATAAAGTTATTAAGTTGTCCTTGTTTTGAACATCTGATATATGTCATTGAATATGTGATTCGATTGTGGAACTATATATTCATGTTGTTCATACTAGATTGTCATTGGTCATTTAGGTTGTGCTGGACACACACCCTAGACTAATGTGAGTGTTGGCTGATGACACGGTTCCACTTGTCATGGGCATGGTGATGTCATTCCAATGTTCACGGACTTGGCTAAAGAGTTTAGCAAGTCGGACTGACCCACATTGAGATGCAACGATCAAGTCGTCATTTGCATGTCTCAATCAATGTAATCCTTAGACCTGAGATTGTCGCACAATCCAAGTTGTGGATCACCGACTTAGGTTCTGTTAAACGCTGCTTTGTGACAAGGCAGCTATAAAGGCAGAGTTCGGGTCGAATGAGAAGCAAGCTGTGTGATGTGGATAATTAAGATGGGATTTTGCCCCTCCGAATGGAGAGATATTCTCTGGGCCCTCTCGAGTGATATGATTCAGTAAGCATGGCCATGCGCGACTCAGTTAAGTGTTAACTGTGTCTGTTGACTAAAGAGTTAGTCAGATGAATCACATATCACGGATCGAGAAGAGAGTTGAGTTATTTAAGGGATGACGATAAATCGCCTATAGTTCGACAAGGTATATCGTGAGGCAAAAGGGACTAAGATGAATATCACATTGAAAGGTATGTCGTCATGACTCAATGGGACTTGGGAGTCGGCACTTTCTGCTAGGAGCCGCTACCGATTGATCGATTGGGAGTTGGACTCCAATCGTGTCCAAGTCGCCATGAGCATGCAGGGTCGCACACTTAAGAGCGGGAGCAAGTATTGGTCGGGTTGGACCCGAACCGGAAATGGACTGGTTTTGTGAGTCGGACTCATAGAGGGAATGGGCCACAAATGTTGTGAAGCCCATCACCATACGCTATATAAAGAGGGGCGCAAGTTGCCCAGCTTGCACGTTAGTCCACTCTCCCATGCGTTGGGAACCCTAGCCCCACTCAGTCCAGCCGCCGCATCGGACCTAGCAGTCCGCCGTCGGAGCTCCTCCTCGTACGTGTGGATACCGGCAGAGGTGCTGTAAATTCAGCACTTCGACGTTCGAGGGATTGGATCGGCCGGACCGGATCGTGGGACTGCACTGCCCCGACGCGCTGCATCGATAATCCGCACATGCGCGTCTAGTGGTAATACTCGTGGCCTTCTACCTCGGCTAGATCTTGGAAGCATCGCGTAGGAAAAGTTTTGTTTATCTCTACGCGTTCCAACATAAGTAACCGCGCTCGACTAACTAACTTGTTTGCCCACATCCATGGGTCACGTAGTTTGAGAGTTCCATTCGGCAACGCAAATAAAACTTTCAAACGTTTTGGAAAAATGCTCCGCCTAGGGCATGACCGGGGCCAAGTGATGGACGTACACGGATCTTGACCCGCCTCACAGAGACAGGTGCCGTCAGGAGGATGGCCAACTCCCTGTTGACGGGTGGCCCTGTCTTGGGTTGACTCATGGATATGGCTGGGCAAGGTAAAGGTCGTGGCCAACCACCCATTGCCGCGCTCCCTTGGGAAAAGCGTTGCCGCGTGGCGCTAAGAGTCGGTTGGTACGTGTGGGTAAAGTGTACATCCCTGTAGGGCAATCTTTTCTAAAAGCCGTGTCCACGGTTATGGACGACTTGGTGAAGGCAAAGACCATAGACAACCTGAACATGACGTAAAACATGTTGACAATGATTGAAGGATGCCTCCTCGGAGATGCCGAGAGGGGTGATCCTTGTAGCAAGTGAGATGCTGGGAAATGAAGTTGGTGGTTTCAAAAGATGATGAACTACAAGAGTTGAGTCCTTTCTCATCTGTTTTGAAAACCCTCTACAAGTCGTGCTATTCTTCCTCGATTTGGAAAGCAAACATTGCTTTACGCAAATCAGCCTTCATAAAACCCTTTATGAAGCTAGAAGATATATAATAGGTTAACTAAGTCTTGTTGAGTATCTCCAGTACTCAGGTTTGCTTAAATTTGGTTCAGGTGAAGGTCCCACATCGGTGGTGTTTCAGCGTGGACATCGACGAGTAGTTTTGGGGTTCCCAGGTAGCAGCCTGGAATCTATGGGCTGGGACGTCGCTTTATGTTGCGGCCTCTTAGGCCTTTTTGGTTCTTGTTGATTAGCAACATAATTTGCCTTCCGTTGTCTGATGTAATGTTTGGTCATGTGACCTCTGGTTGTAAAGCTATACTCTAGTAATACATGCTCAATACAGTTTCTATATCTAGAGTGTTGCTTTGATCGGTTGTTGGTTTCGAGCCCGTTGTTATACAGTTTTGGCTATGCCTGCATAGTTTTCGCAGTCGAGGGGTTGTGGAGCCGATGATCCATGTCCGAGCCCGCCTGCCGAAGATATTCGTCCTGGGGCGAGGTAACCCCAGTAACCCTCGATTGTTGTTGCAGTTTCTGGACACATAGCAGCTCTGTATAACTTTGGTCCCGTTCCTTCAGTTTCATCCGAATCGTGGACGCTTGGGTATACATATCTGGTTATGACTAGCATGGAAACAAGGAGTAGTAGACCGGGGATCCGGACTACGTGCCGATAAATCCGTTCTGCCTGCCGTTGTTTGTTGCGGCCGGGGCTGGTAACCCTGAAGCCCTTGTGAGTCCATTGCTAGGAGCACATGACAGTTTGTATATCTCTGGGTCCGGGGTCTGACAGGTCATGGTATCAGAGCAGGACTGCCTGTAGGAAACCCTTTGCTATTGGTCGATGTTGAGTCTAGTGTTTGTGAAAAATATTTTGAACTTGCAAATGAATTGTGAAAACCTTCTTAGGAACTCTTTTTACTCCTTACCTGGTGTCACTTCAACTCTGAGTCATCTTATCTCATTTGATTTGAAAAGGTGTTCCTCTCTTCTGCTAACTTCAAAACTAGGATCAAAACTGTTGGGTGTTCTCTTTCTGGTACTTCGTGTCAGGTTGCTAACCTCTCAAGTTTTGACTAACTCAAGTCATCTGATCTATCAATTCCATATTCGGGGTTGCATCTCTGTGTGATTCCCCGGTTGTTCGTTTATGTGATATGGCTTGTTTCCTTCACATAATGTCCTATATCTTGCCTCCGTTGAACTATCATGTACCATTCCGTTGTTTTCTCCTTTCATGAATGTGTTATTCATGTTTCCTTTCCTTTTTACTCAAGATGTCCGGTGGTACTCGTACACGTCGTGGACGTAATCCTCCTGAGGCAGAAGTTCCGCCTTCTCCCACAATGGCGCGGGTTCTGCAGAATATCGAGACCAACCGCCTGAGAAGTGAACATCTTCTTGAACGTGTGGCGCAGAATACTGAACGTCGCGCTGAAGGTGTTACACTTGGGAGTTTTCTCAAAGCTCAGCCTCCTACCTTTGCTAATTCCATGGAGCCTCTGGATGCTGATGACTAGCTCCGTACAATCGAGCGCAAGTTTGTTTCTCTCCATGTCCAAGATAATGACCGCGTGAACTTCGCCACCTACAAGCTAGAAGCATCTGCTGGTGCTTGGTGGGAAGGTTTCTTGGCGTTGCAGGCGCGAGGACATGAGGTCACCTGGGCAGAGTTCTGTGTTGCGTTCCGTGATGCTTATATTCCAAAGGCAATCATGGACTTTAAAAGGAAGGAATTCCTCGATCTCACTCAGGGAAACATGAATGTTGAACCTTACGGGCGTGAATTCATCCGTTTGGCTCGCTATGCTCCTCGTGATGTCAGAAATGATGAGGACAAGCAGGAACTGTTTCGGAAGGGTCTGAATCCAACCCTCCGTTACGAGTTTCTTCCTTTCAAATTCCAGAGTTTCCAGGAGTTGTATAACCAGGCTATTACCCTTGAATATGGCAGAAAGGAGATGGAGACTGCTGTAAAACGGGATGCTGATAATTCTTGTGCAACTTCCTCTGGCTCCAAGAAGCGTCGTGTGTTCATACCATACAGTGATATTCCTAGAGCCCCGTTTGCACCCAGTTATGAGGGACACGTTCCTCATCCGCCTCCATTGGTTGCTAAACCACCTGATCTTATGTGTTTCAAGTGTGGTCAGCCGGGTCATCTTTCTCGAGAGTGTCTTCAGAAGAAAATTGGTCGTGGAGTTCCTCCGCCCAAGAAAAATGTGAAGAACACTGGTACAATACATGCTTGTTTATTCATTCAATTCCTGCTTCAGTGGATTCTTCTCCTTTCTGGTTGCTTAATCTGAATAAGCGTTCCTGGACTCAAGCTTTTGATAAGCTGTATGATGTTTTTGGTTTGATGGGTAAGACAGGGCACTCTCCAAGACTGAAGTTCTTTAAGGCTAAGCATAATTGTTTGCCTAGTGCTGTCATTAATCAGGTGCCACAATCTGATATTGCATTTCAGTACCCTGGCACTGAACACATATTGTCTCAATCTGCAAGGCTCAAATCTAAGAAGTTGGTGTTGCTAGGAGGTCCTGTCAGACGCAGTGCCAGACAAAGGGAGCTACAGAATGGTTTTAAGCCTCCCCCTATGCTGGATGGCCATATCCCTTACAGGAAACGTGCAAAAAAGAGTAACAGTAGCAGTGAAGTTTCAAGTTGGAACACTTTGGCTATGATTTCCAAGGAGCACAAGCAGCATGATGATAAAAACAAGTCCAGTGGTTCTGATGGAGTGCAACCATATACTTCCATTAAAACTTTGCAACAGATTGGGATAGGCTTGGGGATTGATAAAACACTTTTATCCAAGGAGAAGCTTACAGCTAGGACTCCTTCAACCTCTTCAGACAGTTCTTATGATTAGTTCCACATTATTCATGATTTGGGTGGCTGGGTTGGCAGTGCAGGGTGTGTGTTTCTTTTATCTTTGGAACTGTAATCCTTTGGTTGTGTTGGGTTTGGTGGCACACTTTCTGTATCTGTTAGCTGGGATTTGTTTCTGTGATGTTAGACTTTATGTGCTTTTGTTATCTCCAATTGTACCAGTTGGTGGCTATCAATTATCTATCAGTTGTAATGAATAGTGCTGGTAATCGTATGTGGAAAGTATTTGATCTGAATGTGCGTGGACTGAATGGTGAGGAGAGACAATCTGATGTGCGTGCTAAGATTGAAGAAAGCCAGTGTTCAGTCATTTGTCTGCAAGAAACTAAAATTGAGTACTTTGATCACAGGCTAATTAAAAAATTCTATCCCAAACGATTTGATTCCTTTGTGTACTCTCCCTCAGTGGGTGCATCAGGGGGCCTCATTGTCATTTGGAATTCCTCTATCTTGGGTCTTTAGTAGAGTTACAAAGATTTGGTATTGTGATTGATTTTGTTTCTGTGCACAACTCTGAAAAATGGAGACTGGTCAATGTTTATGGACCTTGTCAAGGGATAGAAAGAGATAATTTTGTGTCCTGGCTCTATAATTTGGATATTGGTTTCATTGATAATTGGTTGATTTTAGGTGATTTCAATTTTTCCAGATCAAGTGATAACAGAAATAGAGGAACTGGTGACATTAATGATATGTTTCTGTTCAATGATATTATTGGAAATCTTGGATTAGTGGAATTACCTATCAAAGGGAGGTCTTACACATGGTCTAATATGCAGGCAGACCCTCTACTTGTTCAATTGGACTGGTTCTTTACATCTGTTAATTGGACTATCACATACCCTAATACATATGTACTCCCATTGGCTAAATCCTCCTCAGATCATCTACCATGTGTGGTAGTGATTGGTACTTGTATTCCCAAAGCTAAGATATTTAGGTTTGAAAGTTATTGGACAGATCAACCTGGTTTTTTACAATGTGTTCAAAACTCTTGGGGTAAACAAGTTACTAAATCTTCAAGTGCTGCAACATTGGCTGCCAAGTTTAAGACTTTGAGATATGATCTAAAGAGATGGTGTACTGGATTATCCAAGATAAAGCTCTTGATTGAGCTATGTAATAAAGCTATCTTTATTTTGGATGAGCTTGAAGAGAATAGGGTGTTCTCTATCCCTGAGGCAAATTTCAGAAGGTTGGTTAAACAACACTTACAAAAACTCTTATCAGCTCAGACCAAATATTGGAAAGATAGGTGCACTATTCGCTGGGCTAAAGTGGGAGAGGAAAATTCAAAATATTTCCATGCCATGGCAACCAATAGACTTAGGAGGAATTCTGTTGCTAGTCTTAAGAGTGAGGATGGCACTTTAATCACAGATCATGATCAAATGGCTGGTAGATTTTGGAATGTTTTTAAAGCCAGAATGGGTTGCACTAATGGTATCACCATGAGTCTTGATATTGATAGAATTGTTAAGAGAGTGGATGGGCTGCAGGATTTATCTAAACCTTTTACTAAGGAAGAAATGGATGATATTATTAAATATATGCCAGGTGATAGAGCTCCAGGTCCTGATGGGTTCACAGGTATCTTTCTCCAAAAATGTTGGTCAATTATTGCTAAGGATTTTTATCAACTGGCTAAGGAATTTCATGCTGGAAATACTGGGGTTGCTAGCATCAATACATCCTTCATCACTCTAGTTCCTAAAACCTTATCTCCAGAGTCTGAGAGTGACTATAGACCTATTTCCTTGACTAATGTGTGCCTCAAGTTCCTTACCAAGTTGATTGCAAATAGGCTACAGAACAGAATATTGGACTGTCTTAACAAGAACCAATATGGTTTTCTCAGGAACAGAACTATACAGGACTGTATTGCCTGGACTCTGGAATATATACATATGTGCCATGCTTCCAAAAAGCCTGTAATTATTTTAAAACTGGACTTTGAGAAAGCCTTTGATACAATTGAACATGAGGCCATAATTAAAATTCTCCAATGCAAAGGTTTTGACAGCATTTTCATAAGATGGGTAAAAGATTTATTAGCCTCTGGTACTTCCCAAGTACTACTCAATGGAGTGCCTGGTAAGCAGTTTATGTGTAAAAGAGGGGTCAGGCAGGGTGACCCATTATCCCCTCTGGTGTTCACAATTGGTGCTAATCTGCTTCAGGAAGCAATCAATGATATTTTGGATTCAGGACAGATTACTCTGCCTATTGACACAGGGGATCCTGATTTTCCAATCATCCAGTATGCAGATGATACTCTTCTTATTGTTCCTGCTGATCAGGAACAAATCATGGCCCTCAAAACCCTGTTGCACAAGTTCTCAATCACCACAGGGCTTAAAATAAATTTCCATAAATCTTGCATGTTACCAATCAATGTGGAGCCTGATGGTTTAATTCTGCTAGCTGAGAGTTTTGGTTGCCAAGTTGGTTCTCTGCCTTTCACTTATCTTGGTTTGCCTGTGGGAACTACTAGACCGAAGATCAGTGATTTAACTCCAATTGTGACAAGATTGGAGAGGAGATTGTGTGCATCATCTTGTTTCTTATCACAAGGAGCTAGGCTGCAATTGGTTAACTCAGTATTCACTTCTCTACCTGTGCATTTTCTTGCCACACTGCATCTTCCTCAGGGTATTGTGGAACAGTTAAATAGAATTATTCGACAGTGTTTATGGAGAGGAAATGATGATACTCCTAAACAGTCACTTGCTTCTTGGGACATGATTTGTAAACCAAAAATGAAGGGAGGTTTAGGTATTACTAACTTCTCTATCAAGAATGATGCATTGATGCTCAAATTTGTCAATAAATTTTACAACAAGATGGACATGCCTTGGGTTAAATTAATCTGGGACAACTACTATAGAGGGACCATCCCACATAAAGAGGACCCATGTGGCTCCTTTTGGTGGAAGGAGAACCTGAAATTAGTGGGTAAATTCTTAGAGATCACAAAACCAGTTGTCAATAATGGGCAATCTGTCTGTTTCTGGATGGACTCCTGGGAGATTGGAGGTTCTACTTTGCCCCTACAGCTTAGGCTACCCAGACTCTTTTCGTTTGCCAAGGATGAGAAGGCATCCGTTTGGACTATCATGAACTTGGTGAATAGAGAGGAGGGGTTCCACCTGCCTTTGTCACCACAAGCTTTTGATGATTTGCTTATCCTCTCGGATTGGATGGACTCTGTTATGTTGGATGCTTCAAAAAATGATGAATGGCACTGTACCTGGAAAGGTGGTATATACACAGCTGCTAAGTATTATGCTCATGTTCATAAGGACATTGTGGTGTGTCCTGTTATACAGTGGCCATGGAAAAGCAAATGCATGATGAGAATTAAAATGTTTTCATGGTTACTGATTAATGACAGACTGAATACCAAAGACCTACTGAAGAGGAGACAATGGACTGTAACTGATAATGATAGTTGTGCTCTATGTATTGGAGACTGCTATGAAGATAGAGATCATCTTTTCTTCCAATGCAATTTTAGCAGCAGAGTGTGGAATTATCTGGGCATTGACTGGTCACAGGGAGATGATCTGCTTTCAAAGGCAAGGTTTGCCAGAAAAAGTTTTGATAAACATTTCTTCTTAGAAGTGGCCTTCATTGCTTGCTGGAACATTTGGAAGATTAGGAATGATGCAATCTTTAGATTGGATAGACCTAAATTTTCTGTTTGGAGGAATAGATTTGCTAATGACATGTATATTCATGTACATAGATTCCATAAGGAGAAGTCCCTGTCTGTAAAGAGTTGGATAGATAGCCTCCCCTAGGGGCTTGTCTGCTGTAATTTTTTGAACCTTTTTATAATCAATAAAAGGCTGTGGGGCTCTTTGCCCTACAGTAGAAAAAGTCAAAAAAAAAATACATGCTTGTTTAACACATGTTACACTTGAGAAGGCTCAAGATGATCCAAGCATTCTCTGGAGTACAATTCGAGTTAATTCCATTCTGGCTACAGCGTTGTTTGACTCTGGAGCATCCCATACCTTCATGTCAGAAAAGTTCGCTGAAATGCATGGGATACCTTTCCAAAACATGTCCAAGTCCTTGGTGGTCCAGTCCCCAGGGCTTAGTTGGCGTACCACGATGGTTACCCCAGATCTCATGATCGATATTGGGTATCGGTGGTTCCCTACCACCTTCTATGCCTTAAAGTTAACTGACATTGATGTCATTCTAGGCATGGATTGGCTCAAAAAGTTTGGAGCTGTAATTGACTGCGCAGACAAGTCCATCGTTTTGACAGATCCTTTTGGTGCTAGTGTGAAATGTTGGACGTGTGCAGATCTAGCTCCATCAGCGTGTCATCAACTTTCACCCGAATCACAACTATACTCTATGCAAGCTGACTACCCTCCTGAAATTCATGAGTTGCCAGTAGTCAGCGAGTTTCCTGATGTGTTCCCTGAAGAGTTACCTGGCATGCCACTTGATCAAAGTGTGGAATTTGTCATCGAGCTAGTCCCTGGCACCGCTCCTATGTCCAAAAGACCTTATCGTATGGACCCAGAAGAGTTGGTTGAATTGAAGCGACAAATAGAGAAGTTAGAAGAAAAAGGTTTCATCCAACCTAGTACATCTTCTTGGGGTTGTCCGACCATCTTTGTTAAGAAGCGGGATACAAATGTTCCGCGTCTCGTTGTTGATTATCGGCCCCTGAATGCAGTGACCATCAAAAACAAGTATCCTCTTCCAAGAATCAACGACCTGTTTGATCAGTTAGCTGGTGCAGCTGTCTTCTCCAAGATGGACCTATGGTCAGGATACCATCAAATAAAGATCAGAAAAGAGGACATTCCTAAAACGGCTTTCACCACTCGTTATGGTCTTTATGAGTACACCGTTATGTCCTTTTGTCTTACCAATGCTCCAGCTAAATTTATGAGGCTTATGAACTCGGTATTCATGGAGTATCTCGACAAGTTCGTCGTGGTCTACATCGATGATATCGTGGTCTATTCCAAAACCAAAGATGAACATGCCGAACACTTGCATTTGGTGTTATCCAAACTCCGTGAGCATAAGTTGTATGCCAAGTTCTCTAAATGTGAGTTCTGGTTGAAAGAGCTCATCTATCTCGGACACGTGGTGTCTGCCGAAGGTGTTGCCGTGATCCCAGATAAGGTCCAAACAATTCTGGATTGGGAAGCACCTAAATCAGTCAAGGATGTTCGGAGTTTTCTCGGGATGGCAGGTTATTACCGTCGATTCATCGAGAACTTCTCCAAAATTGCCAAACCTATGACTGAACTTCTGAAGAAAGGCAAGAAGTTTGAGTGGTCAGAAAAGGCAGAAGAGAGTTTCCAAACTCTAAAAACTAAACTGACTACCGCTCCTGTGCTTGCTCTTCCTGATACGAGCAAGGACTTCGTTATCTTCTGTGATGCCTCGCAACACGGACTCGGTTGTGTGTTAATGCAAGAGGGTCATGTGGTGGCCTATGGTTCTCGTCAATTGAAACCACATGAGCACAACTACCCAACTCATGACCTCGAGCTAGCAGCCGTGGTCCATGCTCTCAAGCAGTGGCGTCATTACCTTCTTGGTAACCGTTGCGAGCTATACTCAGATTATCAAAGTCTGAAATATCTGTTCACCCAACCGGATCTGAATCTCAGACAGAGAAGATGGTTGGAAGTAATAAAGGACTTTGATTTGGGTCTCAACTATCAACCCGGCAGGGCCAACGTCGTGGCTGACGCGCTAAGTCGGAAGTCTTACTGTAACAACGTGATGATACAGAAAGCTCAACCTTCTCTTCATGAGGAGTTTTCCAAGCTCAACCTTGAAATTGTTCCCTCTGGGTACCTAGCTAACTTGGAAATAAAACCTTCTCTTGAGGATCAAATCAAAGAGGCCCATAAGCATAATGTGGGCATTGCCAAGATCAAGAAAAACGTTGCTAGCGGAGTTGCTAAGTGTTTCTCGGTTGATGATCAAGGCATCGTCTATTTCAACAACCGTCTGGTTGTGCCAAAGAAGCGAAGTCTGGGAAATCTAATACTTCAAGAGGCTCATGATACACCTCTTTCCATCCACCCTGGTAGTACGAAGATGTATCAGGACCTACGTCCAAAGTTCTGGTGGACCCGGATGAAGCGAGAAATCGCTCAGTATGTTGCTGAATGCGACGTCTCTCGTCGTGTGAAGTCTGAACATCAAAGACCAGCCGGTGTTCTCCAACCTCTACCGATTCCTGAATGGAAATGGGATGAAATTGGTAGGGACTTCATTACTGGTCTTCCCAAAACCAAAAAGGGTCACAATGCTATTTGGGTAGTGGTTGATCGACTGTCCAAGGTTGCTCACTTCCTTCCTATTCGAGACGATATTAACACTAGTCAGTTGGCAGAGTTGTACATCTCTCGAGTAGTCAGTCTTCACGGGGTTCCAAAAAGGATTATCTCGGATCGTGGAAGTATTTTCGTCTCCAGATTCTGGGGTTGTCTCCAAGAGTCTATGGGAACTCGTCTCTCTTTCAGCACCGCTTACCATCCACAAACTGGTGGGCAACCAAAAGAGTGAATCAAATTCTTGAGGATATGCTTCGAGCTTGTGTTATATCCTTCGGTAAGGATTGGGAAAAGTTCCTTCCCTTTGCTGAGTTCACTTATAACAACAGTTATCAATCCAGTCTGGGCAAGGCTGAAGTTCTGTATGGCCGTAAATGCCGAACTCCGCTGAATTGGTCTGAAACCGGTGAAAGATCATTCTTCCGACCGGATACAATCAAGGAAGCAGAAGAAACGGTTCGCATCATTCGTGAACGTTTGAAAATAGCTCAATCTCGTCAGAAGAGTTATTATGATCGTCGTCATCAAGACGTTCGTTACGAAATTGGCGAGAAAGCTTATCTTCGAGTCACCCCTCTGAAAGGTGGAAAACATTTCGGAATCAAAGGCAAACTGGCTCCTCGTTACATTGGTCCATTCCCCATCATTGGAAAACGAGGTCAAGTTTCATACCAGCTGCAGTTGCCTCTAAAATTTCCAGATGTTCATGATGTATTCCATGTCTCCCAACTCAAACGTTGCTTCAAGGATCCTGTCCGTGGTGTGGACCACGAGACTATCAAGCTCAAGGAAGATCTCTCTTACAAAGAGGTCCCTGTCCATATTCTTGATGAGGCTGAACGAAGAACTCGCAGTCAAACTATCAAGTTCCTCAAAGTTCAATGGTCACATCATTCCGAGAACGAACCAACCTGGGAACGAGAGGATCGTTTGCGATCTAAGTACCCCGACTTCTTTTCTAAAACCTAGGAATCTCGGGACGAGATTCTTGTAAGGGGGGTAGACTTGTAACAACCCTACTTTGTAATAAAGTTGTGTTGTGTGTTGTGTACATGGCATACATGCATGGAAAACATTGCTAAAAATTTGCATTTGAAAATAACAAGTGAAATGAAAAAAATCACTTAAACAAGCAACCCACAAAGTTGTTCTAACAAGTTTTTCAAAATGAACAAACTAATGTATGGTTTTGTTGGAAATTTGAATAGCTTTTCAAAAGTTATTTTTGTGTAATTTTTGCTGTTCAAAAAGGCCCTCAAAACTAGCTTTTGTGTACTGTTTTTAAAAAGAAAGGGACCAACTTGTAGTTCTTTTTTCTCTCAGGGGGTTTTTGTAAGTATACTTGTCTTCTTCGTTGAGACACAGGAAGCAGCTGCGTGGCTGCCTTTGACGTCGTCGTTGCCACGTCCTTTCCCATCTACCACACCCGGATAAGCCACAGGAGGCGACTCCAAGTGAACCGCTGCACCCTCTCGCTCCCTACCCTCTAGCTCTCTGTTCCTCGTTACTGTGACAGACGGAACCCTAGCTCCGTTGAACACCGCTCGCCGCCGGTGATTGGAGCTCCCCCGCACCACCTCGACCACCTCTAGAGCTCCGTCGTTGCCTCCTCATCCTCCCCAAGAAGCGAATCGGGTGGAAACGGCCGGAGCCGGCCGCACCACCACCATCTTCCCCACGGCCGGCGGAGAAGGCCGCCGTCGATTCGCCGCCATGGTTGCTCCCCTGACTTCCCCGACCCCACCATCACCTTCCTGGTGACCTCCCGCACAGCTAGGTGCCCTCCCTTGCCTTCCTCCTCTATTGGTTTGTCCTCGTACCATGCACCGACGGCCGCCGCCGCGGTTGGTGCTCGCCGGAGCAACTCCGGCGACCATCTGGCGAGCCGGCACCACCCCTAGGTTCCCCTCCATCTCCTCTATCTCGTAGCATATTTTGATTTTGGTTTCACGCGCGCAATCGACCGATTGCTTGATCAACAGAGGAGATTTTCTCCCGAGTGATGTCACTGTGACGTCATTGTGACGTCACAAATCCTAATTCTTAATTTACAGAAATAATTTAAAAGATGAATAATTAATATCTAAATTTCTATAACTCAGAAAAACATGAAAAATATATGGTTGTGTTCAGAAAAATATTTCCAACCCAAATATGTCAGTTTCATATATGTTTGACAAACTTTATTTTTTGGGGCATTATTTAAATGCAATTAAATCATCTAAAATAAAGAAAATAAGATTTTAATCAATAAAATCAGAAAAATACAAGTTATATACCAAAATGCTCAAAATGATCAGTGCAATCCACTTATGATGTTTTTAAACCTATTTGAGCTATTAAAATTGCACTAACTTTTAGTTTGCCCGAATTGCCCTTCGGGATCTCTTTCGGGACTGTTTTCCGATAAAATGCCTAACCATCATATGAACCGTAGCAAACCCTTGAACTTGTTTAGGTCTTTAATTCAAGTGCATTAACTTTGTCATGCATACATATTGCGCATTGCATCGATGCCATGTGTTGATTGTTTCTTTTCCGGTTTCTGCTTCTTATCGGTAGAATGCTGCCCAAAGAGAAGATCAACAACTACAGTGGCGAATACTTGATCCTAATCGACAAGTCAAGCACTTATTCAGAAGATCTATCTATTTGGTTTTATTTTAAGCAAGGCAAGCATAACCTCTTATCTTCTCATATATGTTTTCCAATGACTTTTGGTTCTCGTACTTGCATTCGACTCCAAAGTATTTGGTGTCTGTAGGTAGTGTTCTCCTATACTTTGCATAGCCAAAATACCACGATCCACTGCTCCTAGCCGCCTAGGTTTGATTGTGCGCATCGCCAGAGCCTTATATATATGCTATGCTCAGCTTTGTATACTTGCTTAGCTCTTCTCCATCCGGTTGATGAATCAGAGTTGCGGATGAATCTAGTAAGGCAGGATAACGTGGAAAGATGAGCTATGTGTGTTTAACCTGACTAAGGATTGGATAGGAGGCCACTTGGGAAGTGGTTGTTCGTCCTATACTTGCCACCCCTGGGACTAAGGTTTCGAGCGGAAGCCAAGACTGAGCGTGAAACCACACGCGGGGTCTAAGTAACCGCGCTCGACTAACTAACTTGTTTGGCCACATCCATGGGTCACGTAGTTTGAGAGTTCCATTCGGCAACACAAATAAAACTTTCAAACGTTTTGGAAAAATGCTCCGCCTAGGGCGTGACCGGGGCCAAGTGATGGACGTACACGGATCTTGACCCCGCCTCACAGAGACAGGTGCCGTCAGGAGGATGGCCAACTCCCTGTTGACGGGGTGGCCCTGTCTTGGGTTGACTCATGGATATGGCTGGGCAAGGTAAAGGTCGTGGCCAACCACCCTCTGCCGCGCTCCCTTGGGAAGAGCGTTACCGCGTGGCGCTAAGAGTCGATTGGTACGTGTGGGTAAAGTGTACATCCCTGCAGGGCAATCTTTTCGAAAAGCCGTGTCCATGGTTATGGACGACTTGGTGAAGGCAAAGACCATAGACAACCTGAACATGACGTAAAACATGTTGATAATGATTGAAGGATGCCTCCTCGGAGATGCCGAGAGGGGTGATCCTTGTAGCAAGTGAGATGCTGGGAAATGAAGTTGGTGGTTTCAAAAGATGATGAACTACAAGAGTTGAGTCCTTTCTCATCTGTTTTGAAAACCCTCTACAAGTCGTGCTATTCTTCCTCGATTTGGAAAACAAACATTGCTTTACGCAAATCAGCCTTCATAAAACCCTTTATGAAGCTAGCAGATATATAATAGGTTAACTAAGTCTTGTTGAGTACCTCCAGTACTCAGGTTTTCTTAAATTTGGTTCAGGTGAAGGTCCCACATCGGTGGTGTTTCAGCGTGGACATCGATGAGTAGTTTTGGGGTTCCCAGGTAGCAGCCTGGAATCTATGGGCTGGGACGTCGCTTTATGTTGCGGCCTCTTAGGCCTTTTTGGTTCTTGTTGATTAGCAACATAATTTGCCTTCCGTTGTCTGATGTAATGTTGGGTCATGTGACCTCTGGTTGTAAAGCTATACTCTAGTAATACATGCTCAATACAGTTTCTATGTCTAGAGTGTTGCTTTGATCGGTTGTTGGTTTCGAGCCCGTTGTTATACAGTTTTGGCTATGCCTGCATAGTTGTCGCGGTCGAGGGGTTGTGGAGCCGATGATCCATGTCCGAGCCCGCCTGCCGAAGATATTCGGCCTGGGGCGAGGTAACCCCAGTAACACTCGATTGTTGTTGCAGTTTCTGGACACATAGCAGCTCTGTATAACTTTTGTCCCGTTCCTTCAGTTTCATCCGACTCGTGGACGCTTGGGTATACATATCTGGTTATGACTAGCATGGACACAAGGAGTAGTAGACCGGGGATCCGGACTACGTGCCGATGAATCCGGTCTGCCTGCCGTTGTTTGTTGCGGCCGGGGCTGGTAACCCTGAAGCCCTTGTGAGTCCATTGCTAGGAGCACATGACAGTTTGTATATCTCTGGGTCCGGGGTCTGACACTATCCTCCTGATATTGTCTCTAAGTATATTCCAAAGGCTACTTACTTCATTGCCTTTTGGTATGTCATCCATACCATCCAGCGAAACACTATCAATGTGAAGTTTGGCGAGAAGGGTGAGGTTCACAAGTGGCTAGTCAATCTCCTCTATCACATTGTCCGTGCCAAGGAATATGGGAAAACGCTGGATCTTATGGACTACTTGTGGGAAGATATGAAGATAATTATTCATGAAGGGAAAGTTCCCATCTATGGTAAGTATCTTTAGATGATCTTTGAGGTAAAGATCCCATCTTCCCTCATCACCAATTACCATATGGTTGTTCCTTCCATATTTTCTCTCAATGGTCCATCTATTGAAGTTGCACAACCAAATACCAAGAGGGCTCGCACGGCCATGTTTGAGGAGATTCCCAGTGCTCATTCTGTTGATGGTGCTTCTAACACCTTTGTTCTAGTTGTACGGCCCAAGAAGAAGTTTACTCTCAAGGTTGCTCTTCAAAAGATGAACTATTTCTTCATTGATCATCAGTCCAAAGCATACAAAGCTTGTAAAAAGGATAAGCTATCTCGTTGAAATCAAAGGCTCATCATGCAAAAAAAAACTTGATCTCGCTGTTGAAGCTAGCTCTAACGAGCTCTCTGAAAATTCTTGGAAGTCCAAGCACACCTATTGGCTTGGTGATGATGCCTCCTCTCTTGGTCAGTTTTGGCATGCCAATACCGCAAGAACCTAGCTCCAACCATGTTGTTATCCTCCAAGGTGAATACGATGATGGAGATGATGAGGAAGGACAGGAAGAGGATGAGGAGGATGCCCAGAATCATGACGGCGACGATGATGATGAGGATCATGATTTGACCCCTTGGGTGTGTAGCATCGCTTTCTCCCTTTTTGGTATATTGATGCCAAGGGGGATAGAGATCTATTAGAACTACTAGGGATTTGCATTTGGGGCATTGCATTTGATCCATTTTTTTCTTTCCCTTTGTAATTTTCTTTAATATCAGTTGAACTCTATTTTTTTATCGTTTATGGAACTTGGTCATCTGTATGCTATTGTAATACTATGTCATCTCGAGGTTATCTATCTATGTGATGAATACTATGGTGAGCTTAATTTTTTCTTTTACATATGGTCACTATTTTGGATGCATATCCGACTAAAAAAAATTATGTTACAAAGTGATCTATCTCTAGAGACAAATGATCTAAATATTGAAAATTATGCTCATTGTCCTCGTACTTATATTGCTAGCTATTGTTGAGAAAATATTGATATACAGAATATTGGGGGAGCTATCATCCCTAGTTTTGTGTGCCTTTTAGACCTAAATGAAATGTTAAAATTTTGGGCACACATCTATGGGGAGCTAGGAAAACTTGCAAATCTTAAGTTTATATATTCATTTATTGGAAATCTGATTGTTGTCATCAAAAATCGAAAGGGGGAAGATTTAAAGGACATGTGTCCCCTAATCATATGTTTTTGTTTGATCACAACACTTGGAAGGTCTAATCATTTGCTTGAAGTATTTAGGAAACATAAAGTGTTGCAAATTGGATGAAATAATCCGTCAAAAGTACAAATGGATCAAGAGAAGAAAATAAGAAGTGGAGAAAACTGCCAAGCCGACCTGGCCGGGCTCGAGGCCGTGCTCGAGGCCCGGGGCTCTGTTGGCCAGCTGGTCTAGCGCAGAGCAGCCAGGCTGGCTCTTTGGAGTCCGGGATCCTCGGGGCCCTAGACGGCCTACGCCCCGTGAAGCCAGCCTACGTCGGGCTCTCTGCCGCGAGGCCGGGCTGTCGGGCTGGCCGGGCTAAGGCCGGGCCGCCTGGCCGTCTCTTTCTACGTATCAGCCGTCCTCCAAGACAACCTGGACAAGACCAAGGTCGGGTTTCCTGCAAATTCAAAGATGCTTTTCAAATGGTCATATTTTTTCTAGCATAAAAGGGGGTCTTCTTCTACCTTTAGAAGGTGTCACTTGAAATTTCTCTCTCCATCATTTATGACCACCTCAAAACTCATATTTCTCTCCAAATACCCAACAAAATCTCTTGATCTCTTGGGATTTGGAGGAGAGCCACTAGATCTACAACTCCACCAAACCAATTCGTCACCACCTCACTAATCTCTTAGGGATCTCGAAGTTCTTGGTTCATTGGAACCTAGAACCTTGTTCCTCTTAGTTCATTGGAGCTTGGAGCCTTATTGGTCTCCCCAAAGCTTTGGGAGCTCGTGAATCTTGTTGCTCGGAGTCTTGGAGGCTTTCGAGATTTGATGAGGACCCTCCAAGTTCTGAAGTGTGCCTCATCCTTGTAAAGGTTCTAGTTTTCAACCTCAACGGTAACATAGTGATTCGTGTCCCATCCACTTTGGTGGTTGGACACAAAGTAGATACGGTGTGCCATTAGACGTCTACTCGGTGTTCCACTTTGGTGGTACCACACCGCTCGAACGGAGATTGGCTTCCATTGGGAAGTGAACTTCGGGATAAATCTATGTGTCATTGTGTTCGGTTATTCCTCAATTTACCTTTACTTACTGCTACTAGTTTAGTTTCTTGAATATCTTATGTTAGTATTATTTGCTCATCATATAGGATTGTTCACATAGTTGCATAATCTAGACAATCTATATTTGAGCAATAATCTCAATCGAAAAACAAGTCAAATTTGTAGTTAACCTATTCACCCTCCTCCCTCTAGTTAACCCTCTCGATCAGTCAGCAGGTGGCCCTGGTAGCGCTCCCTACCCTCCTCTCTAGGGCACCTCCTTGGTACCCCTCTTCGACTATAAATTGCCTTCTAACCTTAAACATTGAGGACGGTGATTATTTCCATGGAGCCCATACAGAGTCGTCGTCATCTCAAAGTACGATCTAGGGCTTCTAAAGCCCTGCTCCGCCACCCTACCAGAAGGGGGAATCATCACCGGAGACCTATTCATCACCATGATTGCCTACTGGTGATGTGTGGGTAGTTCATCCTTGGACTATGGGTCCATAGCAGTAGCTAGATGGTTGTATGTTCACCTTGTACTACCATGTTTAGATTTTTTGAGCTGCTTAACATGATCAGGATCAGTGTTATGAAATTTCTACATGTTTTGTTTGCTGGGATCCGATAAACTATGAAGTTATGATCAGATTTTCATATTTCTTATATGATTTTGATACTTTATTTGTGTTGATATTCTTTAATGCTCCCCGGTGTGTGTCTTTGGCCAAGTGATCACATGCATCTCCAAGAGAGGGTTTTGTGCTAGATAGTAGGTTCATGCCTCCCCCGATCATGGGCACGAGTGACAGAAATGTCTAAGAGTGAGGATGTGATGTTTCTACTAAGGGTAAAACAATAGTGATTATGTATGCTTACTGATTATAAATGTTTCTTGCATTATGTATTGAGCTTAATGAAATTGTTTGTTGCTTTTGCAACTTAATACTAGCGAGTAGAAAGCATAGAAGCGCACTCAAGGTGGATTATTAGTTATAGATGCATGATGGGTAGCGATCTATATACGATTGACGTAATGCCCACATGATTAGTGCAATAAACTTTATCTTCTCATAATAGTATTGTTATTCCCTTATGATTTGGCAATTTCCTAGGTGTAATTCTTTCACCCAGCATGTTTACTATTTTATGGGGAGACACCACTAGTGAAACTATGGCCCTAGGTCCATTATTTTACATTGTTCACAATCTTGTACTTGATTTTAATCATCACTTGCTCACTGTTCTATTATAATTTTATTGTTTCCAAAAACACATACATTTAATTCACTCATTAACAACAAGACGGGAAGCTTGTCAACCTTCCTGAAAAGTTGAGAGCGAAAGGGAGTTTATGTTTTGTGTGAAGGTCCACGTTTGTTGAAGAACAAGACAACAAGCAACCTAACTAAAGGTAAGTCCTACTGGATTTATAACCTTGCTATCTTCACTAAGGAAAATTTACTGTTGTATTAACTTCCACTTGGGATTTCCCAACAGGTGTTTTATAATATCAACATCACTAAACAAGCTATGTGATACGATACATAGTACGCAATGGAAACAATAATTAAAGGAACACGGTAAAAAAAACAGTTGTGAAGGCATGGAGACAAGAATATTTTTCCCGTAGTTACTTCCCAAGGGAAGTACGTCTATGTTGGAGGGTTGAGGAGCCACCGAGGCACTCCAATAGCACATATGTGCACACCTTATTCTTTGTGGGCTTGTCCGGTGACGGAGGAGTTCGTTTCCACTATGAGATCTTGTTGAAGGCGATGACCAAACCTTTACACAAGATTGAGGAAACTCCACAACTCAACTGGAAGATCTGAACCTTCTTGCAACAAGGTGGAAGCTCCAAGCACTAGCTTTATATGGGGTTACAAGGCACCCAAGATATTACAAGATCCGCAAGGATTTGGTGGGGGGGTTTTCAATTCCTTTGGTGGAATAATAGACCTAGGTCGCCTCAAACGCTCCACAAAGTTTCAAGATGTTTGTGTTGTTGGAGTGGGAGATCTAGAAGTTTGAACCTTACATCAATGGTGGAGCGAGAAAGTTGGTGAAGGTTCTCCTTGAGGAAGAAGGGGCTCACTTAAATATGTTCATCTAAAAACTAGTCGCTTATGGCTAGAAAATGCCCGTCCGGAATGGATCCAAAATTGTTCCGAAATATTCCGACCGCGCGTAATAATTCGTAGACTTCCGAGCCATTCCGAACTTCTAACCGAGAGTTTCTCCCTTTGTCCCGAACCCATTTGGATTAGTCCAGAATATTCTGGATGCTCGGAATTTCCGAAGCCTTCCGAGTGCCTCACTGAAGTTTTTTCCATTTGCCTGAAATGCATCCAGAATATTCCAGACGTTCGGAATTTCCGAAGCCTTCCGAGCCATTCCGAGTGCCTACCAAAGTTTTTTCCCTTTGTCCAGAATTCACCCGGAATGGGTCCGGAATATTTCAGACACACCGAATAGCATAGAGAACATCTTATTCGATCTTTTCTCCATTTGGAAAAGACATTCACCATCTTTTGCTTTTCATCAAATAAAACTTAAACCACTTCAGCACACGGTTCTTTGGAACAATCTGCTTTGTGTGTGGATTGAGATCTGGATGCGGTTGTGCCTTCCTATTATACTATTTTGCGATGATTGTGGCAGTGAAACGAGGATAACTGCATGTTGTCTGTAAGGTGCTTACTTGTGGGTCCTAATTGCCTCAAGTTTCCATTTTTTTATTCAGTTTATGCCCCCTAGATGAACTGCTTTTGGTGCTCTGATGTTGTCCTTTGTCAACTAATGGAAACATATTGTCATTTGCTTGCCTGTGAAGTTTTGTTGATGGGGTTTGGTTATTTGAACTTGAATTACCTGTGGGCTTTCAGGTTTCGTCTCTATTTTGAATAGATACAAGACCAATTTGACTGTAACCGTCAAATCTAATTTAAATTTGGCTAGCTAGAGCGTTTGTGTTTTTTCATGTTGTCTTTTACTTGAGTTGTGATTACCAGATCATGTGTATGCATCTATTATCTTGATCACTTGCATAAATGGCTAATTATTGGAATTGCCCCTGTTGCCTCGGTGGAATCTATCCCTATCTTTTGCATCTCTTATTCCAACATGATCTTGAACCTTGGCTTATCAACTCCACTTGGTGCCCTTGATTTGAATTCAGACCTCAAGCACTTATGTGCTTGATCTTGAACGTGATCTTGACGAAGCCATAGCCAAACTCAAGTCATCAATCTGCCACACTTTGTGTTGGCATACATTTTAATTCTTAATCCCCCAACAATTTGTTTTGTCTTTGTGGTTATTTTCCAGGTTTTGAAGAAGAATGGAATATAGAGAAAATACAAGATTCAAAATAGTCTAGAGTTAGTTTAGGATTTATTTGTAATCCATTTTCTGTAATTTACTTTTTGTAAAACCCCAATGTAATATTCTATTGTAACATGATTATAGAAATGAAATATAATTCCTTTCTTTGAATTATGTCTTGTGAATTTTTCATTTGAATTTATCTTGTATTTTTGTTGACACTTGTAAGTTCTTTGAATTCAAATATATTCCCTGATTCCTTCTAAACTTCGACAATTCGATCCAACTATGTACTTCTATATTGACGATCTGATTGTCCCACTCTTAACTCAAATGCGTACAAAATTCACACATTTTCATATGCATGTACGGCAAATACACAATTCTAAATTCTACTCTCGAGACTCCTAAAACTGTGGGTTATCAGAGAAGAGCCCCCACGACACGGTTCCTTAGGCCGGCTGCAACGAGGTGGATCTTGGCTATCCCATGGCTTGCCTCGACCTATTTTTAACGGATGTTTGTGTCCTACTAAAAAAAAATTTACGCATATTTTTCACAGATTTTCTAAGGCGGAAACGGAGCTAGAAATCTTGTCCCGGGGAGAGGGCAGATCCCACTGTCTCGAGTGTATCATGGTTTTCGATGAGTGCCTCTGCCACTCAGCATATGGGCCGGATAGGCGCGGTAGTGAAGGTAGTCTGTGTGGCATAAGCTTTAGCTCGGTTTTCTGTCAAGGAACCAGCATTATGGAAATTGGTTTTTTCTTGTTTAACTGATGTATTCGTTCTTACTCTCTCCATTCCTATTAATAAGGCGTATAGTTTTTCCTGAAAAGTCAAACTTGACTATTTTTTACCAAGATATTTTTTTAAATATCAATATTTTAAATACTAGGAAAATAAAATATACGTCGTGGTGGATTTAAAGATACTGATTTGATATTGTAAATGCTAATAATATTTTCTAAAATCTTGGTTAAAGATAGTCAATCTTGACTTTCCGGAAAATATTATACACCTTATAAACATAAACGGAGGGAGTATATTTGAATGGTACATTTGTGTGCTCCTTTTGTTGGTTTTGGCAAAGAAAAACATATATCCAAGACGACAATTTTGAGTGTGTGCGTGTGAGAGAGAAATATTGATATCTAGAAACTACGAAGTGTTGCACTGGATGGCTATAGAGTAAAACAGAATGGAATGCATGATTTTTTTTTTCCTTGAAAAAAAGAACTCAGCGAAATGATAAAGTGCATTAGCTTCAAATCTCCTCCTAGACTCTATTACAGATCGAACGGCTGCTGTCCGTCGAACTTTGAACAGCGCACTGGTTTTGCAAAACACCTTTGATTTTAGTTGGCATATATTAGAAAGATCTGATGCTGGTACTGCTCTGCAGAGACAACCCTGGATCTGGAGGTTGGAGCACCATCACCATATGTAAACTGCACCATTTTTGTCTACAACCTCAAATTAAGTCGGCTCTATGAATCATGTAGTACTTCAAGTCCTCATCTTTTCATTTTTTTTCTTTTCTTGCATAAGGAACATACAAGTTCCATTACAAAAAATTAACAGTAAACAACTTCAATTTGATCATATTCTTCACGGTATAATTAGAGCTTACAGAAAAAAATGTAACGGCAAAGACGATGATATTAACAAAAGACAATTATACAATGCTCAACTCGAGACATCACCTAGTAGCAATTTTACATACAAGGACAAGGTTGAAGACAACTCTTTTGTCCAAATTACAACGCTTCACAAAATCTGCAGAAAAGCAGACAAACTGCTCTGCAATTTTGCTCAAGGAGTTACAATACTTTACAGTTCCAAGGAAGAAAAAATTCTAGCATTTACATGGATCCATCAGTTGTGCGCTCTTCCACATCGCTAGTGGAACTCTCAGTACGTTCTTGTGCTTGGGTGGTTCCGGTGGGACGAAGTTGATCTGCCGCGCGTTCTTCTTCTTCTTGTTCTTCAGTGTAGGCCGTGGGATGATCAAATTAATCTTCTCGAGCGCCACCGGCGGAGTGTTCTTGATCCACATCGCGTCTTTCTTCTGCGGCGTCGCGAACCTGTCGATCTCAGGTAACAACCACGGGAGTTGGAGCGCGGCGGCCGCCGTCAGCCGCTTATCGGGATTGCACTCAAGAAGCCCTTTCAAGACTGTGAACCCGTCCTCGGACAGCATGTCTGCGTGGAACAGCTCCCCCAGCGTGCTGTTCTCCCGCGCCTGGAACGATCGCCGCACCGTGTGGGCGAGCGGCAGCGACGCGAACTCTGGCCACGTCCTGTCATCTGGCAAGCCGAGCACGCCGAAGATAGTCCTGAGCTGGTCGATCTTGTCGCCCCGTCTTGCGCCCTTGGAGTTGAATAGCCTCTTGCCGCCGGTGAGCATCTCTGCCATGACGCATCCGAGCGACCACGCGTCCACCTTCGCGTCGTAGTCCGGCTTCCCAAGCAGCATCTCGGGCGCCATGTAGGGCATCGTGCCGGCATCGCCGTACGGCGTCTTCTCCGTGGCCAGGGACATGGCCAGCCCGAGGTCGCAGAACTTGAGGATCTTGCCGCCTTCCCCGACGAGGATGTTGGACAGCTTGATGTCACGGTGGACGATGCGGCCCTCGTGCATCTCCTTGGCGCCGTTGAGGAGCTGCCACATGTAGGCGCACACGACGGCCTCCGGGAGCGGCGGCCTCTCCAACAAGAAAGCTTCGAGGTTCGGACCGACGTATTCCATGGCGAGGCAAAGCTTGGTGGTGGCCGGATCACGAACGAAGCCGTGCGAACGGACGACGTAAGGGTTTCCGGCGCAGGCCTCGAGGAAGCGGGCCTCTTGCGGGAGCTCGCTGTCGTCGGTGGTGGGGCGCAGGAACTTGATGGCCACGGTCTTGCCGGTGGCGCAGTGGCGCGCCTTCTTGACGATGCCGAAGGATCCCGCGCCGAGGATGTCCGTCGTCTCGTACGCCTCCGTGCTGCCGATGCGCCTCCTCTTGCTGCAGCCAGTGTCCGATCCTTGTTCCGTCGAGCTCGCGTGGCCGGCGTCGAAGATGGCAGCAGATCGCTTGCAGACGGCGGTGCGCATGATCCCTTTCTCGGCTGCCGCCCTAGCTAGGGTTGGCGCCACGATTTCAGAATTCAGACCGGTTGCGTGAATCCGGCGACACGCGGCCGCTTCGTTTGCTTGGCGCCTGCGCCTTCGTTTGCACGACACAATCAGTCTCGGACTGGAACTCGATCAGGACCTGTGTGCGTATATATACGCGCGCGTCTTCCTTGCGCGGGGAGCCCGAGTTCCTTGTAACCTTTTTTTTTTACATGTAACCTTTTTTTTTTGACGAGTTTTACATGTAACCTTGTCCTCAGTAATCACCTATTTAATTCCTACAACGAATTCCTGCCGGTCGACGGCGGCTGGTGCTTCCCTGCGAGTGACATTTTTTTCCAGATTACCTACTTCTGAAGGGGACTGCTGAGCGTCCAGAGCCTCCTCCATGTGTAACCTCCGATCGAAATGAAATCACAATAGTTCTTCAACATTTAGATAATACTATAGCTAGTGGTAAAGGAAAATCATATTGCTTAGGGCTTGAGCTCCGGAGGATCAAACCTCCCAATCTTCCGGGTCCTCAAGCCAATACGTGTTTAAAAAAGAAAACCTAATCCCGATTTTGGTACAAAGGTTTCCATCTTTGCTACAAAATTTTCCCTTTCTTTGATAACAAAGCGTTTCCCATTTCTCAATCACGGGTATTTTCCAGTCTGGCCATCCAGAATAGGTTGTCAGCCGCTGACTTAACTGCACGTGGCCAAGAAAGACAGCCATTTTCGATTTGCTCGCTACAAGATATAAGGTTGCGGCATGATCACATTTTATTCAAATTGAACATGATAACAGATGTTCAATCTTTCAAAAGAGATGTACAGATAGTGGGAAGGCCAAAACCACTTCACAGTACTAAAACGTCAATTCATAATAAACATCAAGTGATATGTTGATAGATGTTGTTAGCTGTGCTCAACTAAACCTATATACAACAACTAAACCTGAAAAGGTTCTAATTAGCATGGACTTGATTTTGAGAGTGAATATCTGGATTACTGGGAGCTGAGTTCAACAACAGCAGCTCTGCTAGTCAGCCGAAGAATCAAACAATCTTTGCTAGATGCGCAAGAGAGACCTCCTGATCAAACCCAAGGTAGCAATCTGACACCACAAACAGCTTTGCCTCCTGAAAGGGGATTCCCTCGTCAAAACACTTGAAAGTTCACAAAACAAGGAGCAGGTAATTGTCTAAGCACAACTGTGAACATAAATCTGTACAGCTCAGACAGATACGAAGGCTACAACTTTGTTACGGAGCAGATGGATATCATACGATTCTTCACTTTTCACGCATTTTGCTGAGATTCAAATTTAGACATCAATCTGACAGAATCCACTAAGAGCTATGGACATACTAGGTATGCATAATTGTATATTGTTCATATTCCACATTTATATGGCAACCTGAGGCACTGCAAACCTCCACTCTGTTCTCTGACAGTACACAAAAAAGTAATGTACCACAAATGGCAATGGCAAAAAGGTACTCCCTTCAATCCAGAATTAGTGTCGTGAGCTGTATATAAATTTTATGCATGTAGTACTACTCCCTCCGACACTTTTTTCGGATCGGAGGGAGTAACAACTATGAGAGTATAATATATCGTCAATTTGGTGTTGGCTCGAGCATACTGAAGGGTCACATTTAGTTCGCTACTCAACTATCATTGTTGGTTAAGTAAAGAGTTTAGCCAAATCTCCAAGTCACTCAAGAGCAGAACAATATTACTCATACTGAAGTTCGCTTAGCGCTTCATTCACATGTGGGAAGGAATTATTACCTGGGCATTGAAGGTCTGTGGCAACTGCATGCGAGTGTTAAGCACACGATCTGCAAAACTAATTCTCTTCAGACCATATAGCTCCGAGGTTGTAACATTCCCCAGGACCAACCACCAAGCTTCTTGTTTCGCCTACAGGAAACAGCATCGAAAGGCTAAATGCAAGGTGGCATTTATAACTTCACGAACAGACATCAATTAAAAAAATCCAAAAGGCAATAGTGGGCTGAAGAGGATTTCCCACGTTGGAGCTAATATAGTAACAATCAATTATTATCACAAAAAAGTTGTGTTCACAACAAGTATGTGGAACAGCTTCTTGGAGCACCAGAGGGCTCTGTAAGAACTTCAAACTACCAGAATATTTCTTCTGCAGATTGTTTTGCCCAATCTGCGCAGCCTTTATTTTTTTTACTCCCTCCGATCCGTTATTTGTGTCGTAAGCTACTCCCTCCGACACTTTTTTCGGATTAGAGGGAGTTTTTTTTTGTTGTTGCACAGGGTAATTCCGGGGAGACTTCATGATTATCATCAACCTTTTTTTTTTGAACTGGATTATCATCAACCTTAATCTGACACATGACAAGTTTGATATGCCGGTAGGAAACCAGAGTCATGAGCTAATTTATGGTTATGACCCCCTAGCACATTGTTTTTCCATCTAAGAAATGAAGCTTCGCCTGCGATAGCTCAAGTTAATTGTTCATATGTTCTGGCATTTTTTACAAACCCGTTAATTTTCTGCAAAATAATAAAAATATTTAACAATTACCAAAAAGAAAGTTTCATGTCAATTCAGTTATCCAGTCTTTCATACCAAATACCAACTTTGTAGGCTATATTTGTCATGCTGGATTACTGGTATACTGTTGAAGGGATACATTAAAGTTCTCAAAAGTGCCACTATCAACCATATATTTAAGTATAGGTCAGATGACAAACGTTTTTTTCTGCGCACGCACGCATACATACCATACATATGAAAATTCCAAGGTAGTAACACTGTAACAGCAGTCTGATCCAATCATACAATGTCGTATATTTGACAACGAGTTATGTACAAGATCATGCAACGGACTAATTGGCATGGCAATATTACAGTCACTGACCTTAGGGAATTTAGGGGAAAATGCTCTTGACGAACGCCGTGAGTTTTTTATTTGCATTCTGATGTTCAACATTGGAGTTTTTGACTGCTCCTTAATTTCACTCTGTAACTTGACATTTACATCAAGGCGAGGGAAGTGTTGCAGATCCTGCATAATGCAAACAGAATATTGAAAATGTGATTGTCACTTCCATCTGAAAGAGAGTATTATACCAACTTCGCACGGATGACATAAACTATCCAGTGATATAAGTTGTAAAGGTGTCTCTCAAATTCAAGTTGTAAAAGGAAAACTGGAGAAAAGAGAAGGTGACTTGTAACCCACTAGATGAAAACGCAAGTTTTCCAAAACATTCTTTCCGTTTGTCTGTTGCTACGACATGACTGTGAAGTTAGAAACTTTTGGGGCCACAAAGCATAAGCGGCTGAGCCTAACACAAATAATATTTTCGCTAAACTTGAATAGCAGAGTTGATTTCCCACTAATATTTTTCAACCTTAAAAGAAGTATGTAACACAAATAATATTTTCGCTAAACTTGAATAGCAGAGTTGATTTCCCACTAATATTTTTCAACCTTAAAAAAAGTATGTAAGTACACCATAATCTTAGGGTAGTTGTGATTTCCCAATAATCAATGTGTTAAGATTAGAGAAAAGTGAACCTATTATGTTTGTATTTCCACTTGACTGCAAGGAAAAGAAGCAGGGCAAGATAAGCATACAGATATGTAGTTGCTACCAATCTATTTTCTCAGATCAATAGGAATAAATTGTTCTTCCAATGATTGTTCTCCCAAAGGAGGTGGTCAAACTCCAAAGTAGTACCTGATACAACTCCGAAGCAGCAAACGGTTGAAGCAGCTTATGTAATTCTTCACGAGAACGATCTAGCAAGCTCGGAACTGTTGAAACTCCTCTACCTTTAAGATGGTCTAGAAGATTATCATTCATGGATGGTAACATCCTGAGTGATGAATCTCTCTCAAACCAGAGACCCTGATAAAGATAAATTGAAGTTCAATTGAGAAAAAAAAAATACACTTGTTTGGAGTTATGGTACTAGTACGACGTGATCCTTCTGTACAGGACTTAACTACCACAAATCGTCAATTTGAATCTACAGAAATTACCTGTATGATCATTTGCAAGAGATGCATACAAGACAATGCACTTGAAAGCCATCCACTGTTGGCACATACGTCAATCATAGCCTGTATAATACGTATGCTCTGATCAAGAACTGACTTCAAGTCAGTAATATAATCACTACTTGGCAATTCTGCTCTTGAGAAGTGTGCCTGCAAGGCAAAGAAAAAAGATCTTTAGCGTCTCATTGTACATTGTCAATATGGTAATGCGGCAATAAAGTACATAGTATTCAAATCATGACTTTAACTCCCCTTACCTGGAAAAGTAGATTAACCTTAACATGTGGGTCATCGAGGCGATGCTGGTCAACTGAATAAGGGACATTTTCACAGAGTGCTCGATTCAAGATATCCTAAACCAGAAAAGAGCATTAGTCCAATAAGTGATACACTGTGACAATAAAATCAAGTTCAGGGTATTTGATCACAATGTTTTTATGTACTTGGATGTATGGCAGTATTTCCACTTACGAAAAAGTATATGATTGACTAGAAAAAAAAATGGCATATGTTTTAGTGTAGCAAAATTGGCTACAACAGAAAAAAAAAAACATTTGCTCTGGCCCACTCTAAATTTGTGGCTTTCCTGAAACAAACTTGCCATAACACACAACACCATTATTATAATATTATTATTTGTCTTAGAGAGAGAGAGAACATGTGAAAGTTCTGTTTTGCCATTGTGCTGTTGTGAATTGCTAACAATTTGGATATGTCTAGTTCTACATCCTGTACTGCGTGTTCTGTTTTCTGGCCTTTCTGGTAGCCTGTGGCCCTATGGTATAGGTACGTCAGCTCCATGGATTCTCCTCAAATTACAAATTCAAAGTGCACATGGGTGTGATGCATCAAGCCATTGAGAATCTATCTATCAGGTACATACATGCAGATATGCACCTAGTCTCCCAGTCTCTCTATCGCTCTTGTTCATTTTGCAGGAACCAATGACATAAAAATATCGTGACTCACAGCAGATGTCATGGATTCATAGTGGCGTATAGCAAATTTTCCTTTTAATTCCATGTCAAGGACAGATAGGTTTGTCGAAGTACTACAATCCGTGCTCAATCATTTTATATAAATGGGGGAGTCATTGGTTTCTGGAATAGAAGGGATTATAGGGAAAATCACCTCATTGTGACGCACAGGATGCTCGTCAAATTCTGCTGCAGCTGATAGTATATGCACAAAGGCCTACAAAGTAGTCCGAGCTATTAATTTTCTACCTATTCAAATCAACTGGCACTGAAAGCGGAGCGAAATAAAGAACTTCAAACTAAATAGATTTTACTTACTTCCAGTGATGTGTTGGGACCAATATTTGACCCAAACATTGAGACGGTAAGGTAGCTAAGGTAATATTGTGATGCTATTTTCCCCAAAATCAAGGACTGCACAGAATGGTCATCCACTTTTATGCATCCACTGTCTTCGAGATCTTCAAATGTAGTTTCCACTAACCTGTTTATACAAAATGGGATAGACAGTATGTCATGTGATGTTAACGCTAGTGGCAGGTATAAGCTTGAAGTTTCATTTATCACCTGGAGAGGTAAGAATTCAAGGTATATGTTTCGGTATCTTCCAATCCATAGTAAGATGGGTTAACAACCTGCCAAACAAATATTCCAATGAGTGCATACAGCTGCATCAGAATTTCATAACGATGTAATGAAACACTTACATCACAGGATCTGAATAAATATGTTCATTTCATACTAGCTTAGCATTTTAACGGGCAAGTGCAACAGGTTTTAACCAACACGATAATAAGACAGCTGTATATATCGCCACTTGTGTACGTCAAATGTAAGTAATATCCATGTTTGTTATGGTTTGGACCACAGTGAAAGGATACAGCCTGAACAGTGAACAAATATTTTCTTTTTTTTAGAACGATGAAAAAATAATCTGGAATCGTGTGAGACATCTGTGTATCCAAAACTTTTTCTGGTTGAGTACAAGTTACAAGAACATAATTAGAAAAGAGAGCAAGATAAATACCAGCCTGCGATATAGGTAAGTCCAAGTAAGATAAATAATCGCCTCCTCTTTATTACCAATTGTGCTAGAAACAATCTCTGCATTTATGTGATCATGCAAGTGCTCCCTCAGATTACTTTCAACGGGGAACGGTTCATACAGAAACTGGAAATTTTAAAATAACCAGTGTTAAAAGTCAAGATGAAAATGCACCGAACTGATCGTTAGGTAGACAAAATTACATCAACCTTTTTATAAAAGCTCTTCTTTGGTTCGTGGACAAGAATAACAGCTTTGCCATGTTGGTCATATTGTGGCCGGCCTGCACGACCCATCATTTGCAGAATATCTGTAATAACATAATCAACATATCTTTTTGTTTTCCCATCATAGAATTCAGTACCCTACAAAAAAAATTGAATAAGTGTTCAAGCAAAAGTCCATTCAAGATAGCAAAGTTGGAAGCATTGTGTCACCTTGATTATGACCAGGTGAGCTGGAAGATTGACACCCCAAGCCAGTGTGCTAGTACATACCAGTACCTGAAAAAAAAAATACACTTTGCTCAAGTATGTGACCAAGTCGAGCTAAAACAAACCGCAGTAACCATACTGGAAGTAAAGAAGAATATGTTTGTTCAGTTACCAAAGAAGAGCACACCTGAATCTTGTTGTTTGAAAAGAGTTCCTCAACCAATGACCTATCTCTATCGTTTAGACCCGCATGGTGCAGACCTATTCCAAACTGAAGCGTGTGTCTCAAATTATTATCAGTGACTTGTGAAAGAATCATGTCTAGAGAGTTATCTGCTATGCTGAGGAACTGCCTTGGTTTCTCATCAGATGCCGCAAGCTGCAATATAGAGTACAGCAAGTGAGCAAACATAGAAGATAACGGCCATTTACAGCTAATATACTTTCGTAGTTACAGAAAACCAAACCAGCATTCTACCTGAATGAGATCGAGGGCTGTAAGTCTTGTCTGTCGACGTGATGACACAAAAATGAGAACTGGTTTATCAGGTGAATGAGTGCATATGGCTGCATATGCTGGTTTGTTCATGCTATTCATTCTCGGGCAGTAGAACTTCCCAGGATATCCCTGTTCGTGGAGAAAAGGCAGTATGAATTTATGATACATTCTGTGAAGCCTTTTCCTAACTGTGAAACATCAGAACAGTTAACAATAAAATAAATAATTGACTACCCACAAAGCAGGGAACTAGAAATATTTCGCTATTTCTCCAAAGTAACAGAAAACTAACGATTACATTGGTAAAAAAAGGAAAGCCATCCAAGAATGCACACGAGCTGATATATAAGTCTGTTGATTAGAAATATATTCCAAAAAGGTACTGGTCATATGCATCTCCTTGGCTAAAGCTAGGCAACGTCATGAGGGAAGTGACTACTGGAGAATATTAGCAATTGTGGTGTTACTGAACCATACAGGGAATTTAAGGCAACAACTGAGATCCCACTTACCTGAATATGTACTTCAAGAGGTACGGGCCTCACACTAGGCTTGAAATTAAATAGACCATCATCTTTAACGCCCAACCAATCACCCAAGTCACTGAAGTATTGTGATAGATACAAGCAGTTAGCCAGACGTTATGTAAATACACATCTCACTAAAACAAAATAGAGTTACATGATAAGCCCAATTCTGCACTGAGCCTGGGTTACATGTAGTTCATAGCATGCTCCAGGGTGAAAAAATACAGATGTAGCATAAAAATATGTGTACTAGCAAAAAGCTGTGCAAAAAATATGTACAGCTCCCAATTGGACATGCTTTCTACTATTCTTTTGGCTACTACACATGCTTTTTGCACAATGAACATTCACAAATAAATGAGAATATTTTTTTGAAACCTCAAACACCACTTTTAAGTTGGTAGGAGCACAAAATCTGTGTCCTTACTCCTAACATTCATGTCATCCATGGATCAGGATTCTAACAACCAGTGGTAACTAGCGACTGGCCATTGTTCGAGAAAAAACTTCCCACTCGCCAGGTACAATTTACCACTAGTGCATGTTACGACAACATGACATTGTCGCTAAGTGAAAAACCCATAAAGCACATAGACAGCTGCTCTGTAAAACTATTGAGTAGATAAATAAATTATAAGTGGATAGAGGGAATTGCAAACCAAAGCTTCCCCGAAACATACCAAGCATTGGCTAATGCTGTTGATAAACCAACAAACCGAATTGAACGTTCCGTTTGGGATGATATGTATCGCATTCTTGATACGATGACCTGAAGTCAGAAGATTCACCATAGTAAACAATTATGAAAATAACATCTCCAAAGAAGAATAAACACAACAGACCATATGGCATTGAGGTGAATTAATGCAACAGACAAAGTTGTACAATGTTGAGATATGTACAAGTAAATGAAGTTACTTCAGAGGAAATAAGATATGTTAACATCAACATGTGTGAGTTCATAGGCTATCTACAGTGTAATTGCAAAAGAAGCGTTTATCAGTTGTGTGTCCTGAAGTGATACCTCAAGAATAGGCCCACGGTCAGCTCCAAGAAGATGTATCTCGTCTAATATCATGAGTCCAACCTATCAGCAAGCATACCAGGCTATTACAACTTAAAATAAATTGTATATTACATATAATCTACAGAAATGCAGCAGAATAGAAAGTAGCTAGAAACAATTTAAACCTTCATAACATAGCTTCTACTGTGCCAACTGCGACTAATCCCATCCCACTTTTCTGGGGTAGAAATTATGATATCAGCTGATAATAGGGCCATCATATCTGGTGTAAAATCACCAGTCATCTCAACCTGCAACAGCATAACTTCAATTAAATTATGCACATTGATGTGGCAGAAAAGAAGATGGAATGCTACATACCATCTTCTTCCCAAGCTGTGTTACAAGCCGTTTTCTCCAATCATTCATTCGTTCTCGCACTATAGCCTTTAGAGGAGCAATGTAAACTACCTGAAAAGGTGTCAAAACAAATCAATGCCACAAACAATTAGCTTTACACGAGAGTTCAATAAACATACCTTCATGTCTGGTTGAGTGTTAAAAAGATGAAGCATTGCTAGTTCTGCAGAAATCGTCTTGCCACTCCCTGTTGGAGCTCCCAAGAGCACATTGGTATCAGTGTGATAAAGAACATGGAAAGCCTGGAAAACAAAAGCATCAGGACAGCAAGTATATGTATAAAAGGAAAAGATAAATAAAGCTGGAAACCTCAGGTATAAACAGTGTATACATCGGCCATCATACAGCAAAAGGAAGACTTTCAGTCAATAGAAACAGATTGATAAATGCTGGCAATATTGAATTGAAGTATCAAAAACATTTAACTAGAATGTTATGTACTCCCTCCGTCTCAAAATAAGTGTCGTTGAAATGGATGTATCTAGATATATTTCAGTCCTAGATACATCCATTTAAATGACACTTATTTTGAGACGGAAGGAGTAGTTTGTTACACTAAGTATTAGCATGCCACCATAGCATGGACAGCCAAATCAAAAGATAAACTGGATCCAAAATGTACCTGTGTTTGTATCGGATTGAAATGGGTAAACCTGTACAGATCTTCATACGCTTTGTTGCCAAGAGCGCTCAGTGGAAGAGGCTTCAAGTCCAAAAGTTCAGTGTGTGTTATTTGTGTCTGCAGGAAACAAATGCAGAATTCAGCATATGATAGATATTACGGAACTGATATAAGCTATTGCTAAATTCACCTGTGGCAAGGTAAGATTATGAAAAGATACAGTAAAGAGTGACTCTGCATGCAACCAGGTGTCTGATACGGCCCGGATATAGTACTGCGGGGGATGAGGCTCAAAAATTGGTATATTAAAAGATATTTTTGTAGGTATTCCTCTTGCCATCTTCTTTGTCAGTGTGAAGAGCTCCGAATGATAAATAGTGTCATTTTCAGAATCCTGTAACAAAAATGTTATTGTTATTACCAAATGCATTGGCCCTTATCAGTTGCCGGTACACGGCACCACACATAAATGCATGCCTCCAATAGTTTACTAACATGACACTGGATGATACAACTTATTATTGAGAACCCATAATGGCAACAGTTAAAGAATTTGATTCGTTCATTATATAATTCTTAATACAACTGCATGCAAAATGCAGCCGATTTATTAGGTTCCCGAAATGATGGAAGAAATGTATAGCTATATGTCTATCTCTACAGTTACTATTCTCTAAGCAGCCCCAGCCCTAATCCTTAAATTCATTATACCAAACAACTATAAGTACGCTAACCGTAGTCCATACTATACATCAGATTTTCGATTTTGCTACCCTTCCAAAATGATTAGTCTGAGTTGCATAAGTTTCATATATATAAATTAACACACCTCCACAATAATCAACCATCGCTGTGACATGCCATGATGACGATCCTTCCACACAAATTCAGGAGTTATAAGCAGGTCCACCTGGAAATTATCATAATAATAGCACCAGAGATTAAGTCATAAATAATGAACTAATTTGAGGGGCCAAGAACAGACTTGAGTTAGTACTGGCTCTTACTTTAAGAACGGTCCTGGTGATCGGACTAACAGAAGCAGATAAGTTGACATGTGGGAAGTATCCAACATACTGCTTAACCAACTTAAGAAGAAGAAAAAAGGATGTTAACTTCATCAGGCATAGTCACTAGATCAAACTATTGGAATTGACCATATATGCACGACTTGTTAAGTCTACACATACCCTTCCCTGATGAGAAAAACGAATCAGAGCTCCAATGTCATTTTCCTCCATCTCATAAAGACGATCCAGGTCCACATTTCTTTCCTCGAGCTTCCACAATATCTAGTTCAGAGAGTTTAAATTATTTTCAAAAGCTAGGGAAACACAATAGGGTAAAAAAGAATCATGACCAGTAGCAACCTCCGGAGAAAGGTCCCGATCGAACTGCCTAAGTGGATGGAGGTGTGGCCATATTTTGCGATCCACAGCCTTGCAATATTCCAATAATAAGGATGTCATCTCAGACCACCCCCTACGCAGACAAATCTCAAATAACGCCCTCATAATGCGAGCCAAACTTTGACTAATGTATTGGGCATCAGAGTGTAAGGAGGAGCTATCAACTGAGGCACGGGAAATATAAACCTGAAAATGGAGCAAATCCCTTAAGTTAGCAACGTTATCAGACTCAAACTAAATGAAAAGGAGTAACAGCTCTTGAACAGTAACCTGTATCAGAATTGAAATTTTCCCATGCTTGTCAGTCGGCCCACCCTTAATTTCCAATGGGCATGCTTTCCTGGCAAGTATTTCCAATTCGTCCTGTTCTTCTTCTCTTACTACAATATTTTCAAATTCAGAGGAATGGGCCACCATATTAATCACCTGAGGTAGCATCCAGGAAGATCAGTAAAACTTCTGGGCATCACAAGCTGCATAAAAGAAACATAAAAAGAGACAAACCAGCTGCCTACCTCACTTTCATTCATATGACGACGAAGCATCTCGTTGTATGTTTCAACACTGGAGTACTGAAGGTAAAAGTGGCTTGCAATTCTGCCAAGCTCTGTGCAGTAGAAGTTGCCGCTCTTTTCGTCATAGCGCATCATCTTAGCCTTGTCTAGCGCACGTGCAGCCTCAATAATAAATGCTCGTTGCTTGGCGCCCATGGAAGGATCTCCAATGACCTTAATGATTAGACAAGTTAAAATGTTGTCACAAATCAAAGGAGTATCTAGTATCGCATGTGCTAAAAACCACTACATTACTCATCTCTGACATGAAACAAAACGATCATTCATAAGAATACAGAACATGACATACCTACAGAAGCACTAGTGCGTAAAAAAGAGCTAAACAGTGCAACATATGCTAAAAGCATTTATGTACAAGGACTGCTATTCAGTTGTTTTACTCGGTGAGTATCAAAAAGCACACACAAGAAAAATGTGTCATTCGCTAAAAAGAGCATATTATATTGATTTACATCTAAGGTGTGCACAATGGAAGAGAAGGCTACCTCTTCCCAAGTTATCCCATACACTAGAGGATTAGTCTTCATCCTGATAAATAAGTATGTATAGCCAAGCCAGGCACAGGCCTCCCTGACATTTGTTACAGTACCCAGGGCAACCTCAGCATTCAAATTATCTTTCAAAGATCCAAGGAACTGCAAAATAAATATGGTCAGGAAGAATTAAGTGTGACTGAAAAAACTTACAACAGTCAACCAACTTGCCAAGCCTGCGGGGAAATAACAAAACATACTTTGCAAATTGCCGATGTATAAGGGCTTCATAAATACTCCCTCCGTTCCTAAATGTAAGATATTTTGGCTTTTCTCTATTTTCTGATATGCGTATGCATCTAGACGCGTTTTAGTGTGTATATTGACTCATTTTAATCTGTATGTAGTCCATATTGCAATATCTAAATCTAAAACATCTTATAATTAGAAACGGAGGTAGTAACTAGTCCTGAGAAACTACCCTGGTATGGAAATTAACTAGTCCTGAGAAACTACCCTGGTAGTAACTAGTCCATGTTACTTATATCTAACTTCATGACAATTGACAAACCAAAATTTTGGTGTGGTGGAGGGTGAGGAGAGAGATGCAACTCGTATCTTGCATGAGATGCAAGTTAGCACCGACGTCAAGGGCATTATATAAGACAAAATGGGCACTGAAAGGTTCAGCACATAGGACAAAGACAGAGAGATGGATAAGGAGGAATGGTGTCAACTATGGCCTCTGCTTTTTGCAAAATACCAGGAAAATGTAAATTAGGTGAAATCTTGCATTATCACAATTTTAGGAGTTTTTAAGATTTCTATCAAAAATAATACCAGGTGTATGGGAGGATCATCTGATAATTTTGAATGCCGAAATCAATCAATATGCAGGACACGAAAAGACAAATACTTTCCCAAACAGTATGGCACTAGTTCAGCAAGTATCCTCTTAACGTCTTGCCAATTTGAGTTTGACCATGAATTTTGCAGAGTTGTAACATCTCATCCCCTTAGCCCTGAATTTTTTTTTAAAAATGTGGAACTTAAGATTTATTTTTACAAAATTTCCATTTTTAACCAGATAGGCCGCCACTACAATTAAATTATTTACCTCATAACTGAACACAGAGAATATTTACTTGTTGTCCTTAACAGCTCGTTCTAATTTCTTACCTGAGCTATGAGCTCTTTGCTTCTCTTTTAGTTTTTGTGTACAAATATTAAATGTAAGTACAACAAGTAAATATTAAATGTAAGTAATATACAGTATATAAATACATGCAGTAGGAATCCCAACTATTTCACTTTTTTTTTTGCAAAATGTCACATGTTTGCTGACCTGGCTTTCAATTGGAAGCTGACTAGTCAATAACCTCAAGTAATAGGCCAATTTGTCATGTGTAGTTATAATAATTCCTTCACCACTTTTATCAAACTGTGGCCTTCCAGCACGTCCAAAGATCTAACAAGGAAATGAAAAAAAAAATAGAAACATATGTTGCATCAGTAATAGAAATGAAGAACGCAAATCGTGACAAGTTCAGAGACGTACCTGCATCACGTCGAGCATCCCCAGATCTTTCCATCCACCAGCTTTAGCATCATATAGTTGTGTGCCCTGTTATTGAGTATATTAGACAACTAGAAACATAAGTTGGAATCCTTTTTTTATATATATATAAGTTGGAATCCTTGGATCAGCCTTAAGAATGTATGATTGTATGAAAGGGTATTGATCTGCATACTTTCAACCAGCTAAACTGAGTCCTTTTAGTATCACCTTTCGAAAGATAATTGGAGTATGACCTTTCCAAAAAAATAACTGCTATCTATTAACAGTATATATATTTGCTCACTTTTCTACCTCTAAACTAGTTTACTAAATTGTTTCCTTTTTTTAGTATCACCTTTCCAAAGATAGTTTGAGTATGACCTTTCCAAAGAACACAGTTATCTATTACTCCCTCTGTAGTCTAGAAAAAACTAAAACATCTTATATTTTGATACGGAGGTAGTAATAGTACATATATTTAGTTACTTTACGACCTCTAAACAAGTAGATAAACTGAATTAAATTAAATATAACAAATGATATATAGGCCGACTGTGATTTGTTTTACCAACATGTGTTAAGAATAAGTCATTATATCCCAAGGAAAATATTTCTTAGACATGAAAAAACACAAATAGACACTAACCTTTATAACGACTGTATGAGCTGGTAAATTCACTCCCCACGCCAATGTTGCTGTACAAACAAGGACCTAAATCGAAATAAGTTAGCACGTGACTCAAACTAATGAAGGTTGCACAGAAACTTACTTTCAAGAGACCATCAGCAAACAGGCGCTCCATCAAACTTCGGTCAGAACGCATCATTCCAGCATTATGTATGCCAAATCCAGCTTCAAAAAATTCTACAACTTCACGACTTTTGGCTTTACTGACATCTTTCTGCAATCATGGGACTAAGTAAACAATAATTACAAGATCCAAATTAACAGTAAAACCAGAATGGCAAAATATACCTTGATTAATGAATATTGGGGGTGGTCTGCATTTGAAAATAACTCCAATTCCCCTGATTTTGCAGCTAGGTCAATCTGCATGGCATGACAAAAGAATATGAAACTGTAATCAACTGATAATTAAATACACATAATAAGAAAAAAGGAACAAGAGAATCTGAACAGTGTCTTATAAATAGAAAAACAAGCATGACACTATCGAAGCATGAGTACAAAACAAAATATCAAAGAACTTATGGAGGAAGGGCTTGCTGGGAGTTAACATAGCACATGACAATAAATAGAGACATATTGATAAGCCATAAAGTGCAACAGATAATTTTCAGACAAACAAAAGCTTAGGCCTCGTTTGGCAGGGGTGACTTGACCGGTCTTTGCATGTATAATTCCGGCCCACTTTAAAACACCATAATACACGGCTGGGCCGTTTGGCAGGCCGGTTATGACCGGGCTTTTACACGTCGGGTCGACGGGTATTCACGACACTCGTGCGGCTCGCGTTTTGGGCTGGCAACGATAAAGCAAACAGTTCTCTGCTTGGGCGTTGGCAACGATCGAAGCAGAGGCGCATAGAGAGTGTTTTTTCACTAGTTACCAAACAGAAACAACATACCAATGAGAGGTGTTGTAGGAGATTTGGACGTAAGTGGATTAGAGAGGATTGGGTGGTGGAAGTGTTTCCACCCAAAACACTCCGGATATTACTCAAAAATACACTCTAATCCATGCCTACCAAACAAGGCCTTAAGGATATTCAAACTGTTCTTAAAGATATAGAAGTATAGCATACCAGAATACTTCTACAGAACACAAAAAAGTCTCTCATTAGAAACTACTCCCTCCGTTCTGAAATATAAGATGTTTCAACTTTTTTTTAATTGGCATGCAGCGTGTAGGTTCACTCATTTTATTCTTGCCGTATATAGTCTACATTGAAAAATATCTAAAATATCATATATTTTAGAACGGAGGGAGTATATGACTTACCATGGTCCTAGCGGTTTTCCCTGTATCCTTGCGGGTGTGAACAAAAACCAATGCTTGATAACCTTGCTTAATGGACTCCAAAACCTATTAGTTTGATATAGCGTTAAGGCATCCGCATAAATGAAAAAATCCAGATGGAACTATTGATATAGAAGAAAAGGGACCTTCTCATAGCACAGACTATTGAATAGTTCATTTCTCTTGGCATAATCCCTTTCAGTGATCCCAATGTACTGTTGAGCAAGGGGAACTGGACGGTAACTTGAGTCAAAGTAGAAAAGGCCAGTATCCGCATTAACCCGCAAAAATTGTGCAACCTGGAAATGTAAAATCTCATGGTATAATTAATTGCATTTCAAGTAGAGCACATGATACTGAAGCTAACAGACCTCCAAGTAAGTAGGCAGTGTAGCAGATAGGCCAACAATGCGAATCATCGATTGCATGGACTCGACCTGTCAAATTCAGATACATCATAAATATGGATTAGACATAACAAGAAACAATATATAGAGAAGAACAGGCATGTGATATGGTTCAATGAGAATGTAATCAATTTAAATATGTCCATTTTTACTTTTTATAGTTTAATCAATCAAAATTTGTACTTTATTTTTGAATCTTGAAATGTAAGCATCCTTCAATCATAGCAAGTGAAGAAAAGAGCTCCTATTTCTCTCTCCAAAACTGACCTGGCGGAGAGTTCGAGCAACTAGCGTCTCAATTACTGACCCTCTATCATCATTTAGCAGGTGCACTTCATCAATGATTATCAGCTTGACCAACATTGAAAGTGCCATATCGCTGCTTTTGCGTGTAATGACATCCCACTTTTCAGGAGTAGTCACTATCATCTGGGTAATGCATAAATAAGTACAGCTCACAAGGTTCAAAATGAAAAGGATCAGAAGTGCAAGTTTAAATAATAATAAAACAAAGGAAGACAATACCTGTGTTTCCTCAATCTCATTTTTTGTCAACTGCATATCGCCTGTAAGTTCTCTAACAACCAGGTTCAATGGAGATAACCGACGACCAAATGTTGCTGTTACCTCTGCAGCCAAGGCCTACATAACACAATTTTGCTGAATATAGTGATCACAAGAGCATCTAACTAGAAACAGAGAATGCAGGAAGAAGAACACCTTCATTGGCGCAACATATACTATCTTGAATTCATTTTTATGCAAAATCCCTTCTCTGAAGTGCTGCTTAACCTGTACATTTTATCAGTAAGCAGAAAATTGAAGAAAAAGAACATATGCTGGTAAGACTTAGTAAGTCAAGATTTCAGAACAAACTTTCAGGTTTGTATACCTCATGAAGAACTGCAATCATAGCAATATTTGTTTTGCCAGCACCTGTCGGGGCACAAACCTGAACATTTTTGCAAGTTAGCTATGAAACCGGCACGCATAATGGCACGAGTGCGCTTCTTAAACATAGAAGGTGCAACTGTACATATAGTGGATTCAGTTACGCACTAGAATATTCTCATTGGTGTTGTATGTGGCTTGAAAAATACGGCTCTGAACACGGTTGAGTGACTTGTATCCCTGGAAAGCAGCTTGGGCGATATCATCCAACTCTCTTATTTCAATCTGGTAAGAACAAAATAAGTTGCACTGAAATCAACGAAAAAACAGCAACAACACATAGCCAGTAATTTGTAAACCTGTTAATGCTTAAGAGTGATTGACTCGGTGCTGGTTAAGGCATTTTGCCACATAAATAAAAGATGAAAGGAGGAAGATCGCATGCATGCAATATGAGTTTTGCAATTCACAGATTAAGGCATTAAAGAAAAGTAGGAAAATGTGAGCAAATTGATTTGTGTTGGTACTTGGCGTTCACCATTCACTGGATTCATATAACACCTCCAAATATATGTAATGCAGGGGTTATCCACATTGAATCCTTTCAGCGAAATATGGCAGGATAGCCAGAACAATAACAAGAACATGCACAGAAACAAATAAAGGGGCTATAGGAATACCAGTTTCTCATTGGGTTTCAATGGCGCTGTTGGAGTTGGTGGTATTTTCACTTCTTCATACCCCTTCATATGTTTCCTTGTGGTTCCTTGAGGAAGAGAAGTTACTTGAAAACTATTCTCCCCTTCTCCAGTCCCAATCATGTCATGAAATGGCTGCTTTCTTTCACTTGCCAGAAGAAGGGATGAGAATTCATCAACACCAAAATCAACCATTCCATTTTCTGCCCCACGTTTAGCACGCCTTCCCTCTTTCCTCTTAATCTTATCAAGCTGACGCTCAGACTCTGTTTGTACTGTTACCTGCAAGTATAGTGGGTGTGAGAAGTCATCTATACACAAGGCACGCAACTCATCAGAAAGCTCGTAAAGAAAGAAGTCCTACTTGTGTGCCATATGTTGGCATCTTTGGTTGATTATTTGAAGACACATTTTCTGATTTCAGTATCGTCAATCCATGCTGAATTGCATCCCCTAGCTCTTTCCTATGCTGCAAACCACAATGGCATAAGCAATCAGTTTCGTAACGTTATGAGATGGTAGCCAAAACAAGTGAAGTTGATCATGAACACAAACAAACAAAAGCCTTCAGATATTGACCAGTGCCAAGATAAACTAGGAACTTTGGAACCATGACACAATATCTTGAACTCCTAACTCGAAAAATGCAAAGCAATCAGTGTACCCCATCAAAAATTTGAAGCAAAATCAATTAGTCAGCATCACTATTACAGCATCGCATTTTTTGTCAATCAAATACCAGGTGTTGGTACATAAAAATTCTGAGATGAGCACAAGGTATTCAGACACCCAAATACTGACAAGCAAGCATTACACTCTCAATGCCTCAAGGTCAAATTTTGCTGTTACTCAACCGGCACAACAGGTCTAGGTGTGCATCAAAATACTATGTACGGCACCTCAAGCACCATCTGTTTTTACTTCATGGTCCCAAACTTCCCATGAGGGACTAAATCAACAACTACAAGCATGTGTAACATAGGTCCCTACTAACTGGGCAAACGAAACTGGTTGAACAGAACCAGAAGGAAAAGAAAATGCATAAAGAGACTAGCATTCAGGTCCCTTTCATTTTCAAGTTTCTTCTGTGCCAACATCCCCATTCTTCTGAACTGTGTCCGTTTACAATCGCAAACCTGATTAGTGGTATCACAACAACGAACAGAATGGATAAATCTGCTGAAGTAGAGAATTAAATAAATCCATGCAACTGCTAGGAGATAAGTGCACTGACAGAGAAATGTTTCAGCTTCCTTTTGGTTAGGTTCTCCTGATACTTCATCAAGTTGACAACATATCCAACACCAGTACCCATTCCTCTCCAATACATACCAATACGTGTTGGCATGCACCGACAATAATTTCCATTTAAAAATAATTGAAAAATAATCCTTTTACCTCCTTAGTACTGCCTTCCCTGGTACACTTCTGACACCCGAAAACCTCCAGTTGGGGGCATCACCAGCCAATACAATCCCACTAGCTAATTCATCATCTAATAAACCAACCCACACTCTCCCTTGCCTCACACATAGTCACACAGGACAGACATGACTTCCATGCCTCAATGGCACAGCATAAATGTACCTCCCCTAGCATCACTGCCTGGAAATGGACAACGGACGGTTGCAGCTCTGGTGTTCCCTCCTCTCCACTCGCCACCACTGATTGAAGTCTCCAACCTGCCTCTAATGCTCTGCCGTTCTAAATTTACATATATACATATGCCTCTCACTCTCTCATGGCCTACTATGCCTTGCCATTTAAAATGTACATATATATATATACAAGTTTGTCGTCATAACTTTATAGCATATCAGGGAAACATAACCTTCCGGATCTAGCAAAGATCTGCTTCAGTTTCATATTACAGTAAGCTAATGCGAGAATTGGCACTGACAGCACGGTTATTACATTGTGATGTGTTAAAATTCTGGAAGGAAGATGTCATGACTCATGATTGACCTATCTCATAGTTCTTAGTTGGGACCCTCAAATTTGAGAACTCTTCTAGGTTACCATAGTGAAAGTACAAACTATGTTTCAACTGATAAAGAGAGAAAAGATGAGTAGAAGTCTTCCTTTTTATAAATGAAATTGTCAAGATGAACAGAGAAAGTTCATTTACAACATTGGGTCATAGAACAGAGCAACTAAAAAAAGAACAAGGATATTCTCCTAGCATAACTGTAATGATCTCTACTGAACTACTGATTTCCTCCCTTGGCCAGTTTCTGCCTGAATGTTATCATGTGATTTGTACTAGTAATTCAAGCCTGGAGCATGCTGCTACATAAATAAGTACAAGGATGCAGGACTAGGAGGTCTAACATCCTATTGAATATCAATAAAAGTAGCAGGCAACCACCAATTATCATTTTAGTTATCTGGTTCTCGTAATTTATCAAGTACCATGAAAAATAAACTGTGCACAGAAAAGAATAGGGTGTAATTCTCTTACTGATAGAAGATCTTGAACAATTTCAAAGGCACCAAACCCAGCCATGTCCAATAGATCAGTAGCTATCTGCAAGGTAGCAAAGTTGAAATGTTAAATGACTGTGTACACAAAGGGAATACTAAAATCACGTTATAGCAGCACCTCATCGCCTGGTTTATTTGAACGAAGCACTCTACACAAAGCCAATGCAAGTTCATCTCCCGAGAGCATTGAGCCACCACTTCTAGTTATCAGATCACACTGATCTTTTAGCCACCTCAAATTCACAGAACCCCCAACAGCATTCGAACTAAAACTTGTGGATGTGCCAAACGCATCATGTTGCTCATTTTCAAATGATCTCAATCCACCGCTTTCTAATGGTAGGTCGTCATCATCAATAGTAGCGTCGATAATGAAACGAGAAGGTGCTTTGAAATCAAAGCTTGCACCAAATTCAGTTGTATCATCTCCATCAACATCCTTTGCATCTTCATGAACACATTCCTGGTGGTTCACATGTTGAAGGGAATGGAGCTTCTGAGCTAACTGAGCTACCTTTCTTGAAACAGAGTCTTGCACACTGTAGCCCACAAGCCTCTCCAATTCATTCCTAAGGAGGTAGATGGGATCATCAGTAAGGGAAGGCTCTACCAGCATTTGCAACATGCTATACCATCTGCTACTTTTATCTTCCAAATTTTCTAACGCGTTGTTAAAACTCTGGAAACATGGTGCACGGCATTCAGAGGAAAGCAGCATATACCTTTTCAGGAGTGGCCTATCAGCGGTGTCAGACTCGGCGCCAAACAACCTATAGACAGCCGGAGCAACCTGCCGGAGTTCCTCAGACACCACCTCCCCATTCAACAGCTCCACCACTGCGCCGATAAATTGCTTGTAGGCCTGGCGCACATCGCTGGGAGCTGCAATAATGGTGGCGATGTCAGCAAGTAAGGCGTATGGAAACACACGCACACCCACACAAATCAGCGAGCTTAGCTCTAGAAGCTGAGCACGGCGGCGAGGGTTTTGGATGCGTTACCGTCGTCCCAGTTGGGCACGATCCTCCGGGCGAGCTCCCACTCGTCATGCGGCCTGCCCAGACAATAGGAAAGCGTTAGGGATTCCGTGGTGACTGATTGGGGACGGGGGGTTCAACAGAGAGGGGGGTGGTACCTTGGGAGGGTGCGGGCTTGGAGGACGGCCTTGCGGAGGAGGTAGGCCTGGTCGGCGTCGAAGGGTTTGCGGAGAGAGCTCGTCAAGCGCGGGAGCGGCGCGAGCATCTCGGAGTCGGATCGCCTCCGCGAGTCGGCGGCGGCGCGGGGAGGGGGGGGGGGGGGGTTCTGGATGGGGGAGCAGGGAAGTAGAGAAAAGATGGATGGGGGGAGGGGAGTAGAGAGACGAATGGCGGCGGTGGGGGTTTGGACTTTGGATCCCGCCCCGACGAAGGGAGAGCGCTGAGCTTGCGCCGCACGGAAGCGCCGGTGGACTGGTGGTGCTTCGTTTCTGCCCTCCAAGCTTCTGTCGCCCCTGCTCCCTGTCCCTGCGCCTGCGCCTGCGCCTGCGGTTAATCTCCCCGGAGTAAAATGCATCGGCGGTCCTAAATGTTTCCGCGCACCGCAAGTAGGTCCTAAATGTATGAAAATCGACATCTAGGTCCTGTAAGTTCTATTAGTCGTTCACGCGGGGTCCTTTTCTCGTCTGACAGCGCTGACCGCGCCACGTCGGCTAAAAAAATGCAAATGAACCCCTTTAAATTGTGATCTTCTCGGTCCCGGTCCCTGACATTCTGTTGCTGCAGGTTGGCGATGACGTTGACGACGGAGTTCACGTTCTGCGGCGCCTCGGCCATGGCCAGGCACGCCAGCGGCGTCGCGCTGCTGTGGATCAGCGTGTTCTCCATGGGCAGCGCCAGGACGACGCCGCCGTCCATGTGGATCGTCACGGCCGGCGCGCCCCCGGCCACCACCTCGTCGGTGTTGAAGCACGTGTCGGACGCGCCCAGCGACGTGTACCCGCTGGGCGCCGCCACCTGGCGGCGGAACTCCTCCCGCAGCGCGGCGTACACGGGCGCCGTCCACCGTGTGATGACGGTGCCGGAGTCGATCACCGTGCCGGCGCCGTCCACCGTGTGATGACACCATCATCTTCAACGTCGCCCTAAAAGACCTTGCTCGACTCCAGGATCCCGCTCGACAACAGCACCTACTCCACCCTCATCACGATCGCCACCGCTCCCGCCAAGGTCGTCGAGTGGTTCGAGCGAATGTATGCTCCCTCCGACAACGGCACCCCGACCGTTCTCCCAGACGAGGTCACCTACTCCGCCGTCCACGACGTCTACGCTCAGCTTGGGACGAAGGAGGAGGTGCTCGCCCTCTTCGACCGCGCCCACGGTAGCGGCTGGCGCCCCGACCACGCCACCTTCGCTGTGCTCGCCAAGATGTTCGGCGAGGCGGGCGACCACGACGACATCCAGCTCGTCTTCCGGGAGATGCGGGACGTCGGGGTCAGGCCCAACATCTTCGTCCACAACGCGTTGCGTGCCTGGTTGTCGCCTGCGTCGTGCTCGCCTCCTCGACCGACCGGCACACCGTGGAGCTCGGCGCCCTGCCCGTCCCGGCGGAGATCCTCGTGGACGCCGATAACGGCACCAGCGAGAAGGCCCTGGCGGCGCTCGACGGCGTCCTCTGCGCCGCGCCAGCTTCTAGTCCGCGCGCGGGCACACACTGGTCTCCCCGTCGAGTTCCTGCTCCGGCCCCGCCGGCTCGTCGAGTTCCTGCTCCGGTGCCCGCCGGCCGGCTGAAGGAGGCGCCGCGCCCGCCCTCGCGCAGCTCGACGCGGTCCTCGAGTCGCTCCTCCTCGACGATGCGCTGGCCCGCCGGTTCTCTGACGCGGCCGACCTCTGATTCCGCGAGCTCTACGTCGTGATCTTCCGCGCCGAGCTGCTCGTATCCTATGTCGCCTCCGTCGACCGCGCATGGGCGCTGCTCTGAGGACCCCACCTGGCCACCTCGCTGCCTACTTCCGCGACCTCGACGCCGAGCTCGTTGTCGTCCTCGTCTCGTCGATGTCCTCCCTACCTCCTCACCCCGTCTCTCGCTGACGGCGGCGCGACTAGGCCTAGGCGCACGCCACAACACGCGAACGGCGACGCGACCCAGCACGCATGACGGTGGCCTAGGCCGGGGTTGCCATTTTTTGGGGGGGCCTTCATGCAAATATCCACGACCAACCGTTTGGTCTCCTAGCCCCTGTCCACGTGGCGTCGGTCAAATCTGGTCAGACGAGAAAAGGACCGGCCTTGAATCACTTACGTAACATTTAGCACCTAGAAGTGCATTTTCAGAGATTTAGGACCTACTTGACACATCTCGGAAACTTTGAGGACCGCCCATGCATTTAACTCATCTCCCCGGTCCCTGTACGCCGTTGCTTGGGAATATATCTTTTTTTTCTCGAGCGTGTGTGTTTCATAGGGGGACAAGTGGGCTGCCTAGCCCATGGCTAACTGACCCGATAAAGCGGAGCTGAGGGCCTGAGACCCGTCAAGGAAGCCCAAACGTCAGTGTTGCCTGATGGGAGAAAATACCCTCGTCCTGGTGTACATGCCATATAATTCGAAAATTCGGTCATCAAAAATTAGCCTTATAACTGTCGTGATGTGGATGGATATATACTAGAGGCTGGGGGACGCCTCCTCATCAGAGCTGTTAGATCAAATCCCAACACCATTGACAAATAATGACGTGCCACATGATTCAGTGATCACCTTCTGCTTGTATTTTGTTGCTTAGCACGTTAAAAAGCGATCTATTAATACTACCACTTGGTTGCTGAATTTTGAACCATTGCTTTGCTTACTTGCACACAAAACTAATAAAATAAACTCTCGGACATACATACTGTTGAATATATAAGCAATTTAGCATATGATTTAATCCGAAATAACATGAAGTAAATCATGACAGTAGCAATTATGCAAAGGCAACCTAACTCGGATAGTTTTCGTAGGCAGCAGGATAGAAGAAGAGAACCCAGCCACTCTGAATTGCTCTCATTGATGTTGTCAACAACCGTCTATAATAATAAGACACATCATCGATGCTATCTCTTCCAATAAGTTAATAGGAACCGGAGCAAAAAAAGTTGCTGATTTACAATCCTTGAGTGAAGATAAAGATTCAGTAAGATTCACAAAGCTGATATTGATGTGATATTTTGTAATGTTGCCGACATATCTAAAAACCTATTTATCTTTTCATTTCGCATTTAGGAGTACTTAGCAAGGTTATTTTACTACCTGACATATTTCACCCTCACTGGTTCTGAAATAAATGTTACTAATCTTTAGCTGAGGGTTAATTCAGCAGAATGTTGTCAGGAAAATGACTTGAGAGAATATTACTGCCACGGTTGTGCGGTAGATACACCTGGAGGCTATGGATAATCTCAGTGAGTTGCTGGACGTTTTTCTCCTTTGTTGAAATTATCTGCAGATCATACAAAACTATGTAGGTGGGAAATCGCAGAACTACATATAACAATGGCTACCAATACTGAAACTTGCACATTATAGGAACTGGTACTGAACTCATGTTTATCAAACAATCTTGCATGGTGCTATAATCAGTTATTTTCGAATAAAAGCTTGGGAAATTATTTTACCGGAATGTAGAGCTTTACACTGCATATTGAAGGCATCCAACATTTTAACTGGCATAATTGCTTAGAGAGAATTTCTTATTTGGCCCTTACTTAAAATCTTGTTCCCTATTTGGCCCTAAAAAATAAATTCTTCCCTATTTGACACTTTAACTTTATTTTCTCCCTAACATGGCCCTATAGTGCATTCTAAACACAAATTTGATGTAAAAGGACTCTTTTGCCCCTGATGAATTCTTTTTACCAAAATTCATAATAGAAGTTAAAAATAAGCATAGTTAGATTCTATGCCATGTTGGTCCCACATGATACAAATATTACTTGGGTTGAGCTAGTTGTTTGGATCATACTCCAGATGTGTACGTTCAAAGAAAATATAGAAAAATATACATAGGCGCCGCACATTTGTCGTCCTCGTGCGGCGGCTCGCGGAGCTTCGATCGTAAGGATTTTTGTCCCCATTCTGGCCTGTCCTGCGACACGCTAGCCGTAAATAAGACATGTGAAAAACTTTGTCCGTAAAGCTATGGAATTGATTACTTGTGCAAGAAAATCAATACTGATTCTATACGTGGTTGCATGCTTGTAGTACGGATAACTGCTACGGTAATGCACACATATTTTTCTACAATGACATAATTGTGTCAGCTACAATACGCGGATGACCTAGCCTAATAATTGCTAGAGCACATCCACACATCATTAGATTATGTATATTAAAATTGGAAGGGAATTTTTTCTGAGGTATAAATTTTTCTTCTAGACTAGAAAATACTTCGTTCATACCAACAAACATACGTTTGCTTTTTTTATGAACGCCGATTGTTTTTTATAGGTTTAAAGGGAATAATAACTATTCTATAATCCATCGAACGTATGTAGGACAAATTATAGCGTTTGTATATAGTAGAACTCAATCCTAAATACTCCCTCCGTCCACTTTTATAAGGCCCACTTCTTACCATTTGAATGCTAAGAAGTGGGCCTTATAAAAGTGGACGGAGGGAGTACAAGCCTTTACAAACATGCAGCACAAAATAAAGAGGTACTAGTGCTGAAGTGGAGTGCTATAACCTGCTAGGCCACTACTTCGTACTATGGTGCGAGTACTAGTGCTAAGGTTGTATGTCAGCTTTGCATGCTATCACTACTTGTTACGTGCGTGACTCGCACAGTGACACTGCAGCGCGACATGGGAGTACGAGACGGACACTGGAATACAAGATGCGCTCGCAGCTGCCGCACGGATCGACAGATACGTGGCGCCGCATTGTAGCTCAATCCAAGTAATTTTTGTATCGTGTGGGACTAATAACGTGTCATAGAATCTAACTATGCTTATTTTCGATTTCTATTATGAATTTTGGTACAAAAATTTATCAGGGGCAAAAGAGTCTTTTTACATCCCCATTTGTGTTTAGAATGCACTATAGGGCCATGTTAGGAAGAAAATGAAGTTAAGGTGTCAAATAGGGAAGAATTTATTTTTTAGGCCAAATAGGAAAGAAGATTTTATGTACGGGCCAAATAAGGAATTCTCTCAATTGCTTAACACGTCCAATACACACTGCAAAATTCTGTGTATATGTAGCTTTACGCAATATTTAAGATGTGTATGTTCTTGTTATGTTCCCTAAAATGTGTACTGTTTTTGCAGCTAGAGGGAATAAGATATTTTTCATCTACCCTAATATAATCTGTCGGTTGTGCTCTGTTAACAAGTTAACACAACATGGTCAGTATGCCACAAATACTTTGGGATATCCTTAATTGAAGCTCAACCATATTTGTACACATTTTTGACATAACTAGCGATACAAAGACAAAGTGTATGATACTGACTTCCACACAGAATTGTTGTTCAGGACAGGAAGTGAGGTGTGTCCCAATATGTTTTCCATAAATTTTTTAAAGTATTGATGAAATTTGGGTATCGTGCGTTGCACGTGCATATATACTAGTGCCATATAATTCGAAAATCCGGTCATCAAAAATTAGCCTTATAACTGTCGTGACGTGGATGGATATATACTAGAGGCTGGGGGACGCCTCCTCATCAGAGCTGTTAGATCAAATCCCAACACCATTGACAAATAATGACGTGCCAGATGATTCAGTGATCAGCTGCTCAGCTTGTATTTTGTTGCTTAGCACGTCAAAAAGCGATCTATTAATACTACCACTTGGTTCCTGAATTTTGAACCATTGCTTTGCTTACTTGCACACAAAACTAATAAAATAAACTCTCGGACATACATATTGTTGAATATATAAGCAATTTAGCATATGATTTAATCCGAAATAACATGAAGTAAATAATGACAGTAGCAATTATACTAAGCATGCAAATATCTAGCACAATGGAAGAACATATTCGATCTACGGCAAGAACTAGACATATGAATTCCAGTAATATCTCATACAGATGGAATAGAGATACGTACGATGCAGCGGTAGCGGCACCGCCTATGTTGTTGTCCATGTTGTCGCCCATGTCGTCGATGAAGAGGTTGCCGAGGTCGGGGAAGAAGTCGTCGTTGGGGAAGTAGTCGCCGTCAGCAGTTGCGCGAGTGCGCTCCCCAAAAACTTGATTGCCGCTCTCCCGTACAGGATCACAAGAGGCGGGGTTCCGGAGGGCTGCTGTCCCTCCTCGCTGTGCACGCCGGAAGAAGGGATGGAGAAGACTTGATGGGCGGCGCAGTGCTTTGGAACGGTGCGAAACCATAAGACGAAGTGGCGGCTAGGGTTTACCGTATGCGCGTATTTATACTGTGGGCTGGGAGAGACTTGGGCGTGACTCCACGTCCGAATCGGTTCGGTTCCACGTTCCAAAAGAAGTGGAAACGGTTTAGGCATTAACGCGTCCGTTAATTACCATATTAATGACTCGTTAAGTTTTCCCAACTGGCAAAATAAACGCTCTCGGCTCGTCTCATTCCCTCAACCCGCGGCGCGTCGTGACGTGTCGTGACGAGGCGAGGCGAGGCGTGGCGGGCGGCGAAGTAGGAGCGCGCGTGTGGCACACCTCTCCTCTTGTCTTGCCAACTCATACATTAGCTAGAATGGCTCACCTTATAAGGTGGTTCTATCCTCTCCAAACTAGCAGTGTGGGACTAAACTCTAGTCCACTCCCCACTTGTATTCTTCATGAATGGGCCATGACAATTTCAGAATTTATTGGGCTTAGTTGGGCCACATGGTGCAGTCCATAAATTCCAATAATCCCCCACAAAGTGTCATTAGCACATCTCATAATCGAAGTTCCAAAACATTGTTTATATACCGGTGTTTTGTGGAGACTGTTAAGTTGAACTTCCACTTAGAACATTATGCTACACTAGTTCACAATTTGAATAGTGGATTACGCCTTGAACTACAAGTTTTCTGTGATACCAGTTTCACACATCGTCTGAACCGATACTAGGCTACCGCAAGGCTTCCCCGCGGGTGGAGCGTATGCGTCATGATCCGAAGGCCTTTCATGAGTTTATTAGAGAGCACCCAATTCTCATAGACTGCGACGTTTAACAGTCAGAATCATATAGGTGAGTTCCTCAGGAGATGTTCTGCAGGATACATCTCTGCTTATATAAATAAGCCACTTTGAACACATTAAGACAAATGTCAACCTACATACAGATTAAGAGAGTATTGCATCTTCATGGAGTGGGATAAAATATAAAGATACTCTTCTCTCAGCCGACCAACAGGTTGTCTCCCACTTCTAATTCACGGGATCTCCGATCACATAGAGTGGGTTACCACTGTGGGCAACTCATACCGTGTGTCTCAAACCCATCTCCCTCGATGCATTATCTATCACATTCTGTGATAAACCCTTTGTGAAAGGATCTGCCAAGTTCATAGATGTTTGGATATAATCCAACACAATAACTCCGGAGTTCTTCAATTTTCTGACAGATTTCAATGTCCTCTTCACATGTCTTGATGACTTCGCATTATCCTTAGAACTGTTCACTTTGATGATCACAGTTTGATTATCAAAGTTCATTAGGATTGCGGGTATTGGTTTTTCAACCACAGGCAAGTCCATCAAGAGCTCACGAAGCCACTCTGCTTCAACAGTGGTTGTGTCTAATGCTGCGAGTTCTGTTTCCATAGTTGACCTCGTTAAGTTGGTCTGATTGCAAGACTTGCAGGAAACAGCGCCACCACCAAGTGTAAAAACATAACCACTAGTAGCCTTAAGCTCATCAGCATCAAATATCCAATTAGAATCACTATATCCTTCCAGAACCCTCGGGTTTTCGGTATAGTGAATTCCATAGCTCGCAGTGCCTTTTAAATAGCGCATAACTCTCTCAAGCGCACGCCAATGATCATCTCCCGGATTAGAAACAAACCGGCTCAATTTGCTCACAACAAAAGAGATGTCAGGCCTCGTGGCACTCGCCAAATACATAAGCGAGTCTATAATCTGAGAATACCTCAGTTGATCTCTAGTAATCCGTCGATTCTTTCAAAGCAACACACTAGCATCATATGGAGTTGAAGAAGGCTTGCAGTCACTATACCCGAAGCGACTCAAGACCTCTTTCACGTAGTGAGACTGAAGCAGTGTGATCCCACCATTATCATCTCTCAAAAGCTTGATGTTCAAGATAACATCAGCTACTCCTAGATCTTTCTTCTCAAAACACTGAGATAAGAAATTCTTAACTTCCTTGATTAAATCAAGATTGGTCTCAAAGATCAATATGTCGTCGACATATAAACATAGAATAACTCTCTCGCCCCCACCATGGCATCAGCTTCGTTTACAACAAAGCCTTCAGCATTCAAAGTCCTTTTGAACTTCTCATGCCATTGCTTAGGTGCTTGCTTGAGGCAGTATAATGACTTCAATAACTTGCACACCTTGCCTTCCTGACCGGGTACTACAAAACCATCTGGCTGCTCCATGTAAATTTCCTCGTCCAACTCTCCATTGAGGAAAGCCGTCTTAACGTCCATTTGATGAACGAGAAGACCGTGCGAGGCAGCCAGTGAAAGTAGCACACGAATAGTGGTCAATCTCGCCACAGGTGAGTAAGTATCAAAGAAGTCTTCACCTTCTTTCTGGGCATAACCTTGGCCACAAGCCTTGCCTTGTACTTTTAAATTGTACCATCAGGCCTAAGCTTTTTCTTGAACACCCACTTACATCCTACAGGTTTACACCCATAGGGACGATCAGTGATTCTCAGGTTCCGTTAGCCAAGATGGGATCCATCTCGCAACGGACAGCCTCCTTCCAGTAGTCAGCATCAAGAGATGCATAGGCTTCTAAAATGGTCATGGGTGTGTCATCCACGAGGTACACAATGAAATCATTACCAAAGGACTTTGCAGTCCTCTATCTCTTGCTCCTTACAGGAACTTCATTGTCATCCTCCTCGGGATTCTCAACGTGTTCTATCGGAATGGTGGGTTCATGAATCTCAGCTAATTCCTGATTAGATCAAACATATTTCTCCTGATTTGATGAGTTAGGCATATCCTTCATAGGAAATATGTTTTCAAAGAAAGTCGCATCGTTTGACTCCATAATCGTACCAACATGCATGTCGGATACCTCAAATTTTACTATCAAGAATCTATAACCAATGCTATTAAAAGCATAGCCTAGAAGAACACAATCTACGGTTTTAGGTCCAAGCTTGCGCTTCTTTGGAATTGGTATATTGACTTTCGCCAAACAACCCCAAGTACGTAGGTAGGAGAGTTTCAACCTTTTCCGTCTTATGAGATTTGCGAGGTTGCTTAGCTTGAACACACACTTGACATTTGGAACCTTTAATAGTACTGAATTTCGGAATTAAACTCATATTTGCTAATCGCGTCATGCAACCAAAATTAATATGACAAAGTCGTGAATGTCAAACATCAGAATCATTATCGTGGCAAACATGATTAATAACTTTGGTGCAAATATCTGACAAGGGTAAGCGGAACAAGCCTCCGCACTCATAGCCTTTACCAATAAATTGTCCATACTTGGAAATTACAACTTTATTAGACTCAAAAACCAACTTAAAACCATCTCGACATAAACGTGAGCCGCTGACGAGATTTTTATTGATGGATGGCACATGATGAACGTTCTTCAGTCGCACGATTTTCGCTGAATAAACTTCAGATTGACCGTACCAACACCATGAACAGTAGCATGTGACCCGTTCACCATCAGCACGGGGGAAGTCCCTGTGACCTGATAAGAAGAGAACATGGAAGCATCAGCACAAACATGTACATTGCCACCTGTGTCAATTAACCATTCAGTTGAATGACAAACTGAAAGAATAGTAGGAACTATATCGTACCCAGTATACTTCATCTCAGTGTCACCAATCATAACATTAGCGGTCTTGCCGCTATCTCGAGCTGGTGCAACTCATAACGTCTTGGGCATTTTGGAGCCCAAAGAGTCAGTTCACCACAAACGTGATATGACCCCTTCCTCTTCTTGAATTTGGTAGAGTGCGACGGCTTAAACTTGCCATCGGGTTTGCCTTTACCCTCGGATTTCTTCTTGTTATATTTAGGCTTGTTGGACGGGTAGTGTTTTGTAACATCCCAAGTATGAAAAACTCCCAACTTAGAATGTTTGTTTCTTGTTTTTGTTTCAAGGGCATCATGTCATCATAATGCATTCATGTGTTGAGTTTGAATTTCAAATCAAATTTCAAATCATTATGTTTCACACTTGGTCTGTTACAACTTTTTCAAATAAAACATTCAAATCAAACCATTTATTTGTTTCCAATAAACTTGAATTTCCAAATAATTAAGTTGCTAAATTTCCAATATTTTCAATTATTGCAAAATTCACTCAAATTCAATTAAAATTCAAACATCCACAAATATTTAAATTTTTTGAAAACAAAACATCATGCAACTGGGCATTTACGATGCTTAATCAATAGAAATTAATTTCATGAATTTTGAAACTCAAAAACTCATTCAAATTCTTTCCTTTGCTTTCTCTACCAAAAAAACAGGAAGAAGAAAAATAAAATAAAAAGGAAACCAGTGGGGGAGGCAGGCCAGCCCAATTGGGCTGAGCCCACCACACCCCACGAGGCCCAGGCGCCCCACGACGTTGTCGTCTTCCTCCTCTGTACGGAGACAGAGGAGGGGAGACCTCCCCCACCGAGCAGGAGCTCCACCTACTCCCCCTCCTCCTTAAAAACCCCTCTCCCCACCGAAACCCTACATTTCTTCCTCCTCCAGCCGCCGCCGCCATTCTCCTCTCCTTCCCTCTTCCTTTCCCTGCCTCCTCTCTGAAGATTTCTCTGAACCTTTTGTAACACAACCATGGCCGGAACTTGACGGGGGTGAGGTAGCTGCTGTGGTCGACGACGGAGGCTCTCCTCGGCGGGAATGGAACCGTGGGGTCTCCACCTCCAACTTTGACGAAGGGAGCAGGGCCGAAGGACGCCTACACCGCGCGCGCCGTCGAGCTCCTCGCCGCCACCGACCACTGCACGCCGTCGAGCGCCTCACCGCTCCCTCCTTCTGCTTCGACGACCACCGAGGGTGAGCTCGCCCCTGTCCGCTCTCTCTCCTTCCCCTCTGCTCCGCGGGCCAGCACGCGCCCACGCCCGCGCGCGCAGCAGCCCTCGCACGCCGGCGGCAGTCGTCGCCGTCGTTTTCTCCTTTCCGATCGCGTTTAGGTAACTGAACGTGTTTCAGTTTCCGTCCAGCCCGCAACCACACCTCAAAAACCGCATAGTTCCCTTTCCATCACAAATCGAACAGCAGCCCAACCGGTAACGCCCCGCGCGCGCGCACCCAGTAGACCCGAGTTCGAGTCCCCCTGGAAGCAAAAGCCACCCCTTTTTCGGCTTTTTTCTTTTGTTTCCCGAAATCCAGAAAAACAGATCCGAGGCTTTATTTGTAAAATCCATAACAAATTGAAAATTGCTCCAATTTCAATGATTCAAGTTTCTGTGGATTCAGAATCTTGTGCTCTATCTATTAGTCACAAAGTTGCAACATGTTTCTGTAATAAATTTTGCACTAAATAATTAAATACAGAAAATGCAATAAAAATTGGAAACTTTGGGAATTCATAACTTGAGTTTTGTTCACCCAAATTGAGCAAACTTGGGCTCTAAAAATTTGTCTTAACAAACTCTACACAGTGGTATTTTATTTGGTCACAATTGAATTAAATTTCAACATGTTTCCTTCTGTTTACTAAAAAGGGCAGAATAAAAATGGTTATGGAAAAATGCATAATAAATTCAATAATGATCCAAAAATTATGTTTAATAGCTCAAAATGTTCATTGAAACATTTTATACATGTTTTCAACCTTTTCAATACAATTTGTTCACTGTTTTTCCTAGTTAAAATTGGAGTAATAATTCAATACTTTAATTACACCTTTTAAATTGCAAAATTCATAACTTGGGCATAGAATTTCCAAATTCAACAAACCAAATATGTTTTACATTCCATTTTTCATGAACTTTTCAAATATAAACTTTGTGTTCTGTTTTAAATAAATTAAATTGCTGAAAACAACTGTTTCTTAATTAATGCATTTAAAATTGTCAAATTAATAACTTGCTAATTTAAATCCATTTTCAACAAATGAAATATGTATTCCATCTAAAATTTTGTGTTCTTTCCAAATATGAATTTTGTTATCTGTTTTGAACCTTTAAAATTGGTGAAAACAACAAATGCTTGTGTAACTCACTTAAGAAGCCAAATTTCATAACTTAATAAATAAAATTCCAAACTTGGTAAACAACATTTCAAATTGAAGCTAATGTTGTTTTCTTATTGTTTTCATCATCCATGCATCATTCTAATCAACTTTCACATGATGGTTATTTGTAGATCACTTAATTCAACCTTAATTCTTGGGCCTTTCTATATGCAACCCAAATTGCATATGGGCCCAGTTAAATATGGTTACCATGTCAACTAGCTTATCTTTGATGCATCAATGAAATTGTCATGCATCATCCCATGTTTGTGCATTATGCCATGTTATTGATTGTTGTCTATCTTCGTCGTTTGTTTGCTTCTTCTCGAATAGACGACGACGTTGAGACAGACGAGGTTTACGATACTACTTCAGAGGAGTTAGCCCAGCACCAGGCTACTGAGTTTGCAGGCAAGGATTCACTCACATGAACCATTGTGTCCGTTCCACACTTGATACCGATACTTTCCGTTGTCTAATCTGCTAGCCTTATGATTCGTTGCTTGTGTTCCGATCCTATCACATGTCATCCTGCAGCCATGAATATAGCCTCACCCCCACACCTACAACCCGGTTGTTTGTTAGCCGGTGTCGTAGTATCATGCTTAGGTTTGTTGTGCTCGAGTCTTGTTGTCATTTATCTTATCACCTGTTTAGTTTGATAGATGGGTTTGTTATAATCCATATCATGTTAATGTTTGGGGTAATAATAATTTGATGATAAGGCACCGGCAGGAGGCCCGGGTTAGGGTTTTGAAGCCTGCTAGTGTCGACCCTAAATAGGAAAAGGGTCTTGTCCTCTGATCCATGATGAGCGTGCTCACCGCATCCGGGTGGCCGTATGGAACCCCCCTCGACTTTGACCTGATCCGCAGTTTGTCCGAAGAGCCACACTTAGTTCGGGTGTTCCATTTGCGCATACGCATGAATGGGTCGCGCCCATGGTTGATGATTATGATGATGATGATGCATATAGGGCGAGGCCTGTGGTGCCGGGGGGTGTGGTTTTCACCCTTACGCTTAGGTTAGGTCGGACTGGCCGGGACCTTATAGCTCCGTGGCTCCTAGGACGGGTTGCAGTGATGGTTCGAGTCGTGTTGAGTCCACGTGAGTTTTAGTTGGTGGCTCGAGTGTGTACGGGTACTGGAGCACACCCTGCAGGGATGAATCTTCTCGAGAAGCCGTGTTGTCCGCGGTTATGTGACGACTTGGTGAAAGTGCTGGCTAACAAGTACTCAGACAACTTACACCTAATGAATAATAATTTGACTAGTAATAGGCATATTGTCACAATAACCTGAACCTTCATTAATCCAACTGTGTGGGTTATCCTCAGATTGCTTCTTTGGATAAGGGGCGAGATCCAGGATGGGTTTGTTGAGGTTAGTGGTAGTTGGCTCCGATACGCTATCTTATCCCTTTCTTTTAGCCGGATGTTGTAGCATGTCTCTGTAGTTGGTTAGTGCAACCCGCTGCCGCTTCTTTGTATCACATATCTTCCGTTGAACCCAAAGCATCTGTACTTGGTGTTGTCGGGTACACTTTGGTATCTTGTGCGTCTTGCTTGCCAGTACTCGTCTGTACTGACCCCTTTGGGGCTGCGTGTTCTGCAGACTACGTTTCGAGGATCCCCATGGTGGCTACTACGTGGAGTATGACGAAGCTGTTGACGAGTAGATAGCGGACCCGGGCAGGATCCGGGACTTCGTGGATGGGCTCCGTTCTTCTCGTTTCCGGCCTCTTAGGCCTATTTGGATCTTGTCTGTACTCAGACACTTTGGATGCTTCCGCTGTGATGTAATGATGACTTGTTGGGACATGTGTCCTCTGCATGACTGTATTTGCTATCTCTGCTCTAGTGAGAGCTTTTGTCACTTATTTTTATTTCTCTGTGTCTTAGAGATTTGTTGTGATATCACTTGTTCAAATGCCGTTGACGTACCATGTGTGTATGTTATGAAGTACGTCAATGGAAGTATTCGGATTTCTATTGGATGGTTTCACAGACGATGAATAGTAGAGGATGGTTGTCACACGTTTACGTGTTGGCCTACTCATATTGAGATGCGGGTGCCGGTAGGCCCCGTAAGCCATTTATCTACTGTTTAGCGGGTTGTGAGTATCCTCTAAAAGTCCGGGTGCGACATGTTTCTTCTGTACCACATGGGCAGCAGAACCTACCTCAGCAACCCGAGCATGTGTATCCTTTGCTCTCGCCTTCTCTTCCACATCAAGAGATCCGATGAGGTCCAAAACGGAAAACTCCTGTCTCTTGTGCTCCAGAGAAGTAGCAAAGGTGCTCCATGAAGATGGGATCTTGGTAATAATGCCTCCGGCCACAAACTTGTCTGGTAACATACACTTAAAGTGCTAAAATTCTTTAGCAAGTGACTGTATCTCATGAGCCTGTTGAACAATAGAGCGCTCATCAGTCATCCTGTAGTCATAGAATTGCTTCATGACATACAGCTCGCTGCAAGCATCCGAGAACCCAAATTTGGCCTCGAGTGCAGCCCACATATCCTTGCCGTTATCAAACGACATATACGGATCCACACTGGAATCATCAATAATACCGAGGAGGGCACTTTTAAACATAGTGTCCATATTCTCAAAAGCCTCCAGCTGTGCTGGATTGAGATCGCCCTCAGGCTTGCCCTTGGTGGCCGCATAGCAGCGCAAGGTTTGAAACCATAGCACTGCTCTCGTGCGCCACCTCTTATAGTCCACACCCTTAAAAGGGTTCGGCCTTAGCACCCCAATAATAGCAGGTGCAGGTGCAGTAAATTGCCTATAATCGGGTTTTTGGATTGTTGAATATATAAGAAATTTAGCATATTATTTAATCTGAAATAACATGATGTAAATCATGACAGTAGAAATTATAGTAAGCATGCAAATATCTAGCACAATGGAAGAACAGATCCGATCTACGGCAAGAACTAGACATATGAATTCCAACAGATGGAATAGAGATATGTACGATGCAGCGGTAGCGGCACCGCCTATGTTGTTGTCCATGTAGTCGATGAAGATGTTGCCGAGGTCGGGGAAGAAGTCGTCGTTAGCAGTAGCGAGTGCGCTCCCCAAAAACCTGATTGCCCCTCTCCCGTACAAGATCACAAGAGGTGGGGTTCCGGAGGCCTGCTGTCCCTCCTCGTGGTGCACGCCGGAAGAAGGGATGGATAAGGCTTGATGGGTGGCCCAGTGCTTTGGAACGGTGCGAAACCATAAGACGAAGTGGCGGCTAGGGTTTACCGTATGCGCGTATTTGTAATGCGGGCTGGGAGAGACTTGGGCGTGACTCCACGTCCGAGTCAGTTCGGTTCCACGTTCCAAAAGAAGTGAAATCGGTTTAGGTATTAACGCGTCCGTTAATTACCATATTAACGTGTAACATCCCTTACTTTTGGAGAAACTCAAAAATCGCAAAAAATTGAAACTTTTGTTTTCATGTTATGTAAGGCACCAAAAACCAAATGAGAAGCAAGAAATAAAAGAAAACAATAATTATACCAATGAATTGGGAATTAAAATCCAACTATGCCTATGATTTCATTTTAAAAAAAATCCTAAACTTTATTTATTTTCCTTTCTATTTTCAAAGTTATATTTTTAGCAAACCCTATTTCTATAAAATGTTTTCTTAAAATATTTTTATTTATAAAACAAGTTAAGAGACTTTAAGAAAACAACAATTTCAAAGGTGTATGCCTCATAATTTTATTTGACTTAGTTTCAATTAATTTATCTTTCTAAATTAGAAATAACATTAAGTTTCCACTAGTGTTTCATTCATATTTTGAAAATATAAAATTCAAATGGGTTTGAAACCACACAAAAATGGTTCTATTTGAAAGACAATGTTTTTATAAGTATTTAGAAATTGGTTTCACACATTTTGTAATTATAAAATAAAAATTATCATTGGCTAAAGAAAACAGAAAAGAAAAATAAAAGAACAAAAAAAAAAGGCGTCACCGGGCCGAACCCGGGACTTAACCGCCGCGCTGTGCTGCGCCTCGAAGCCCAGCAGCAGCCCACCAGCCCGCGCACCCACCCTCTCTCTTTTCTCTCTCTAACGGGTGGGACCCGCGATGACGTCACGTGCGAGGTCACCGTCTGCAACCTCTCGCCCACGATCTGGCCGAAAACGGCCGAGCCATGATCTCCTACCCCCGCGCGCTCCCTCGCCTCCTCAACCCCCTCAAGTGGTGCCCCTGACGCCCTCTTTGTTTCCCCTGTGCCCCCTCTGAAACTCCCTCTGCCAAACTCCCACGATAGCTCGCCGAAGTTTGACATTACCGCCGATGTTTCTCTCAATTCTGGCGAGGTAAGCCACCTCCCGCGCCCAAGACTGCCTCCTCCCGTGTCCCCTCTCCCTTGCGCACGCAGTGATCCCCTTTGCCGAATTTTTGGCATAGGAAATCGGCCGCGCCGTGTCTTCTGCGTCTCGCCGGAGCTCGCGCCGCGTCCGTTCTTGGGTCGCCGTCATTCTCGGAAGAGAACGAGGGCGCTGTGGTCACCCTCTTCAAACCCACGTCGCGAAGATGCTCGTCGTCGACTTACCGAGCCCGGGGAGGCGTCGTAGCCCCGTCGTCATGTTTTCCCGAGCGCCAGCGCCGCCGCATAGCCATATTCCGGCGAGAACCTCCACCGGTGAGTCCTCTCTCTCCTATGCCGTTGATTCTAAAACGGAAGGCCCAGATTAGATTAAGTAAACGAAGGGGTATGCACCCGTTGGATCTAGATCCAACGTCCCAGGGTGCCTCACGTAACCACGTCAACGCCACGTACTCGGCCTAGTCAGCGCCCTGTCAGCAATCCTGAGCCAATAGGAGAGCCCCATGTGGCCTAGCCATTTTTCCGTTTTAATCCGTATAGAAAATCAATTGGCAATTTGCAGAAACAACCCTATAACTTAGAAACCTCATAACTTTTGATCCACTTAGCCAAATTTAACAAACTTGGACTTTTTGAAATAAGCACAACATGTAGAAACTTTTGGTAAACCCCAAATTCAAATTTGATAAACTTAAATTGTTTCAAACTTAAATATGCTTAATTGATGAATTTTGGCATAACTCAAATTCTACAAATCCAAAAATTGCAAATAAAATATTTTTGGAATACTTAGGATATGTACCTTCATACCCACTGTCCCAAAATAATAATTGAACCAATTAAAATGGAGTTTAGAATTTAAATGACCATTTGAGTATTTTGCACCTAGTTTTAATTCTATAAGTAATTTGAATTAGTTTTCTTCTAGGAAATTGGTCCATTTAGTAACCTTAGACCAGAGAAACTAGTACCCAAACTATTTGTGACCAGAGAACTCATTCCATGTGATCTTTGCCATATAAACCACCCATATTAGTCAATCATCATACTTCAACTGTTGTTTGATGAAACCCCCATTTAGGAAAATTGTGGTGTGATCATTTTGATCAAAACCAACACCCATTTCATGTTGACCATATGGAAAGTAACTTTTGGACCAGAAACCAATAGCCCAATACCTTTTGTAAATTTACAAGCCATATTGTAAATTTCTTCAACCCTACTAAACCAAAGCCATGAAATGAATCATGTTGATCATGGATTTGTTTTTTAAAACCCTAGACCATATCACATCCACTTATTTTGTATATTGAGTGAAGTGATATTCTTTGACAAGCCTTAACCACCAATGGCAAACCCCATGACCAATCACTTAGATCTTTTAGACATTGAATTATGTGTTAAACCTAACACAAACCACTATAATTCCTTTTCATAAATTGAATTATTGTGATAAACTTGAACTTGTCCATAAAATACCAAACAATAACCATCTGATCGTAATTATTTTTGTATATTGAATTATGTGTCAAAACCCAGTCCATGTTAACACCAATCAAGTTGAATAACTTGTTATGCTTCTGTATTGTATTTTGTTGTATTTGTTTGTATGTTTGTGAATTGCTTGTTTATTGTTATTTATTTGTATTGTTTAGATTGTATGGAGAGCAACGTTCTATTTGTGAAGAAAGTGTTTCTAAACCAACTTCCACAAGGCAAGTGATGCTCATGTCCCACCTTTTATATTGCATTAGAGTTTTCAGTAGTATGCATCATAGGTGATTTTATTTATTTTCCAAAGTATATGTTATGCTTAGAAATACCTAGTAGTGTGTAGCCAACCTCAAACCTCTACTAGATACTAGTTTAGCTATGCCAGAATATTATCGCAACTATTGATGATACATGTTGGGTTGTGATGTTTTGAAAATTGAAAATTAACAACCCAATGAAACACCTGGGTGGATTGGTATGAATGGATTATGTTGAGTGGCTACTCAGGGCCATGTTCATGGTGGATTTAGCCATGGATGTGGTGGTTATCACCTGAGGGTACACTTGTGGATTGCCACCGAGGATTAAAGAGATTTGTAGGTCTTCACTATTTAGTTAGCTTCCAGTGCAGCCTTGAGGTAATATGGGCTCTGCCAAGATTAAGTAAGTTGTGGGAGTTCATCCTGTTGTATGACATTGGGTGGTAGAATTTTAGGAGTCATGCTGGTATGGTTGAATCCCTATTTCCAAATATCTTGTCTCATTCTTCTCTCGGGGAGGATGGGTCTCAAGGTGAAAGTGCACAACCTCTGCAGAGTTTTAAAACTAAGATCTTAGCCGTGACCCCGGTTATGGGTCAGTTGAGCAGCTAGACAGAGTTGGTGCCGAAGGATCTCCTCATCTTTTCTGAATGAAATAAAACATGATAGAAACCCTTTATAGGGCACATGGTGGATTTATCCATGATGCTACAATCAAACCTCATGGTGGATTTAGTCGTGATGATTTATTAAACTTCATGGTGGATTTAGCCATGACGATTTTTCAAACTTCATGGTGGGTTTAGCCATGATGATTTATCAAACTTCATGGTGGGTTTAGCCATGATGATTTATCAAACTTCATGGTGGATTTAGCCATGATGAACTATCAAACTTCATGGTGGATTTAGCCATGATGAACTATCAACCTTCATGGTGGATTTAGCCATGATGGTTGTACCTTTGTCTTCATTCTTATGAAAATGATTTACAAATATAAGACAAAACTGACTTTATGCAAATAGCCCAGACTCCACCAACCAAATATCATGTAGCTAGTTTATTCCTCAAAACTGCCACCATACAAGTGTCACTTGCCAGTACATTGTTTGTACTGACTTCCTCCCCTGTGGGGGGCTGCATATTCCAACGTGCAGATGAATCTGAAGACGAGTGAGGATTTCGTTTAGGATCTCGAGTCTATCGCCAACATGTTCTGCCTGTGGCGCATGAAGAGAAGAGGGATCATTGATGATTTAATTCCGCTATGTTTACTTTGAAACTGTTATTAGGGATAGTCCATGGTGACTATGCCAATTGTAAGACTATTTCATTTCTTATCCACTGGATCAACGATGTAGAATGATGCTATTGTAATGAATATTTCATTTGGTCATGTGTATGCTATCAGAGATCCCGGGAATAGCAGGTACACAAGTATTCTATCTTTGTAAAAAGGTAGGGTGCTACAAAATGGTATCAGAGCATAGTGTTGCATGTAGGATCGAGACGGCAAGTTTGGATTAGAACTAGGAAAGACTCTAGGATTGAAAGTCTACTTTCTTCAAACCTATAGAAACAGAACATCACATCTTAATCCTTCTCGTATCCTCTTATCTATTATTCACCTTCAAAATATTCTTTTCTTGTTATAGATGACCTGCCTCTTTTTTTCCATCAAGACATGGTTGGTGAACATCATGGAGTGAAAGGAATAGTTTTCACATGACCTTTTGGTTTCAACATGAAGATCTACACTCAAGTCCATTGAAGAAACTTGGAGTTATACCCAGACTTCTTAACAATCATGAACACCTCAAGACACTGAGAGAAGGATTTGAAGAAAACTCAAGAAGATATAGATGAGACCACCAATCTAGTTACTTTGTTAGAACAACGTTAACGTGCTAGTGTATTGATCATACAATTGTGTGTGTTATGACAATACTAGGTTGTTTGTTAAACCTTGATGACTGGAGTGATGAATGTTTGTTATGTGTTGTTAGATGTTGTTTGTCTGATGAATTGCTTTGCTCTACTATGTTTGGGTAGGAACCTCCTTTAGCCTCTTTCTAAATATTTACTCATCCATGCTAAACCAAACCAAACCCTACACCATACCCCTTTACCAACCATAGTGAGTTTCTAAATTGGTGTGCAACAACTGACTCGACACCCAAGAGCACCTTCTAAGACAATCATCCAAATTGAGGAATACCAAAGATCTCAACATTATGTTCATCTGCGTGAAGGAACAATCACATATGTGATCAAGTCACCACCATCCTAAGGAACAACAAGTTTATCAACAAGTGCTAATGTACATATAGAGTCTAATTCACATGATCTAAGTTTGTGGATAGCTTTCTACACCAGAAGGGCATATGAAGAAGATGCAACTATTCAATTGGAGGTGCAAGAGTTTACGCAACCCCAATAGTTGGAGAAACGATAGTTTAGTTCAGGTTTGTCTTATAGATCATTCGGCTGACTGCTACGGAGACCGAGCGACTGCTTCGAGAGGCTTCTGCTCGGCAATAGCTGTAATTGATAAGGTGTATATACCTTGTATCTTTATGCGAGGTTGTTTAAGGTGTGTTAATGTGTGTACCTTGTAACCTTTTATGTTAATTTAGTCGGTTAAGGTGTTTATAAGGTGTGTACCTTGTGACCTTGTAAGATATCTGTCGTGTGTATGCACTCGAGAATTTGTTGATGCTAGTTCGGCGTAGCCCACGTGTGTTGGGGTGTGACCGTTTGTTTAGCATGTAAAAGGAAAAAAAGGAAAAAGGAAACATAAAAATTGTGACTGGATAGTCTGTGTAGCTATGGTTGAGAAACCATGTTTTTATTGTGAGGGCTGAGAAGCCATGTGTTTGCTCGGGCTACAATGTGGCTAGAACATCCTTATTTTGCGAGTAAGGTACTCTCCTAGGGATAGAATTTCCTCAGGTGCACCACGTTCCATGGGTTGGAGTAGACGCCGCCCGTTTTTGGGTTTTTCAAGCGATAGGCGCCTCCGGGATGACCTCGTGTACGATGAAGGGTCCTTCTCATGGTGACTCGAGATTGTGTCTGCTTTCTTGCTTGAGCCGCAGCACCAGGTCGCCTACCATGAAGGATCTGCGGCGGATGCGGTGACTGTGGTAGTTGCGTAGTGCTTGCTGGTAGACGGCGGTTCTTGCGAGTGTGACGTCCCTGTGTTCGTCCAGTGCGTCCATGTCTTCGGCGAGTGTTGTGTTGGAGGCTTCCTCGTTGTATGCAACGACCCGCAGAGCACTGAATCGAACATCCTCTAGCAAGACTACTTCGGCGCCGTAAACCATGAAGAATGTCGTGTAGTTTCTGGATCTATTTGGAGTTGTTTTCAGGCTCCATAAGACAGATGGTAACTCTTCGGCCCAATGTCCTGCTGCAGGATGCAATCTATCGAGCAGTCGCTTCTTGAGGCCAGCCGAAACTATTCCGTTGGATCTTTCGACTTGCCCGCTTGTTTGAGGGTGTGCAACCGAGCCAAAGCTGAGAGTTATCCCTTTCTCTTCACAGAAATTCTTCATCTCTTTTGTTGTGAAGTTGGTCCTATTATTCATGATGATATTGTGAGTGCGCCGAATCGGTACACGATTGTTTCGAGGAATTGGACTACGCACTTAGCGTGTTGTGACGTTACTGGGACCGCCTTGATCCACTTGGTGAATTTGTCGACTGGGAGCAGCAGATGAGTGCATCCTCCGGGTGTGGCCTTCCTCAATGGTCCTACCATGTCGAGCCCCCACTGAGCGAATGGCCAGGACAAGGGGATTATGTGGAGCTCCGTGGCTGGTGCGTGCGGCTTGGACGAGAAGCGTTGGCAAGTGTCACATCTTTCGACTAGTTCCTTGGCATCTTTGGCTGTTGTTATCCAATAAAATCCTGCTCGAAAAGCTTTGCCCAGTATGGCTCTCTAGCTGGCGTGATGTCCGCAGTCGCCTTGGTGTATGTCCCGTATTAGTTCCTTTCCGTCCTCGGGTGCGATGCACCGTTGGAGGATTCCTGATATGCTCTGTTTGTAGAGTTCGTCGTTTACCACCCGGAAGGATTTGCTGCACCGAACGATCTGCCTTGCCTCAAGGATATCCTCCGGGAGCTGCTTTCGGATCAAGTAGTCGAGGTACTTGGTCCTCCAGACTGGCTCGACTAGGAAGCTTTGTCTCAAGATGTTGTGAGCGAGTTCGGTGATGGCGCATTGTCGAATGGCTTCTGTTTCTGTCGCTGCTGGCACCTCGGTGTGCTTCTTCAGTTTGACCGACCTTTTGATGACCCGCTCGAAGTAAATTCCTGGCGGAACTTGGGAGTTTGTTGACCAGATGTTTCTCAATCTGTCGGCTTCTTTGTTGCTTGATCGAGCAATGTGCTTCAGTTTGCACCCCTTAAAGCTTCCTTCGAGCAGGTTGTACATGTCGCGATAAGCGATCATGTTGTCTGCGACGGTGTCGCATTCCTTCATCGTTTGTTGTGCGATAAGGTTGGAGTCTCCGTATATCATCAGTCGAGTGGCGCCGCAGGCGATCGCCATTTTCATGCCGTGCAAGAGTGCTTCATACTCGGTGTCGTTGTTGGACGCTGGGTCGGCTAGGGGGAAGTTGAGGCATAGAACGTACTACAGTTTGTCGCCTCTTAGAGATATGAGAATTACGCCAGCTCCTGCCCCTTTGTTTCTTTTCGACCCGTCGAAGTACATGATCCAGTTACTCGTGTATTCTGGGGGTCCTGGAGTTTGCAACTCTATCCATTCGCAAAGGAAATCTATGACCACCTGGGATTTGAGGGCGTTGCGTCCTGTGTATATTATATCTCGGGCGCCTAGCTCAATGCTCCACTTTGCGATTCTTCCAGTTTCCATGGGATTGTTCATGATGGTACCGAGTGATGCGTCGTTTAGCACCGTGACGGTATGTTCCTGGAAGTAGTTTTTGAGCTTGCGGGCTATAAGGACCACTCCATACGCGAGTTTCTGGTAGTGGGGGTATCGTTGTTTGCACGACGAAAGGACCTTGCTGATGTAGTACACTGGTCTCTGAGCGCCGTATGCTTTTCCGTCCTCTGGCCGCTCGACGACTATTACCATGCTGACCACTTGATTTGTTGCGGCTAGGTAAAGGTAGAGAGGTCCTCTTTCCTGCGGTGTTGCCAGGATGCGCCTGCTCTGAAGCACTCTTTTCAAGTCAATGAACGCCTTTTTTGCTTCTGTCGTCCACTCGAACTTATCCGTTTTCTTTAGTAGTTTATAGAAGGGGAGCGTCTGATCGCCCAATCTTGCGATGAACCAGCTGAGGGATGCCAGTCGCCCTGCGAGCTACTGGACGCCGCGGAGATTTGTCGGTTCTTCCATCGTCAAGATTGCTTGAATTTTCTCCGGGTTGGCCTCAATTCCTCGGGCAGAGACCAGATAGCTGAGGAGTTGGCCAGCGGGAACCCCGAAGACGCATTTTGTCGGGTTGAGCTTGATTTTGTATGCGTTGAGTGCGTCGAATGTCTCCCTTATATCCTCGAGGAGCGTGTTCTCCACTCGAGTCTTGATGACGATATTGTCAATGTACACCTGTACGTTCTTGCCAATGATCTTGGCGAGGCATTTTTGCATGCAGTGCTGATATGTCGCGCCTGCGTTTTTAAGCCCGAAAGGCATTTTTGTGTAGCAGTATACACCGTGTGGTGTGATGAATGTTGTCTTTTCCTCGTCCTCCTGCTTCATCCTTATCTGGTTGTATCCTGAGTAGGCGTCCAGGAAAGAGAGGCGCTGACAGCCTATTGTGGAGTCGATAATATGGTCAATCCGCGGGAGTGGGAAGTTATCCTTGGGGCAGTGTTTGTTCAACGATGTGTAGTCGATGCACATGCGAAGAATGTCTGTGTTTTTCTTCGGGACCAGCACCGGGTTTGCTAACCAGGTGGAAATCTTGATCTCCCTGATGAACTTGGCGGCTAGGAGCCTGTTCACCTCTTCTCCGAGTGCTCTCTGTTTTGGCTCAGAGAAGCGTCGAGTGGTCTTTTTGACCGGCTTTGCATCTTTATACACTTCTAATGGGTGCTCGACGAACTCCCTGGGTATTCCTGGCATATCTGAAGGCTGCCAGGCGAAAATCTCCCAGTACTCACAGAGGAGTTCGACAAGCGCGCTTTCCTATGCGGGTGATAGGGTGGTGGACACGACCGCCGTCTTCGCGGATTCTGTCGGGTGCATTTGATGCTTTCGAGTTTCGCTACTCGGGCTAAACTCAAGATCTGGGGCGTTCTTTTTGGTTAGTGGCATCACGAAGTTATCCGTGGTTTTTGCCAATTCCTCTAGCTCCTCTTGCATCCCAAAAGATTACGCGATCTCATGGAATTCGTTGTCGCGCTTGTCTGATTTATGGAAGTCGCCGTTTACGGTGATTGTGCCGTATTCTCTCGAGAGTTTCAACTTGAGGTAGGCGTAATGAGGTACTACCATGAATCTCACGAACGTTGTTCGGCCGAGAATGGCATGGTACTGGGATGGCCAATCGACTACCTCGAAGTCGTGGAATTCTCTCCTGTAATTGCGCGGGTCTCCGAGGATCACTTCCAAGTTGATTGTTCCGAGTGGTCGGACCGCTTTACCTGGTACTATCACGTGGAAGTATGTTTCTGATGCTGCGACTCCCTCCAAGTTCTTATTTATTTTATGGAGTGTATCCACGTATATGATGTTGATTCCGCTGCTGTCGTCCATGGACACCCGAGCTAGGTCGTAGTTGCCTATTTGCGCCTGGATGACGAGCGCCCCGGTCGATGCACCCGTGGCGGGTGGTTCTCTCATGAGAAGGTTATCGGGTGCTCGGACATCTTCAGGTATTCAGGCTTGGACGGTGGTGCTTGCACTGCCATGTTAACTTGGCGAGTGTTGGTTTTCAGAACTTGTCGGGACGGGCAGACCTTCTGTATCATCCCTAGGAGCCGTGAGGGTTTGGGTAGCCATTTTCTCCTTGGTTTGCTGCGGCTGGATTAGCTGGTGCAGGGAGGGCGGCTAAAGCCATGTTGCGCTGACCTGCAGGCGGAGGCAGGGGTGGTGGTTGGTACGCTCCTGGCAACTGCGGGTATCCCTGGATGACGGCTGCCCTGTGCTTCTTTGTGTAGGCCTCGTGGATGTCTTGGAACTTTCGACAGTCTTTGAGGAGGTGAGTGGCCTTGGTTTTGCCCGTGCGCTTATCTGTAAACAGATGCAGAGAGCAGTATCCATCAAGGTCTTCCTCGGGAGTTTTTTTCGTCTGGTTTTGGCTTCCACTCGCGATTTCCGCGGGATCCGATCTCGCGGTTTCTTGTGAACTCGGCCGCTACCAGTTCCGATTGATCATCCTGCTTGCAGTATTTTCTCTTCCTCCTCTGGCGGTCGCCGTTGCGGTCCTCGTCGTGCACGGGTGAGGAAGCTTTCTCGTTGCGTGAGGATTCTTTGCCATTCGCCCATCTGTCCGCTATCACCATTAATTCCCCGATTGATTTGGGTGCGGATCGCCCCAGTTCTTCTCGGAAGGCGGCGTGCCGAGCACCCTTGGTGAAAGCTTCGACCGCGATTTCTTCTAATATGTTCCCCGCCATGTTCCTGAGTGTGGTCCATCTTTGGATGTACTTGCGGGTAGACTCGTCGTTTTTCTGCCTGCAGGCTCGCAGTTCCTCGGTAGATGCTGGCCACTTGTATGTCGCCTGGACATTCTTCTCGAAGTCGCGGGTGATATCGTCCCAGGATCTGTAGTACGCACACGGTCTTCCTTCGAGTCAGCTTTGGGTAGCGCCTATGAGGTGCAGGTTTAGGTACTGCATGGTTGTTTTCTTGTTCCCACGCTGGCATTTTCCCGCGGTCAGATAGTCTGAAAGCCATGACTTGGGCTCTTGTGAGCCGTCGTACTTTGGGACCTCCGTTGTGAGTTTGAATCTTTTGGGCATCGGTGCCTCACGGATGCTACTGCTGAAGCACATTGTGCCGCAAGCTTCCTCGTCCGAGGAGGTGGATAGCGATCGAGCACGGTTCCTGTGCGCTAGAGCTTTGTCGACCTTGCTCTGCATGATGTCTCCACGCGCGTCGTATTGGGTCCGATCGCGATTATCCTCCTACCGCGGTTCCCTGCTACGATGTCGCGAGCGGCTTCCGTGGGGCCGTGGGCTGCTGTCACGGTTTCGCGGGCTATCGTCATCGCTGCGCGGGCTATCGCCTGGCCTCTTTGCCCCTAGGGCGACGAGGTGATCCCTTGTCTCCTCTTGTTGGTGACGTACTCTCGCGTCTGCGAGGTGTTCTGTCTAAACGAGGTGTTTTATCAGCTTCAGGGGGTGTTGTGTTTTTGTGATTCTGGGCGGCGATTGCCGCTCCGGCCATGCCTAGTCCCCTCTGGACCTGTCGGTGTTGTTCCACGCAGGGATCGTTTTCGGGTGGCTGGTTCGCCTGCAAGTACATAGCTGCGGCTAGGACCGCGGCGGCAGGAGTCGTCGGGTGAACGTTACCCTCATCATCAACATGCATGAGGGAATTCTCGAGGGTCTTGCTGACCTTGCTGATGGACCCTTTGTGTCGATTACTCATATCAACAAGTCCCTCGGATGATCCGATAGGGTTTCGATTAGGAGAACAAGTAGGCGATGGCGACAACCGTCGGCTAACAGGGGCACGGTTTTACCCAGGTTCGGGGCCCTCGTAGAGGTAAAACTCTTACTCCTGCTCTTGAGATCTGTATTATCGGTAGATCGATTACAAGGTTGGTGCGCAAGCCGAGAGATTGGTCTCCAGCTTATGGCTATGGTGGTGAAAAGTAGATTGGATCCCCCCTCGGTGGTTCTCCCAGCCTTTTATAGATGTCCAGGTCTCAAACCGTGTCCGAGGGGGTTACAAACCCTAGTTCTAGGTCGGTAGGAGTTTTCCTTCTTGACCCGCAAGTCTTGCGGGTGGGCCTATACTGGGCCTTCTGGAACATCGGGACAGCGCCTTGCCATGGGCCTTGGTTCTGGGCCTTGGACTAGGTAGGATCACCCGACAGGTCCGGGGGTCATCCCCACGTCAGTAGCCCCCGAGGTTTTATTCGACTGAGAATAGTCGGTTAAGCACTCAATAGTTCATTCTTGGATTCTTGCGACTTAGTCATTCAATCTGCTTTTAATGGTGTATACCCTGCATGCGAGGTGCTCGCGTACTTGAGTGGTGAATGCGCCTTGTGTTGGCTATTTTTGCAGAAGGATACGACTCAGTCGCTTGGCCCTCCCGAAAGATCAGGGCCAATTAATTGCATCTAGGGCAAAAACTGTTTTGGCCTACGCGAATTCGAGACCTCCGGCTCGAACTCGGTGAGGTGATTGTTGCGATTGAGCCGTGGAGGTCTTACTGAGTTGAACTTGACCTTAAAGGGGTACCCTGTGCGTCCGCTAGGATTTTTCTTTGTGTTGTTGACACGGAAAGTTTACCAGAGGACGCAGCTTGAGTGCGATTCCACGCCCACAGGAGAGATCCTTGGGTCTTAACTTCGTACTCAAAAGAATACGGCATCCAGATGTGCCTAGTCGTCCGAACGATCTAGGATTAAAATGATGTGTGATAACATCGTGAGGTAGACTTGCGGGAGCCACATACTCGCGATTTTACCTTAGTCGCATTTCTGCAATCCTTCGAGTGAGGCAATCCTGTTTTCCTTGATCTTGTGCGAAAGAGATCTCGTGTTATGAAGCTTATACGAAAGAACTTATGTGTCAATGTATTTATAAGAAAGAGATTTCGTGTTGAAATGCCCATACAAAAGAGATTTCGTGTCAGGGTGCCCATGCGAAAGAGATTCCGCGTCTTGATGCTTATACGAAAGAGATTTTGCGTGTCGTGAGGTGCGCAGCGACGTCACCACACACTCGACTACTCCTGATGGGACGTGACGAAGTGGGGCACAGCACGCGGGTCCACCGTGTCGGCTTTTTGACCGGAAATGATCGGTCGTGTCCTAGTTTTTCTGCTGGTCGCGCACTGTAAATACGCACGATCTTTTCGTAAAGATCGTGCGGGGGTAAATGCCTCCCGCCTCCTTGTTTCCGCTTCACGTGTGGCAGCTGCGATGAGCTCCGCGTTCGTAGATCAATGGCTCGGATCATCCTGGCGCTGATATAAATATTGGGCCTTAGGGGAAAAGTAACTTTCCTGGCCCTCATTCATCTTCTTCCTCCTCCGCGCACGCCTTCTCCTCTGTGAGCACGAGCGACTCCCAATGGCAGGAGCCAAGAGGCGCCGCGCAGCTGCAACTGGCAAGTAAGCGGCGAGCGCGTCCACGGCGGCCCCGGCGAAGAAGACGGGCGATTGGCGCTCGTCGAACGCCACGAACAAAAGCATCATGGAGATGTAGAGGGAGGGGCTGCTGCCCTCGGAGAGCTCCAAGCACGTGCGCATGTCCTTGAAGAAGGAGGAGATGCCCAACCCCCTCTCCACCGAACACGTCGCATTCTCGGAGCACATCGCCCGAGGTTTGTCCTTCCCCCTCCATCCATTTCTTGTCGGGATGTTGTATGTCTATGGCATACAGCTGCACGACCTTCCTCCGGACGCGATACAGACTTTTCGTGCTTTATCGTGCTTTGTGAATGTTTTCTCGGCATCCGCCTGCACTAGGGGCTTTGGAAAGCCATCTTCAAAGTGCGGATCTTTCGAGAGAAGAAGCAGCCGGGCGAAAGAATGGCGAGCCATTGAGGACCGGAGGCTTCGGGATTCAGGCGAACAAGGACATCCCCTACATGGAGATAAATTTCGTCGACTCGGCCCAAGGGTGGCCTCGAAAGTGGTTCTACGTCGTGGATGACAGCGCGGGTGGTGTCCCCGAGTTCCAACCATTCGCTGTTTTGAGGCGGCGGAAGTCATGGATGCATTCGCTCTCAGCCGAGGAAGGCAAGGTCGTCACCCCCTACTCGCGAAGGTGGCACGCTTCCGGGACAAGGAGCTGGGGACTCCGCTGAACGTGATACATCTATCGGGTGTGTTCCTACGCCGGAGGATCCATCCCCTTCAAGAGAGGCCAACCACCATGTGGGAGTACACGGGCGTCAACGATAAAAGCCGTGTATGCGACGATATTATTTCGATTGCCGAATTTGACAAGAAAATCGCGGCTATCACCAAATTGAAGAAGGGGGAGGGCTACTCGATGTGCCCTCTCGACCCACTTGAGGCAGGGAACCCTCCGACTGAGGTGAGTTTCCTAATCTTCTCCTTCGCTTTTTGTTTCTTATTGCCTGGGTTTTCGTCAATTGAAATCCTTCTTCTCTTTCTCTTTGCTTTTGTAGAATCGAGACGTGGCGACGTGTTATCCGCCAGTTTCTGCAGACGATGTCTCAAATATTCTGGCGAGTAACGTTGAAGCCCCTCACGAGACCAGCATCGCGGATGCTGATTCAAGCTCCGAACGCGACGATGTGGAGGAGGAGGAAGAGTCGGATATCGAACAACTCCATCATCGCAAGCGCCGCAAGCTGGAGGAGGACGATGTCACTTCGAAGGACAGTTCCTTGGGTGATGATCCCGTCAAGGAGGTTGAGCCTCTTCGGGTGACTCCTCTCAACATGCTTCCTCCCGTGATTCGTCAGTCGAGGATCTCCACCGTCTGGAACCCAGACATTCTTGACGATGATGATGAGGTGAGTAAGTTCTGTGGGTTCTCCCTTTTTGTTGTGAATTCACTTTCTTGTCTTTTCTGATTCTAGCTTCTTCAGTAGCCTTGCAACCATCAGCGCAGATCAATTTGCTTCTTCGACTCCGTCTGTGAAGAGGAAGGAGGCTCCCATAGACGTCGCTCCAGCTACAGATCCCATTTGAAAGCCCCTGAGCCCAGCGAAGGCAGTCGACATCCCGGAATACGAGATGCTCGGCTTTGCGGGTGGGCGGCCTGGAGATGTCAGGGCGTCTGCGAGCATGGAGGTTTCGGCCAGCTCTGCCGATCCTCTGTCCGCTGTGCAGGGCCAGGTAAAGTGATCTTCTTCTTTCTGCAAGTTTTTCTTCTCTATTTCTTTTATTGGGTGCACGACAGTGCTCTCGATGGGAGTAGCCTCCGAGTCTATGGTCGACTGCTTGCAGTTGGCTATGGACTCAAGTCGAGATTTTTCTTTTTTGAGTTGTTTCTTGGTTTTGATTTTCATCGGGTGCACGACAGTGCTCCGATGGGAGTAGCCCCCGAGGCTATACTTGAATGTGTACAGTCATGTATAGGCTCAAGTGACGTCCCTCTAACTTTTTGTTTGGAGTTTTGCAGACCCTTCTTGATTCCCTCGCTGCTTTTGGGCGTCGGCTTCTTTCGGCTGAGGCGGATTGTGCTTCTCTTCGGGGAGAACGCGACCATCTCGTCCAGGACGGACTCACCCTTCAGAGTAAGTTGGCACACGTTTTTTTTTGTCTTAGTTCCATTTCTTCCTGATCGCGACTGTTATTTTGATTGCACTCTTTATACTACAGATGAGGTCAATCGCTTGAAATCCAAGAAGGCCGAGGCTTCCTCTCGGATAAAAGACCTTGAGAAGGAGCTGGAGTCTACTCGGAAGGAGTTGGAGTCCACGTGCAAGCAGTCAACCAACAGTCTCGCGAGGGCGCAGGACGCCTTGAAGCAGCTGGAGGAGGCGAGCGTGAAGCACGACAGTGATCTGGTCGGCGTCCTTCGTCCCTTCGCCCACACTTTGGCTAGTGAGTCACACTCGAATCTCCTTCGACTAAGCTCATTCCTTTCGCTTTCTGGTGTTTTACCCGCTCCGTCTCTGTTTAGGTGTTATGGAAGTTGGGCTGGAGCTGCCTGGATCGGTTCGGCGCGACGCTCTGACGGATGCGTGCACCGATCCGCAGGAGCATGGGAACAAAGCTTTCTCCCTCCTCCATGATGTTGTACGAGTGTTTACGCAGCTGCACGAACGCTTTCTCATGGACGTGCCAATTCCTTCTACCCTTGGCGGCCTGCTGCAAGTTTTCCTGGGCGAGGATGATCCCCTTCAGGAGTACTCCCTTGCGCAGACCGAGTGCGGAGCCAAGACGGCCATCCAGTTTTCCCTGGCGCACGACGTCTCGAGTGACCTGGAGAAGGTGTCGTGGGATGATCACGGCAGATATTACCAGGGGTAACTGATCTTGGGGCAAGTCGACACAGGTATTTGGGAGAGGGTTTAGCTCGAAAGAGAACATGGTGATAAGCGATCTAGGAATCGGCACTCAACTCGCCGAGTCTCGAATATGGCTCTCGATTTATACTAGATACTCGATAACAGGTGATATGATTATGTCGTGAATCTCTGCCAAACTAAGCCTAGGGGCCGGTTTATAAAGCACCCGTACCCCCCCTGACTTGCCTTCCAAGGCGCAGCTCGAGTCCTACCCGAACTCTGCTTACAAACCCTAGCTTTCCTTACCGCAACCCACAATCCGGGTTACGAGGCCTACAAGCTTTGGGCCTTCCAGAAGTCTCGTTATCCTTAGTCGGATCCTGTGCAACATCCTTTGGGCCGGGTTACACCTTGGAGTTGGTCTGCCGGGTTACTATCCCCCCATCAGTAGTCCCCAGAATAGCTTGGGCTTCCTGGATTCCTCCTTGAAGCGCTGGCTATTCCCTGCAAAAAATATCAAACGCTCAAGCGTATGGAGGCCGGGTTACAATGCTTTGATAAATGGCTGGGTCCAACTCCATGGTGACCATGCAATAACCCGGCTCTCCTCCAAATACTTCTCCTAATTTTCCAGGTCTGAGTCTTAATAAAAACTCCACGACTCTACACTTTTCTCGATAATTAATCCTGATACCAAGGAAAAGATCTTCCTTCCTTTTTTATCTGAACACCTCCCTCCATGCTAAAAATGTATCTCGCAAATTTCGAAATAGACAGCCATTACCCCGTATTTCCCAGGTTCCGCCCGTTGGGCTAAGTTTTTCCACCCTGGCCGTTATAAATAAGCCCTCGGAAGTAACCCTAGCTCCAACGGCTTATTTTCCCCATTCCTCTTCCTTCCTCCTTTCAAGCTCGAGCCCACAGAGCGCCATCACGGAAGCCCCGCGCGCGTCACCGGAGCCCATCCGCCGCCGTTTGCGCTCCGCCACAGCGCGGTTCACTCCACCGCCCAAATCCGTCACCAAACCTCCGATTTGCCCGCCAAGAATCGTGAAAGGGCACCAAGCTTGCGTCATCTGCCTCCGCAAAGCTTCGCTTCAATCTCCTTCGGTAAGTCTTCTACATCCTCTAACTTATCCTCGTAATTTCTTAGTTTCTCCTCAAGTTAGATCTGAACCGAGCCGCCCGCGATTTCTCGGGTCATGCCGAATCAAGTCACTAGTGTTTGCTCTAGCTCACCCAATAGATAAGATACACAGTTTAACTCACTCTCCTATCACTTGTAATCACTAATTTTTCCACAAATTCAAAAATGAGATTCCCAATCTGGGCTGGAGTCGTCTAAATTTTCCGCCTTTACTCCTATCACCCGGAAAGTCTTTCCTCTCCGGCTCATTTGCTCATAATAGATGTACGGGCATCCATTTACCCTCCCCGAACACTTATCTATGCATAAGATTCCACAGCCTTTGTAATAATGTGCGATACCCGGACAACTCATACCTGGCTTAGCAAAGTAATACCCGGATCATGTTTAACTTACCAACACTTGCTCAACTGACAATTTCCGAGTTTTCACTTCTCACATCCTTTCCTTGGACGCTTTTTCAGGTTAACCCCCACTAGTAGAAAACAGGGCATTGAGCCAAGCCCAATGGAACCGGATGTGATACAAACCGGTTCAGAAGGGTCTGCCCCTGGGCCCCACCCATGCAGCAAAATGCCCGCAAGGCCTTTAGGACCGGTTTGTAACACAAACCGGTCCTAAAGGACTTGCGGGCCATTTGCTGCAGGGAGGGGGGCCCAGGGGCAGAACCTTTAGAACCGGGTTGTATCACAAACCGGTTCTACAGGTTTTCTCATTTTTTGCAGCCACTGCGGGTCCCGCTGTCATAACCTTTAGAACCGGTTTGTAACACAAACCGGTCCTAAATCCCTCCCCTAAACCCTACATACCACCCCGAGCTCAGCTCATTTTTTCCAGCTCGAGCTCAACTCCATTTTTGCTCTCTTCTTCCTCTTGTGAGGTCTAATCCATCCCCATTTTCTCCACCATTTGTCAAGATTGTTGGTACCCATCGGTTCTACGGTTAGCATCAACGTTCCCTCTTCCGGCATTGCAGGTTTTGCTCGTTTTCTTGCTCATTTCATTTTTGTTGTGCTAGCTAGGTGTTTGATGAAATGCCTAGCTAAGCTAGAATTTGTTATTCATTTTGTTATGTATACAAATTGATGCAATTTGAGCTCAAAATTAATTATGATTTGTGCTTTTTTTAGTGTCGCGCGCCTTGTCCCCTTACTCACTACCGTCAATCGCCCCATCACCGACACAACCTTGGTGAGCCTATTGTTTTTATTTACCAAAACAAATTTTGATTTGTATGATTTACGTATTTACTTGTATATAATTTTCTAGAGCCATGGTTTTGATATCCGTCCCCGTTGGCCCTCGTCCAGTCTATGATTCGGATGTGGTATATTATCTTTTTTCACTACATATTTTCATTTCCTGATTATACGACAATTACTTACGCCGACCAACTTGACATAGATATTTTTATATAGGAGGTAGTGGAACCGGAAATGCCAGTCGACCCTATTGTTGAGAAGTTATACTTAGTTGAACAAGAAAATATTGGCTTGAAAGAAAGATTGAAAAAAACTGAAGAAAGGTTGGAAAAAACTGAAAGAGAGAAGATGACCTTGGAAAAGGTTCTTGCCGGTGTCATCGATAGTCACAAGAGCGAGATGGACGCAATGCGCCTGAAGATTAGAAAGATTAGGAAATATGCAATTAGTAAAGAGGCTTGGTATCATTATGTCGTCGGGTCAATTGTTACCTTTGTTGCGATTTTGATCGCATTTGCTGTTGTTTTTAAATGCATTAATTAGAGAGAATTTTTATGGATGGTTTCAGTGTGTATTTTTCTGAGAACTATATATGTATATATGGTCACTATACGCTAGTTTGGTATTAACGTGTGATGAACTTTTTGTATTAATTAACTAATTTAGTCATGATGATTTAGCATATATAATGGTTGTTGATAAATTTATATAATGCAGATGAACCGGCAATGGATGTACAGTGATCGACGTCGTCCCGAATTCCTTAATGGCATGCATAGTTTTCTCAATGTGGCTGAGAAAAACAGGCAGAATGGATTTATTTTTTGTCCATGTAAAAAATGCCAGAATAAGAGGAATTTCCCTAGCTCAAGAACCATACACACCCACCTGTTGCAAGAAGGCTTCATGCCCAGTTATTTTTGTTGGACCAAGCACGGAGAAAGAGGGGTTATAATGGAAGACAATGAAGAAGAAGAGGATAATGATGAGTATCCTATGTTCGATGAACACGGTGATACTGAAATGGGGGAAGATGAGCCTGAACTTGAGGACATTGTTGATGAGTCTGATGATGATCTTCGTCAGGTCATTCGTGAAGAACAGATAAACTGCGCAAGTGAAAACGAGAGGTTGAAGTTGGAGCGCATGTTAGAAGACCACAAAAAATTGTTGTACCCAACTTGCGAAGATGGCCAGAAAAAACTGGGCACCACCCTTGAATTGCTGCAATGGAAGGCAGAGAATGGATTATCTGACAAGGGATTTGAAAACCTGCTGAAAATAATGAAGAAGATGCTTCCAAGAAATAACGTGCTGCCCTGCAGTACATACGAAGCAAAGAAGGTTGTCTGCCCTCTAGGATTGGAAGTGCATAAGATACATGCATGCATCAATGACTGCATCCTCTACCGCGGCCAGCACGAGAATTTAAATGCCTGCCCGGTATGCGGTGCATTTCGGTATAAGATCAGGCGAGATGACCCTGGTGACGTTGAGGGCGACGATCGCCCCAGGAAGAGGGTTCCTGCCAAGGTGATGTGGCATGCTCCTATAATACCACGGTTGAAACGTTTGTTCCGAAACAAAGAGCATGCCAAGTTGTTGCGATGGCACAAAGAAGACCGTAAGGAAGACGATATGCTGAGACACCCCGCTGATGGGTCGCAGTGGAGAAACATCGACGATAAGTACGAGGACTTTGCACGTGACGCAAGAAACTTAAGGTTTGGTCTGAGTACAGATGGCCTGAATCCATTTGGGGAGCAGAGTAGCAGTCATAGCACCTGGCCCGTGACTCTATGTATCTATAACCTTCCTCCTTGGTTATGCATGAAGCGTAAGTTCATTATGATGCCAGTGCTTATCCCAGGCCCGTCGCAACCCGGCAACAACATTGATGTGTACCTGAGGCCACTGGTTGATGAACTTTTAGAGTTGTGGGCTGACGAAGGTGTACGTGTGTGGGACGAGTACAAACAAGAGGAATTTGACCTACGAGGGTTGCTGTTTGTTACCATCAATGATTGGCCCGCTCTTAGTAACATCTCAGGACAGTCAAACAAGGGATACAGCGCATGCACACACTGTTTAGGCGAGACAGAAAGTATACATATAGGCAAGAATGTGTACCCGGGGCATCGTCGATTTCTTCCAGACAGGCATCCCGTAAGAAAGAAAGGAAAGCATTTCAAAGGCGAGGCAGATACACGGAGGAAGCCAACCCTCCCTAAAGGTACTGATATATATGACATGGTCAAAGATATAAAAGTAATCTTTGGAAAGGGTCCTGGCGCACAATCTGTTCCAAATGACGCCGACAACCACGTAGCCATGTGGAAGAAGAAATCTATATTCTGGGAACTACCCTATTGGAAATTCCTAGAGGTTCGCTCTGCGATCGACGTGATGCACGTGACGAAAAATATTTGCGTGAACCTGCTAAACTTATTGGGCGTGCATGGGAAGAAGTCAAGAGATACACCAAAAGCACGGCTGCACCACCAACGTATGCACGAACGAGACGACCTGATGAATCCAGAGAATTTCAAAGGTCCTGCCAGCTACGCTCTTACCAAGGAAGAGAAGGAGATCTTTTTCCAAGTCCTGAGTAGTATCAAGGTCCCGTCTGGATACTCGTCGAACATAAAAGGAATACTAAACCTGGAAGAGAAAAAGTTCCAAAACCTTAAGTCTCATGACTGCCACGTGATCATGACCCAGTTACTTCCGATTGCATTGAGGGGGCTTCTACCAGAAAACGTGCGAGTACCCATTGTGAAGCTATGTGCATTCCTCAACGCAATTTCTCAGAAGGCAATCGATCCAGCAACTCTACCAAGTTTACAGAAGGACGTGGTCCAATGTCTTGTCAGCTTCGAGTTGGTGTTCCCACCAACCTTTTTCAATATTATGACGCACCTCATAGTTCACCTAGTCCAAGAGATTTCCGTTCTCGGTCCTGTATTCTTACACAATATGTTCCCCTTTGAGAGGTTCATGGGAGTCTTGAAGAATTATGTTAGAAACCGTGCTAGACCAGAAGGAAGCATGGTCAAGGGCTATGGAACAGAGGAGGTCATTGAGTTTTGTGTTGACTTTATTCCTGACCTGAACCCGATCGGGGTTCCTCAGTCGCGCCATGAGGGGAGACTGCGTGGAAAAGGCACGCTAGGAAAGAAATCAACAACATGTATGGACGAGCAATCTTTCAGTCAAGCACACTACACAGTTCTAGTTAATTCCAGCTTGGCGGCTCCATATATCCAGGAACACACGGATATTTTACGCTCGGAATATCCGGAGCAACCTGAAGATTTCATTGCTAAAGAACACGCGAAGACTTTCGGAGGTTGGTTGCAAAGACGTCTGATTAATGACAACATTGTTGAAGATGAGCTATACTTGTTGGCCAAGCAACCATCTTCGACTGTATTGACCTTTAAAGGGTACGAGATAAATGGTAACATATTTTACACGGCAGAACAAGATAAAAAGAGCACCAACCAAAACAGTGGCGTCCGGTTTGATGCAAAAGACGACAACGGGCAAAGGGTCACATACTATGGTTACATAGAGCAGATATGGGAACTTGACTACGGACCTTCCTTTAAGGTCCCTTTGTTCTGGTGCAAATGGTTCAACCTGTCAGGCGTGAAGGTAGACCCGAAGTACGGAATGACAACAGTGGATCAGAAGAATCTTGGGTACGACAATGATCAATTCGTCCTAGCCAATGATGTGGCTCAGGTTTTCTATGTGAAGGACATGTCTAGCAGACCGAGAAAAACAAAAGATAAAGAAACGAATACATCAGACGATGAGCCAAGGCGCCACATAGTTCTTTCAGGGAAAAGAAACATCGTGGGAGTCGAGGACAAGACAGACATGTCAGAAGATTACATTAAATTTGATGAAATTCCTCCCTTCAAAGTCAAAGATGATCCTAGCATTCAGTTAAATGATGAAGATGTTCCATGGTTACGGCGCAATCAGAAGAAAGGCAAGAAGAAAAATAGAAACGGATCGTCCCTTTAGTACCGGTTGGGGACACCAACCGGGACTAAATGAGTTAGGGTTTCGTTTGGACCAATCAGATAGAATCACACGGATCGTGTGTTTGTTTCAACCGCTTGTGAGTCGTTGGATCCGGGGTGTGTTTCTTTCCAGCTGTTGTGAGCCGTTCGATCAGGGCTACGGTGTGTTTCTTTCGAGCTGTTGGATGAGATGTTTCTTAACCGTTGGATCAAAACCCTAGCTCAACACTTTGTGAGCCAGAGGACCCTATATATAGCCCAGCTTCATACACCGTTCAGTTCATCTCCCAAATACAAAACATCCGGATTCGCCAGCATACGCCCCGCGGTGCATTTGGTATGCATATATGCACTCAGTAGCCACTGCGGGGTTGTATACTGGCGATACCGTTTGTTTTGTTCTACACCCTCCTTTAAGGTTTGATACATCATATACTCAGTTCATCGAGCAAATACAAAACATCCGGATTCGCCATCATACGTCCGGCCGTGCATTTGGTATGCATATATGCACCCAGTAGCCACGGTCGGGCTGTATGATGGCGATACCGTCTGTTTTGTTCCACACCCCCCTTAAGGTTTGATACATCATATACTCAGTTCATCGAGCAAATACAAAACATCCGGATTCGCCGTCATACGTCCAGCCGTGCATTTGGTATGCATATATATATGCACCCAGTAGCCACGGTTGGGCTGTATGATGGCGCTACCGTTTGTTTTGTTCTACACCCCCCTTTGGAAACAGAAAGAAGAAGAAAAAGAAATGTGCGCCCCCCTGTACAGGCCTTTAGGACCGGTTGCCGTTAACAACCGGTGCTAAAGACCCTTTCGCAACGGTTGCCGTTAACAACCGGTTTGCCGTTAACAACCGGTGCTAAAGACCCTTTAGCACCGGTTGTTAACCGCAACCGGTACCAAGAAAGGCAAGAGTAAGATTGTGACGACCGGTTGTCACAGAGGCAGACAGAAGAAGTCACGGTATGGCAGTCACGTATTCAACATCAACCAAGAAAGGCAAGCGTAAGATTGTGATGAAAGGTTGACAGAGGAAAATACTCGCAATATATGTATGTACTTTTTAAAAGTGAGAAACAAAGTACCAGCGGGCTAGTATACCAATCGCGCTAAATCAATCTACATGTATGGTATCTCGCTAAATCAATCTATATATATGTATCCACGATATATATGCTCGATGTATCACTTGCGCTCTCACTTCTCGTTGCCTTACTCATTACCCACCCTAACTTACCACAGGCGCATAGACTACAATATGCGCCTGGGGTAACATTACCGCAGGCGCATAGACAGAATATGCGCCTGGGCTAAGAGCTATACCACAGGCGCATGGTGTGCAATGTGCGCCTGGGGTAATTGATCAGATTACATTAAATTTGATGAAATTCCTCCCTTCAAAGTCAAAGATGATCCTAGCATTCAGTTAAATGATGAAGATGTTCCATAGTTACGGCGCAATCAGAAGAAAGACAAGAAGAAAAATAGAAACGGATCGTCCCTTTAGTACCGGTTGGGGACACCAACCGGGACTAAATGGGTTAGGGTTTCGTTTGGACCAATCAGATAGAATCACACGGATCGTGTGTTTGTTTCAACCGCTTGTGAGTCGTTGGATCCGGGGTGTGTTTCTTTCCAGCTGTTGTGAGCCGTTCGATCAGGGCTACGGTGTGTTTCTTTCGAGCTGTTGTGAGCCGTTGGGATGTTTCTTAACCGTTGGATCAAAACCCTAGCTCAACACTTTGTGAGCCAGAGGACCCTATATATGCACCCAGTAGCCACTGTCGCTCCTCGAGCGCTTCTTCTCCATCCCTCTGCACCGTCGCGCTTCCACCATGCCTCCGAGGAGGAACAACACCACCGGTTTCCGCGGCGTCCGAGCACGGCAGAACGGAATGTTCAGCGCAGATATCCGCTGGGGGGACGACCGCATCCCCCTCGGCACCTTTGCGACGGCGGCAGAGGCAGCCCGCGCCTGGGACGCGGCGGCCTGGCGCCTCAACCGCCCGCGGTCGCTGATGAACTTCAACGACTGCCACACAGTCTGGGAAGCGGAGGCCAGGGCGACGAAGCCACAGATCATCACTGCCGCCGACCACCTCCACCTCCGCCACCGCGCGTTTCAGGGCCTAGTCGACGCCAGGGAAGACCGCGTCGTCCGCGATTATTACCGGAACAACCCGGGGGAGGAGAGCGCCGACGAGGAGCTCTGGCAGACACGCGCGGGTCAGCGGGCAGAGCGCCGCCTCGAACGCCACCTCGCGTTAGATGCGGCTCGGGAGGTGAGGACGAGGGCGCTGCAAGAGCTTCGTCGGGCCGACCGCGCCGGCGAAGTCTGGGCCTCCGACGATCCGAGGTGGGGGCCTATCTCGGACATACCATCATGCACCTCCGATGATGACGAGGAGGTCACCGACGAGTTCGGCGACGATGATGACCCGGAGGAGGTCACCGACGAGTTCCCCGACGACGATGGCGAGGAGTAGTGTTCGTCTGTTTTCTCTTTTTAATAAAAGAATTTGTATTCCGGCGACACTGCGGCAATCGCTAAATCAATCTGTATGGTATCTCGCTAAATCAATCTATATATATGTATCCACGATATATATGCTCGATGTATCACTTGCGCTCTCACTTCTCGTTGCCTTACTCATTACCCACCCTAACTTACCACAGGCGCATAAACAGCAAAATGCGCCTAGGGTAACTTTACCGCAGGCGCACAGTAAGGAAATGCGCCTGGGATAAGAGATTTACCGCAGGCGCATTTTGTGTAAAGTGCGCCTGGGGTAAGTGATCACATATACAGAAACAGTAGTTTTTCTGTTTTGTTTTCTTGATGTGTTTTTGTTTGTCTGTTTTGAAATGTGTGTTTGACATAATATAGAAATAGTTTAGCTAGGAATTAATATAGAAATAATATCCATTACATAATAATATATACATTACATGATAATATATCCATTACATACTAATATATCCATTACATGCATATATCGAACACAAGAGGCGGTACACAAACAACATCTATGGATCCGTCGAGTAGAAGCGGAACAACTCGTAGGAGACGTATGCATCTATGGCTGCATACGTGATGTTGGTCCAGTCCAGTGGGTTCTTCTCCCACAACCAGTGATTCTTCGAGGGGAAATCAGTCTTCATGGTTCCGTAGCCCTCGTGGATGAAGGCACTTGCCATGCGAGCCATACCGGTCTTTGGCCCGTTCAAATGGATAAGACCCTGAATATCAATGTAGTGATCTTCAGGTATCACAATACCCAAGCGCATCAACTTCGGACGGTCTTGTGTGTTGTCAACGCTGCAAAAGTCATACCCCTTGTTGACAAGAAAATCAACAAGTGCCGGAGAATGCTTTGAACTACTGCAACAACAAAAAATTGATACGTGTACGTGTTAGATATATGGCAACACATGTATTCTTCACATGCAACAAACAAATCGAAGATGCAAGATTGTACGTGTGCGTTACCTTGACCATTGGAAGACCAAAACGGCCTCCTTGAACGCAATCTGGATGACTGCAACATTCCGTTTATCCGCCGTATACTCTAAATCAAGCCCGAAAAACCGGTGTTCTTCGGGAGAGGAGAAATACAGATTGGTCAAATACCCAATAGCACCGGGGAGCTCCTCGCAGTTGTTGGTGTAGAACACGTCGAGACTTTTGCCGCATGGTGTGGGCACATCATATCTCTTAGAAACTTCAGCCATGGTGCTTAGTGGAGGAAGATCAAGAGAGGAAGAAGAAGAGACAGAGGAAGAAGAGAAGAAACAGAGACTCGCGATCGGGCCGGTGCGCACTGTAGCAATAAAACCGCCGCGCGCGGGAGGCGAGCAGTTTGTATTAAGACCTTTAGCACCGGTTGCTAACACAAACCGGTGCTAAAGGCCTGTAGTGGGCGCGCAGTCTGGGTGTGGCCCCAACTACAGGCCTTTAGCACCGGTTTGTGTTAGCAACCGGTGCTAAAGACCCTTTCGCACCGGTTGCTAACACAAACCGGTGCTAAAGGCCTGTAGTGGGGCGATATCTCCAGGACTTGTGAAATTTTGGCCTCATTTCGTTCGCGCGTCTTCTCCTCTACCTAGCTACGGCGAAGCCCTGCGCGGTCCGCCTCGTCGCCGTCCGTCCGCCTCGTCGCCGTCGCCGTCTGCCTCCGCGTCCTCGGTCCGCCGCGCCTCCGTCGCCGTCTGCCTCCGCGCGACCCCGCGTCCATCGCCGTCGCCGTCGATCCCCCGCGCGGCCCCGTCCGTCCGCCTCTCCGTCGCGCCGTCGCGCCGTCCGCCTCCGTCGCGCGTCGTCCGCCTCTCCGTCGCGCCGTCGCGCCGTCCGCCTCCGTCGCGCGTCCGTCTCGCCTCCGCCTCCGCCGCCCCGCCTCTCGCCCCTCGATCGCCGTCGCCCCGTCGCCGGCCACGTACGGTAATTAAGTTTTAATTTCTTTTTTTTTCAATTTTGTTTTAGTGTTAGAGTTTTTTTAGAGTTATTAGTTAGATTGTTTAGTGTTAGATTGTTTTTAGAGTTAGTGTTAGTGTTAGAAATTTTTAGATTTAATTAGTGTTAGATTTTTTTAGAGTTATTAGTGTTAGTGTTAGAATTTAGTGTTAGAAATTTTTAGAGTTAGTGTTAGATTTTTTTTAGTGCTTTATTTTGTTTTTACAATTTTGTTTAGTGTTAGAATTTTTCTGTTAGAATGTTGTGTTAGAAAATTTCACTAAGTTAGTGTTAGAAAATTTCAGAAAGTTAGAATAACTATATAATTTCAGTAAGTTAAATTTTTTCACTAAGTTATTACCATATTGTTCCTGTTCAACTTTCATCTTATTTCTGTTATATTTCTCAATTTACTATTTTTTACTAAGTTATGGAATATTTACTTAGTCCGGGCAGGTTTTTAGTTCATGTCTTTGTTGGACCCGCCGGGGGATGTCCGGGACTGGGCCCCGCCAGGCTGGCATTGGGAGCTCCTTAGTACCGGGGCACGCGGCTTGGTGAGAAATCCGGGTGACGTGGTCGACCCGGATATTCTTTGGTGGCCATCGCGTGGGCCACGCTCGGTGCGGAGAGAGCCGGCCCCTGAGGAGGTGGTACAACAGCGTATCAGGGAGGAGGACGAGCACGTCCGTCGCTACATGTACTTGCTCGATAGGCAGTATAGGCAGTATAGCAGCAGTTGGTCGATTATTAGGAGGGTTCCTTACCACGTGAGCTATGACCCTAGGAGGGTTCATTATCTATGGATGCGTAGCACCCGTGACTCAGCACCCCGCGGCTTAGGACCCGGTCGGAGTTAATTATTTTGAGAGATGTCACGAGACTATGTATAAGTGATATTATTCGATCGTGATGTATTAGGGTTAAAAAAATCAACCCGAGCTATGTATAACTCTTGGTGTGTCCAGAACTATTATTTCATTAATATGTCCAGAACTATTATTTTATTACTGTCCGATAAAATAATTTCGCCAAGTGCCCGATGAAAATTTCGCTAAGTGTTCTTCATTTTATAAATTTTACTAGCAGGTGTTGAGCTATGGATTCCCAAGAACCTGTACATGATCAGCACGCCGATCAGCTCGCCGGAATGGGTGAGGCGGAGAAGGAAAGATACGTGTGCCAGATGATTTTTGATAATGCAACGGCCATATATCGTGATGACGACGATGGACAGGCGTTTAGCAATCAATTTTTGAACGACTCCGGCGACGGAGATCAGAATATAGAAGATGTAGTAGATGATGACGACGACAACGTCGAGGATGAAGAAGTGCCCTCCAGAACAAACTCTGCCAATGTATATCTCAAGTCACTGTTCACGCAACAATTAATTTGTTTTGCACTTACTAACGAATCATTATTTTCCCGTTTAGGCGCCCTCCGGAACAGCTAGCGCAAGTACTGAGACAAAGTCCAAACGAGGCCCGGCCGCAAGGTTGAAAGATACCGTAAGGTTCTCGATTGATACAGTTGCTGCTGATGGCAAACCACTGCAGCCCCCAGAAACTTATCGCAAATTCGTAAATCAGTGCGGAGTTGTTGTAAGAGACCTGGTCCCGATCAACTTAATAGAATGGAATAAGCCGAAGACCGGGGCCAACGTTGGAGCTAGTTATGTCGATGAAAGATTGAAAAAAATTCTTTGCGAAACGCTATGGCAAAATTTCAGCGTAGCGGAAGATAAGAAGAAGAAAGTCGAGAAGTGGGCTTTGAAGAAGATGGCCACACAATTCCAGAGGTGGAAGAAAGAACTGTGGAAGAAATATCAGAAAGAAGATCCAGTTTTCACTGGGAACCTAGTGAAGATAAGAGACGCTTGGGATGATTTTAAGGCGTACAAGAAATCGGGTGTCTTTGCATCCCGATCGGCCAAAAATTCGGAGAATGCGAAGAAGAAGAAATATCACCATATTTTGGGGTCAGGTGGCTACATGACTGCCCTGCCTAGGTGGCGAAGCTATGAAAATGCGCTTGTGAAAAGAGGTATCATTCCACAGACACATGACTGGCCCGATAGGTCCAAGTTCTGGTTGTTCGCGCATGGGGCAACATTGGACGCTGAGACTGGGATGATTGTTGCTCAGGGACCATGGTCGGAAAAAATAACAACAGTCGTAGCAGAACTAGAGAAGGCAATAGAAGCTGTTCGAAAAGGAACTTTTGTTCCCGATAGAGAGAACGACGAGCTGACGAGGGCACTCGGGAACCCCGAAAAGTGGGGACGAACACGAGGCTTTGGAGCGGATACCCCGTGGAGCCAAGGGTTTGCAGCGGACATTGCCACTTACAGAAGCCGTGATAGAAGCAAGAAAAAGACGAGTGAACGGATATCGACATTAGAAGAAAAGGTGGATTTTCTCTTGAAGAAAGGGGGACACCCTCTACCTGACACTGAAGAGGAGGTAGAACATCGTCCTGCACCTGATCTGCAAATAGAAGACGATCATGCCGTCCCATCTCAGCATAGAAGCAGCGTGGGTTCCACGCACCTGCAGCTAGAAGACGGTCGTGCAGTCGAACCGTCGGCGCCTCACTACCCCGTGGATGATATCACGGAGAAGACAAACTGTGAGATACATATGCCAATGGGGAACATATCCTTCAGGGTGGCGTCAGGCTATGCTTTACCGAATCAACCTGGAGCAACCTACCATGGTGGTCAGATTCCAGCATCCCATGCCCGTGTCGGGTTGTCAACAATTACGCCGGGATGCCATTCAATTGAGCTCAGTATTCCTGGAGGTGAGGGCGAGAAGACACTGGGAGAAATGGAGCTTGGTATCATCTTGTGGAATAAGAAACACATCGTGTTCCCTAACTCGGCGCCAAGGCCACCGACTCCTCCAGGTACGAATGCACCATACCTCCATCCATTACTGAATGTTGCACCACATGTTATCTTATTTTTAATAGTTTTTTCACATTCGTACAGAGAATGCACGACCTCCAAGTGCACCCCCCAACGAACCTCCAAGTCCACCCCACAACGAAGATTGGCCGGAGCCCGAGGCCGAGGGTCCATCGCCCGTGCACTCCCGTGAGCCGACGGATGCGCCCACTACGGGTACGACAAAGCGGAAGCTGCAGTTCAGAAGAAACGGGACTCCTCCCAAGAAGAGACCAAGGAAATCCAAGAAAGTCAAGAGTCCCCCGAAGTTACCAGGCTTGATGACTGAGGAGGAACTAACCAATGCAGTGGCATCCAAAACCAAGGCATGGTTCGCACAGTTTCCCCAGAAGCCCCCTCCAGACGTCTGGAAGGAAACTCTGAAGGACATCCCAAAGTGGAAAATTGAGCGGACCATCGACAACTTATATTATCCTGCACCGCCGCCACCGCCGCCCCTTTCAGACTATGAACGGTATATTGAAAAGAAGCACGCCGCACAGATGAAGCAGGCGGAGCAGACGAAATGCGGGAAACAAGTTCCCCAGCTCGGACAACAAGAAGCACAGTCAGTTGGCCCGCTCAAGGTCTTATCTGACGCGGCTTCAGTGTCCTGTCCACGCATGGGCGACGTGGGTTACGCTATTGCTGATGTGGTATATAAATACAAGCCCGGGCACCCTCTGGTCGAAGATCCTACTGCTCTAACAACCCAATTACGGAGTTTACATGATTGGTACTTGGAGGCCGCAAGGCAGGAGAGAGACTGTATCATGGCTCAAATTCAGGATCAACACTACTTCGGAGATTACGGTGTCGAGCTTGGGTTCGATGATTTCTTCCAGATGTACAATCAACGTGCCCTCGACAAGTCTATCCTCAGCTGCTACTGTTTGTAAGTGATTTATTTGTGTAATTTAATTATTTAGTTAAGCTCGCGTTCGTTGCCCGTATAATTATCACTGACGACATTCTTTTTGTACGCTACTATGCAGAATGAAGATTCGTGAATGCAGACTGGCAGGAATCTGGGACTTTGGGTTCATTGACCCGTATTCGTATCATCAAACCACAGTAGAAACGTTCAACAAGACTACACCGGATGATTTGCTAAGGTTTTTGAAGCGACAAAATACCAAAAAAGAAATACTTTGGCCCTACGCATTCAGGTGAGTGTTACTGTCTTGTAGACATTCCATTTTGCTTACCTGATGTTAAGTGTAATTGATGAGTATGCATGACTGCGTGTGTACACGTGCGCAGCGGCCACTTCATATTGTTCATCATTAGAATCGATAGAGGACAAGTTTAAGTCTGGGACTCGTTAAACTGGGGCGCTGACAGATGGAAGAGCGCGCGTCAGATGCTTCAAAAGTATATATATATCAGCCTCTTTCGTTCATCGGCCTCTTTTTCGTTCATTCCCTGATATCAAGTAAGTAATAATTAACTCTTCTATTCATTTTTCTTTTGTCGCCCAGGGTTTGGCAAATGTTCATCAAGGAAGAACCCGGTACATGGGCAGACAAGCTCAACTTTCAGATTAACACAGTAAGTAGTACTACGTACCCTGATTTAAATACCATTACCATTCTCTTGATTATTATTAATTTGACTGAATTATGTTTCTCGTATATAGAAAGTCCCGCAACAACCACAGGGAACTGATTATTGTGGATACTACGTCTGCGAGTTCATTCACAGGAGGATCAATGAGAAATCCCGTACTACCAGAACTCTAGAGGTACGTAACCGGATCTTCACAACTTTATTTATGTTGCCATTAATTATGTTTAGTTTTGTTCATAACTTAATTGTTTTCATCTACTTCTTTTCAAGATGGCACGAAAGCGGGTGCAGCTCAAACCAATCGACCGTTGCAAGGCTATTGCAGAGGAATTGGCAGGATTTCTTCTCACGCAAGTCATAGCAGAAGACGGAGAATTTTTCCATCCTATGAACCAATTATAGCCAGCTCCCTTCTCTATGCAAGTATACAACTATTCAAAACGAACCTCAGATTATGTAATTATCGGTCGATTACTTCGTGTTACATGTATATATATATGTACTACTATTTGGTGCATCAACATTTAACCGCAAACAGAAACGGAAACACGTAAACGGAAACCCTGAAGATACGGAACACGCCCTAAACCCTAAACCCTAAATACGGAATTGGAAACCCTGAAAAGAAAAAAGAAAAAGAAAAAGAGACAAAAAACTTTAGGACCGGTTGGTACTACCAACCGGTTCTAAAGGTCCTCCGCCTGCGCGCTCTCTTCGGCGCCCACGTGGAGGCCTTTAGAACCGGTTGGTGACTGACCGGTTCTAAAGGGGGGGGGGCTTTAGTCCCGGATACGTAGCACCGGTTTTGTATCCGAGTCCAAAGGCCCTTACAAACCGGTGCTACTGGCCTGTTCTCCACCAGTGCCCATGGCGCCTAAGAAGCAGGGAAAGCAGCCAGTTAAGGCCAAAACCACAAATTCCATATCCGCCAACTGGGGGAGGTCCTCCGTCACCAAGGCCAAACTAGAGGAACTGGTTGAACTAGGGGTTCTACCCCCTCAGGAGACTATCCAGTGGAGAGTACCGGGTAATGAGACCCGGCCCACTCCAGCAGAAAATGAGGTAATCTGTTTTGTTGAACATGTGACCCGGGGCTTCCGGCCTCCGGGTCATCCTTTCTTTCGCGACGTTTTAAGCCATTATGGCCTTCGCATTTTCGACATAGGACCCAACTCCGTTCTAAACATCACTCATTTTATCGTTCTTTCCGAGTCTTACTTGTGCACTCCGCCAAGTCTGGCCCTCTTCGTCGAACTCTTCCAGTGCAAACCGTGCCGCGAAAGCGGCGACGGTGCACTTCTTGCTTGCGGCGGGGTTTCCATCCAACGCCGCAAGAACTCCTTAATGCCTCCTCTCACCCTCAACTCCCACGTAAAGCACTGGCAGCTCTCATACTTTTACTGCCGGGACACTTCCCCACCCGGCGAAAAGAAATTGCCGGGTTACTCGGAGGGTCAGCTCGATATCTCTGAAACTTTCAACGCCTTTGCCCCTGACTCAGACAGGGAGGCAATCCTGCCTTCATTGGCTAAAATCTCCATCTTATCAGCCCAAGGCCTCATCGGGCTCAACCTGGTGAAGACTTGGGTCGATTTCCGCATCCAACCCAACTCCATCCGCGCAAAGCTGATGTGCGAATACTCGGGTCAAACCACAGACCCGATCCGATACTCCACCAGCAATTTCGCTCCTAGCGATGCCAACAAAACAATCAAGGGCTTTCTGACGGAAAAGCTCGAGGTGATCCGGAACATAGCCGGATTAGAACCTTTCACCCTCGAGAACCCGGCCCCCGCGGTAAGGACCTAATTCTAACAAGTTCAATTTTATTCGTTCCTCTTGATACAACTGTTAATCCTTGCTCTGGTGTCTCCACCTCAGGCCGACAGTGACTTGTGGAAGGCGGATACTCCTCCTAACTCCGGAAACCCGGAAGAGGAAGGGGAGGCCGTTAACTCGGACGAAGGTACATACTTAGTCCCCTTGAATACGTCATGCCCTACTTCTCATTTCCATACTATAATCTTGATTACTTTCAGAACAAGAAGACCAAGACGAGGAGGAAGAAACGGACGGCAAGGTGGAGTCTGCCAGTGATGAAGATGAACCGGAGCCAGCAATTAAAGCCGGATCCAAAAGAAAACCCCAAGGAATCGTTTTCCAGGTTTCATTTCATTTCCTTGTGCTTAATTTGCGTTCCCGTGATATCATTCATGAGCTAACCCTGTCATCACCCCTTTGGCCATAACTGAAGGAGCCACCTGCGTCCAAACGTAGAGTGACCCGGAACCATCCGGGTAACGAGACCCTTAACCCGGGTACTTCATCGTCTCCAGCTCGACATACTGGTATTCACCATACACAAGAATCTTTCCCAAACATTCCCTCACAAAGTAATCTCACACCTTGCTTGGTATTTTTCAGTATCTTCCGGGTCCAGCAGCGGCTTTCCCTCGGACTTCGCGGTGAACCCCGGGTAAAGTTCTTTTCCTGATGTTATGCCGAACTTTTATCGCCCTTTTCATGACTTATGCGCTAACTGAACCTTTGCACTTTCTATAGAGCCACGGTCGTTGTTAGCGACCAGGAAGACATGGAAGTTGAGGACCGGGGTAAGAATAAACCGACTGACGATGCATTCACCACAGCTGGTGATGAGCAAGCGTCACCAACGAACCCGGCTAGGCAAGAAGCCAGGTATCCAATAGCCTCGCACGCAAACGAGAAGGAAAAAGGCGCAGCTGCGGGCGCGGGAGGAGGGCCAAACTCCGACATTCGGATGACCCGGGTGCCGTCTCCTGTTACGAAGAAAACTTCTTCTCCAAATCTCCACGCCCCCGAGTCTTCTAACTCGGATAACAATGATTTTAACCAGCTGATGAGTGCTCTCCTGTCCATGAAAGCTTCAGAGGGAAAAGTCTTGGAGCGTATGGCCGCAGCACATCAGGTAACATTATTTGATATTCCTTACTACACACCCAGTCCCCAAGTTCGGAGCATAACTTGCTGAAGTTGTGCTCGGTACTTCATACAATATTCGGTTGTCATGATATCTGACTTACAGTTTTACTCGTTCCTTGCAGGCGGAAATTACTCGGTCCGACGAGGTATTACTCAAGACCGAGCAGCTCCTGCTTGCTGAAGTAAAGCGCAGAGAACCCTTGAAGCGGAGGTGAAGACTTTGAAAAAAGATGTCTCCAGATACAAGAAGAAATACGATGCTGCCCAATCTACGCTGAAAAACTTGTCGAACCAGGTTGCGGACACTTACCGCATCTTGCTAAGTAAGCTTTTGTTCGCGATTAACTTACATGCCTCTATCTTATCGTTATAATAATCAAGATTACTGATATGCTTTCTTTTATTTCAATTGCAGGTGCTAACCTTGCTGCTCCAGAGGACGATGCCGTTGCTATGACTAAAATGCTAAAGACTGTGCTCCGAACATTTTTTGCCGGCACAAAGGTTTTATTGGATGCCGTGAAATGGCCTTCCGAGGTATACCCAGGCGAAGAAAACCTTATGCAAGCTTTTTCGATGGTGCCTGGATGGATTGAAATATGGAAGCGCTCGTCTTGCCGAGTCGGTATGACCCGGGCCTTTACGCTGGCGAAAGCTTATTTTCCTAAGCTTGACCCGGCAAAGGTAATATCCGGGTTTCCAGAATTCAAGGCTGACGGCTCCAAGTTTACGCCCAAGGATTTCAAAGTTATACAATCCGCCGTACGCCACTCGGCTACTGCCTTGGCCGATAAGATGGAACTGGACGCAGTCATGAGCTCGTACGACGCTGAAGGCAAAACCATTTTGGTGGAGGCACCCCCTCCCTTCGACATGCTGGAAAAATGGGCGACTGACCTGGCCAGGAGAAAAGAAGAAGCTGCTAAGAGAGAGGCCGAGTTAGGCTTAAGGCCATCTACCTCTACGCCGGCTGTTCCTCCGCCTGTCCGTCCTGATGTGGAAAGTCCGGGTAATGCTGCTGGAAAGGCTAAGGAGCAGGTCCAAGACCAAGACCCGGAAGACCATTCCCAGGATACCGAGTAGGATGATGTTTTGTAAAAAACTGGTATGATTTTGATGATGCGCTTGTTGCGCCATTGATACTGGTACTGTCACTTTGTACTTTTAACTCGTGATAACTTTGTGCCTTTCCCGGCTTTTGATAATCTCGACCCTTGTTTTTAAGCTTATTCTCGATACCCGATTGCTTTTGATTCCCTTTTCGAGGCTCGGTTAGCCGAGTATCGTGGGCTTTGATAAGCGGACTTTTTCTTTAAGTCCCCAAGACTCGGAAGCCAAGGTTTTTCGAGCTTCAATAGATAAACAACTTGTTTCTGTTTCGAAGTCCCCAGTCCCCATGACCCAAAGTACGAGCCAGGGGGGTGTGGCCTTTCTCAGATGACAAACTGCTCTTTACTAAGCCGAAAACCAATAGCCATTCACGTAAATACTGAAGTCATGCTTGATACTTGTTGAGTTTCCGGCTATTTAGCCTTGTACTCTGCATAGACTTGTGGTTTAGATGACCCTTTTGATTATCTTGTACTGTAAGCCGGCTTTCGCGTGGATACCATGTTGTTACATCTATACGAAAAACAGGGTCAAGCAAGTCCCATTGGGCTGCATGGTTTGATTGTAATCGTAAGCGAACAGATCATGCCACTTTGGTGCGATTCACATCGAGCTTAAGTAAGAATAACCAAGAAATTTGGCTCCTTCGTCCGGTTATAAGATTGCAGCCGTACTCGTCTTGCAAGTAATCGGCCCTCATAACTCATAGGCATCAAGGCCAGGTCTCTGGGTTTGTGACTACTATTTAAGCAGTTCAATTCCCAAAGACTCATGTACGTGCAACGTATTTTGATGATACTGATGTATTGATAATAACAAATATCACTTACTTGTACTTGAAGCAAAGACCATGATAAGACTTGAAAACCATCTCTTTTATTGATACGAAAAAATTTGTGCCAGCAGGCCGCCTCATTAAAAACCTCCCAGTCCCCTTAGGTACCCTGGGTAGGAAAAGAGCGCGTATGAAACCTGCTGTCCGTTACACTGCTTTAGTTCTTCTCGAGAATCGGCCCCAGGCTGGCACGACCGATGCACATTCTCCACTTGTTAGTCCCTTTCATAATGAGTACCGAGTTTGTTAGCCAATCCGGGTGTGTCGTTCTTGTAGCGCGGCTAGTTGTAGATAGCGGTGTGATTTCCTCTTCTACGCCAGGGGGCTTGGAAGGACCGCTCCTGACGAAGGCCACCATCTTAGGATCTTGTTCTGTCCTGGTTTTTGCTTTATCCCCTTCAGAGGTCGGCCTTTTTGACGTTGCCCTTTCCTCCAGGTTCGCCTGCGATCGGTAATGCTTGAGCTCCTCTTTCCTACAGGCTTGCTCAGCCATTGCTGCATCTCCTTCATCGCATTCAGCTGCTATATCTCGATTTCCGTGTATGGTAATGGTCTTCTTAGGATCCGGGATTTTCAGCTGTAGATACACATAACACGGTCTTGCCATGAACTTGGCATAAGCCGGTCTTCCAAACAATGCGTGATAGGGACTGCGCAACTTAACCACCTCAAAAGTAAGCCACTCAACCCGATAATTGTCCTTTGATTCCCCAAAAGCTACCTCCAAAGCCATTTTTCCTTCAGGGCACGCTGAATGACCCGGCACTATCCCGTGAAAAACTGTTGTACTTTTTTGCAATTGAGATTCCTTGAGGCCCATGCGCAGAAAAGTTTCCCAGTACAGGATATTGATGCTGCTTCCTCCATCCATCAAGACTTTTTTCAACTCATACCCATTGACCTGTGGTGCCACTACCAAGGCTAAAACTCCCGGGTGATCGACCCTATCCGGATGATCCCTTCTGCTCCAAGTTACCTCCTGTTCTGACCACCTCAAATACCTCGGAACAGCGGAAGAGACTGAATTGACCGCTTGTTTCAATATCTTTTTATCCTTGTTAGAGCCTCCAGTAGTGTGCACATGATATTGACCCAACTGTTTGGGGTTAGCCTGAAAACCTCCCGCTCCCCCTTGATTGTTGCCCGGATTTCCTGCTGCCGGGTTACCGGCTGGGGGTGGACCATTGCCCAAATTTCCACCTGGACCCGGGCCTCCTCCCCGACCCGCTCCTCGCATGGCTCTGTTTACTTCCTCATTCTTCCATCTCTGTAAGTCGGCGCATTGCTCCAAGGAGTGATTAGCCGGCTTGCCGTTCCTGCTGTGCTTCGGGCACGCCATCCTGAATATATCCCAACTGTTGCCCGGCCTCGGAGGTCCCTGATAGTGTCCTCCATTATGATTTCCGGTATTAGAATTCCCTTCAGATCTGGGTCTCAAAGACCCGGCTTCAGTATTAGCTACAAACTCGGAACCTCCTTCAAATGGGCGCTTGTTCTGACTATTTCCATTATTACTCGGTGCTGATCCATTGCCAGTTCTTCCACTGTTACTGGTGTTCACCTTCGCTTTCTTGTCATCAACTTCCTCCTCTGTAGTGTCTGTTGCAGCGTGTTTGTTGCATGCATCCATTAATTCTCCCATTGTAACCTCCGATGCATTCCTACTGGACTTCATGCGAGTTAACTTTTGTACTAAAGGAATATACTTGCATGTTTTTGCCATAGCTTGTAGCGCATCTTTGGGCTGAATTTCTGTGGATGAGTGAAGTATCTCCATAACCCGGCGTACCCAACTGCGTGCTGATTCTCCCTTCTTCTGAACGCATCGCTCTAAATCATCAATAGTGAATAGCTTTCTGCACGTCCCATGAAAGTGCTTGACGAACGCGGTCTTTAGTTCTTCCCAAGACTTGATCGATCTTTCTGGCAGGTTGGTAAACCATAACTTTGCTGCTCCTTCTGACATCATCAAGTACATGAACTTGGCTTGAAGATTCTCGGATGCATTGCGGATTGACATTGCCATCTCATAACTACTCAACCATGTTTCCGGATCCATGGTCGGTTCATAGTTCACTACTTTTCCCGGCTCTTTGAATTTTTCCGGGTAAGGTTCAGCTCTGATGTCATCCGAGAGACACTTGGGCCCTGCGAGGACGGTTGAGACTGGCCTTACTCGGGAAGCGTGCGATCCAGCCGGGGGCGTAGCGGGGCGCGGTGCTGCAGGCAGCCCATGTGCAGCAGACCCGGCCCCGGCTCTCCGAGCCCTGGAGCTATCCACAACGGCCTGCGCCACCGATGCTGCCGGAACACGGGGAGGAGGCGGCATTTGCTGCTGCTCTTCCCTCCGCCGCGCCGAGTTTGCTTGAATATTCCCTTGTTGTTGACTGGCGTATGGCGTCCCATGCATCCCGCTTCTGTGGTCCGGGTAATTGGCCTGCTGCGCCACTGCAGTGTGCAGTAGATCGATCGCTTGCCGGGTCCTTTCTGCATGGGGCGATTCTCCTACCGGGATCTGGTTCAATGCGAGCGTTGCTGCATACACGTTGTCCATGGGATTGTTGTAGTGGCCTGCTGGTGTGCGAAACCGTGACGGCGGCTGCGGCGGCAACTCGATGCCGGTTGTGACTCTGGTTCGTGGTGGGGGTAACCCGGCCTGCACGTTTGCCGCGCGGGCTTCCGCTGTCACCGGCTGAGGCGCAGTTCCCTGGTTTACAGCTGGGATCGGTTGGTCCTGAGGCGTAATAAACAAAGCTGCCGGGTTAATGACCCCACCCGTGGCCGGTAGTCTAGTTTGATGTCTCTGGTGTACTCTAGATGTTTCCTCTCGAAGCCGGGTTTCCAATGCATCCAGCTCGCGTTGACGCGTAGCCATCCCTTGTTTCTCTGCTTCCACTTGCCTTCTTTGCTGTTCCAACGCGCGGCGAGCCACATCCAGGTCTCTGACACGGTCAACTGCGTTTTCTGGAGTGATGACCGTAGCGAGGACAGTGGGGTCTAGGATCAGATTGTTGTCGAACAAGGCCGGGTGGCGCGGGTTTGACGGGCCCGCCCCCGGTGTCCGGTTTCCCAGGAATCCGAACGTATTCGCGTGCAACTCCTCATCCGCCGCACGGCTAGTCACTGATGCCGACTCTCCGTCGACCCGGGCCGGGATCGGGTTTCCGTTAGCCGCGTCCTGTGGCTGTGCCAATGCCTGAGCCGCCCCGACCGGAGCCGTGGTGATGTTTCCTTGATTAAGGTTGGCTGCGGGAGCCGTGTAGACCGCCGCTCGGCGTATTACGCCTGTTGTGAGTTCATGCTGTTCTTCTCCGCTGTTGTCTTCTCCGTACCGGTCTTCCAGCAGGTCCCGTATAGATTCAGTATCGTCCTTTCCGTCGTCCGGGTCACGCGGGGCCCATGCCGGCTCCTACGGCTGTTCCCACTGCGCGATGGATTCTTCTATCTGGTCTGTTGCTCCAACTGATTCTTCTCTATTTGATTGGTCGCAAGCATCCTCCCCTGACACAGAATCAGATCCAACATCGTCAGGAGCCGAGCCAGAGGAACATACCATACCGATGAAGACGCTGATCCGGCCGATTGTAACGACAGATCCGGATTCGAGGCGATCCGATTCTGGCCCCCAGCCGGAGTCGTCCACCATCTTCTCTCCTTTGTGGTCGTCGTAGATCTCTCCGACGACGAGGTTCCTCATGCTTTTCCGAGCTTCTCCCGTGATGTAAACACCTTTGGACGCAGGCCCCACGGTGGGCGCCAACTGTCGTGGGATGATCACGGCAGATGTTACCAGGGGTAACTGATCTTGGGGCAAGTCGACACAGGTATTTGGGAGAGGGTTTAGCTCGAAAGAGAACATGGTGATAAGCGATCTAGGAATCGGCACTCAACTCGCCGAGTCTCGAATATGGCTCTCGATTTATACTAGATACTCGATAACATGTGATATGATTATGTCGTGAATCTCTGCCAAACTAAGCCTAGGGGCCGGTTTATAAAGCACCCGTACCCCCCTGACTTGCCTTCCAAGGCGCAGCTCGAGTCCTACCCGAACTCTGCTTACAAACCCTAGCTTTCCTTACCGCAACCCACAATCCGGGTTACGAGGCCTACAAGCTTTGGGCCTTCCAGAAGTCTCGTTATCCTTAGTCGGATCCTGTGCAACATCCTTTGGGCCGGGTTACACCTTGGAGTTGGCCTGCCGGGTTACTATCCCCCCATCAGAAGGTGTACTCGGAGCTTCCTCGAGACTCGTTGGGAAAAAAGGTAGCGCTTCGTCCCTTTGGCGACCACGCGGGGAGGCTTGCAAAGTCGCTTTCTGATGTAGTTTCCCGCGGCCGTAGTGGAAAGCCCGCTGCGAGTGGAACTACCTCCGCAGTTCCTTAGGTTGACCGTTGTCTTTGTATGCCTTTGTGTGTAATGAACCTTGGGATGTATTGCCGTACTTTGTTTTATCAATCGAGATGCTTTTGAGAGTGTCAGTGTTGTTGTCATGCCTTACTCTGTATTCTCCTGATGGGAGTAGCCCCCGAGCACCCGAAGATCTTGTGTGGTACATTGTCGAGTGGGGTATGATTTTATCTCTGAAGCTTTGTTGTTGTTTCCTGGTTGTGGGCTCCAGTGGAGGTTCATCGAGTGGAGCTGCTTCTTCGACTGAGCCGATGGTTGCGGCTGCCAGTATGTTTTCTTCACTCCGTGACTGTGTCGCGTATGGTGAGCGTAAGCTCAAGGCTCTGCGAGGCGTGGCAGATGTTGCTAAGTCGAAGAAGAAACTTGTTGCAGATCGCGAGCAATTTGTGATGGAGGAGCTGGCGAGCGTTGCAAAGGGCATGCTCTGTAAGTCTCGCGAGCCCTCGGGTGATTTTTTTGTGCATATTGTTGCTTGTGTTTTGACACTTTTGCTATCCATGCAGTTGTTGAACCTGATGGGGCATGCGAGGGTCACTGGATGGACCATCGTACTGTTCAGGAGTCAAGCAGCTCCAACCCTCACGCGAGCAATTTCTGGTCTGACCGCAGTCGTGGTTTGTTTTGGCCACTCTTCAGTACCGCGCAAGTCAGGCGCAACTTTTGGTGGAATCCTGCCGGGAGGCCCTCGCTTCTGTCCATCGGGCGTTCTACCCCTTCGGCATTGTTCCAAATAGCTTGAGTGGCTTGCTGAGGCTATTCCGTCGGGTGGGGGATGTTCGCGAGTGTGTGCGCCAGCAGCTCATCTGTGGTGCTCAGGTGGTGCTCGCCTTCGTGCATTTGTGGCATCCTGAGGTTAACTTCAATTTTTGTGGCGCGACTCCCTGACACCCGAGGGCCACGTGTAGATTTTGTCCCTCGTTATGAGGTTGTGCATCCTGCTGCTGAGCAGATTATTTGACTGACTGCAGCGGAGACCGAGCGATTGCTTCAAGAGGCGGCTACTCGGCAATAGCCGTAGATCCTTAAGGTGTATGTACCTTGTATGTTGTAGTT